>OW387140.1:53158674-54358674 GCA_936440205.1 Lepidonotus clava
GATTGTAATAATCTCTATGGATTTGCTATGTCGCAACCTTTACCATACAAAGATTTTGTTTGGCTAGATTCAGCAAAATTTTTTAATGAGGAAGAAATTTTAAAGTTGACGGATGAAGGAAGAACAGGTTATGTGTTTGAGGTAACGTTACTTTATCCTTCTTCTAGATTGCACGACTTTCATGACATGTTTCCTTTAGCTCCGGAGAAATTGTCAATCCATTATAATCAATTATCATCATATGCTAAGGATGTATTATCTAAATTTAATATGCACTATAATAAAAGTCCGGAGAAATTGATTTCTACTTTGTTTAGAAAGGTTAGGTATATTGTGCATTATAGAAATTTGAAATTATATTTACAGCTGGGTATGAAGATCGAAGAAATTCATAGGATTTTATCATTTAAACAGAAATGTTGGATGAAACCATATATCGATTTTAACAATAAGAAAAGACAAGAATCTGTTTCTTTATTTGATAAAGAATTTTTTAAATTGATGAACAATTCTACATTCGGAAAATGTATGGAGAACGTGAAAAGACGTGTTTCTATGGAATTAACTTCATGCCCGAAAAGGGCTTCTTTTTTGATTAATAGACCAACTTTCCAGTCTGTAAATGTATTCGATTCCGACTTTGTTGGAATTCAGTTCAGGAAACCACAGTTGTTATTGGATAAACCAATTTATTTAGGATTCTGTGTTTTGGATTTGTCTAAATTACACATGTTTGATTTTCATTATAATGTTATGCTGAAAAATTTTACTTTAAAGAATATTCAATTGCTGTATACTGATACAGATTCTTTGATTTACAAGATAAGAGATGAGAATTTTATGAGAAAAATGAAAGGTTTGCTGCATTATTTTGATTTTTCTAATCTTTCAACAGAACATGAATTGTACAATAATGAGAACTATAAGGTACTTGGAAAATTTAAGGACGAAACTGGTGGTAAAAGGATACGTGAATTTGTTGCATTACGTCCTAAATTATATTCAATATTTTTAGAAAATGGTAATGTTATTAAACGTGCAAAGGGAATAGCTAGATCAAGTGTAGATGCATTATTTCATTCTGAATTTAAAGATGTATTGATGAAGTGTTCTCAAATTAGAACACAGTTTCATTCTATTAGAAGTTTTAAACATGATGTTTATACTATTAAGCAGGAGAAACTGGCTTTATCTCCTTTTGAAGATAAAAGATGGTTATATCCAAATGGAATTAAATCTTTAGCATATGGTAATTATAATATATGTTCAAGAAAAAGAAAAATTTGCACGAGGAAAAAAAAGCACGAGGAAAAAAGAGTTAAGGATTTTGAATAATCTGTTCTTTTTTTTCTTTTTTTCTAGTTAATGTGAAAATGTTCTTGTGATAAGCATGTGGTTCACTATTTGTGTTTTGAATTTCCAAGATTTACTCGCGATTGTAGTGTTTTTGAATTTTGTTTCAAGGTATTTAGTTATGCCTAAGTCTAAGAGTTCTAAAATGGCTAGTGAGAGATTATATGTTTCAGCTTTCGGTAGTAAGAAGAGGGTTGATGTTACTCGTTTTAATGGAGATTTGTATTGTCATATAACTGATGTGATGCGAGACAAGACTGTTTCTATGAAAATGGAAGAGTTTCAAGATTTGAAAAGTGTAATTTCTAGTAAGATTTCAAAACTTCAAAAGTATAACGATGAAGAGCGTTCTAGTAAGATTTCAAAACTTCAAAAGTATAACGATGAAGAGCGAAGTTCAAGGAAGAGAAGGAAGCCAAGTTTTACAAAATTTAAACCAGAGTTGAGTGATGATGAAACGGAGGAAAGTGATTGTAGTGAGGGAACTTCACAGATTGGTTCGTAAATGTTCTTGTGATATCTATGAATCGTAGGGTTATAAGGTACCAGGTTTAGCCTAGATTCTTAGGTTGTAAGGTATCAGGTTTGTATATCTAATTTAAGTTTGGTATCTGGTTTGTATATCACGTTTAAGTTTATCAGACTTTATAGAAATGACGGGTAATTTTTTAAACAAGCCAGAAAAAAAAAATTGTAGCAGGTGTAATAATCTTGTATTATTAGTTGAAGGTAAAACTTATTGCAAGCAATGTCAGGGTGAAATGTTTAGAGAGAGTCTTTGTCTTAATTGTGGATTACCTTATTATTATGTATGCAAAAATTGTTTGCCTTCTAAGTTGAATATTCCAAAGTTTATAATTGGAAGAGTTGAGTGATGATGAAACGGAGGAAGTGATCGAGTGCGAGAACTTCAGATTGGTTCGTAAATGTTCTTGTGATAGCTATGGATCGTAGGGTTGTAAGGTAGCAGGTTTTAGCCTAGATTTGTAGGTTGTAAGGAATCAGGTTTGTATATCATATTTAAGTATATCAGACTTTATAGAAATGGCGGGCAACTTTTTAAACAAGCCAGAAAAGAAGAATTGTAGCAAGTGTTATAATCCTATATCATTAGTTGAAGGCAAAACTTACTGCGAGCAATGTCAGGGTGAAATGTTTAGAGAGTGCTTTAATTGTGGATTACCTTATGATTCTCCTCGATTTTTTACTATGGATGATAATAAGTGCAACAATTGTATGTCTTCTAAGAAAGATAATTCACTTTCAAAAATGACGAAGAAAAAAATTGAAAGTTGGAATGTAGATTTTGATGCTGACGACGACGAGAAAGATTCTACATTGATTTTACAACCAGAAGTAGATAATGCGAAAGATGAGAAGCATAAGAAGTTGAATATTCCAAAGTTTTTAATTTCTGATGATGATGATGATGATGATTTAGAAATCAATATATATGCACCTGAATCTGAAAAGAAGGTTGCTGGAAAAGGAAAGAGGAAATTGAAGGATAGAGATGGAGTTGATGAAAAGGATAAAGTACACGTAGGAAGGAAAAAGAACGATAAAGTGAAGGATAGTAAAGTAAAGGGTAGTAAAGTAAAGGACAGTAAAGTAAACGATACTAAAAGAAACGTTTCTAGATCTAGAAAGAAGTTGGAGTCTAAAATTAATACAAAATCTAAAGTGGAATTAAGGTTTGAAGAACTTGGAAAACATTCTGAACATGCTTTGGAATATTCAGGTAATATTAATATTCCTTTAAAACTTTGTTTTATATAAAGTTGAAATTTGATAAGTGTGTGTAAAGTAAGGAGAATTTGAATGCCGGTGGATATTGGATTGAATGTATATTGAAGGTTTGTTCAAATTAATCAAGACTGAAATGTTTGTTCAAAGTAATCAAGACTTTATGCACCTAATTAGTTATTTATTTATTTATAATATTGCATATTAATTTATTCAGGTAAATTTGTAGTTTACTCTGATAAATTGTAGTAATATGCAATCTTGCGGCGACGCAAGGGTATTTCGGAGGTCCGTAATACTATGTATATATGAAGAATAATTATTTCTAAAGACTGGAAGAAATTGGAAACTCTTTTGTGATTGTATCATTTGTGAACGCATTATAGGATATCCATTTTGTGTTCCAACTAAATTGTTAAGAATGATTGTTGAATTTTGATTTGATTGCATGATTAATTTAGATTGTGATACAGTTCATGTAGAGTGGAATGCGATTCTAGTCGATAGTTTTGTTATTCATGTATAAATTGTATATATAACGACTTAAAATTATGAATTCAAGTTGTTTCTTGTTGCATTTATTGAAAATGCTTGGCATGTTTGTTTCGAAAAGCTTGTTCGATGTATTTCAGTTATGTCTGTTATGAAAAGGAAATTACTAACTTCAATCTATTTTAATTTGCAACATCCAGCATCTTACAGTTCAAAACGAAAATTATATTTAGCTGCAAGAAAAATTGACCCAAATATTACTTTAGAAGATGTAGATTCATTTCTAAGTAATACTAAAACTTATACATCTCATAAGGCTGGAAGAAGAAAGTTTCCTCGAAGAAAGATTATTGTTCGAGGAATTAATGATCAGTGGCAACTGGATTTGATCGTTTTACCAAATTTGAAAAAATTCAATAATGGTTTTACAAATATTCTTGCAGCAATTGATTGTTTTTCAAGATATGCTTATGTAGAGCCGATGAAAACAAAATATGCAAAGGAAACTTTACAAGCTTTTAAAAGAATTCTTGATAGAGCAGGTGTGAAACCGCGAAATGTGCAGACAGATGAAGGAAATGAATTTAAAGGAGTTTTTCGAGAATTTTTAAAAAAGAATAATATTCATTATTTTTCTACATATCAGGATACTAAGTGTGCTATTGTAGAGCGTTTTATTAGAACTTTTAAGAATAAATTGTTTAAATATTTAACTGCAATAAATTCAAAAAGTTATGTTCCTATACTTCCACAAGTTATTTTATCTTATAACAATTCAAAGCATAGATCTTTAGGTTTACCACCTTCTGAAGTTGATAAGAAAAACGAAGATAAGTTGTGGATGAAACAGTATAAAGATTTTCTTTATACAAATATTAAGAATGTTGCATCTTTAAAGGTAGGTGATAAAGTTAGAATAAGACATTATAGAAAAACTTTTGAACGTGGATTTTCAGTGAATTGGAGTAGAGAAATATTTCAGATAGTATTTGTTTTGAACACAAAGCCAGTTACTTACATTCTTTCAGACAGTTCAAATGAAATTTTGAAAGGTAGTTTTTATAGATATGAAGTAATAAAAATACAACCTTGAGTGTTTTAAGTATATATGAATACTTTTGAGATAGGTGATATTGTATTAATAGGAGATTGTATCTATCCTAAAACTTACGTAATTTACTTGAACGGTTTTAAGATAATGGGATCAACAGTAAATGTGTTTGATGCAAGGTTGAAAGTTCCTTTTTCAATGATAGTTGCAGGTCCAAGTAATTCGGGGAAAACTACTTTTGTATTAAAGTTAATTAAGAATGGTGATGATGATTATTTTATAAGTAGACGTTTTGATTATATTGTTTGGTTTTATGGTCAGACTATTCCAAATGATAAAGATGTGTTAGAGGGGAAAGTTACGTTTCATGAAGGTTTACCTGATTCTTTAGATGAATTTGTCAATTCAAATCAATTTGGATTACTAGTTTTTGATGATTTAATGTCAGAATGTGGAAATAGTAAACTTTTATCTGAATTTTTTACTAAACGTTCTCATCATGAAAATGTAAGTATCATTTTTATTACTCAAAATTTGTTTCAGGATGGTAAAGAAAGAAAAACTTTTGTAAAGAATGCAACTTATTTAGTTTTATTTAATTCTCCGCTTGATCAGACGACTGCTTATTTTATTGGTAGAAAGTTGATGCCAAGGGACAGTAAATGTTTTATTGAAATATATAATCATGCTGTACAAAGACCGCATGGTTATTTATTGATAGACGGTCATCAGGAGACTCCGAAAGATGCTATGTTTAGGTCAAATATTTTTGGAGAAGTTCAACATGTGTTTATAGTACGAAAGAAATGTTCTTAAGATAATGATTTCGTACAATTGTTATGGTACTTTGATGGTAATTCTGTATGCAGTAGCTATTCATAATGCCAACGCGTAATGATTTGAGTAAAAATTTAAGAAAGATTCTTTATTCTAAAAAGTTTCTAAATATGTTAGTGAAGGCGAAAGGTTCAGCTGATAGAAAAGGTGTAATAGATTTAGGGAGTAAAGTAGAAATTGATGCAGTTTGTCAGTGTATAAAGAGTATTTTGCAAGGTCATGTGAAATTAAGTCGAGCTAAAATAAAACGATTGCAAGCTGAAAGAAATCATTTAAGATTGTTGGCACATTCTAAAATGGGGTTGCGAGAAAAGAAGGAACGTTTGAATCAAATAGGTAAAGGAATTCTTCCTATTATTATTAGTGGTGCATTAGGATTATTGTCTTCTATATTTAGGAAAAGGTAATTATGAAAGGTAAATGTTGTAGTAAAGATTTCGATAAAAAAAAGATGAAGAAAGATGTTTTAAAAACTTATGCTTGTAAACATTATTTGAAATTATTATCATATAGTAAAGGTCAAAAAAGGAATAAACTTATCGATTTAGGAGATAGTAATGAATTGAAATCAATTTGTGATTGTGTGTATAACATTTTGAAAGGTAATGTTGAAATATCTCCAAAAGAAATGAATTATTTACAGAAAGATAAAATTCGTTTAAGATTACTTCCGAAGAAATCAGTTTCAAATAAGATTAAACGCGCATCTATGAAACAGTTAGGTAAAAATTCGTTACCTATCATTATAAAAAATTCACTTGCTGCTTTAAAATTATTAAAGAATATAAAGTGAAATTGTAGAATGTCAAATTTTCAGGAAAGTATTATAATACCATACAAAATGTTTAAAAGTTGTAATTTCGAAAAGCTTGATAAAGAGAACAGAAATGAAAATGTGAATTATGCATTGAAGAGACAAGACCAGCTGTTGCAGGAAAAAATGTTTGGTATGAAACCTTATAATGAGATTTATTCGACGTATCATCCTACAGAACAATATTTAGGAAGTGATACTTTAATGATCAATGATATTGTTAGAAAGATTAACGTTAGACAGAAACCTAACATTGAAAGTATTTTAAGAAAACTTCAAGAAAATTCGGTAACTTGGAATAAAAATGGTTTGGTTTCTATTAAAAATAGGATTATAAAAGGGTCTAATATAATAGATATTATGAAGTTTTTTTCAAAGACGATAAGTTTTAATCAGGAACCAGAAGGAGTAGAAGAATTGTATGATTATTTTCAAGAAATAAATGTTCCTTTAGTTTGGATAAAATATAAACCTAAATCTAAAAGAGTAGAGCATGAAAAAGTTGATATTAGAAATTTTCCTTTAGAGGAATCTGAAAAAAAGGATGTAGCTGAAGCTTTATACTCTCCATTGAAAAAAGATGTACCTGAATTTTCATATTCTCCATTAAGGAAAGCTAATAGAGATGAAGTTGAAACTTTCTATACACCAGAAATGAAGGTAAAGGTAGGTGATGTTGGAAAAAAAGAACCTATGAAGTTTGTTGATTTTACTCCACATTCTATTCCTGAATTTCATCATGTAGGCCCACCATCAATTTCTCCTGAATTATTTAAACACAAAGGTTCTCCTGTAATTTTGCCTACTGTAGTTCCACCGTATCCAGGTTTACCTAAACCTAGTGTAACTTCAGATAGTGTGGAAAAAATGAGTGAGAAAAGAGGAAAGCAGAAAAAGGAGAAAAAGGAGAAAAAGGAGAAAAAGGAGAGAGTTCCTGCTAAAACTTCAGAAAGAACTAGTTCATATGGCAGGAAAATTAAATTACCTGCAAGATGGGAATCTAATTAAATCATATTTATAAATGTTGCTGAGATTGAGTTATTGAGTTAAGAGTTTTATTTTGAAATAAATCTTCGCTGGTATTTTGTATTGACTAGTTGTAATAACGAAATGTCTGCAGAATTTTATCGCAATCATTTTAGAAATTCATCACAATATGGTGGAACGTTAGATATTCCTCCGTTTATAGGCACACAATATCAAAAAGGGTATGGAATAGGTAATGTTATTTCAGGTTTTTTAAAACCTATGATAAAACCGTTATTCAATTTTGCAAAGAAACAGGCTAAAAAAAGGTTGATGACGGGTGGTTTAAATGTCGTGAAAAAGGTATTTTTTGAAAAGAAAAATATTAAAGACGCTTTAAAAGATGAAGCAAAGTCGCAGTTACAAGGAGTTGGTTCTGATACTTTAGATTATTTTAAATCTGAAAAGAGGAAACGTAAATCTAATTCAGATTCTGGTGATACAATAGTTTCTTCTATTTCAAGCCCGACTAGGAAAAAAAGGAAGACTAGTAAGAAAATAAAGATATTAAAGAAAGTTGGAGATATTTTAGATGTAGTTTGATATTAATATCTTTAAGATTGATATCGATTTTGATTGCTAGTCAAGATATATATAATCTTGACTAGCAGTCTTGTTTGAATGAAGTTTAAAGTTTCAAAATGTCACATTCTAAATGTTTATGTGTTCCTGATACTGTGGATTTATTTTCTGTTCCTTTTACTGACGCAGTAGGTGAACAGAGTTTCTTTTCTAAAGTTTGGCCTTTGAATAATCTTTCGCAAGAAGGTCCAATTGAATATCTATTGAAAGCTAACAAGAAAGATTTTATAGATTTGTATCATAGTTTTGTTGAACTAAAACTCAAAATTTTGAAAAAGGATGGAAGTGCACCTGCAGCACCTACAGGAGCAGATCCTGTCCCCGCAGCTTCTAAAGTAATTCCTGTAAATTATTTATGTGCTGCTATGTTTAAAGATGTAGAACTTTATATTGGAAGTAAATTGATTTCAGGATCCAATAGTTTATATCCATATAAGGCTTTTATTGAATTTGTATTAAATTATAATCCTGCTTATGTTGAAAGTTGGGGAGATGTTTGCGGATTCATTAAAGATACTAAAGATTTTAATGAAATTACCAATCTTGATGATAATCATAATGAAGGGGCATATAAACGATTTCAGAAAACTCAATATGGAAAAACTTTCCAATTGATAGCTAAAGTTCACAATGATTTGTTTAATCAGAATAGGTTATTTCCGGGAGATGTAGATATGAGAATACGATTTATTCGAAATTCACCTGAGTTTGCTTTGATGGCAAAGGATGGTGATACAAATTATAAAATTGAAATAGAGGATGCAGTTTTTTATTCAAAACGTATGTCATTAAGTGATGCATTTTTAATTGAATTAGATAGGGCGCGATATGAAGGTAAACATTTAAAATATCCTTATCGTAGAGTAGAAGTCACTTATTCAACCCAAGGTCCGAATAAAAGTATTTTACAAGAAAATCGTATGATTTCTAATGATGAAATTCCACAGCGAATCATTGTAGGCTTGGTTGATGCTAGGGCTTTTGACGGCAATTATAAACATAATCCTTTTTATTTTCAAAATTTTGATGTCACGGAAATAAAAATTCAAAGAGATGGTGATGAAACTTCACCGTTTTATGAAATGAAGGTGGATTTTTCTGATGATACTTTTTTTCAAGCATATTCGGCTATGATATTTGGAACGGGAAGATTATTCAACAACAATGCTCCTTGTATTACACCTTCAGAGTTTAAGAAAGGAAGTTGTTTCTTTGTTTTTAATTTAAGTAAAGCCTTACCTAGTTCTGGAACTTTCGAGCTTTTTGAAAGTGGTACATTAAATGTTGTTGCGAATTTAAAGACTCCTAAAGCACACGGAATTGTTATGGTATTTTTCAGTGAATATAATTCTATGTTAAGTCTTGGTGAGACGAACCAAGTAGATATTGATGCTAGAGATTGAAATCAAAATGTTTGGTGATGAAATTGAAAATCTTTTAAAATATTCAAAAGTAACTTCTCCTACATTTCATGGGGTTTATTCTGCAAATAATCTTCCAAAATTTGTTTCTTGTTATCCATCAAGTTTTGTAGTTAACACTCATGAAACTACAAAACCAGGTGAACATTGGGTGTCATTTTATTTTAAATCTAAAAATTCATTACCTGAATATTTCGATTCTTTTGGATTTCCTCCTATGAAAAGATATTTTCATAACTTTTTAAAATCGTCAACTTCTAAAAAGAATTTCAGGTATTCTCAGAAAACTATTCAAAATTTATTTTCAGCATATTGCGGACATTATGTTATATATTTCATATATAATAGATGTTTAGGTCAAGACATGAAGAGTATTTTAAGGAATTTTTCAAATGATACTCGAAGAAATGACTTAATTGTAAGCGCATTTATAAAGAAAATGAAAAAGAGAATAAAAAATATGAAAAAGCGTAAATGTTTTGCAGATGTTAAATCCACTGCAAGGTGTATTCAGAATTGTCAGAATTGTGTCGCGTATTACAACACCAAACTTTAGACACCAAAATGATCATGCAGACACTAAAAGGTTACATTAATTTCTTTAAGCAAACCAGACACCATGTAGACACCAAAGGTTTGCTTTATTCTATGTAGCCTAGACACCAAAGGTTTGTATCAAGACAGCAAAACGATTAATTATCGTGTGATTATATTCATTAGGTCACTAGAAATTTGCTGGATTTGATACTTTATATCAGTTATTTCAAGTTTGAAGTATGGATATGATAAAAAGTAACGTTTTGAAATCGTATCCAAACCCTAATAAAATTAGTATTGGAGGAGTTTGTGTAACTTTATTATTAACTGTAGTTGTTATCGGATTGGAATTAAGAAAGTCTTCGAATTCAGAGAATTACTTTTATTGTTCAACTAATTCTATACAAACTAGAAATAACAAAGTCAAAAGTATGTACTTAATTTGTAGAAACGTAGAAATTCAGAGCCTCTCTCCAGTTAGTCGAGCAGTTCATTCGGTGGAACCTTCTTCGTTGAATTTAACAAATTTGTTAAATTCAACGAAGTTTTCTTTGTTGAATTCTGCAAACTGGTCTACTGAACGTTCTTTACTTTAAGCAGTTTAGTTTAACATTACTTCAACTGTTCGTAATGTTAAATCGAGCAGTTGAACATTTGAATATTTTAGTTTACGCAGTTACAGTAACGTTATCACGTAATGTGAATACTTTCATCGAGCAGTTGAAACATTTGAATACATTTTGAGTTTGGATGAACGACTAAATCATTTCGTTCTTTTTAAGATGTAAATTTCATTCGATATTTAAGTTATTTGTAAATGAGATGCATATTCTTTCTTATTTATAATTGTAAATGTACTACACAATGTTTAGTGTTGTTGACTAACATTTCAGTTGAGCAAGAGTTTGGAAAGCAAATGAGTTTGGAACCAAAAGTAGCGCAGTGCGATTTAGCATGAGCTGACCAACAACTGTGGAATTAGTTACAAGTTTCTTTTACAGTATTGTAGAGAACTACACATTATCAGTGAGCCGACTGTAGAGGAATTCTATACTTTTTCTCCATAGAAGAATTGTATATTATTCTTTTCTATAGTTAAAGTTCAGGTGTACGTTCCATCCACTGTAATAAGAGTTGCTATTTCCACAAATTAAAGTTGACTTGGTTAAAGTTCTGCTAATTTACTGTGGGCAATGTAAGAATGTTTGTAGCATCTTATTAAAGATGCAATCATACAATTTTATGTTGCTTTCTACAAAGCTAACAGTTCATATGTTATTTCAACTATGCCAATTGATGTTTGTTGATAATACAAATATTGTGTTAGTACATTCGTTCTGTGCGGGTTTCATGTATATACTGTTCATGTTGTGCGGGTTTCATGTATATACTGCTCATGTTGTGAAAGTTACGCGTAGCTTTGTACATTGTTTTCACATGTACATGGTTGATGATTGTAAATATAATGTAATGTATAATGTAATGTAAATAATGCTATTATTTATACACTAGGTGATACCTCGTATTTCGTTCATCCGATGCAAGATTGCTTTATAAAAATGTAAGTATTCTTTTATTTCTTTCTTACTTTATGGAACTAAACAAGTAAAGTAAGATTCTTAAATTCAAAGCGCATTCTTTATAGAATTATAATGCGCATTATTAGTGTATTTAATTCTATAAAGGGTATTCTTTATTTGTAAGTTAAAGAGTTTATATATTGTATTTTACTGTTCAGAATCGATTCTTTATACTATCTGAACGAATAGTTTTGAAATTCATTTTTAATTGAATATTTGAATATTGTATTTCAGGTTTTGAGTTGTAGGTTTGTTATGGTATCGTGAAGAATGCAGTTTGTTATGGTATCGTGAAGAATGCACTCATAGGACCAACGCGAAGTGTTATGGTATCGTGAAGAATGCCCTCATAGGACTAATGCGAAGGATGCATTCTCATAGGACTATTTGAGAACTATTTCTACACTAATAACTTGTTCTTTGAAAGTGTTTTTTCAGTTAGAAGAATGTTCATATTAAACTACATTGTGAACATTGTTGTCAACGTAGTTTAGTTGAATGTTCTTCTATCTTAATACTCCTTCAATGCTCCGTGAGATATTCTTCTATCTTAATACTCCTTCAATACTCCGTGAGATATTAAGACTCCTTCAAGGCTCCGTGAGATATTAAGACTGACTTGTGAACTTAAATACTCCTTCAATGCTCCGCGAGATATTAAGACTGACTTGTGAACTTGTAACAAAGGATCTTACTGTTACATCTACTATTACAAGGATCTTGTTCGTTACTACTATACAAGGATACTAGCAAGATTGTTGTAATAGTAGTAACGAGCATCTACTGTTATATCTTGCAACTGATGAACTAAGCCTGTTGGGTAATTTGATGAGAACAATTACCCAACAGACCTAGTATACTTTTTGTGAGAGATGCACATCTATTCAAGGAAGTGTACTGCTGTCTACAATTCTATTCAAGGAAATTTACTGCTGTCTACAATAATTCAATTTAATTTCGTTAACCTTTCGCTTGTTATATTATCTTGAGAGGTTCCAATGGTTATTTAATTTGTTGGAAACTATAAGATAATTAGTCTAGCGAAAGTGAGTTGCAACGAATGAAGATGTAGCCTACATCAAGTTGACGTTGTTTTGTTTTTCGATAATTTATTTGACTTTGTTTTTCTTGTTTATTTTCGTTACCATACAGTGAGAATAACTGTTACTTTATGATACAGCGAGAAATAACTTACTTTATGATGTCTTTGCATAGTCTGTTATTGCATGTTGTCTTTGCACACTATTGTATGTAATGCTACTTATTGTATGGTGCGTACAGTAACTGTATGACATGAAATGTTACTATGCTGTCTTCAAGTTTTACTATTATACTTTATGTTGAAAACTTGGTGTCAAATACTTGGTGTCAATTGGTGTCAAATACTTGGTGTCAAATACTTGGTGTCAAATGTCTGTAAGGTGTCTGTACTGTGCGGTGTCTTTTAAAGTTTAAGTTGACGTTTAAATGTTGTTGTCAAAATGTCTGTATGGTGTTTTCTGTTAAAGTTAAACTTGCTGATACTAGTGCTATTAAAGTACTATCAAAGTGCTAAATTTATTGATAAATGTATGGTGTCTTGCTTTTATAAAATGTGTTGGCTATTAAAGTGCTTAACATTCGTTCATTAAAAGAAAAAACATAATACATGGTTAGACGAAAAGTAAAGTAGCTGCCAAATTCGAACATATATATATCACTGTTACTGATGTTTCACTGTTACTGATGTTTCATACTATTTTAATTACTTTGTTTTAAATATCGCTGTTACTGATGTTTCGTAACTGTTAGCGATATTACTCGTATTTCTACTTTGTACATTCTTAGTACTTTGTACATTCTTAGTACTTTGTATATTTCTATTTTGTACATTCTTAGTACTTTGTACATTCTTAGTACTTAAGTTATGAATTTGTGGTGACATATTGTTAAGATTAACATACCACCGGAAAGATCTAGAGATGTATGTAACACCTGAGATCTTGGTCAGATGTATATATTGATAGATGTATATAATAAAATGTATTATGACCAATTTTTGTTGTTGGGTATTTATTTACATATAATATGAATATACTATGAATATATAATACGAATATATACTGTTCCAGATATGTATTATAATACGAATATATAATACCATTGAGATGAATATATCTGACATGTACGAATATATATAATACCATTAAGATGAATATATCTGTCAAGTATTAATACTATTAGTAACCGAGTAGGAAATATTCATCGTCGTGACAAATTAACGAATATAACTACTAGTAACCAAGTAGGAAATATTCGTCAATGTTCGTTTGGATCTATTAACTTTGGTTTGTCTATTGACTCGTGGGTTGTGTAAAGGGCAACCAAGTGGTGACCTGCAACACTTCCAGCACGAGTCTGTCAAAAATTACCTCTAGCCTACTGACAACTGAGAGGGTGTATCGGATTAACGCTTAGTTTGAATGTGAATGGATGACAAATTATAATGTGTAAGGAGCTTCATTCAAGTAATTTGGAGTAGGAATGGTGTTTCTGAAAATGTAGTTTTAATAAATGAATGTTTACGTGCTTTTGAAATTTATGATTATACAAAATAGTATCGTAAGCATATGTAAGTTGTTTATTTTACATTCTTATATTTAATTAAATTGAAGATTCTTTAGTTAACATCTTTTGTTAAATTGACGTGCAACGTTACTCCACGAGTAGTTGTGACGACATCTTGTGAATTACTTGACCTTAATTGATCAATTAGACATTTGCGCCACCTAGCGTATATAATGGTGTATTGACGTAAGTGACTACGTCACTAGAGATTATAATTATTATAAAGTACTACTTTATAATAATCTCTAAAGTAGTACAATCGGTCTGCATAATTAGGTGTAAAACTTTTTCATTAAGTTTTAAATTTCACTACCTTTTCCGAGTAGTAATAAATCGAGCTTGAGTTCGACCCCGGCCCGGTACCCGGGATCAGGTTCCTAATATTCCCCCGGGTACCGGGCCGGGGTCGAACTCGAGCTCGATTTTTACTACTACTAAGGTAATACATTTCAGCTGCGGGTGATCAAATTTATGAGATGATTTAGGAGAAACTCACCACCAGTATCACTACCCTACTCTTTTCAAATGATGGCATGGGATCTTTTATGTGCAATGTCCCATAGAAAGGGCATCACATATCTTCCCTTTGGTGACCCTGTTGAGAGCACAAGATAAACCATAATATCTATGCACATGCATATAAAATAATGTATGCATTTATTTCTGTATTCAGTGATGCTCTTCAGTCTTGAAAATCATTCCTATTGATTCAAATGCAAATCTTGACATTTGTTACATGTGGAGTTACATGAAGAACCAATCAACTTATTCTATGGAAAATAGAAAAAATTTATTATTTTAGCTCATTCAATTAGACAATAACTGGGTGCATTGGTTGTCATCTCTGTAAATGAACATGTAAACATTAGTAGACAATGCAATTAATCACACAGCCACAAAAAAACAATAATATTCAATTATAAATCAATAAAATTTAAAATTATGCAATGTCTATTTCTGTAAATATTTTCCCGCCCTAGCCTGCTGCCTAGACTGCACCTATCCTGTGGCTGGGGGCCGTTTCCAAACTCACAAAACTTGGAAAAGACACTGTCACATGTGACAGTGTCAAGAAGCCACTGTCAACTCACATGGACTGACCACTCACTGACCCCCTGACCACTGTCACGACACACAGTTCACAAACACAACACTGACAGTGGCTTGGACAAATAAAGAACAGATCTGGGTGGTTTAAGTGGGGAAATGGGGGTTTTTGGGGTGAGTTTTGGGGGATATTGTGAGTGTGTGGTGAGTGTGAGAGCGGCAGCACTCTCTTTTGAGGCGACCCCCGCCGCCACAGCGACTTGTGCTGAGATCGAGTCCGGTCGCTCGCGCCCAAATCTCCATTGTTTATCTCAAAATTTAGCGATATTACCCAATCATGCCCGCCAAGAATCGTTCCTGTGATGTCTAAAGGTACCGTGAACGTGTGGAATAGGGTGGAGTGGCGGATTTTCCCCAGATGAATGAGAAAATTGCGAATCAAATGGCGCCGCTTTCCCCCTTGCCTACCTACCGACAAACCGCTGATTTTTCCCACTTCTCTTTCCCGGTGATTCCCTTCCTGTTGCCCACAAATCTCGCTCTGTATCTCACGTAATAATCACCAGTCCCCTTTAAGTCTTGTTTGTGTATTATTAGGAATATGTTACCTACCGGTGGGTATAAATTCGTAGTGTTTGGTCGTAAATTGGGTCTAAATAACGCGGATTTCTCTCCTCCGCCCGCCGTCGGGAGCGCCAGGGACAAAACCAAGATGGCCGTCTCTGGTCACGTGACCAGACGCTTGCTGACGTAGCTTCATGAATATGTACGACGTCACTCAACCGTTGGACCAATCAGAGCCCGATATGCTAATTAGGGAAAATGGTGGTTCTCCACCGACGCCATTGTGATTCTGTGCTCTTGGCAGGTTGCCAAGAACTCAGACCAGAAAAAAGTAGGTCAACCTACACCAACATGGCTGACTTGAATAAAGTTTAAAACACCAAACTTTATGCAACTTTTACTTTGGCAAAACTTGCAGTACAGTTTCATAACTCCTACAGCATGATTTCCCATACCCATTGGTTTCCCTATTTGCCCTTTCAAGGTCTTTCTAATGGCAGGCAGCCATGATGGTCCAAAACTGTAAAAGGGCCACGTGGTCATCTTCCTTAGGACCTTAGGGACCTTTTTCATGAGGGACAGGGATGGGGCCGATGTATAAGATACTAAGATGTCCAAATTCCCCAAGATGCCCCCAGAATTGGGAAGATTTGGCCGTTGGGAGCGCAACTTCCGCCGGCCATGTTGGAGTAGCGTCTGGACGTTGCAGACGGACCAGACGCGCACCTGTACGGGCACCTGTACGCGCACCTGTTGGGGGACGCTGGGCGTCGGGTCACGGGAAGGGCCCGGATATGACCCCTGAGGACTGGTAGGAGAGGTCCTACGTCCTGATGGAAGGTAGTGGAGATTCTCAGTAGACAGACTCACTGAAACAAAGGTTTATGCCCGGGGTTTATGCTATAGGGGTAAGGCCGTATAGGCCTAATTGCTGGTGGCCTCTAGGCCAACAGTACTGCGCTGTTTGGTATTATATAGTTGTAAACTGTATGAAGTCTTTTTGCATGGACAATATCTGGACAGGTGTGCAAGTGGGAATTCGAGGCAGAACCCAAAATACCCCTCAACACCTGACACATCTTGATAGGCCCTTATGATATTGTCATTGAATCTGAACAAAAGCCGCCCGTGGATATGGATAGGTAATTGTCCCTAATATTTGTTCTTCATTAATTTGATAATTTATTTCTATAGGCCTATATGGGGGTGTAGATGGGGGAGTCCCATGTCCCCTGTCGAATTTAAAAAATGGCCCTGTCGCATGTCATTATATTTAGGTTTACAGCCTTGTCCCATGTCGAATTTAAGAAATAACCATGTCCCCTGTCACTATCTTTTTAAACCTGATGTCCCGTGTCGAATTTAAGAAAGAGGCAATGTCATTTGTCACTAAGTTGCCATGTCCCCTGTCGAATTTAAGAAATGACCATGTCGCCCTGTCGAATTTAAGAAATGGCCATGTCGCCCTGTCGAATTTAGGGGTCTACACCCCCCTATATGGGCCTACTCGCCACTGGTGCCACTGGTTTCATAAAGTGAATTCGGATAAATTAATAATTCTCCCAACCGCGGTTAGCCAGATTCTTTTACTTTTACCTGCAGGTTAGCCTAAAACAGGATGCATGCTGGGTAATATCTTGACAAAATCCAATGCTTAAGTATGTAAATTTTCATGAATTGTAGAATTATTTATAGAGTAACATTGTGAAAAACAAACTGTCATTATTTTTCAAATAAGTATTCATATAGGCCTTCATTTATTATTCTTTAGTTGTTTGAAAATCCATTCACTGTAGATGGAAATATAACAATTATTTGATTGTAACCTGCAGGTCCTTAAAATACTCTAAATCAGCTATCCGTGGTGCCCCCCCCCCCCCCCCCCCAACAATCCACTTTTCATTCTAATCTTAAAGGAAATATTGAAAAGTTCCACTTATGATTATATTATATATAAGCCTAATATCAAAAGCACAAGTCATCATATAGGCCTATAAGCCCCCCCCCCCCCGTGCAGAATAGGCGAGGTGCTCCATAATAATGTAAGAATGATAATGAGATTATTTAATAGTATTCAAGTTTTAGTACCTAAGTTCCGTTCGCTAATCTAATACAAAAAAGTTCTTTTTTGATATTTTTCCTGTGATGTGGAGTGATGCTGTCGGTATGGGGATGACTTTGGAACCCGCTTAGACTATAGTCGACCTTTTATCTCTTGACTTAATATATATAGTTGTTAACCCACGATATAGGACCTAGTGAAAAAAGCAGACATAACTCAAACAAGGGGGGTAGGGGGTCTGAGATTTTGTTAAAATGTGCGTAGGCCTACATACTAAATGGAATGCCCCAAAGATTGTTTATCCTCCATGCATATACAAAGAGTAAAACACGGACTGACCTTATAAGGCCTATAGGTCATTAGTCACAATTCATTGCACATGTAGGAAAACCACGTCCTAATTTATGTCATGATAATTTTATTGTTGTCAGTTGTAGACAAACACTAAGTCCAATCATATATAATAACAAATAAAGCATTTCTTTTGGCCTAATCAGAAACAGGGAATGGTAGAGTAAAGCATATGAGGTAACACTCACTGTCATAGTTCAACAATGTGAAACAGTAAACAAAGTAGCTTGGCCTTGCTGACCAAACAATAGCCAGTATGAGGGTTCGGTCAAAAGCTGAGACAGGCCTGGTTTGGGCCAAGGGGCTCAGATCAGAATGACAGAGACCTCGCAATAGTATGGGTGTGGCAATGGTGATATCAGGAAAATGGTATTGGTCAGCAAGGATTGGTTTTTGTAAGGCTTTCCATTTTGGAGGTAGGTTAATGGACCCACACCTTTGGTAATGGGTCTCTCTTATTACTCTTTAACCTTTAGGCATTTTTAGGCAATAACCAATTTGATAATGGTATTGATTGATACATTGATAAATGGTTTGGCTTGGTGAAGTGGCAATACCACAGTACAACTGGCAATGTTGGCCTTTTTATATGTTGGCCTTTTGATATGGTGGTTTGGTAAATAGATATATCTAAATGTTGTACCACAGTATTTAGGGTCTTCTACTGACCTTTTCCTGGTGTTAGTAAAATAAATATCTTAAACTGTTTCTACTGTCTCTGGTATTCATTTGTAATTAGAAGAGTTAATATAAGTCGAATTAATGACAACAATTATTATATATAAGTAGAAATAAAAAAGTGGTGAAGACACCAGCTTGTCTTTACACACAACATTGAGAAGTGTTTGTTTTATAATCTAAAACGGGTCAGGCGTCTGTTGCCTTGAATGAGGTCTTAATTAGGATAGGAGCGTCCCCAATGGCCGTGCGGCTGCCCCCTATCATTGTCATGTTGCTGATTACCATTTGTCTGGAGAATTTAAGGATTCTGGATAAACAGATTATTTGATTTGTTAATATACATGCACCCAGACTTTCTACACTGCATGTCTGCATATTATGTAATCAAATGGCTGACCCCTGTGTGAAGAAAACTAGTGAAGCGTGTCTGAGGAAAGTTCATTTCTCATTAATGTAGACCCTTAAAATCGACAGGGCGACACGGGCATTTCTTAAATACGACATGTGAAAAAGCGATATACTGATATTATATACAGGAGTAGCCTATATATATGTGTGTGGATATGCATGACTTCTCTGCATGTGATATGCCGTCATATTGAATTTAGGAAGCTAACCAGTGTCACTATTAGATAGTAAATAAAAAATGTATCATATATATTATATAAATATGTATTAAATATATCACATAATATATCTTATACTATAATATATGACATATATAATATATTTAATACAATATATATCAAATATGTATATTTTTTGTAAGGCCGACGCATGCAGTCTCAGGGCTCAATAGAATTGAAGAAATGCCCGTCTCATCCCACCCCACCCCCAAGCTGCCACTATTCCTGTTTAGGGAAGGAGAGTCGACCCCTATAATACACTGTCCTCAGGGGCGGATCCAGGATTTGTTTAGGGGGGGGGGGGCCAAGATTTTGAAAACCCTGAGTAGTATGTAAGTAGATAATTTGTGGGCGGCATAGCCGCCCACGGGGAGGGTATGGGAGGGGTCTCCCCTCCCATTGGGGGGGTATAGGGGGCCACCCCCAGAAAATTTTTGAAAAGTTAACCTCTCATTGATGCAATCTGACGCATTCTGAGGTCCCTATTTGACTATAGGGATGATAGTTTTTTTTCTAATATTTTTAATTTGCATACCCATTCTTCAAGGGAATGACAGTGTATGTGGGAGTGTACGTGCCAAAGAATGGTATGGGATGGGTTCTCCCACCCATTGGAGGGGGGGTATGGGGGGCCACCCCCAGACAAATTTTGAAAAGTTAATGTCTCATTCATGCAATCTGAGGCATTATGGAATTCTTATGTGACCTTAAGGGATGGCGTCTTTTTCTAATATTTTCAATTTGCATGTCCATTATTCTAGGGAATGACAGTGTATGTGGGAGTGTATTTGGCAAAGAATGGTACGGGACAGATTCTCCCTCCTGTTGGGGGTTATGGGGGGCCACCCCCAGAAAATATTTGAAAAGTTAATGTCTCGTTTATGCAATCTGAGGCATTATGGGGTACTTATGTGACCTTAAGGGATGACGTTTTTTTTCTGATATTTTCAATTTGCATGTCCATTATTCCAGAGAATGATAGTGTATATGAGGGAGTGTATCAGGGCTCATGCAAGGCATTTAAGTTTTATCACCATGAAAATCACCAAAACCTGTTTTTTGTCGCCAAATTCAAGTGAGAAGGGACACAAAATATTTGTACTAAATGTACAATAAATACATATAACTAAAATGTATATCATTCTATTTGTAATTATGATGCAAAAAAATACAATTTACAGATATAATCTCATTGAAATAATTGATTTTTGAAAAGAAAATGCATATATTCTCTATGAAATTCAGAATTTCGATGTTAGACATACAGGGACCACTACACCCTTTTCTTGCGGATCCTGTCACCAAAAAGTGTTGCCATATCATCAAGTTTGTTGCCAAATAGTAGTAATAAGCCCATCCCACATTGGGTATATCCTGGGGTTGGACAAGGGTCGGACAAAATAGACAGATATTCCACCCTTGTCAGTGTCTCCCAAGACTGGGATTACTTAAATAAGCACAAATTGTGTTTTTCTGTTTCCCAAAGTACTGATAAAACATTATCATTTCTTAAATTTCATCAATTGACAGATTTGCAGGTTTGCCAGCCATTCAAAATACTGCATTTCAGGGCAAAATAGGGTTGGACATTAAATGTTGGACTGACAGGCTTTAACATTGGTTTCTATGAGAAAATGTCCAAAATATAATGTAACATTTTAGAAATTCTAGGAGCAATCTGTCAATCAAATTGCTTTGGATATTTTTGTATTGTGCAGCTGTCTTCAGGGAATAAACACTGAAGCAATTTTGATAATATTTCATCGTAAACTTTATAGTTGGTATAAACCGGGATGGGCTTATTGTCATAGCATGCAGCCCTTGTGGCCGGCAGGCTGGGTCATTAGTGCCGCCACGTACGAGTACACACACTCACTTACCACCCTACCCACAATTCATTTCACTTGCACCCGCCATTCTACCACTCACCTTTCACCTACCAACAACCATTATCCACCCACCCACATCCTCATTGTATCATATTTCTTTTTATTATTTTACTGTTTATCTTAACTTTTAAATAATCTGCCAAGGAGCAGTACATACAAGGGGTGGTGCGTATAGGTAGGCTGTACGTACCGTTACTCATTTACAGTATTTTAAACGTATTTGGAGCCTTGTTTGGGTGATAAAATATAGAAGACCATTTGGAGTCGTCCTCAGTTGTCTGTACGACCAATGGGGATCGTACATACCTCGGGCTTCGCCCTTGGTACGTAACGAACCCCTCTGGGTCGTACAGACACCCTTGGACGATCCCCGCGGGTCTTCCTATATTAATACTATATATATTAAATTCATACATTTTACTTAATAAAATTCATTCACCCAAGCCGGTCGTTATCTTGTTACTGGGGGTGGCAGGCACTAATGGTTGCTATTGGCGACATGGCGAAATGGAGGTTTAAAATCATGCAGCCAGCACATTTCTGATGCACACACGACTACTTCTTGGCATTTATGCTGTTGAATAAGCATGTGCATGCCTCCCAAAAAGTATGCCACAGCAGCCAAATTGTGCACACAGGTGCACCCTTAATTTCGAACACTGGAAGGTCAGTGAATTTTGAGGTCTCTGGTTTGTGGTAACCCTGACAGGGCCGGGAGGGGGAAAAAATGGCTGGGAGGGGAAGGAAATTGCTGAGAGAGGACACACAGCACTAGGACGGGGAAGAAAGGGCCGGGATGGGTAGAAAAGGGCTGGGAATTGAAAGAGGGCCGGGAGGTATATCTTTCTCTTTCCTTCTTTTCTCCTGCACCCCTCCATCCTTCCTCTCTCCTTTTCCCACAGGGCCGGGCCGGGAGGGGAAGGAAAGGGCCCAGAGGGGAAAGAAAGGGACCAGAGGGGAAAGAAAGGACCAGGAGGAAAAAGAAAGGGCCGGGAGGGGAAAGAAAGGGCCGGGAGGGCAAAGAAAGACCCAGGAGGGGAACAAGGGGCTCTTTCCTCCTTTTCTCCCCCTTCCTCCCTTTCCTTTTCCCTTTTTTTTTTTTTTTTTGGAGGGGGGGGGGGGGGGGCAAGGCCCGTCCGGCCCCCCCCCCAAAATCCGCCACTGGTCCTATAGGGCCTAATACCCCTATAACACTATTAACCGTGAAGCAATTCACTTTTTAAAAAGGTGGGGGCGCGCCAAAAGAAAGGGGAGGGGGGGGGGGGGCACCCCCCGGGGCACCCCCAATTTTTCAGAATTTTACATCAAAAAATGCTGATTTGTCCCAAAAAAGGAGGGGGCGTGCCAATGCAGCATGCTAGGACATGCTGTATCTTGTACCTGCGGGTGGGTGGACGGGTATATTAGAGCGGCTGGTAATGGGCGTAGTGGGGGGGTGGGGGAGGGGGGGAGGGGGCGTGGGGGTTATATATGCGGGTGGGGGGTGGGGTGGGGGGTGGGGTGGTTGATATCCTAGTTACTGGTACACCGGTAACCATAACAACCGAACCGTGCCCCCATACAGCACAGACGCTATGGTTCTGGTATGGATTCGGAAATTTGGGAAAGGATAATGATGCTGATTGTTGGAGTCCAGCAACTTTTCAGCTGTATCAGGACCACTCACGTTTTTTTACTGTAACCACTTCAATGACCGAATCTATAGGGGTTGACAAGGACAGCAAGGTAAGGTGGTCTAAAAGGAAGCACTGCATGGGAATTGAACCCAGGCTGGCTGCGTGCAATGTCAACTTGCTAACCATTAGACCACCCCAGTGCCACCCCCCTATTTTGGAAAGGAATTGAGGGTGGTGGGTGTGGGTGTGGCTGGGGGGAGTGGTGGAGGGTAATACATAATATTCGAGGACACAATTATAGAAATAAAATTGGGCGAATATTATAGTGGGGAGGGGGTAAGTGCATACACTTTCCCGAAATCCGAAATTCATTTCTGCTAGTTTTCATAATTATGTAGGGGTGAATAGGGGTAATGGAGGGGGGAAGGGGCTCCACTCACCCCCCCCCCCCCCCCTGTCCCTATATACCACTATGATGGGGATCTAAACTATACAGAATAAAGGGGAAACATTATGGGGTACGTTATGTAATGTAGGATGACCCTCACCCCCCTGTCCGGACCCATAATGTATCCATATCACTTGAGACAATACTGTCTGTCATAATGTAGAGACGGGGAGATCCAAGAGCATATATTTATGAAGAGGGATGGCATTGAAGGCGCTGCCTCCGCCCCCGCCCCCCGCCCCCCGCACATACCCCACAAGTCCGTCCCTGCTTCATACCAAGGGGAGGGGGGGGGGGGGGAGGTGGGGGGTTAATGAACAGAAATGATGAACCTTCAAGGGCGGGAATGTCTCAATATTTGACATTTGACATTTGACTTTGTAAATCTGTTTATCATGACAGATATAAAATCATAGCTACTGCTAAAATGATGATAAATCTAGTCTGTGTATACATATATATACGGGGCTCTGGATGGTTGGGACACCATGCATATTGCATGTCAAATTCAGGGGAAAAACGTTTCGCATGTTTTTGTTGCTCAGTTTTTTTTTATAATGCTGTCCGTCGATTTAATACGCATGCCAGATGTCACATGCAGTTATATCTTAGGCCTCCTGTCGCGTCGTTTAAGTACAGTGTTTTTTACGCCGTCAGTGTGTATTTCAACTTTGATAATGTACAATTAAAATAGCTTCATTGTTTGTGTGTAACAGAGGGGCGGATCCAGAGTCAGTCACCTGGGGGGGGGGGGGGGTCAACAAACATAGATTATTGGGGGGAGGGGGGGGGGATCCGCAACTGTAACAGTTGGCGATGCATGTAAGGATTGGGAGGACAAGGAAGTCCATTCCTCGTACTTATACGCGATGAAGTGAAGCCTTTCGCAAGTCTACCTCAGCGCCGCCAAGTGCCCTCACGGTAAAAGACGCCAATCGCCGAGTGCAGAGCGTAGAGCATAGACTTGCCAATGGCTCGCTCGTATTTTGAATTTATAAACGTTACGATGCACATGCTTCTGTATGAAGAGCGCGTATATATATATATATATATATATATATATATATATATTATTATCTGTTTGTATAAATATGAACCTGCTTGACTGAGTGAGTGCGATACATTTCTATGTAGGAGGTAAAA
This sequence comes from Lepidonotus clava, assembly GCA_936440205.1. Taxonomy (NCBI): domain Eukaryota; kingdom Metazoa; phylum Annelida; class Polychaeta; order Phyllodocida; family Polynoidae; genus Lepidonotus; species Lepidonotus clava. Next base: position 53,183,148 of record OW387140.1, read on the forward strand.
CATAAATTACTATAATTAATTTGATTTTAACCTAATGGGGATAGTCGTCGGCGCCATTGGGATCTCAAGACACGACATGGCTTACTGTACTGCAACTTGGTCATCTCATGCGTCTATATAGATGAAACTTATACCCAAGGTTTAACCATTACCCAATATATGCATGATTGATATAGTGACATTACATGAAACATAAGTAGGGACAAACGTATTTTTTAAAAGAGACATTCTGTATGGTTTTTTTTATATTTCTTAAAATCCACACAGCAGCTGGAACGCCTATCAATGTATGCCCATGCAGTCAATATGAGGAAAATTTAATGTGTAGACATAAGATAGTGATAAGTAGTAGAAACAAAGTGAAAATGAAACAAAAATTAATTAAACTAACAACTATACAATTAAGCCCCTTTTATAGTGGACGAACAGCAAAGGATTGAAAATAAGAATATTTTTAAAAAGTTGGTAAAGGGGATACCGTGTTAATCATTTCGTGAAGTCGGGTGAATAATTCAAGGGCCCCTGTATGAGAATCAAGAGAAAGGTCAATATATATATTTTACAGCCGATGGTGTGTTTTGTTACATAATAATAAAACCAATTCTATTATCAGCCTGCTTTATGTTCGAAAATGCTCAATTGTCCTAGAGTAGCATTTCAGCTTTTTACAGTGACAAAGTTACATGTTTGTGTCCCTCCAAAGTGCCCTCAGATTGTGCATGTGTCAGGGCATTATTTCCTAACCCCATGTCGTCATCACTGGGGTCTGGGTCAAGAGAAGTGACCCTTGAAATAGGAAGGGCGCCATGGCCTGTTCTTATAAAACCAACACACAGCAGGAGTTTTGAAACAAATATAGTAATTATTATTAATATTGGTATTTTTCTAGAAGTGTACTATATATATGGGAGCACTAATGCATTAAGGGTATGGCAGCAACGGCAGATCGGTGTGGGTGGGGGTGGAAAGGGGCAACCCCCCCCCCCCTCTCTCTCTCTCTCTCTAGATCAAGGGGACAAAGTTTTGGCATCTTACAATTTGAAAATCTCTGTAATTCTGGTGATTTTTTTCTCATTTCTATAAAGGGGTCAGCCCCCCCCCCCCCCCCCCTCGAGCCCTGCTGATGGATACATGTTTAGTGGACATGGCTTCTCTTCACTGGTCAACGAAATTTTGATATAAAGGATAAGTCAATTTCCTATTGAGGGCCCCCCCCCCCCCCCATAATACGTCAATTTCCTATTGAAATAGGCTTCAAATATACTTCAAAAAAGAACTATTAAGAAAAGGCAGGCTTAGAGGGGACATCCCCCCTTTCATATACACTTTGCACAAGAACATAATGCTATGGCCATGAACATGTATGTTAAAGCAGGCCTAAAATGTGGGGCAATAGGCAAGGGTTAACATTGTTACAATGGACGATGATGCATGATACTGTATATAAACATACATGTTCCAACCAGCATATCAGTGGGCTGATATCATACTAATGTATAAATAATCATGTGCTCATACATTGCAGAGAAGAAACCCTTACAATCCCTTATCCTTATCTCTATACTATACATGCAGAAAGATAGGGCAGTGCTATGCTTCAAGCAGAAATGTTGACGCTTAGGGCCTATTCAAATCAATCTATTTATAGCAGCATTTCCAACATGGCCGCCCAACCACCAAGCGTTCACTGCCAAGCTAGTTCACTGCGCCTCCAAGCGGCGATACACTGAACATTCCATTTAACAAATCCCTACCCCCCCCCCCCCACCTCCCCCCCCCCACTCCTCCACCTCCCTCTAGTCCTTTCATGACCTACTTACCTCTTACACATTAGTTTGAGCACCTAGCGGACTTGGACTTAACTACAGTCTACCCCCCCCCCCCCCCACCTCCTTCATGTAAGTACCCGGATGCAAGTCCACCATTCCCTCTGTTATGGATGAATATAACCTCCTTTTCAGATTATTTTCTCCTGCACACCCACTGCTATAAACAGGGGGAGTTCTTCCATACTACTCATATAACCCATACCCCTCTGCAGTCCAACCTCATACTAAATACCCCACACTTCCCCTTATTGCTATGCTGGTTATGTAAAGGGGGCAGTGGGAATCGCTGGAATCAGCGATGGGGGTATATAGGACGTCATATAAGTCCGTCCTCCCCGTCCTCCTCCTCCTGTCTCCTCCCCTCCCTCACTCCCTCCCTCCTCCACTACCTCCTTGCTCATACTTAACATAATGTATGCAGGACGCCTGCGTCGGCGTCCCTGCCCACCGCCGCGCCACCATGCGGCCGTTTTCAACTCAAGTTGCGTCGCGTCAACAAAAATGGCGTCCCGTTCTAGTATAACCCAATTCACCAATTTACCGTGCCTCCAACTCATTTAAATACCCCACACCCCGTCCTCAACAAATGTGATGTTAGAACAGCCTAAGCGATATCCTTATTACATTACCTTCTTCCTGCTTGAATTAGTCTGATTTTATACCCCTCAGGCTCCAATATACGTCTTGCAGTATATAGGCTGGGGAACTAAGGCCTATCAATGTATTATACACTGAAAACCCAGACTTGTCAAAAACTTGTCAAATTGATTCTATAATTATAGAAATATTCTTTTGCTTGTCAATGCCAGACAAAACTTATGATACATTATATATTGTCCACTTCATTACCACTCCCCAGCCTAGGGGGCGTCCATAAATGACATCTTGCTATTTTCCCCCTTTTTTAACCCCCCACCCCACCCCCCACCCCTTACCCCCTTGTCAAGTTTGATCATGCCACCCTTGACCACACTCTAGAATTGACATTAGGGCCTATGCCTACAGCCCCCCCCCCCCTCCTTTCCAAATACATGTAGTAGGATTGGAATAGTATATCAAAAGTTAAAGGATTGCCAAGGAGTCTGACTGGGCTTTTAAAAATAATTGATCTTAAATGAAAATTTAAAAAATCAGCATTTGAGATCCCGACCTAATCTCAGGTTTTCTCTGAAATTCTTGAATTTTTTTTTACATGACGTCATGCACCACATGACCCCTCCCCCCTTGTCATGGAAACATCACCCCCCCTCCCACCCTGCTGCATGACGTCATTTATAGACAGCCCCCTACTTCTCGCCAATGACTGAGCAGAGAGACTGAGGTAAGGTCATGCCATGACCTTGGGGGTCAGCGTCCTTCACACACCTGGGGCTTCCTCTCCATGGTTAGTCCTTCCATGACCTAGATGCCCCTTGCATAACCTTAGGGAACAGTGGGTCTGACTTAACAGACTACTCCATGGTTACTGTTGAGTGTAACCAGGCAGTGTGGATCAAGGGGGCCCTTGATTGGGGGGGGGGGGGGGGGGGGGTGGTGCCAATGTCGCATGTCGGAGATAAGAATTGGCGCTGTCGCCGTGTCGATTTTAAGAATGGGCCCTGTCGATTGTCACTATTAGCTATGTCTCTTGTCGATTAGGCCTATATGATGGGTGTAGACCCTTAAATTCGACAGGGCGACATGGGCATTTCTTAAATTCGACAGGGCGACATGACTGTTTCTTAAAATCGACAGGTGACATGACAATTTAGTGACAAATGACATGGCCCTTTTCTTAAATTCGACAGGGGACAGGGGCTTTACAAAGATAGTGACAGGGGACAGGGTTAATTCTTAAATTCGACAGGGGACATTGGGATAAACTCAAGTTTAGTGACAGGTGACAGAGCCATTTTTAAAATTCGACAGGGGACATGGGACCCCCCCCATCTACACCCCCTATATGAACTAGCCATGTCGCCATGTCAAATTTAAGAATGACCCCTGTTCCGGGCCCTGTTGCATGTCGTTAAGCAGAAAATTCGCCATGTCGCCATGATGAATTTAGTGGTCCAGATATATCACGGCCCCACACGATGGCGTAAAAATTGGGCAGAGGGCTTGGTCCATCGGTCATTGTAGGAATTAAAAAAAAGTTAAGTTAATTGATACAAGCATGAAGGGCACAGTCAAGGATTTAGACATTGAATACAAAAACAATCATAACACATTGAAATGAGCAATTTTTCTTTTGTCAGAGACATTTTTTATAAACGTTGAACACTTAGCCATGTCTGTTGATCAACTGAGTTGAGTATAAATTAATCACGTGAGGTTATAAACATTAATACCCCGATGTTTCTCCAGTAGTGTCTGCGTTAGTCATTATGGAGGGTGGTATAGGGTAGGGTGGGGTGGGGAAGGATAGAAAGGGGGGCGAGCCGGAAGGCAAGATTTTGGGGTAGGGCTAGGGAGGAGCATATATATATATATATTCTGCAGGGCGGATCCTAGGGGCGGATCCAGGAACTGAAAGACAGGATGGGGGTGGCGGTGACAAACATGAATGTACAGGGGAGGGGGTGGGTTCTAGATCCGCCCCCTCTCTACCCACTCTGGATCCGCCACTGGGAATTATTCCTGCATGTCCCTTCCCTTCCCATGGGTAGGTAAAGGACTAGACACTACTGTCTTATGGAGAGGAGAAGAGGGGAGGGGTTGGGAGGAGAGGAGAAGGACGAGAGGATGCATGGGACAGGTAAGACTCACTAAGGACACATGGGGAGGGGACGGGATGGGACGGGATGGGACGGGAGGGGACGGGAGGGGACGGGAGGGGACGGGAGGGGACGGGAGGGGAGGGTACGGGAGGGTCCGGGAGGGGACGGGAGGGGAGGGGAGGGGAGGAGGGGACGGGAGGGGACGGGAGGGGACGGGAGGGGACGGGATTTAGATTAAGTGTTCACGAATTAGGAGGAGGTCAAGACCATCTTGAACCCCTTCTCCCACTACCCCAATGCATCACGGGATTCTGCATTAGGGCAAAAAGAAAAGAAAAGGAAAAAGGGTTGTGTTTAGGTAATCCGATACTATATTTCTGGCCATGCATACCCTAACCTTTTTCAAAGAAAGTATTTTCATCTTTTGAAAAAAAGAAAAGATTTTAAGTCATTAAAATTATCTTGGGACAGGAAATCAAATGTAGGCCTATTTGGTCAGGAAATACATTTCAGCTGCTAAATACTGATGCAGATAGTGCTTGATTTTGAACTCTGTCTCAGCCTATGTGTGTATAGTTATTAAAGGGTTCCTTGCACATAAATTCATAAGTCTCCAATTTGTGTGTGTTTCACTTCAGTTATGTATTATAAAATTGTAATAAACCAAAAATAGGCAAAATATAAAGATATCAGAGAATTATTCAGGAAAGAAAACTAAATTTGGCAAATACCTGGCTCTCAGTTCTGTCCTTGCTACATCATAATAAGGGGAATTCCCCTACAAAATAAGTTGGCAATCCAAGTTTATTGAACACACTTAGAGCAGTAAAAATTGCAATTAATAATAGGATGTGTGGGCCTAAATAAAAATGTTTTTTCCCTAACTTCAATTTTCTTGCCATTTATTTTTTAGACTGATGGAATCCCTTCAATTCTCCCTACCACAGATAGCTGATTTACAGTATTTTGAGCACCTGCAGGTTAATTTGGGCTCATTTTGTCGACAAAACCCCTAGAAAACCTATAGAAAATAGTCAAATATTTGCTATATATTCATCTATAATGAATGAATTTTCAAACAACTCAGGAAATATAAATATATATAGATACTGATCTTAAAAAGAGTGATGGCAAGTTTTATTCAATGTAAATCTCCAAATAATGGTACATTTCATTAAAATTTCTATGATAAATCCATAAGTTTTGTCGACATATTACCCAGCATGCATCCTGTTCTGGGCTAACCTGCAGGTAGGAATTTAAAAAATGGCTATCCGTGGTTGGGAGAATTGATACATGGGATTCCCCACTGACTCACCGTGTGACGTCACATATTTGGGGATTTCCCTTAAAAAATGAAATGAAATGCAAGTTTTTTTAATGTCCCATAATTGTGTTAAAATAAGGAATTTGCTTTAGACTTTTTTCAGATTAAAATTGGAAGATGTGGATGCCATGCTGCAGTGATTTCATTGAAAAATAGCGATCCTGTACTTATGTGCAAGGTGTCCTTTAAACTTAAATTTTAAAAAAGGAATCCCCTGAAAGATTCAATTGACCTCCCCCCCCCCCCCCACTTTTCCTTTTCTTTTTTTAATAACTGATGTTACCTTTATCTTTAGGCCACATCATTTCAACCAGTGACCTCTCCCTTGAGAAATGACATCATGCCAAGAGGACCCCCCCCCCCCCCCTCATAAAAATATTGGATTTCATTTTTTAATGGGAGCCCAACTGACTTTTGATCTTAACTTAAATTGAAAAATTCTGCATTTCGTATCCCAACATGACCTAAAATTCTCAAAATTAACTTTTTCAACATGATGTCATGCCCAACAATTACATGACCCCCCCCCCCCCCCCACCCCCTCAAGGCCTCATCATATAATTTTAATTTTGTCATGCAAACATAGACCCCTGCCCCCCTCCCCCCTGCTGCATGACGTCATACATGGACAGCCCCCTAATCATTAGGCAATTGTGAAACGCAAATCATTACAGCAGATCTATGCACTATCAGCCTGAAAGATTAGATAATGAAATTAAATAATTAGGCTTAATTTTACAACACCACAGAACTTGAACTTGTGTCTATTTCCTCTAGATCACCAGCAAGTGCGCTATTTGAGTATTTCTATCCAGACTTTTTCACCTTTCCATTTACTAATCCAGACTCAAACTAATTAGGGCTTACCTGTTGGGCATTAGACCCTCCAATTGCACTTTTTAACACAAGGATTTACGGTAATGCTGACCTCTCTGGCATCGAGCTGTGGTGAAGATCTCGGCGACACACTACCGCCATCTGGTGAGAAACACGTGCAGCATCTGTGTGTCGGAGGCAAGTTGAGCAGCATCTGTTCAGGCGAGGCAACCTGAGAAAAAAACCAAAACGCAGGAACATGGCAAACAAGAAGAGAAACGTTTCCTATGTCAGCCAAGAAGAACCTGCGTTTCTCACGCAGTTCAAGCAAAGAGTCGGATACAAAGAGGGACCCGGGGTCGATGCAAAGGTCAGGAAAATTGGGATGTGTTTGGGAAATAAGTTGAACGTGAGCGATAATATAAGAAGTTTAGTACTCAAAGCCTACTGCATTTGCAGTGTGTTGCTTTCTAGTTCTAGTCCAGGGCTTGACAAATCGTTTTTTCACCTGGTTGCCCGTCGGGCAACCATGGTCTCTTGTATGGTTGCCCGGTAGTATTCAGTGTAAGCCCGGGATTTGAGAGGAATATCTGCCAGTACATCCATAATATAGCTAACGTGAATCTAATACAAAGAATTGGGATGCCGGCAATTAAAGTTTAAACCCCGAGGAATGCTCCTTCCCCTGGGAGGGGGCTCACAAGAAATTATTAGACACACAAGATCTAAGAAAAATATGATAAAAGTCCCTTTTACAAAGGTCCGATTTTATGGAATTGATTACCTAAGTTCAGGATAGTGAAGATGTGTATAGATACAAATATAAGGTGAAAACATACGACGATACACTGTTATGGATGTTTATTCGCCCAGAAGAGGTTCTGTTTCTCGTCCGCGAGAATTGCCGAGATAACGGGGTTCCGGTGATTTTTTCCTCTTATTCAAGTCATTTTCAACCACCAATTACAAAGTAAATTCAGAGAACTTTAGTCTAATCTTTTCTACAAGTTAAAATAGTGAAAGTCTATTTTCTATTTCTATAATTTTGGAGAGTAAGATATGATTCTTTCCTGCAGAAAGTAGCAGTTCTTTTACATTAGATTATACAGGAACACAGAAGGCAGAAGCCAGATCCATGACTTATGTCAAAATGCAATAAATGAAGAAATAATGATTTTAGAGATTCCATATTTGGCATATCAATAGAAGAGGTTATAATCATCACATTTCATATTTTTTCAATTTTTTTCTACGATGGGAAATATTTTTTCTGGAGGTTTAAAGTTTGCCCACCGGAACCGGAATACCTAGTGGCGCAAAGGATTTCGGACAACCTCTTCCCGGCGAATACTATGTGACTCTATTATAGTAGTATTGACTGGTCACGATGTTTCAATATTGTATTTTGATGTACATTAATTTATTCTATACATATATATTCAATCTGGAAGACCAGAGTGTAAACTTTGAAGATCGATTTATAAAAAAAAAAAAAAAAAAAAGGGTAAACATAGTTTAGTCCCCATTTCAAACTTTGGAAAATAATGACTAGGAATAGGGACGAGTTAGCCTTTAAGTTTAAGGTATGAGTCCTAAAGAACTATAAGAAGAGAGGGATGTATATATATTTAGTTTAGTCCCCATTACAAACTTCGGAAAATAGTGACTAGGAATAGGGACATGTTAGCCTTTTAGGTATGAATCCCAAATAACTATCAGAAGAGAGGGATATATATTTAGTTTAGTCCCCATTATTAAAAGCTATGGAAAATAGTGACTAGAAACCCACCCCTCTTGAGCCCAATTAGGACCAGGGCCACCGGCCTTAATCGCTTATATAATCTACTGGGGGTTTATTTGCCAGGCAGCCAAAGAATTGAATTAGGACGAGGCGATGGTGTGATCTGTTTTAATCTAATACAAAGAATTGTTATGTATGCATCAAATCGAGGGGGGGTGCCCCATATACTATTGCTGTAAGTACTAGTAGGGAAGCTAGTCAAAATTGGAGAAAAAAAATCTTTATAATCCAACCCTAACTAATCTAGAAAAAATCTTGGTTACCCGTCGGGCAACCAGTCCCTCTAATCTGGTTGCCCAGCACCTTTTTCTGGTTGTCGTGGGCGTCCGGACACCCGATTTGTCAAGCCCTGTAGTCTATTGCCAGTATTGGTGAGCTTTACGTTTCTAAGAGTGACATGATTCCAAGGGGGCTTGGGCCCAGTAACACAGGAACAAGGGAAGAATACTAGAGAACTCGGGCCGGTGACGAACTCGGGCCGGGTGAAGTCGGGCCGGTGACGAACTCGGGCCGGGTGAAGTCGGGCCGGTGACGAACTCGGGCCGGGTGAAGTCGGGCCGCCACAGGCGACCTGCCTTATCAGTTGTTTACTTGAGTTAGATCTATGGGACACTAGAAGGGTGTGACGAAATAATGTTTGCCAATTGAAAAACAAATTGGAAGAAAATTGGTTTTGTCATTGAATCTTGCTTATTCATTTGCCAAAATGTATGAGATGTACCAAAGTCATTTTATATTTTTGTCTAACAGAAAAGTATTATAAATTGGGTTATTTGTCGATTTATAAAAACACTTACAGATATTGTGTCAATTATACTGTCTAGAGCCTCGTAATCCCAACCGTGGGCAAGTGGTCCAGGTGCAGCTGGGGAGGGGGGAGGAGCGAGGGCGGAGGGGGGAGTGGGAAGATGACAGCTATAGTTTGTTAGGAACCAGTCCGATTTCTCCAGTGTCATTATGTCATTATATTTTCATTGTTCATGTCGATTTAAAGAACCCCCAATGTCCCATGTCGAATTTAAGAAATCTCCTATGTCATGTACGCTATTGGTAGTTTGGGGGCACATGCACCATGGCTTGGCATTATACCCCGGCCATCTTGTCATAAAATGACAAAAAGAATTAGATGTATAATAGATTTCAAAATAGATTTCAAATAACAATAATCACTTTATAACCTCCAAAACTACTCAGTACTGATTGGATTTTCACATACCTAGCTTTTCCTTGGGACCTCCCCACCCCCACTCCGCTGCCATCTCAACCGGCCGGCCGTATCTCTTATCAACGCAATCTCCACCCCCCCCCCCCCGCCCTTATCATCGCCATCTCGCCCTCCCCCTGGGCCAGTTGGGCACCGGCCCGAGTTCTCCCGGCCCGAGCTAGTGTCCGGCCCGAGTTCTCCCGGCCCGAGTTAGGAACCGGCCCGAGTTCTCCCGGCCCGAGTTCGTCTGCGACCCGAGTTCTCCAGTTACCCAAGGGAATGGGAGAGGCTTCTGCCCAAACATGAGAAGAGCTTTAAGGTATATGTTAGTAAAGTAGTAAGGCTACTATTACTAGCACTATAAATTGTTCCTCTATTTAAAATTGGATAGTCAAAGAGAATATTCCTGCCAATATATATATTTCAGGAGTGACCATTAGGAAACATCAAAACAGTAGGCAGTGTCTGAAATTAAGGAAATGTTTATGCACTTGTCGGGTGCATGTCGGGTACATGGTCATCACACTCCTTAGTCGCTTCAGATTCCCATGTAATCATCGCTCCGACTATGGCACTCTGGGTATAGGCGAGTGCCCGGATGTGGGCTTGACCTATTTAATGGCAGCGCGTAGGGATACAGTAAAATTACATAACGAAAAAAGGCTATAGTCGGAGCGATCATTACTTGGGGAATGTGAAGCGACTAAGGAGTATGCATGGTCATGAAAAGTTGTGCACTATTTTTCATGCCGTGTCTAATGCCCAGAAAATCTATGCATATCTGGGTGCATAACGTAAGTATCTAAAATCCATTTATCCTGCAGCCAAATCATGCACCCCAGGTGCAGGGAGCACCCTTAATTTTGGACACTGGTAGGGGTGATTTGGGATAGTTGAACTTGATGGCATAACTATCCAGCATAAGGCTATAGTCTATTACTTATTAGTCCCAGTTTCTAACCTCTGGGCCTCCTTCTGCTTGTAGTTTCAGACACCCGACTTTGACAGCGATGACGATGCCCCCGAGGGAGAAGAGGACCGTCCCACCGTTGTCGTCCTGAAGAAAGGTGACTTGACGGCTGAACAGGCCGCTGCGGTCACGTCACCGGACGGTGTGACAGGGGCAGACGATGATAAAGGTACCATAACAGTGTTAGAAATAAGACCAGAAAACTAGGGGCATATTAGTCGTTAGTTGAAGAAATGTAGGGCCTTCATGAAACTCTGGAGTGGGAATATTCATACAAAAGCATTTTAATATCTGGACATCACTTTACAACTGTCGTCGAGTTGGATGTATTTCTACACTCTTATTGAAAAAATAGTAGCTTCATTTGCGATAATGGGAGGCAATAGAGCAAATACCCCCCTTCATGATAAGCCTAGTGCAGCATTTTAAACTATATGCAGCTTTAATTCTGCATCCTTCACGCCGCCTTCTCTATAGTTTTTCTCACTTCTGTTACAGTAAAAGTCTTGTATTTTAATTTCCAGATGATTCTGATGACAATAACACAGATGGAAGAATCAAGTTCAGAAAACCCAAGAAGCGAGCAAGCGATGACGCAAGTGGATTATCAGCGTCGTCAAAGAAAAAGAAAGACGGCGACTCAGATGCGACAAGTGATAAGGAAAAATCTGAAAAGAAAAAATCCAAGGACAAATCAAAAAAGAATAAAAATACAAAATTATTATCATTTAATGAAGATGAGGAAGAAGAAGACTAAATTATAAGTTAAATTTGTGACTTAAGGCAGCATTTTGACAGTGAGATATGATTTTTTTTTTTAAATAATAAATTGTGAATCGTGATTAAATGTTTGTAAAGTGTGTGAATGTGTAAAAATAAACAAAATATCCAATTGTGTCGTCAAGACTTTATCAAATAAAATAATTCCTCTTAAATTGGCATAATGAAGTTCATAAGAAGGAAAGAACGTGTTTCTCTTAAACAGAGATATTTATCTAAATGTATGTGCCAATTAACACGTTATTCCGTTTTTCGTTCAACTTTGTTAAAAAAAGAAAAAAGGTACGATTAAATAATGGGGTCAATGGAGTCCATAGTTTCAGTGTTTACGATTTCTAGTAAGTAATGTTTGCCTGTGGGGCATTTTAATTTTATCCGATATCTTTCTATATTCTAATTTTCTTAGCTTCGTGAACTGGAGAATCTTGCTCCTTCACAAAACAAGGGAACCGGGATTAACATATATCACATATATATTAGAGGTAGTTGTCTTGTTCTTGGTTCCAAGGTCAGTGAAAAATTGGGCCAGCGATCAAAAAGTGTTATTTAAAATTTGAAAATTATCTTATTATATTCGCTTAAAAAACATCTGTTAAATGCATGGATGGGAGTCAGGGTTAGTGAAAAATTTGATACTCCTGTAAGTAAATTTGATATATCTAAATTGCTGTGAAACTTGGTGTAAGATATTCATTTCGGAAATTATTATAGTTGTGCCAATATTTGACAGAATGAAAGAATTTGTTTTGTACGTGAAAAATGAGGCGTAACCAGCTGATCTAAACTATCCGCATGCATTTCCTTATTTTTTTGCTGTACCAGAGTTGTCCAAAAGATCCTTATTTTCAGGTACAAAAGCTTGTTTTTATGTCTGAAGAGTGGTTTCTCTGTCTAGTATGATATATCGAAGGTTGAGAGTCAGCGCGATGCACATAATTATACGTAAATCTCACTTAAATTTCACTATATAAGACTATGAAAAAGAAGACTTTGTTCATGTGTGTTATATTTCGTGCTCTTAGCATCACTTGACACAATTTATTTATCACAACGGCTGCAATTTGTTCAACAAAGCTTGGGACGGAATCTGCATCAATTGTTCTTGTAACAGTGTTCTTGGATATCAAATCATAATAACTTTGGCAAACAAATAAACATAAACAGCATCTGAAATAATGGCGTGTCAAAACTCTTAAATCAGTATTTTATTTTGAATTAAGACGATGTTTTCTAGTCTGCGTAAGTTCTTTCAATTATGAAGTTAATTTTCAAATATTATAATATATATTCAAAATTAGTCTACACTACACTGTACAAGATGTGACAAAACACATACTCTAGGATATACACAATATAAACAGCCTTCAGTAGTGAGACCCTATCACAGATCAGTACTCTGAGCAACAACTATTCACAAAGACCACTGTCTCCTTAACAACAAGTTATCATATAAATAGTCTTATCACAGCTTTTGTTTGTAGTAAATATGAAACATTTCCCCTACCAGTATATACAGGGCTTTGACTTATGAGCTTAGCAGTCTTAGTCATTGCTATTTACTTTACAATCATCGTCATTAACAGATTAAATTGGACAAGGACATTCATAAGAATATTGATTTCTATAAGTTATTCTTGTTAACAAAAACTTCCATAAACATTTGATCGTAATTAAATACTTTTCATGTGTATTATATTTTGCAAGGATATCAGTTTTCAATCGTAATTTGATTTAAGCATGTACATTCTTGTATCTTAAGTAACAGTTTTTCAGTCCTTATTTTGAGCTGCAGCTCCTATCGTGGCTCGGGCGTGACCCCTTTAAGGTAGTACACCCACTGGGCGTTACTCGCCCCTCCGGCCGACTTAGCGCAGCTCACCACCAGCTTCCCCATCACCGCCGCCTTGGACGTCGAGTCATTGCCATCGAAGCCTACCACCACTCGGTGATCTTTCCGGGACCGGATGGTCTCGCTGTTCTTGGCTACGTGGAACAGGGGGTTGTCCACTTGGAAGTTGAAGAGCATGTTGGAGCCTTGGAACACGTTGCGGAAAGTGATCGAGCTCGTGGAGCCGGCCTTGATGACAAACGGACCCTGAGGTTTGGGCGGGACGCAGGTGCCGAACAGGGGGAACACGTAGTCGCCACCATTCGGGGATGTGACGGTCAGTGTGCCACGGGATTCACCGATGCGGGATGGCTCGTAGGTAACCTCTACGGCGACCTCTGTGCCTGCGTTGGAGCCGGGTGCGGCGGCTACATTCTTGTCCACGTGGAAGTCTGAGTTGTCAATCTGGATAATAAAGAAACATGAGAGGTTATATCCATGCTACATTTAGTTAATTGTTTTAAGCACCGAGACTGGACGAAATTCTGTTGTAATCTTATATGATCAGCATAAACTTTTCATTTAAACTTCGTTTTGAAGCATAACTCGTTGAGAAATATTCATTTTACATGCAAAGTAATTAAATATTTCTTTCTTTTATAAAATGGCAATTAAAAAGAAGCCATGATCTTAGCAAATCTCTTGCTATTGATCCCAAACAATGAATTCAAGACATAGCTAAAAGTCCCAATAGTGCATGAAGAACACGCATAACAGCAATCCACTGAACTATGTGAAAGTTAATGAAATATAAAAGATTAAGACACTACTAAAAATAACATCTACATAGGTGAAATATAAACAAATCAGCTCACCTTGCAGGAATAGTCTGTCTTCTGCTTGGCGTAGTTGATGAACTTAGCTAGCTGCATGTAGTTTGTGCCGAGCCCGGTCCTGAAGTAGAGGGCCTTCTCGGGGCCGGCGGGGGTGGCCTTCAGGTTCAGGTCATACACGTACAGACCGAGGTCGTTACACATGAACTCCAGACGGCCCTGAGTCTCGCCCACTCGCAGCGGGAGGTACTCGAAGTTAAAGGCACCCTGTAAGCAGAAAGGGAGAATGGAGGTTATTTAGAGGCTGTTAAGGAAAGAATTCAGAGATTTCCCCACCCCTTGGCTTGAAATTTCAGAAAAAATATTATTTGTGTTTCCTAATTTGATAGATATGGCTATTTTAAGTAGAGTATATTATTGCACTGTAGGAAGCCACATTACTAAGTTTGTCTTTTCATGGATTAAAACACATTTCTCTGTCATATGACTGTTGGTAAACTACATATCATGTTTAATCTCAGATGACATAATATGTTTAATCTACATCTTTAAATGGAACACAAGAGTGCTTGACCATCCTTTTGGGAAACAATCATGAAAATTCAATCATGAAAATTATTGAATATGTGGTCAAAAATGAAAGCAAGAAAAATGAATTCACTCTTGCCATACCTCTGACTGTGCAGGTACTGACAGCTGGCTGGGCATGAGGATCTCGCTCTGGGGGACGCAGGAGGCTCCGAAGGTGACGGGGTAGGACAGCGGGTTCTCCAGTTTGATGGTGTGGGGCACACTCTGTCTGACTGGGGTGCTCAGGTCGATGGTCGACACTGTACCAGGCTTGGTCCCGGTGAAGGTTACCTCGAAGAACTGGAACTCATTGGTCTGCTCATTGGTAAACACAACCTGGATGGGCAAGCAAAACATTAGTTAAACGATCAGTACATAATGAATATATGACTGATACAATATATCATATGGACTTCACATTCTGTTATCTATTTCATCTTATAAATGGACTTCCATAGTTTTAAGTATAGCCATTTAAAAAAAAAACTTGAGTTTAGTGAAATTTGCAAAAAATTGAATATTTCATGTCAGTGTGAATGGATTCTTGGTGTGTTATGGAGAATTTGACAGGACCACAGTGTACCGAAAATTATGTACTGTTATTCCTAAATTCGAAATATGATATGATAACATTCAGGAGTTAATGTATTGCCTATTCTGTTGTCTTTTCTGAATAAACAAAAAGAAGAGATTTTGAGATGTACAGACCTTGAGTTGTGAGACTCCCTCCTTGTGGGCGTAGAAGGTCAGTTTGTAGTCCCGCTTACTGTTACCCGGCACGTCGATGTAGTCCAGGCCCTTCACAGAGGTACCCGGGTCAAGTTTCTCTGGGCGGATCATCTCAATCTTTACCTTGAACCTGCAGATGAAAAGAAGAGCATGGGGTTTTTTTTCAAAATTTTTGAGCACTTTGTTTTGATTATCAACCCTATAAAAACCATTCTATATTAACTTTTATGACATGAGATCTACAATCTACAATATGAATTGATAAATATCATAATGAATTTTAAGTCCAAAGAGGAATATTTACAGATTTATTAATTCTTACTCCTAGCATAGACACTAGCTATTACAGCATATATTATAACTATGGGTTATCAGGCTTATGCCAAAAGTAGACCACCAACCAGAGGTCAACTTCTAAAGGGTTAATATAAAACAGATTTGCTAAACCTTGCCCAAAAGTATATGATGATAAAAATAATTACCTCTGAGGTTTCTTGAGCCAGTTGTTGCAGCTCAGCATCTCTGTGTACGGCGTCTTGCAGGGCACATCCCGCTTGATTTTCCCGGCTGGTTTTGGTGGCTCAGAAGTTCCTGATACATTGTACATCAGGCCAGTACCATCGGGCAAGGGGAAGAACACTGTACCCTGAAATAGAGAAGAATATGCTGCATTTAGAAAAATGAGACCCTCACTTAGTGATATTAAACAGGATGTAATTCAGGTAAACAAGAAAATCTAAACATACAAAAAAAATCTAAAATTATCTTGAAATACTATATAAAGTGATTTAAACAATCATTTTAGTTGATGTATTGATTTGAAAAGAAATATCTGAGACCAGATAAAAATCCAAAAACTTAAATCCTTAAATTGATTTCAGTTTGGCCTGAAATAAAAACTCAACACTCTGAAATCATGTGTAAATCAATCAGCAAAGAAACTATTGCTCATTTTGAACCTGAACTTGTACACAAAAAAGTGCAGAACGTTAACTTTGTCAGTTTGACTACAGCTCACCGTGTGCTGAAATAAAAACTCAACACTCTGAAATCATGTATAAATCAATTAGGAAAGAAACTATTGCTCATTTTGAACCTGAACTTGTACACACAAAAAAGGCAGAGCATTAAGTTGAACTTTTTCAGTTTTCCCTACAGCTTACCGTGTGTTTGCGTCCCTCTAGAGTCATAGTGAGAGGCTTGTAGGTGAGCTCATAGCCCTTTGTCTGTTGAGGGTCCACCTGGAATGTCTCTGCCCCTGTGAAGTACTCTCCGTCGATGACAGGTCGCAGGTCCCAGTGCATGTTGGTGCGATTGGCCACCATTAGGTTGCGGGTCTCCTTCTGTCGCACATGAGTTGTGAAGTGCAGCACGTCACGGACTGGTGGGACCACTGTGCACATGCCAGTCAGGGTCAGCTTTAGTGGCTTACTACCCTCGATGAAACATTTCAGTCCCTGGAAATAATTATACAATAATGAAAAAATTACTCTTTCCAATAAAACTACAACGTTCAATGTAACAAACACTGGAATTTCCGTCAGTTAATTCACCTTGATTAGCATGTTTGTAGGTTTGGATATCAGCTATCTTTTCTATTTAGAATTTTGGTTGATGGAAAAAAAAAAGGAAATAGTAATGTAACCTATATCTGTGGAACATGCATAGTTACCATTATATCTATGATGAAAAGTGTGAATGGCTATCGACATATCAAAGTTACTATACCTCATATCTGATGTCCTGGTCAACCTCTTGTGGGTGGAACGTCACCTCGAGAGGAACTTCCATGCCAGGCGAGATGTAGCCCTTCACAGGGCTGATTGAGAAGTCGGGCTCGAAGCTCTTGGTGTCCCACCTGAAGCGGGCCCCAATGTCACCACAGTTAATCATCGCCAGCTTACGCATGCTGGAGGACTTCTGGACAACAGCTCCGAAGGGCACAGCGTCAGTATCGAGCTGGATGTAGATGCCTTGACAGCAGCCGTTAATGACAAACAGAGGCTGGGAAAGGCCTGCGCACTCAAGGAGGACCTGAGGGGGGAAGAAAAAAGTGAAGATTAATTTCAGCACCAAAGATTTTTCTTTAGTTTGAAGCAATGTAATTATAATAAAGCAGCTTCTATGCATATGGTTCTCCAAATCAAAACATAACCACCCTATCTTATTAGCCAAATATGCCTATGACATCAAAAAAGGCATTTTTCATTGAGGGTCAAAAAAAGGGGGGAAAATTATCAAAAGCAGTGGTGGATTTAGAGGGGAGCACAGAGGGAGCTCTCCTCCCCTATTTTTGGCCAAAACTTTTTTAATGTAAAATTCTCAGACCCAGATGGTCTTGGGGAAACCTTTACAATAGGGCAACCCCCCCTTTTGAAAATCTCTGGATCTACCCCTGAAAAGATCATGATCAAAATATACAAGTTGAAACCTACCTCCTCCGTAAACTGTGGAATGCGGGCATTTGGTGTGAACTCAATGGTCACCTTGGTTGTCCCTCCCTTGGGTTCTAACTTGATCTCAGAGGTTGGCGATAACTTCAACACATTGGTGTCCTGCAGCATTGTCTGAGATGGTGTGATAGCCAGAGTGAAGCAGATCTCAGCTGGACTGTTGTTTACTATCGGGATCACTCGCTTCACCTTCTGACCAACTCTCAGGGCTCCAAACTTCACCATCTTGTGTTTCGGGTCCACAACTTCCACCTGTAGGATTTTGGAAAGCATAATATTAGAAATGACACAACTTTTCTAAATCACACACTGACTTGAACATTGGAAATAGTTATGAAAGAACTAGGTAAAGGAGTAGCATATAGTTTTACAAATCAACAACAACACAACTCTTATACTGAGAAAAACTTTCATGGCAGAACATGGGCACACAGTATGCAAATATTAGTTTTAGAATCACAGAGTAAACTTTAGTTGTATACATGCTGGACCTCACATAAGATACATACAATTGCCCTCATTTACTTCAGGGGTCAGCTTTAATCACCAATGTGAGGATTTTGAGGCTTGAAGAAATAAAATATCACCAAAAGAAACTCAGATACAGCAAAGAGATACCATGTGAAGCACTATATTCTAGTTTCATGTACTCCCTGCAGATTACTTCAGAAGTTACAGTTGCATAGAATGGGTGTCTGCAGGCCATACTTTATGGACACTTATATATGAGATGAGGTGACGCCCTCTTTCTTATCTATAGTGAATCACAGAGACAAGAGAGTGAAGAATGACAGAGGACTAGAGGCAGTCTCTGAGAATGAATATCTATGCAAAGTTTGTTATAGCTGAAACATTATAGAGACCACTAAGTGGTGAATATGACATGCAATAGTTAAGAACATCAGTATGATTCTATAGCCTTTTCAGCAATGTGATAAGATAAAGACTGTGCGATGGAAAGCACTATGTACGGAACCTTTTTCCATAAAATAGTGAAATTGATTCATTAATAGGATTTTCTTTTTTCTATTAGGGGGGGGGGGGGGGGGGGATTCAATGAGCTGTTTCAAGATTTTTACATATTTTACTATATGAAATGAAGCATTTCAGAAATGAAGCAGCTATTATTTGAACTATTTTTTACACCTTTTTTGATAGAAATTTTCATCCTTTTGGAGTATTGTCATTACTACAATTATGTGAAAATTGTTCCGCATAAAGTACTTTTAAAGACACCTTATCATCAAATGAGTGACTGCATGCGTTTATGAGCCTTGTTAAGTTATACTTGCCCTTTTTAATGCATTCTACCAAACAGATATTTACATTATTGGTTAGTTTATCAAGCACTCTTAATGTAAGATTAAACAAGTAAGTTATATAGCAGGAGAAATATGTTAAATCATCTGAACATTGTATTAATCAGAAGAATAAACAGCAGGATTAATTGTTAGTAAACTTTCAGTCAAGATTATAAAATACTATTTAAGAGTCAAGCAAAGCAGCAATATCTAAAACTGTTATGAGCTCTACTTTACTAATTGGTCTTACCTTCATCTGCGTACCAAGACCGAGGAAGTTGACAGTCTGCTTGGACAGTCCGTTGATCTCGAACATGACTGCCTCATTGTACTTGACTGGCTCTCGTGGGTAGAATGTGAAGGTCACGTCAACGGTATGACCTGGCGGGATGACCTGTGCCTCAAAGTTGTGACTGAGCTGGGCGGTGGGCACATATAGACAATCAACACTAGAAAGGAAAAAAAATCACTAGATTAGTTGTACACTTGTTATACATTGTTTTTATATCTACAATATCTTGTACTTTGCCATTGCATGCATATACTTTCTTCCAGGATGTAATTTTAAGTTCCCAGATAAAGTTGGTACAAGTCCACATAATCTGCTCTAGATTTTATTTGAATTTGATTAAAGAATCAAGGTTGATATTTCATCTTTGAAGATATTTTAAAAGGATTTTTTACAAATTGTGCCCAAAAAGGAAGGCACTACAACAAAATTTACTGAGCAAATTCACGAAGGGTTATCTAACCTGATCTCCTTGCGGTCTCGGTTGGTGATCTTGAGGTCCACAGTCTGCGCTGGCATGCCGGCTCGGTGGATGAAGCATGGACCGAAGTTGTGGGAGAGGAAATTGAAGTGTACGCCAGGCAGCGCCCCATGACCGCTCACCAAGATTTGGTACTCTGGGCCATTCGAGATCTTAATGAAGAAATTGTGAACTTCAGATTAATATATGACCTAAAGATACCGTTTCTTCATTTGCTTAATTTCAGCTGGCCAATTATTGCAAGATAATTGATTATACTTATATCTCTATTGTAAAATAGAAACTAGAATAAAGCTTGCAAATTTGGTGAGTATTGCAATATGATACTTGCATTGTAATGTTTAAAGCTGAAGAAAACAATTCTGTAGGAGTTGAAACTGACTGGCATACCATTCATTCACCGTTATTAATGGACACTGTATGTTTTCAAAACAACTTATAACTTCAGATACTGATTATGTCTTATAGTCTTACCTTAAGTTTCAGTTCACATCCCCTCAGCGATACTTTAGTCGGTGGGCAGAATGCAAGCTGACACCTTTGCTTCTCTCCAAACATAACGCCTCCGAGCATGGGGTTCATGGTGACCATGTTCTCCTTGCGACCACTGCGCTCATTCAGAGTCCATGTGTAGTCAAAGTTAAACTTGCCCGAGTTTATGATGTAGATGTTCCTGATGGCTCTCTCGTTAACCTCAATCTTTAAAAAAAGAGAAATACATCATAATTTGTTAAACAAATAAATATTTGGGCATCATTTTTGTTTCAGACCATATAACTTTTGGCAGACTAGATAATGATATCAAAATCATTACTTTCTATTTTCTCTATTTCTAATGATGCAAAGCAAATGCACCTCTGTTTTCTCACATATGTAACAACATTATATTATAAAGGTGACTTTGATTTATAAATCTTTGTCTGTAGAATTTCTCTAAAGAAATGACAATACATAATCCCTTCACTTTTGTCTTTAAACTACCAGAAATATACTACAGAGATATATTGTCCATCAAACTTCACCTACCTCTCCAAAGTTAATCTCATTTAAGCACTTGGGATTAAACTCAATTTTGTTCCCGGTTGAGTCTTCACACAAGACAAGGCAGTTCATGGAGTAACCCTCTGCCTTCACATTTAGTGTCAATGGTGTGGACTTTCGCTTGACGTTACACACCAAGTTAAAGTTGACCTCCTTCTCAGAGTTAGGCGTGAAGTAAATGCGGAGCGGTACACTGCAAATACACATTATCTATATTTATTGTTTGTAACAAAACAGCAATTAAAACGTTCAATACAGACATCAAACATTGCTAAAAAGATTAAGCAGTTATAAACAATCAATTATCTCTTTTTCTCACAGCAGGCACACAAGGGCAGAAATGATGATCCCAGTCAAAATCGATAACTCTTCCTTTATTGTTTGAAGCAGCACTCCTCGCTGAATTTGTCATAATAATCACAGTGATTGTGGTTAAGGTTCACCAAAGCTGAACCATTTAAAGAGAACACAGTTACAATGTTTGGTAATCCAATAAAATATTAAAAACATTACTATTAAAGCAAGCCTACCTTGTCTTTGGTGGGATGGTCTGAGACATGGGTTCAACACGGAGACTGGCCTCGTAACCTGCAGAGTGACACGATGCCTCATCGACGGCAAAGGTGAAAGGATGGTCCTCATTGTTCACCATGTGGATCACTTCCAGTGCCTCATGACCTAGGACAAGAAAGTAACATAATTTTTAATTGTTTCTAAAAATAAGTTGATTTGATTTACTACCAGAAAAAAGCTACTGGTATTAATGGATACAATGTTCAAGATGAATAACTTTCAGAATATATTGCATATCTAAAAACCAAATCTAATCATTATGAATCAAATCTAATCATTATGAATCAGAAATCCCTGAATTATGATTAAAAGTTCTACATCAACAGACAAAAGGAGTAATGTTAAGTAGAATAAAAACATATTAAAAAAACTGGAGGTCTGTCAAACTTCACACAGATACCTGAACTAACACTTTCTACTGACCTATGAGGAGGCTCTTGAAGTTGAGATGCGACCTGTCCATGGAGACGTCAGGGTCGCATGTCTTGCCAACCAGCAGGAAGGGTACGGAGATGTTCTGCTCAGGGATGACGAACCTCCAGAAGGACTCAGTAAGACCCACAGCTGAGGACAAGAACTCAAAGCCAACCTGCCAAAGGAGGATCAAGTTGGTTATTTTATTACCAATGGCAAAAAGAGATTCTATTTTACCCTACTGAAGGTAAGAGTAGTCTGTATGATTTTGTTTGTTTGTTAGGTAAGTTTAACATCTGGCCAACCCTTTTGGGTTCTTTTACCAGACTGCACAAGGTGATGCTTTTCAGCTGTGGATGATCACATCTATCATATAATTTGATTTAGGAGAAACCTGCCACTGGGTGTGATACCCTACTTGTTTTGAAGTGTGGCAAAGGGTGTTTTATGTGCAATGTCCCATAGAAAGGACACCACACCCCCAGCCCTTTATACTGATAACCGGGAGGAAGAATGTGTTGAGATGGAAAGTTGTGAAATCATGATATGTAAATATACTGATCAGAGTTACATTTGTGTCAAGAGATTTGGTTTCACTAATTCCCTCAGAAACATTTTTGCAATCTAGATTTGTCTCCCCCCCTTGATCTTCATACATGTACTTAAGACTTGTTTTCATAATCTGATAAGAAACAGTTCTTGTACCTCTGTCTTTTTGCCGCTGCGGATCTCCCCCTCCTGTACCAGACAGGTGAAGTCAGGCATGCGTTTGGGGTTTGCCTCATCCTCGTTCGCCCACACAAAGCCATAGCGATGGTTAGTGGGGTTGACAATGAAGAACTTGATGGTATTTCTGACTCCAATGCCAACATTGGTGAACTCAATCACTCTTGTATTGGGATCCAGGGTGGTGCCAGGTGGGGCACCTCCTGGTCCACGGAGCTCTGGGTTACGACGGGCTGAACTGATGTAGTCCGAGTCCTCCAGCTCAAAGTGACAGTACGGCATGAGGCTGCGGGCACGGATGCCCACCACAGGGCCTGACTTACCCTCCTCAAGGTTGGGGATGCTGAGGATGACAAAATTAAGTATTTTGATCAGAAATGTTATTTTACTTTGACATCATGTACAAAGAATCTAAATGCTTTATGCATTATAGCCCAATAAAGATTACCATTTGCTTCACCTTTAAACAGAAATTAAACTAAGTATTCATGAAAGGATATTTGAGGCTAAATAGTGTAGTAACTCATAATCATTTTAAAACAAGATTCAAACCACATGTATTCATATAAAACCATCAAAGATACAATGTTATATCTCAAAACAGAACTTACGTGCAGATAAGCCTTGCCTCATACTCTTGCATGTCAAGAGGTGAGAACTTCACTTTGAAGGACTGCTTCTTGCCACCAAGGATGTTTCCATTTTCAGGCTCAATGGTGAATGGTGTGTAGCTGACGTCACTGATGACACTGGACACAACTGAACCAGGCCTGTCGTCCATGGCAGACGTGGGGCGAACAGCTAAGGCAGATGCAGTGGAGGGACGTTCTCTTGGAGAGTCAGCAAATGTCACGGAGCGTGGACCGTAGGAGTGGAAGGTTTCCATGACAACCTGCCAGTTGTAGTCCATGGCTACTGTCCCTCTGTTAGTCACCTGGAACCTGTTGACAAGGGAACAGGAAATTTGTGTAAACATTGCATGAAACCTTATATTTCTACCTACCAGCCATTAAGAATAGAAGAATCTTTATCATTGCTCAAAACAATTTAGAGTGGAACATTTCCTATTACTTTCTTTAATGAAAGCTAGAGAAATTCCAGTAAAATGTCAATAGGCCTAGATGTAATTTACAGACTTGCATCAGAAGTGTACACAGGACATATTTTTAGGAACATGCACTAGTATAATACAATTTATAGCTTTCATTTTGTAAAAATCAATCAATTTTTATGAGAGGCTATATCAAACTATACTTACTCATAGACACGTGTCTGGAACATGAGCGTATCCTTGAAGCGTACATTGTCCGTCTTACACTTGTATTTACAGTAGTCGGCATTAGCAGACACCAACATGTCCACAGTACGGGCAGACTCAGGGACCTCAGTGTAGTGAGGTTCGGGCTCTGTCTCGACCACCTTCTTCTTGGCAGGGCGGCCAGACGGTGTAGCGGGAACAGGTGTGGGGGCACCCTTGATGCTACTGAAGATGAAATAATATCAAACTTGTTATTTGGTTTGATGTGGGCTTTGATAGGCTTTTATTCAATTTCAATTTCTTACTTTTTGTTCTTGTTCACTTATTAAACAATTTGAAGTAAAGCAATACTAAGTATATGCAATGAATGTTTAAAGCATTTTGTAACTTATAAAGTTATATAAATAAAACATAAAAGTAGAGGGCTGCATTGAAGTCGTTCAAAGCATAATCAAAATAGACAATGATTTGATCACATGCCACCAAATAGTCCCCACCTGGTTTCTACAGAGTTTCATTAAAATTTTCTACTCACCCTTCAGTGTTGACAGGAGTTGGAGCGACATCCACCCATTTCACCGTTCTCAACCGATCGTCCCAATCTGCCACCTGGGTCTCTCCCTTACTGTCAAAGGTGATCTTTGACACTTTACATGAGACCTTCTCCTCTGTAAGTGCTTGGGGTGTGTCCGCTTTAAATGTAACGGACATGTCCTTGGAGCGGCCTGCGTGTAGATGGCCTACAGTGGGGGAGAACCTCAGCTGAGGGTGGTCGGGCCAGTGGAAGCGCACGGCGTCCGTCTTAGAGTGGTTCGTCATGGTGAAGGAGAGCGAGCGAGGTTCATTGATGAAGATGTCACCAAAGCGGACATGGTTGCATTTAGCAGCTGAAATGGGGAAATTCAGAATTTTAATGTTTGCTATTTTGTATAATATTTTCCTTATATACTAACAACATAGGCTGAATAACCTGGATTGGCACTTTCACCTTATCGATAAAGATTTATCTAGTGAATTTGCTGTTGGCATGTTATTCTCTTGGGTAGCAAACTAAGAGAAACGACTGTTCATTCAAGGTTCCTTTTTATCTTTCTAAAGAAAATATGTACACATAAAAAAGAAGCGGATTGTATAAAAATATTTTGAAATAAATTAACCCTAAAACACCTTCATGATTCAACTTCTAAAATGTGATTCAAGATGCACTTTGAAAGAACTATGCAAAAGAGATCTGTATAGCAA
Organism: Lepidonotus clava; assembly: GCA_936440205.1. Classification (NCBI taxonomy): domain Eukaryota; kingdom Metazoa; phylum Annelida; class Polychaeta; order Phyllodocida; family Polynoidae; genus Lepidonotus; species Lepidonotus clava. Next base: position 53,208,312 of record OW387140.1, read on the forward strand.
ATGAATATAGAACCATTTTTGGACTGCTGAATAAAGAATTGTCTCCAAAAGTTATTTTTGTTGTTGGCTATTTAACATTGTGCAAAGGGAAGGGTACGGAAACATAGGGGAAACAAGGGTAATATGCATCAAGGGTGTTTCTACCACATCACTCACGGACATATATAACTCAATTCATGACAAATATACTCAAATAAAACAACAGAGAATATTCCTCTACATGTGCTTTGCAAAATTCAAGAAGGAATATTGGAAATAAGGAAGCCACAAACAACTATATTTCTTTTGACATTCACATTTTACCTTCTATATCTATTCGCTTCTCATCCATTGTGTCGACTTAAAGTGAAATGGAAAATACTGAATTTCTTTCTCTTTAAGTAATTGGCAAATCCTTATAGTTCAAGACAAAGGTTACCATAATCATATCATGCTATAAAGAAATCTGAACTTTTGAAGTCCTTTATTGATCTTAAACCTAAGGTACAGTTGTCAAAAAAAGGGAATGCTCCTGCATTTCAAAGTACCTGAGCAAACTATGATAAAAGATAAATCTCTGATAATTCTACATTCTATACTTTAAGTTCAACTGAAGTTCAAGATTAAGATTTGGCAAGATTTAATTTAGTAAAGTGAGAAAATTAAGAACCTAAAAACTCGTAACTGACCTGGTACATCATCCTCTGCCATGCTTCCCTCCTCCGTCTCCGGGTCTATGGCAGTCACCACTGAATGGATGTTATCCAGCGTGATGTCGTCAATGTAGCCCTCTCCGACCATCATAATGATGGAGTCCTCATACTGGTTGTCCACTACGCTAAGCTTAATGTGGGCCTGAGACCGCTGAGCCACTGTCGGCTTGAAGACGGCATTGAAAGTGGCCTTCTCTCCAACGTTGATGATGACGGAAGCTGTGTGGGGGCGGCGACGGCCATCATCGTCAGCCATCACCGCTTGGGTGTTGCCGACAGGACGGAGGGTGAAGGCACCGTCAGGGTCTACCATGTCCAGGTCAACCTAAAAGGAGGAATGGCTTTGTTAAAACCTTTGTAAAAATATTGGTAGAAATGCATTTTAAAAAGTATTAGAGAAATATCTTTTCTTTTTAAAAATTTCACTGTGACTTTGTTTGTTGGGGTAGTTTAAAGTCCAGGCAACCCTCCTGGGTTCTTTCAAGACTGCACAAGGTAATGCTTTTCAGCTTACAGGTGATCATCTCAATGATATGGTTTAGGAGAAACCCGTCACCAGGTCGGATACCCTCCTCTTTTCGAAAAGTGGCAAGGGGTCTTTCATGTGCAATGTCCCATAGAATATTAGAAAGGACACAACACACCCGACATTTGATGACCCTGTAAGGAGCACAGGGTGGCACTGTGACAACTTTTATAATCTTTCCTGTATTAAGAATTTGTTTTATGTAGAATGCTATATGGAAGATTACTGCCTAAATGTGTGAGAGCAGGGTCTCTACCTCCTCATAGATCAATTTTCCCTTCCATGATAGGAGCCTAACAAGTGAAATGGGTGTTAAGCAACCACACTGTAATGTCATGAGAACAAGACTACTCCAAGGCCAGTAACAAAATAACAAAATTCACCTTGCTAGCTAATGTGCCGTCGTTACTGATGATGAGTGGCATGATCTGTGAGGCACCAACAAGGTTGCGTTTGAACAGGACGAGGGGTTGTCCCTTCTTGTTGCGCACAGCTGGCTTCTGGACAGAGATGCGGGGCAGGTTGCCCTCACCAACCACCTCAAAGGTAAGATTACGACCCTTGGCCTGGTTCGGGGGAACCCCATCCAAGGCTGCTTCAAAGATGGCTTGGAATTGCTGCAAGTAATTAAAAGTGAATTAAGTGCATGAATTTCGCATTTGTGATAAAGGGTCTTGAAAAAACCTGAAATATCTATTGTATTTATAACACTTCTTTAGGATAGATTTTTTCTAGTTGATAGTCTTCTTCTCCAACATAAATCAAATCAATCAAAATCAATGAAGATTGAGACCTATCAGCAGCTTAGATCAAACTTAGATTAAGACCATTTCCAGCTTAGTGAAAATATTGACATATTTTTCTACAGGACCCATTAGAGAAAGGTTAACTTACACATTGACTGCCTTACAGTCTGATAATGTGCAATAACCATGAGTAATTTGATTGAATTTCTCCTTAGCGGTGTTAATGATACCTAAAGTGGGTTCCCCTACCTGCATAGAAGGAGGCAGGAAGCTGACTGTGGCGTAGATATGGCTGTGGGATGCGATCTGGGCACGGGGCGGCTCCACCTCAAATACCTCAGGCTGCTTAGAACTGTGTTTGGTCTGTGCGGGTCTTACTGAGAACAGCACATCACAAGGCACCTGGAAAAAAGCTTCCACATTTAATAGCTGATCACCTCATAGAATTCCATAACAACACTTGACAACATTATAGTATCCTTCAGAGTTATGATAAAACATTGGTTTGAATTTACTAAGAATGAATTTATGTCCATAAATGTCTGCAATCATTAGAAATATTCATAAATTATATGAATGGTTAGAATAGAATTATACATCAAAATATATATCTAAATTTGAAGGTTTCTTTGGAATTCAATAAGAAGTTCACAATCAATTGTTACTGACTTAGGATCCCTTCAAACAACTACATTTTCTTTCGAACAACACTCTTTTGCTGGAATGATCACTATCGATTATTCCTTTTAACCTGAAACAGCATACCTTGTTGGTATTGGTGATCTTGAAGCGTGCCTTGGCCTTGACTCCGACCAGCACATTGCTGAAGACAAAGCGGTTCTCCTCCTCCCCGTAGATGCCACCACTCTCCCCGTCCACAGCCTGCTGGTACGTAGTGAGGTTCCTCACGATGCGGTGCTCCTCAAAGATCGACCCAATGTTGGTGACGTTGATGGCGGGCATGCACGCCTCGGCAACCAGGCGGTAGGGGATGCCTGTTGGGTTGTCGGTGGGATCACGACCGGTAATATCAATAGCAATGTCCTGCAGGGAATATGAAAGGTAATTTGTGTGTAAGCTTACAGTGGTTTAAGGGCATACTTTGCATTTATTAAAACAGAAAATGGCAGTTAGATGGAGCCAGAAATGCACCCTTGGCATAACAATTTTAAAGACTGTCTTAGCCACTTTCAGACTTACTGTAATCTTAAACATTACAATATGAGAATGGCAGCAGCAGATTTCTTAGGATCAGTATGTCAACCAAACTAGACAAAGTATAAACTGTGAATTCACTTCAGTAATATTTAACCAAGTGCTTCTGCATGACAACTAAGTTTTTCAATGGTACTCTAAGGCTGAAAATATGTTAATATATTCCCTATATTTACAAAGAGAATTATCAAAGATACTTTGGTTCAGTAGATCTATGGTTGACCATTTGAGCTAATGGGCCTTCCATTGATTATGTACTCAAAAGGTTTTTGAAAATTCACATATATGTTTCTGTACAAAGTCATTATCTTCTTCAGCCCATGAGGGGGAATCTGAAATTTTGAAAATGTAGCTAAAATGACATAAACAAGTCCTACCTCTTCGCAGCGGCCTGCGTTCTCAGCCACACAGTCTACAGTGATGGTTTGGTGGCCACCTGGCAGAATGTAGCCGAATGCTGGGAAGATGGTGAACATGCCGAGGACCAGCCGAGATGTGTTGGCACCTCCTACTTCCTGTCTGTAAAACAAAAAGAAAACAATTATACTTGAATCATAAATATGAAGTCCTTCTTTTTATATTTAGATAATTATTTCATTGGAACTTTTAGCCATTCAAATTTATCTTTACAGCTAGTTTTAAAATATGTGAAAGAAGAGTCACCCCCAAAAAAACAAAATGTAGGCAAGAGATGATAACACCCTAAAGAAGAGATGGTTCTAAATAAGTCAACTCCTTTTCAATGACATGGACAAGATTGAATAGTTTTGGAAAAATGATAAAACATAAAAAATGTCCTTGCTAACATAATTTCCACTTATTTACAAGACTAATCCTAATTATGGTAATGATAACATTTATAGCATGCCATAATCAAATTTAGCTTGATTTCTTTATTGTGCTATTTTGTGTGTGGGGAAGGGTCTGTGTAGTTCAATATATTGCACAACACTTAAATTTGAGCTATTACACTTTTACTATGTATGACTTGAAATAATTCTTGTGTGCCATACACTTTTATTGGCTGCTTGGGTTTGTGCTGTCTTTGGATCATTCCTCCAAATTTATCGTGCTAGGGATCAGGGTCAAGCTGCTCTATTCTACTACCTATCCTAAGATGAACTGCATGATAATTAGTTTTTTTAACAAATACATAATAAATATAGTTTCTAATTAAGATATTTTTCATTTTGATCTAATTTAAGAGAAAAAATAGTTTGACTTTTTTTAAAGAATGATCACAAATTTTACCGTTGAAATATTTTGCAGATAAATGCCCTTATTACTTGTATTACCAATCATCTATAGCTAATTGTTCTTGCGTTGCATCAGAAACATAAGGTTCTACATCCCTGCTCCTTCTGGTAAGGCAAACCAGTAATTTTTACTTGCTCCTTTTAGAAATGAACCAATCAAATGATGTTTATTTGCTATATATAGATAATAATCATGATGTAGCATAAGGGAAGGGAAGTGTAGGGAAAGGGTAAAAATATCTGATTTATGACTAATGAAAAAGTATTTTTTCAAACCTATGTGATCGCCTGGTGAAGTGAACAAATGAAAAACCTGAGTGAAGTTCAACATCGATAACAACATTCACAATCTTAAAACACTGTACTCCACCAAGTGGACATTCAAGTACTCAGTGTGTTTGATATATTTACATTTACATTTACAGACACTGTTGGTTGCTACAAGTGTACAATATTTGCATCTCAAGTGACTTAATACTAGAGCTACAGTTTATATATATAGATATCATACACTTTCTTGGTGACATGTAGATAATCAGGTGATATTTGTTGTGATGAACATTTATTAGACATTGACCAAATCTTGAAACATTTGATTCCATCAATAAATAGGAGCAATCTCCATCACATCAAGTGTTCCTAATAATATAACCCTTTATGACATGTTAGACGGTTCAAACAGTGTGAGGGAAACATGGGATTGGGATAAAGGTTTTTGCAAAAATAAACTCATGATTATTGGGTGTGGCTGTTCAATATTCATTATGTAAAAAAATCATGCAAATTGGGAATGGAATAGAATATTTTGGGATATTGAGTTTCACATAGAGCTTAAGGATAGATAAGGGGTCTCAGGGTGGTGTGCTGCATGCAGGCACATAATTTTCTGAAAGGGGTACTTATGGTAACATATTATATATCATATGAGAGGAATAATTTTTCTCTACATGATGATATATTTATCAAAATAATCGGCTGGGGATCAAAGAAATTAAGAATTTTTAATCAATTTTTTCACTTTATGTTCTTTGAACATTGATTTCTCCTTACATATTCAAGCTATTGAATAGAAATTTTGGGTATGTGGTGTTAACATTCTTTCTGAGGGAAGCGTGTCTCAAATTTTGAATTAAGGCTTTAGTTTACATTTTATGACAAAAAATGGGTAACTTTTTGTGAATTATTGAAACAATATTTTCTACATATCATAAAATCAAAACTAGGAAAAATATCAAAATTCTGAGACACGCTTCCCTCGGGAAGAGCCTTAGGAAGACATGTTAAAAGTTTCAAAGCTTTATGTTTGATAGTTATTTAGATATTCAAAAATGTATCACTAAAAATGTAATTTTTGTTTTTACCAAGCTCTATTTCAGTGAATTTTCATCTCCTTAACATTTGCTGAATATTCCCAGAAAACTCTCAAGCTCTACTTTTGGATTCCATACAATACTTGTATGTTCACTTAAACCTGAATTTTTAAAACATTACTTAGTGCCAGTAGAATGGATCATGCACCATCCCCCCTTATACAGGGTTCTCCCCAGGAAATTTTCACAGCCCGGCGCAATAATTGTCACGAAAGCCCGACGCACTAGTTGCCGCGAAAGCGGCAAGGGGGAGAGTATGGGAGGGGTCTCCCCTCCCATTGGGGGGGTATGGGTGGCCACCGCCAGAAAAATTTTGAAAATATGACCTCGCATTCATGCAATCTGAGGCATTATTTTTTTTGCCACTAATATTTTGCATTTGTCTAGGTATGTAATTCATGGTAAGGGAGGGATTCCCTTTGAGGGGTATGGGGGGCCACCCCCAGGAAAATTTTGAAAATATGACTTGTCATTCATGCAATCTTAGGCATTCTAAGGTACTTTGGTGGGCTTAAGTAATATTGATTTCCCCCCTATTATTTTGAATTTGTCTGGGTATGGGATTCAGGGTAAGGGAGGGGTTCCCTTTTAGGGGGACAGGGGGTGACTGACAGGGGACAGGGAGTGTACTTTGGTGAACTTAAGTAAGAATAATACTTTTCCCTTTTAGGGGGACAGGGGGTGACTGACAGGACTTCTTCTTTTGATGGGAAGTCGGGATAGGTGTGGAGTGGACAGGGGGTGACTGACAGGACTTCCCCTTTGATATAAAGCCGGGAGATGTGTGGAGGGGACTGGGGGTGACTGACAGGACTTCTCTCTTTAATGGGAAGTCCAGATAAGTGTGGAGTGGACAGGGGGTGACTAACAGGACTTCCCCTTTGATAGGAAGTCCGGATAAGTGTGGAGTGGACAGGGGGTGACTGACAGGACTTGCCCTTTGATATAAAGCCGGGAGATGTGTGGAGGGGACTGGGGGTGACTGGCAGGACTTCTCCCTTTGATATGTGACCGGGAGAGGTGCGGATGGACAGGGGGTGACTAACATGACTTCTAGCTTTGATATATGGTCGGGAGAGGTGTGGAGGGGACAGGGGGTGACTAACATGACTTCTCCCTTTGATATAAAGCCGGGAGGTGTGTAGGAGGCAGGGGGCGACTGGCGGGACAGTAACTCAAAAAAAAAAAAAAAAAAAAAAATTTTTATTTTATTTTATTTTATTTTTTTGTCAAATTTTTACAGCCCGGCGCTAGAGGTTTACAGCCCGGCGCGCGCCGGGTGCGCCGGGCTTTGGGGAGAACCCTGCTTATATATCCTTAAGTTTTGTTTGGGATAGAGGTTTATAGGGGGGGTCAAAGTGATGATTGGGGGTATTTTGAATGAAGTACAATATCATACTTTGATGAGGAGAATACTGCCTCAGCAGGAGAGTTATAAAATGTAACCTTTTGAAATCTTACAAAACTGTTTAGGCAATTAATCAACAATCTTAATACATGCTCAGGGATAACAAAACATCTGTTCAGTTCATATAATTAATGACAGAAGTGCTGCGATATATGTTGTGGCAGGGAGTGGTAATGATCGTGCAGCATCAGATGTTTCAGGTATGACATATGAGATGAGCTTGAAAGATGCATTTGTGACAAGGATAGTTTGGAAGAATGAATTCTCCCTACCATGAATAGCTGATTTCCATTATTGCAAGCACCTGCTGATTAATTTTGGCTAATTTTGTCGACAAAAACATCATTATGGAAATCTATAGAAAATTCTGGATATTTGCCATATTTCTATTCATAATGAATGGATTATCATACCAACTCCAAAAATTATAAACATATACAAACATATTAAAAAATAGTTGATATTGATGGCCACTATTTTAAACCACAAATAATGCTATGATTAGGGAAAATTTCTAGACTTAAGCCCTGTGGTTTATTGATATATTTCCCAGCATGCATTCTGATATGGGCTAACCTGAAGGTCAAACTCAAGAAATTGGCTATACATGGTTGGAAGAACTTAGTGTCTAGAGATAAAAATACTTTGTAGGGATGTGTGGTGCAAGTGATTGGATGTTGTGTACTGGAAAACCCATGATTGGGTAACTTCTGTGGCATCTACTGCAGTTGATGCAGTAAATTAACTGCTGTGGGTTTGAGAAAAGCTGAAACCAACAGAAGAAATCAGAACCGTTCCCCTTTGATTTCAAGTTTTTCTTTTTGTTGAGGTACAAAGCTTCATTCAGTGACTATGATCTACTGCGAATACTCATTTACATAGTCTATGCACATGCAGCATGCTTTTTAGATGAGAGTATGCTGGCTCCACTGTATCCATCCATGATGCGTATAAACAATACACAGATTTACAGAACTCAGCTGACTCTCAGTATCCTTTTCGCTAGGTAGATATAAACATTCAGATGTAGCGATTGGTGAGTACAATACTTATAAAGGGGCATGAAGACGTAAGAGGAGAGGCGTAAGAGTGAGTACCTGGCCCGTCTCTTTGACTTATCTGGTTCTCCCTTGTTGGGCGGGGGGCTCGGGGTGTTCTCCTCACTGGGAGCAGGGCACACAAACAACAGAGGTCATTGTCATTTCAAACTTCACACAAAACAACCAACAACTTACAGTTATGTACAGAGACCAAAACCTGAGCCCAAATACACTAACATTAAAAGGTTATTTAACTTATTCCAGAATAAATTAAACTAGTTCAACACCTTTTTTCAACTTGGTAAAATTGAAAATTAAGAAAACAGTAATTGAACTTAGTATGGTATTTCACAAAATTAACAATACACTCAAGACAATTCAACATTACAATATGGAACCAAAAAAAGGACAAACAACTTCCATATGTACTCACTGTTCCATCACCATTTTTCTTTTCAATGGTACAAGTTACAAAAAGTTAAACTTCATTTCCACAAAATTCAAGAATTTTCAAAATCATTCTGCATTCAAAATTTCTTTGATGTTAATCTTTTTAGTGAAAATCAAACACCAAATCATAATTATAGGGTTATCTTTAAAAAAAGATAAAAAAGATGACGCATTAATCAGAGAAAAAATATGTTAGCATAACTGAGACAAAGATTCACACATTAATTCACACACCTTGCTACAAATAGGGAGCAATATGGAGACATCATCATTTATTTATAAATGGTTATAAGACAAAAATTCCTGAGAACTTGTCCTACTGTAGGTTAAAAATCATGCATCAATTTTGTCCGGTAAATGTATTTAATTTCTTTTTTTATAGCATTTAAGACAACCAAATTTTATGATAATGATAGTCTTCATTGTTGTCTCCCAATAAAGCATAGCTGGTGCATATTTGATAGTGAGTGTCTGAAATAACTGATTTGGTGAGTTTACCTGATGGACTCAGCTCTGCGGGGCCTGACCACAGACCGACCAGAGCTGGAGCCGTCCCGTGACTTGCTACGCTTGTCATTCTTCCATGCACTGAAAATCACAGATGCATGCAAACACTAACTCTATGATGATGTGAACTGTGGTCAGGTGGCTAGTTTTCAATTGTGGTAGGTTCAGATTGTGCGGTGTTGAAAACTTTGGGATAGTTGATTCTGATTGATTTAGAATACCTGTCATCTGAAATCACTTTTACTGTGCTTGTTCTCTTGTCTCTTGTCAGAAACAAAAAGTGCCGAAAAACTTTTGCAAAAAGTGATTGAAACCTAATTATGACAGCCATTGAATTGAATTTTAGTGTACTCAAGAATTATTTTGTTAAACTAAAGGTACTTCATTTCTAGCCAAAAAATCACTTTTACAAGGAAGCATTATCTCAAAAACACTTTGCGAAATCGCATCGGAGATTGCAGTCACAGCACTTGCATTACCAAAAAACAATCTGGAACCACCACTTTTGACTCACTCCATAAATCAATGTCTTCACAGCTTTGTAGTGCAATTTTCAAACTCTGAGCTAAATTGATAGCAAAATTTGCATTTCAAATTGAATTAAAAGGCTATTCTACTCACAACTTTGAAGCACTGGGATATTTCAAATAAAAGAAATAATGCAAGCTTGTCTTGTGAAAGGCAAGGAAGCTAAATTGCATCTACAGGCTCAATGTTAATAATGATGACTAAATACCATCACTGATATTCAGAATCATCATAACAGCTGTATATAAATCACTAATAGCAAATAGATATGAATTCATAATATGCCTTGGTGTAACTATCATCCTTAGTCATGCATGGAATTTGAAAAGCAATTCATATTCAAACAGAGTTTAATGAAAATTAAAAACATATCCAGAGATGAAGACTTACAACTACAAAACCTGCACAAGTACCTTTGTGTTTTTGACATTCCTCCACAGTTGTATATACTTGCTCTACCATCTATGCACTTTCAGAGTAAGCTCAACTTATACTTCAATATTAAATAAGGTTATTAATATGACAATAAGCTTAAGAAAAGTGTCAAAAAAACACAAATAAAATGGCCTAACAATGAGAAATCAAGTTGGTTTTAGCACTCACACATTAGGAAAATATTTCAATTAGGCTAAAAACAATTTGATAATCAATTCATAACTGAGATCAACTGACTCAAAATATCAAGCAAAAGTCTTCAACTAGAAAATATCTAAATGCAGAAACCTGAAAAGCTTGGCAAGTCTTTCATCTCTGGAGGCGGATAAAAAAGAAAGGGGAAAAAGGAAGAAATCTTGGGGATGGGGGGCAAAAACATTGTCTTTTCTCTTCTGAAATATTTGGATAATTCTTACCCTCTGCCTCTCGTGGCCTGTTGAGAATTCTCTTTAACCATCTTGGTGATTGTGTATTTGAACTCGAAGCGGTCGCCCTTGTTCTCTATGACAAAGGTGCGAGTCTTCTTGCTGCTGACCAGCATAGCTCCAAAGTTGATGTCACTTACAGGAAGGATCTTGTACCTTTAGGAAAGAATGAAGAAACTTTAATTTTCCTACTCAAAGATTAAGCAAAGATAAAACCAATACCAGCATAAATTTATATTGAATATGAATGTTATCTCAATTGAAGGAGAGTAGCATATAATTTATGTAATCTTACATTTTCTTGAGTAGAAAGCTTGTATTCTTTACTCAAAGGTTAAAAAAAAATCAACTTCAAGTGAATCACTAAATGCATCTGCAGTAAAATATTCACAAACAAATAACTTACTTGCTGAAGACAGATCTAACTGAGATCTTGATGGGGATGCTGGCGATGGTCTCTCCCCCATCAGGGATGTTGGGCTCGATGACTTGGCAGCGAAGGATTGGTTGGTCCTTCACAGTCACCTCGTGGTTGGAGCGGAAGACAACGGAGACTTGGGCTGGTCGGTCGACAGGGCTGATGGTGCCCCGAGCTGGTGTGACGGAGAACATCTTACACACCTCATCGGGGCAGCCCTCCGTTGGCTCAAACATGAATCTGCAGAATGCAATGTATGGGTTAATCATTAGAGTCTGCGTTTTTTTTATTCACATTCAATAAAGAAATGGTGAAAATTATACATAATAAAGTTTGACATCTTCCATTTACTATATTTGATATACTACACTGAAGAAATATACAACTATGGAAAGAAGCAGATTCTACTTCAAGTAATTGCAATGAGTGATACATGTATTAACACTACAAAATATTATGCAGCGACATGTTCATCTGTACTTACGAGTATCCAATCTCGTATTTGCCCTTGTTCTTTAGTGAAACCTGGTGTTTCTGCTCATCCAGCACGCGAATGACGTCAAAGTCAATTCCCCCATCAACTCCTGCAAAGCATAACATTTCGTATAAAAAACTTGAAAAAGAAATCATTTTATTTGAAATTTTATGTTCTCTACCTCTAAGACTTCACATAAATTGGAAGGACTAGAGTTCTTGAGTTTAATTGAAATGCAGAAATCTTACATTATCCTAAATCAGTGACTAAAAGTGAGTATCTGCCATTAGGATATGAAAAATATTCAAATGAAACCATATGTAGGATGTTTTTTACCTTTCGGGAAGGTCATGTCGAGGGCAACATCGTAGGCTTCAGCATGGACCTGGATTGTCTCTAACTGTACCAGGCCATAAATGTTCTCAACGTCAGTCACCTTGAACGAAAAAAGTAAATACTTGTATTACATTGAAAGCATTGAAGGTCATGGGTGTTTTTCCCAATCCTTAAAACTTCATTCCTTTATCCTTAAACTATTATATATTTTCTTTTACATTTTCAGCTATTTGTTAAGAAAAGGCAATTGTATTGAGCAAAATTGTAAAATATCTGAGTTTTTAGTGAGATATATTTAGGTTTAATTAAGGAACTCGTCTCTGTAACATATATGACTTGATTGCCAACAATTTTGTGTTTGTGTAAGCCTTCAGATACATATCTCTATTCTGCAAATTGTCAGATGTATGCACATTAGTTCCTTACCACAAGCTTGATAGCCTTCTTGGTTGTAGTCACAGCCTTCATGGCACGGAAGTATGCGTGTAGTGCAAACTCAGATTTCGGTTCAATCACGCCACTTTCCTGGGACACAGAGAAATCATCTCCGAGTAGGTCGAGGCCACTCAGGTGCCAAGCGACAGGCAGCATGGTGCTGTTCCTCAGATACAGCTTCTTAGTGTCTTTCCTGGAAATAAAGGTTAAATCAAGGTCAAAACTCAAAAGATTAAAGTAAAGTTAGACTCAATCACTAGTCCAAAGTCAGCTGGTTTCATGCAACAGGATCAACTTTTAAGTTCGTGTTTACCAGTTCTAAAAGATTATACAGATAGGTGATTTTATCAATATTTTATACAGGAGGATTCAATCCAAATTGTGTTTCAGCATGTTTTTCACCTTATAATGTATCAATTAGTTTTTCGCCTTGTTTTGTATCAATTATAGTTTATAGTTAAAAAGAAAAAAATGATTATAGTTTATCATTAATACCTATGTCTATGACATAGTGGTTACATGTAGTTACCTGTGCAGAAGGACTTTGTCGAAGTGGAGGATCTTTTTGTCGAGCTCCAGTTCTGGCCGTACTCCATGACACAGTAACTTGAATATGATGGGCTCGGGGTTCTCCTTCACGCAGCACACGAGGGAGTCCTCATAGGTCCCAGGCACCTGGTAAGAAACAGCAAGTTCCAATGTAAAACTACCATAGCTACTCAAGATACTGAAATTGTAATTTAATTCATACCATCACTCCCTCTCTAATTACTAATAAATATTGATGCCCATCATGACAAATAGAAAGCAATCAAAACTTAAGCTTATGAGGATCTGAATATGATATGGGGCCTTCCATTTAGTACGTACGCAAAATTTTAAAAATTCTAGACCCCCCCACCCCCCCTTCAGCTAAAATACGCATTGGATTTGTATAGGTACATACGCAAATTTCCAAATATATCAGACCCCCCACCTCTTAATGGAAGGCCCCCATTCCATGCTCCTCACTCTGTTAGCTTCAATCAGTTACTAAAGGCATTTTGTGGATGGCCAATGACTATCTTACTTTTGATATCAGATTGGAAATAGATATCAAAGCTCCTCTGGGCTTTGTGCCTCACATCAAATTGTTAAACTTGTAAATATTTTTAAACCTTTGATTAGCTTTATCAGCTTACCTTGGGGTAGGCCCAGATGGTTAGCTGTTCTGACTGCCCAGGTTTGAGCATCATGGTTGGTGGGTCGAGCAGGTAGGTTTCGGCCTTGGAGTCAGTCAGGAAACAGAAGCTGATGTCTGCGTCCAGCGGGGACGTGTTCAGAACGGTCAGCTTCTCCATGTTCTCTGGGAACTTGCCCTCCTTGTACCTAAAGGAAAAAAGTGAGAATTTGTCTTACAGACACATAATCTTTGGTAAATGAACATTACAACAATTGTTTTCCTCAAAGAAAATAGGTTTACATCCCATTTCTGTATATGAATTTATGATTGGTTAGCTTTATTTGTAATGGATTCATGTTATTCTCTCTCCTAATACCATGTACTTGACCTTGAACAGTTTCTTTGTATAACCTGTGACAGAAAAGTCATTGCACTAACTAACTTGCATTACCCAAGACAGGAATACTCACTTGTCTCTGTGGGTTCCGACCAGGAGTGGCCCAAACTCAAACACCTCAGAGATGAGAATGTACTTTTTGTGGACGATCTCATCAGCCTTCTTACTCTTCTTGCGGTGAGGGAACACAATCCTAGGAGAAGATATTGCAAAAAATCCTTAATCGAAAATTTGACATGAAAGTGAAGGTTATACTTGTTAGAAAAAGTGGAATATCTTGATGATAACCTTGGGGCAAAACAACAATTTTGTCTCACAATTTGCTATTGTCCTGTTTTGTGTGCTACTTAAGAAATATGTGATGGTCTAACTTTTGATTACAGCTGTATCACTTAATACTTATGATTCTTTTATTCTTTTGTGCAAGAGTAAAGGGAGAGTCAATTCACCTTGGCTCACGACTTATGGTTGGGAAGGCGCAGATGCCACGGCAGTAAAGTTGGTACCGACGTCTTGTTCCCATGATCTCAAAGTTGAGGGTTTGGTCAAACTGACCGAGGTCCTCTGAGGAGAAGCGAAGGCGAATCACCACCTCTCCTTGTGCAGGGATGATCCATCGGAAAGTTCCCAACCTAAATGCAAAGAATCAACACAAAACCTGAATTTTTGACACTCTACTCTTCATGTATGTAAGTAACTCTTATCGAAGTTCATTTCAAATTGGACTCAGAGCGCAAGTGTTTCTGATTTCTGAATGGAGGGAGAGTGAAAGTAATGTTTTATGAAGGTTCAGTTTTATGACAAATAGACAGGAATAAGGTGCTACAATAAAAATAGAGAATAGACAAAGTTGAGTGTTCAAGAAATGAAGAGAGCAATTTATCATTTATAGGTCAATACCAGGTGGGTGTCAAGAGTCATAAGAATTATCGGAAAGTGTTTCAGAAGTATAGGGACAGGGCAAGGGTTAGAAAAAAGCATAAGTTGAAATGAAATTGAAAAATAGATGCATTGTTTAGGCTCAGAAGATCATATCATTCAGTACAAGAAGATTTATAGAAAGAGTGAAAAACTACATTTCATCCTCATTTCATCTTGGGGATGCAAATTCTGTTCTTAGCTGCACCTAACTCAATGGCACAAAAAGAAATGATCCATTAAGTCAAGTTAAGCACTTAATCTAAGGTTTTAGTTTTCAAAATTGTAAGATTAAACATGTTTAACAATTTTGTTGAAGACTAACAGAATCCAACGAACTGAACTGGGTGCTGCAAATCATCAATGCACTCGTGCAAGTAACCATAACAGGATTATGTACACTGGGGAAAACAACATATATTTGAGAATCTCCACTCAATATTTAAGGAAGCATGCCTCAATGATACTATGGAATAACACTCAATTGTTCAAATGAATCCAAACAGAATGATTAATATTCTTATCTGGAGGTATATTATTGGATTTCAGATGTTTACTTTATCTATGGAAGGAGGTGGGGGGCAGACATGTGTTTTATGGACATCAAAACAACATTTTCATCACTGCATTGTGAATCACATAAAGGGATTTCCATTAGGTACATACAGATTAAACGGTCAATGGGGTGTGAGCCTTTATAATATCTGCGTACATTCCTGTACAAATTCAAGGCATACTTAAGCCCAATGGAGGGTGGGGTTGAAACTTTTGAAATCATGCGTATGTATTTAATGGAAAGCCCCTAAGTATGGTTACTATGCTACTCATATAAAGTGTAGCTGTCCTCATGTTATTATCAGTTTGATATCGAGCAATTCAAATGTCATCTAAGTAAATTATGATTTTGATTCTCAAAGCCTGTGACTTTTTTTTTTAATGATGTTCCTCAACCCGAGGAATAATCTCATAAAAATACTTCCGTGAGGATGAAAGTAAACTGCAATAAACCTGATGAAGCTATCAGGGAGATATATTACTTTTGGTAAGAGGAAAGCATCACTTTGATTACAGCGATAATGTAGCATGCTCGGCACACCTAGTCGGGCCTCATCGGGAAGTTTAGCCTCATTTGGTTGGGGATTCTAGAACAAGTTAGACCTTCAGGAAACTGGACGCATCAAATGTGTGAGTCATTGGAAATAAAGATTTTAATCTGTAAATGAAAAATAACTAATGCAACTGGCATTCACTTGTTCTCTTCCTCACCTATCATCTCGCGGGCCTGCGCTTTCGTTGCGCTCCCTACATTACAACAGAACATTAGCAAGAAAGTTACCTCTAATTCAACTCTCATTTTTGGACATAAAAACTATAAGATTTACATTATATACCTATTTTTAAAAAAGTTATCTATCTACGAGTTCCGGTATTTTCAATTCTGTAGTGATATACTTTTCTTTAAGCCTATGAAATAGACATTCTCTTCTATAGTATAGGCAAATTTTGACCATCCTTGTTCATGTTCAAAAGAAATTAGTGAAGGACTACTTTGCCTTACGTAATGAAAGTTTCATACTGAATTATTTTCTGGCACCTCTAGAGTCAGAAAAACTAAGAGACTACTTACTTTGGTGTCTTTGAATCACCATCAGCAGCAGTGCTATGAACAAAAGGTAAAGCGAAAGGATCTTGGTTATTAATCTGGATACATTTATTTTGTACCAGGTCTACAAATGGGTCTAAGAGCAGTAGTGCCACAACACTAACATTGAGTGGGGTGGAAAAGCACTTGCTTCTTGCTAATTCATGGTTGGTTATTTTTCATAGGGCCATGCACTTACATCTATAAACACATTCTTTTAGACAGGGTGATGATTTGAAAAAACAATTATGAGAGAAGTATGATTGCCACAACTTACAACATAATGACAATGGTGGGAACTTGTAATATATCATGATCTATAGGCATAGCTGAAAATAATGGTAGCATTGTTGGATGGGTAGAGGAGACTTTTGCAGCACCCACTATTAAAGAGGACTTCTACCATAGGCTTGGCCATACACTGTAATTTTTCTACAAAATGTAGCTAAATACCATCTCAGGAGTTGACTACAATGGATATACCATCTGAAGTGTTCCTAGAGGTGATCATGATTTATATCTATTTCATGACATCTGAACTGCAAGGCAGTTACTAATAAAATGTATATAATATAGCCAAGCCTTCAGTCCATCCTCAATTTCAAGCTAGGGATCCTTGACTTAGCAATGGAACAAACTTTGTCCTACCTTCCTTCAGTCTCAGAAGCTGGAGTGGTCACCCCAGGAGGTGGGGAGGGTGCAGTTATCGACCCGCGGCGGCCCATGCGGCTTTTGGCGCTGCTCTTGCGGCCCTTGTCCTTGCCTTTACCTTCAGACAGTTTGTCAGCCTTGCTGGCCTTTCCGCCCTTGGTCGGAGTCTGATAATCCTCCTTGCGGCCCACGTCTGGAGTGACCAACTGTTCCTCAGGAATCTCTGGCTCTGGGGGCTTCTCTTCAACTGCAATATTCCTGTATCAAAAAAGATTAAATTCTATCAGCACAGAATTAGAAATTGCAATTTCTTTATAGTAATTAATCTATTTTGATATCTTGATTCTTTGTATCCAGTGAAGGACATGATATAAGGACCAAATAAAATTTGGATGTTATAGGGACAAAGATGAAATATAACATTCAGTTTTCACCTTCTTAGCTTTACCATAGAAAATATAAAATGGCAGCACAATTCATAATGAAGCACTACTTCTTGCCTCCTGGAATAGCCTTAATAGTGGCAACCTGCAACAATCAGTATCTAATTTAGATTTAAAAGTTGATGATTTTCAAGAAGGTAATAAGTGTTACTTACGGATCATCTGGAGAAGATGCAACAAATAGGTAATGTCCTCCCTCAGAACCAGGAGGGGCGTGCCTCTTAACCGGGTAACATACCACACTGAAAGTGGCCGGAGGCGGGATGGGTGGGCCATGAGGGCCAAGGCCAAGACCATCCATGATCTGAAAAGCAAGCAAATCATTTAGAGATGATATGCTTATTTGCAATCACAGGTTGAAAAATTCACAATATTCTAGGTTGTGATGGAAGGGAAGAAATAACTTCTTTTGTTCAAGTAATGCGAAAAAAATGCATGAAGCTAATTCACAGTTTCTTTATTTCTGTATCTAACTATCTGGTCATGTATACATACAAGATGAAAGAAAAAAGGATGCGCACAAAGGATATTGTTGATTTTACACAACACAGAGCAGCTGTAATTCTTTCATAATATTTCAGAGGACTATTCTTTTATGACTCACCTCCTCAATAGAGGGGAGCTTTCCCGATTGGAAGACACGTGAGGAGGGAGGCTTCGACTTGTCTGAACAGTCGAGCAAAATGTTCTGGATGCCGATTCCATCCTCCAGCCTCTTCTCCCTGCGTTCCTCCTCAGTCATGCTTTGTTGTTCTGTGGCAGAGGCGCCATCGCCAGTTTCAGCACCATCAGAGGACTTCATTTGATAAAATATACATACGGTTAATTATTAAACATAATTTAAGAAAGCCAGGACCAATAACTGTAAGTGTGTAATGTTTCCTCTCAGGATCTCTACAAATCTGCATAAGTTTGTATTTTTGAGGCCAATTGAACAGTTGGTCTAAAAAGAGTACAGTTTTAGTATAGTAAAATGGTGAAGAGTACATCCAACTCAACCACGGCTTGTTGTAGACTTACTATTTATAAAGACGTAGAATTATTGACGTAGAATTGGCGAGTTTTAGTATAGGTACACTTTTTGGTACTATGTATACTGAGATAATTTTAAGGGATAGTTTAACCAAAGTAAACTGAAAGCCTGGCCAAACTGAACATGATTGGAACTGTCAATACTTACTTCCTTTGCCTCCTTGGCACCTTCCTTAGCAGCAGCTTTCTCTTCCTTGGCTGCATCCTTGGCCTTAGCTGCCTCCTTCTTGTCTTGACCTGAAAAACAGAACAACAGCATGAGGAGAATGATTTTCTTTGGTATTATCATTGGCAGAGTTGGAGTTTAATCTTTTGGAGAATCAATTAATTAAAGTCTGAGTATCACAGTAAACTATCAAAGTCAAGACTTCTATCCGGGACATGATGCTAATTATCATAAGTGCTGATGTTAATGGATGAATGTCAACAGACTAACACTTCGTGACAAATGAAAATTTTCTAAAACGATTTGACTGTTAAACCCAACTTAATCCAAATCACCAGATCCACAATAAACAAAATGTATGAAATCTCTATTTCTAAATCTTTTATAGTGTACTGAAACGAATTTCCTAAAATAATATGATGTCGTATAATGTTGTACACCATGTTGAAAGCGCAATACACTAATATTACACCATAACATAGAGCAAATCTAGCCAGCTATGAAACTGTCAAATTCAAAACAAGGTAAACAAGAACAAATGAAAGCAAAATAAAGAAAATGGTCTAAGCTTTCACATGATAAGTTGATAACAGCAAAACTATCTAATAAAGCCATCAAGTATAAATGATTAAAAGCGTAATTTATATTTGATGTGTGTAGCTTCCGCTGCAAGAGAGGTGTGTTTCGCTTGTGAGCAGAGGATGTTTGATGGTTACCTTTCTTTGGCTCAACAGAAGGAAAGGCAAAAGCCACTGCAATATAGTCAATCAAGCATCAAGGATTTGTTTCTTTACATTGAGAGGAAGATATGAACTTGAATATTTTTGTTGGTGTAGGTTTATGTATTTATTCTCATTATGGGTTAATGATAGAAAAAACATCATCAAATGCTATTTTAGACAAGCTTTGTGATGTACAATTCTAAGTTGTTCATGTGGCTTTTTTTGAAGTTATCTGATATCAACAAAGGAACAGTATGGTACACTTGAAATTTGAGACTATCTCCACTTTAGTGAAATTCATTTTCATATTTTCCGGGTTGTAATGCATAATTTAGGGGTCTATATTCAAACACCCACAACTGCATAAAGACCCGTCCACTAACTCTTGTATTATTGCTTAAATTATTGCGAAAACCTCTTTGGCCTTTCAATTCATAAATTTTAATTTAATTTTGGAACTGGACACCCATGATGTTTAGGTCATAGATTGAAATATAGAACCTTATCTAATTTATGGATTGATGAATGTAAACAGATTAATGAATGTAAACGTATCACAAATATGTTTTGTCATCCAGTTTTTTCAATCTATGATGCAAAAATTCTAACAAGAAAATTTTGTAATGTGTCCAGCTTCCTAAAATTCTCATTTTATTCCTTCTACTTTACATGCACAATTCCTCTCTGACTCTGTAACAAAGGGTATTTTCTCAATGTGGACAGGGATCTCAGAAAATGCCATAGCTCCATAACAGAATAATCTTTCCATTGAGCACTCTTCCTGAATCTGACTGTCAAGAGGATTCACTTACCGGCCTTCTTGCCCTTCTTCCCTGAGGGTGGGTGTAGATTTGCCTGCTCCTCTATAGCATCGGCCGCACCATCTGATGGTGTCACTGGCCGGATCATACCGGAGGCACGCTCCCAACGGTCAACCAACTCAGCAATATCCTTCAAACCATGTTCAAATGTTCGGAACCTGAAAAATCAAATTTAGATTTTTGTATTGACAGACATTAAAATATGCTGTGATCTGTCAAGAGCTATAATACCTATGAGATGTTTACCCTCTAGTTAACTAGGGTTGCAAGATATCCCTCAAATCACAATTTGTCCTCAGCCTTACCTTTGCATGAGCAGCATGTCAGCCTCCTTGACAGGATCTTTGACGGGTTCCTCAGGTGCTGCCTCGCACTTCTCCTTTTCTCCTTTATCCTTCTCCCCTTTCTCACCCTTCGCTTCATTGGAAATAGGCCTCTTTCCTTCTTTGCTTCCCTTCTCTCCCTTCTTCTTTCTGCAAAATAAATAGTGTGTGAATTATCATGGCATTGATGCTTACTATCAAAAGGTTACAGGCAACTATATTCAGAGATCCAAGATGGCTAGCTGGTTTTCCTCTACCTTGAGAGGGTTGCTAACACTTACTCTACCAAAATATATTAATCAAACTTAACAATGTTGAATGCATTTTTGGGCTGTAGCTTACAATCTACCAATTTACATTTCCCTCCCCCCTTCATAATTTCAAATCTCCTTATTCTCTTTTGTTCTTAAGTAGGGTTTGGATTAACAGGGAAATGTAAACATATTTTACCCCTCCAAGCACTGGTGATAATCATGTCCAGAATTTATGGAAGTCCCCTGCAATCTTAACCTGGCCGACATACCAAAATTAATTTTAAATGTACCATCACTTTGATAATATTATTTGCTAAATGTAAACTTACTTGACATCATCAGCAGCTGACTCCCCACGTTCAGTTGCATGTGACTCGGGACGGTCGCTGCCGGGCTTCCTGTCAGTTTGTTCACCCTCATTTTTCTTCCCCTCCTGAGACTTAAGCTGGCCAACACGATCCTGAATCTTGATGTCACTTGGCTTTCCAGCGGCTTGACTTTTCTTTCCGTCTTTAGGATCTGGGACAGTGCCACGTCTCTTTTTCTTCTTGGCACTGTTAAAGAAAATGTTAAAAGTGAATAAGGGTATGCCACATAATGATGTTCCTTGGAAGCTGTAAATTGTCTGTGTTCATTGGGATTTTAGTGACACCTTCTGATAAATCTCCTTTTCATACCATGGTTGAATATCTAACCAGTATAAAAAGTCAAATTTCTTCACTACAAAACCAGTGCACCAGATTATAAATTTGTAAAAGAAATAAAGTCAGTGTGCGAATGGTACTGCTGGATCCTAAAACTACTTGATAATTAGTCTGTAAGTTTTCTATTTTACAAATATTAATGTGGTTTTGGTTACCTTGTTGTTTGTTATAAATTAGAGAGATGCTGTTATGCACAATATATAATATATGATTGGAAAAATATTGACAGGATAGAAGGGAAAATTATGGTACAAAAAAAACAGAGGAGGCATATCAACAGTGTATGTCTAGGTTATGTTCCACCTACAATAAAAAAAAGGTGCATGGGAAGTCTATAACTCATAAAAACCTCATCCCATGTTTGCAGCCACTAATGGCTGCAAAGTGGGTAACGACTTGGTTATAGTAAAGTCTTTTTCTGAACAGCAGTTTCAAGTATGAAATATTCTTCTGTAAAGTGTTCCTGAGGTTTCTAACCCTACTAACTGGGTATTTACTTGGTTATCAAACTGTTCCTACATCTGTGCATCACACTGAGGGAAGTCTGTGCTGCCACACTCACACTTTACTCTAATACAAAGGAGATGGGGGGAGAAAATATATTAAGTGACATCTGACCTTCTTCTGAAGGTGATGTTTCCTTTTATATTACATTTGTCATAAAAAGGAGGTGGTCAAAGGGAGATTTGGGGTATGTTTAACAAGTGTATCTATCTCAGGGAATGGGCATTGGTTCATCGGGATCAGATTTGCATCACTCAATGGCTAATTTGTTTGCTCTGGAGTGCAGTCTACTTGCACTCACTCACCTAGTCATCACAGACTCTGCATAAAGTCTGCTGAGTAATGAAGTAACAAACACAGATGATATACAAACAATCTATTGAGCACCATCATCACCTCACATAGGCTTGGTTAGAATATCCTAAGCCAGCAAAAAGAAAACCATTATTTTGTTGATCTTCCTTATAGATTAAAGAAATTGAGAGTGTTATCATTTTGTTAATTTTGTTACCAAGAATGTAATTTCCTACAGACTTGGTTTTGAAAGTAGTGGAGATTCATGACACACATATGGTTCAATGCCGAACGAGCAGAAGGCGTGCAAAACAACAAAACCCCATGAAAATTAAGCACGCTTGCTTATTCAATTTCTCCAACAAATGGAAAAGCACAAAGGCTAGTAGGTCAGAAAAAAGCAGATTTTGTATGAAAAATAACATTGAAGCTGAAAGGGAAGAGGTCAAATCTGCAAAAAGTTGAAAGGCAGCAGGAACTCACTTCTAGATGAGTAAAAGCAAACCTAGAACTGCAAGAGATAGTAAATTACAGTCTTAGAATGTATGAATCCCTCACACCATTGGTCTGATAATAAAGTTTATGCAATGCAAATTCGAACTAACTAACTCAATTAGGAATTGGGCGGTTAAGGTTTTGAAACTCCACTAATGAATCTATTTCCTCTATTTCAATGTTATCAGGAATCTACATCTATGTATAGAAAAGTTGATTATTGGATTGCAAAACTATGCAATCCTTCATTTAGCTACACTAATACTATTCTGAAAGCTAGGTTTAACTAAGCACATCAAGTAGCATAATACAAATATGATATTTATCAATCCTAGCACCCATTTTTATGAAGACGTTAATGTTTCAACTTAGTGTGAGCACAATATGACAGCTTAAAGATAGTACATTAACAGGTTCACATCTAAACTATCACTTAAATTCAATCTAAGCTTACTTTTCCTCATCCAGACGACGCTGTTCAGCTTCCTGTGCCTCTCGTTCACGACGTTCTCTTTCCATGCGTTTCTCCTCCATCTCTCTGCAATGAGAATGTTTGTAATACCGAGAATGAAACATTTTTTTGTCAATATGATTTTATTCTGTGTCAGGTCTCCTATAGATGTAAATGAGCTCAATTTGAAATAGATAAAGTGGAGCTTCCTTAAATTTCCTAAGCAATATTACATGTGGAGTTTTTGTGTGCAGGAAATATAAATATGTCAAAATAATTCGTCATAGCACAAAACTAATGATGACATTTTTGATAGTACAGAAAAGAAAAATTATATTCCAAAAGCAAAAGAAAGGAATTCAAAGTAAATTTTCCCAATGAAATAGTGGTTGAATGAATTTTTTCTCTTATATGTTAAATGGCACACTGAACTTGTTACTTTAGATGCTTTTGTATGGTCTTGAGCAAATTCTATACAATGAGTATTTGGCCTAAGTAATTTCATAAAGGTGTACAAAATATGCCACTAATATTTGAGGTCTTTTTCCCTGTATTTAATATTCCTGAAAGTGTCCAAAATTGACAAATTACAAATTCTGAATGTATGGCCATAATTGAGAACTGGGTGATCAATTGAACACTGCTTATAAGTTATATTGGTGTTTCCATTGTTCATAGAATTGTATCTTCTATGTATCTCCTTTTGAGTACTCTTTTCCCCCCCAAGAACAGTTCAAAGTGTATAGTTATTGTTTGGTGTGAATAAATAGTCAAATTCTGTTTCTCCTTATAGAAATGTTATCTATAATGCACAGCTAAACTTAATTAATCATCAAGATTAGAATGATAAGATTTTCAAAGCCCTGATAAAACTTTAATGTGTTAAACAATCTTCAGAGATGCACCTTCTAGTTAATTTTGTTTATTCTGAAAGTCATCAAAACTCTATGAGGTTCAATAACTCTATGAGGTTCAATTCTTAAGAGAAAAACGATATGAATTCATTGCATTTTGATTACATTAAGTATATATTAGAGATGAAAGTACTTTATTTGAAATGCAGTTTATTAAGGAGAGCAATAGCAGGTGCACCTCTAAACAATTTGACAGTCAAACGCTTTCATTTAAAGATATCTGAAAAAGAAAGATAAAATAAACAAGTAAATGATATAAAATCATGAGAAAGTCAAAAGACAAAGCATGCAAGTTAATTGAATTAATCTAATCAGTTAGATGACATCATGTCCTGCCATTTTGATACAGCACGTATCAAGTCATAAGTAAGACAGAAAACAAAAAGTCTTACTGAATTAAAATGAAATGGGAAGTATATGTAGAAAAAGAAGACTGATCAGTCATTTGACCCTTTCTACTTATATCCTGAAATTGAGAATAAAATTAGCTTTCAAATTTGAATGTTATAAATGCCACATTTCCTGAATAAATTATGTGTCCTGTACATTTGGTTTAGCACCACCACTCTAACACAAGATTCACCACAAACCAAACCGATGATTTCTCTAACCTGTGGCCGGGAAGCCTGAAAATGACACGACACCACATCATTCATGGGCTGTATTCACACTTGCAGATCTTAGCATTCACTTTAAGACAGTGGTTTCAAGCAAGAAATTATCGAAGAACTTCTAAGAGAAATAGAAAAAAGATACTATGTTGTAAATCTAAGTGAAAAGTGGCTACAGATGCAGTAAGCACTATTGATAGAGATGTAGTTAGGCTAGCTAAGCCTGGCATAAGAGATGTCACAGGGCTCATTTGCCCTTCAACATTATGTAAGCAAAGTACAAAAGAAGGGTAGCCTGCAGTGTGCAGTCTTTGTTAGTTATGGCATAAAGATCAAAATTGCAAAAATGTACTCCAGGCAATCACAGGCATGTAAGTCACTATATTCATTACATTGCTTAAGAAATCCTTTATGGTCAACAAAGTGAAATCCATGCCATGGGTTTCTCAAGAAGAATATTTCCTGTGTGTTTCAATTCTAAGAGAATGAATTTTTGATTGAAATTAGGTCATTTAAGGACCTACATGCCAGAGGAAAAAGTTTAGAATGAAAGAGCACAAAGAAAGTGATTCATTCTCTGTGCAGAAAGATCATGGTTATTGTTGTACTGTAGTGTAGCTATTTTAAGGGTTCTACATCAACTACAATGGGAGTTATGTATTGCTGTAATTCATGCTGGCAGTAGTTATAGAAGTTTGGAAGTGTTTAGAAATGTTTGATAAAGGATAAGGAAAAAAACTAATGCGAAACCAAAAACTAAGAAAAGAGTGTAAGATATTCAATCTGATCAACTCCTCTTCTTGGATTGGCTTGCTGGTTTTGCCTTCCTGAAATTATTTACTCTTTCTGGAAGATATCAACTACAAATCCAAGATATTTTGATTGCCTGATTATCTGTTTTTCAGACATTTCTTGATTTGGAGATAACTTCATATTGTGCATCCCAAAGACCTTTCTCCACATTAGACATTTTTCTGGCATACAGTTTTATGCTCATCAAACCTTTTCTGACAGCAGCAATCCTTCGGATCCTGACTTACCTGCGGAGGCGCTCTTTTTTAATCTCCAATCGTTTACGGTCAACTTCTGCCTTTGCTTCATCTTCGAGTGCATCATACTCGTCCTCAGACATCTCTTCAAGGTGACGTCTCTCCTCCTCTTCTTTCTCACGTGCTTCTCTCTCTGCAAATTTAACAAATAAGCATTAGATTCATTCATGTCATACTTCTATTGTAGAAACCATTAAGGAATTATAATCAAAGGGACAAACGACATGAGGCTAATTTATTTTGGGTTGACAATGTCTGAAATTACTAGTGCATTTGAACCCAAAGTGCACCCTTTAACTATCAAGTGCACCATTTATTTGAAAAGTGCACCAAGAATGTGTTTGAAATGTATAGGACATAATTCTCTTTGTATATATAAATACCCCAAAAACATCAATTATTTGAATTTATAATGTTAAAAATATTTTTATTTTAGGTCGGTTGATTATCACCTTTTTCTTCAGCAGCCTTCTTCTCCTGCTCCTTAAGCACATTGTAGTCCAGTTTGAGGGTCACCATGTAGATGTACTTGCGGTTGTTGAAGCACTTCAGCACGGCATGAGCAGTGGTGTACTGGTTCTGGCTGAACAGGGTCTCGAGACCATCAATTACAACTCCATTATGGCAGTCATTCAGCTGTTGTTCGAAAGAAAAGTATAATGTATAAGTGTTCAGAGGGTTATCATGAACCAACAGGCAAACATTGGGAATCACTGGGCTTCATTGTAAGCACAGATTGAAAAACTGTCACATTAGTCCTTGATAAAGGGAGATAAGCATTAACATTTATCGTGATTTTACTATTCTCCTGGTGCGGAGGACATCTCATTACAAATGATAAAAGTAGCAAAAGAGCCATCAATATTAATTTTTTTTTTTAATTCAGACCCACATCTTACAAAGTAAGGTTTTCATGTCAATGGTTTGACTCACCAGCAATCTCTCGGAGAGCAGCTCAACAAGCAGGTCTTCGGGCAGAATACAGCTCATCAGGCCCTCCTCACCGGCCACACTCGCACTCACGCTAAGACGACGGGCAATGGGTGCAGCCAGAGGCTGGGGGCTACTGGGCACCTGAAATAAGTTAAACAACTGAATCAGAAAAGGTGGGGAAATGCTATATTTCATTTTCCAGAGAGGAAATGGATGATGAAGGAAATTGAGTGAAGTATTTTACATGCAGAAGAGGACAGGATATTAAATGTTCCACTAGTACAAGATCATTGTACCAAGCTATAAGAATCCATTTGTACTTGGCATTGTTAAACCTTAAAAAGAGATTAAATTTCTAAAGTCTTAATTATGAACTTGTAATTTCAATTTTCTAGAAATTTCAAATATGAATGTTCAAATAACAGTTATAGAAATTTAGGTTTTAGTCTGACTTGAAGAAGTGCATTGAGAAAAGATGTGCCCAAAGATATTTTTCAAAAGATCTTCATAAAACAGATATGAAAATGTCACAGGCATCAGTGAGAAATGTAAATTGCATATAACTTTAACTTATATTCACCTTATGTTTGTCCTAATAAAACAAAAGAGCTTCTAGCTAACTTAGCACTAATATCTATGTTTGAATAGAAAGTCACCAGGGCAAACATTATAGAAACTGTGAAAAATACATTGGTCTTCTTTCCCTTTTTCTCTGCTATATGATATTGTTCGGGCATACTATAATGTAATTGTTTCTAGCTGGTCAACTAACAGCATACCATCCCAACAGTACCTGGCACCCCAAACGGCAGATATCCTCATATGATTATTCCATAGCCGATCCATGTCTCTTTTCAGGTCTAATCAGAGTGATTTATATAAAGGCCTCCACATTCTAAAATATACTAGCTACTAAAGACAACTGCTACAGTTATAGACAATGAGAAAGGTTAATCAGTTGTAAAATAGGTAGCTTCAGCACAAAATATAAGGGTTGCACACATGATCTTCTTAAAAGATTAAGTGTTTTGCCTTCTTTTAACTAAAACAGTGTTGCAGATTTATGCTGGTCAAGATATTAAGAACAAATACAAAATAATAACTGAAGGAAGATTTTATGTATCAAGCTGTTAAGCTCATATCCAGATTTAGCTCACCCTAAAGTAGCTAATGTCCCACCTATTTTACATATCTAGTGTTACAAATGTATGATCAAAACAATTGTGCTTGGCAAATATTGTCATCGGTTTACACTTCAAAGGCATGAAACTCAAACAAATTGTAACTGAAATTGTGGTCTCTCAATGGTAACCCATACAGAAAGTAAGATAAATAAAAGTTGAAGCCCACCATTGTGATCTGTCAGAGAAGGAAAGAAGGAAGATATCGATTGATGAAAATGTGGCAATGGGGAAAAGGGAAGGTAACATTAAAAGAAAGAGTCCTCTCATTGTTACCTAATCCACCGAACCCTCCCAAACTATTTTTTGATTAATCATTGTAGATAACTCCCAAAAACTCTTGTAAATCATTGCTTTGTTAACTGTAAGTAAGCAATGAGAGGACTGAGAGAACTATGGGCTTAGGGAATTAATGAGATGATACGAGAGAGAGACTGTCCATCTAACCACCAAAACCAGAAGGCAACTACTAAAGCTGCTTATCATGGGCAACAACCTGGCTTGCACCGTGCTTGGACCTAGGGACGCGCTGTGGTACTGGTAACGAGCTTTCGCCAGACACCATACTATGACTGACTGGGTCCTGTCGTGAAGAGCAAGGGCAGATTGTCTGACGGATATCACATAAAGAAATAATTGCATGGCTTATTCCAGGTTTGACCAGTGAAGGCTCTTTATCTGAAGGAATTTCTCCTTAGGAATTCACATAAATTATTTGACAAAAATAATAGCCATTTTAATCAACTGTCTGAACCACTGACCAATTTTAATATACCCTCAGGTGATACAGGTTCAGTATCTTAATGCAGCACTGAGACAGGTAGGATGATAATCAAAGTTATCACCCTGGAGGGTGATACAGAAAGTAGTTCTTGCAGAAGAAAATAGTTCCACTAGCTTGTATACTCTAAGCTTTCCAATTTTATCTTAATATTGTGCCAGGGCATGATAAATATATGACCAACGTGTGTGGGGCCCCGGACGGGTTTATCAACCCTATGCGTGTCAGGGGTATCTGCATTAGGGCAGCTCTGCACGCCCTGTCCTTGGACTGATGTCGCTGACATACCTTGGTTGATAACCCACCCAGAGCCCCAGTCAGGCTGGTATATGTCATAAACAGTTTTTCATAGAAACTATTATCTGAATTGATAACCATTTATATCATGGACAGTTTTTCATTGAAACTTTGATCAATGAAAATAATACAATAGAAAAATTTAGATGAGATTAGGGAAATAAAACTGCTATGATATAGGTAAAATTTGAGGAAGGTTGGCATAGATTATAAACTGCCTACCACATTCACAGTATTGCTCTCCTTAAGTTGTACCAAAAAGGTGCTACCTTATTAGAATGCATAATACTTTCTGAGTCAATAACTTAGGTCTTTGTTGGGTTAGTTAAATATCTTGCCAACCCTTCAGGGTTCTTTTCAGACTGAAAACTTAAGGAAAACAGAATGAAATATCATATTGCTTATAGATTGGAACTGAATACTTAGTATACATTTTGTTAGGATATAAGTATGGTATTTCTTGGGGAAAAGTTTGTCGTGTGGAAAGGAATTTACATCAAAGAAGGTCATGAGCATGATAACATTTTTTGATATTAGCCAAATGCTAGTAAATATAATGTGATAATTTACAGACCATTGATTACATAATCATTGTACCTATGCTTTCAACTTACTTTAAATTTAACCAAAACAGTTTCAGCTTAAAGTACATCTTATGTCACCCTCTCCAATAAACATCAATTTGCAAGTATACATGTGCATGAATATCATAATTCTGGAAATTACGTGAGAGTAGATTGAATACACTGATGCAGATGATATCGCGTCTTTGTCCTAAAGGTAACACGCATAGAATAATCATGGAGCCAACCGTAATCAAAATCGTGGCTCTATATACAATGTTATTGAAAGAATAATCTTAATACATATAACTATTTTTGTTTGGGTATTGCAATTTGGAAAAAAAGTTGCTCACATGAAAAAAGCAAACCAAGAGGGAATGAATCAGTTTTTAATTTTGATAGTTACAAGCTAACTAATGCTTTAACATACAAAAGTATTAAATGTTTCAAAAGTTGAAGGAATGCCAGTTGCAATACTGTATGCTTTTTTATCTTTCCCAAAAATCAAGGTTGTCTTGGAATTCAACAAGAATATCCTTTTTCCTTTCATCTCTACTGTAATTCTCAATTGACTATATATGTTCATATTTCTCAGTAGTAAACAAATATTCTGAGAGTGTCAGACTATGCAAAAATTAGTGCACTATCTAAATAAATGAAAGTGATTGACGATTCATACTTTACTCACTTGGCTCCCTCCTTCTCCGCTGGGCGCTGCGACGGCAGTCTTGCCACCCACGTTACTGCCGTGCTTTTCGGTCTTGCTCTTTTGTTCAGAGATTGTGCTGGTCTTCCTATTAGAGACCATGCTGTGTGCAACTGAGTTTGCCATGGCCAATCCTCCTAAAGAAACTAAGAACAGCATGACAGACAAGAGTCTGGGTTAGCGCAGTGTACTTGAACATTGAAATGGACCCAACGACATTATGAAAAACCAAACACCTATGTAGATTTTTATCTGATGGAAATGTATGATTTCACTGAGGTCATATAGCATGAGGGAAAAGGGTAATCACAACTATAAATTTTCCTGACTGGAAAATAATGTTGCATTTTCCTGACTAGAAAATAATGTGAACTATCTTTGTTAATGCATGGTTAATGTGTCTATGGAAGAATAAATGAATGAAATGATCAGACTGCAAATTGTCCTCACCCCTTTCAAAACTGTGGAACTAAGACTCAAAATCAATCATAACCATCACCTCACATCAACTAAATTGAGATGAGTTATATACATCTGAATGAGATGTAAATGAAATTGTTAAGAGTCTTTCTATATGCTTGTCACTTTACATGAAATAAACGTTATATACAAAAGTTATAAATCAAATAAACTTATATCAAGAAGTATATTAGATGTGTTAACTGTTAGACTAACCAAAACCAATCATGTAGTACTGAGATTGATTGTTGACAAAGTTATTAAAAATAGGGAGTCAATTGTTAGTGAGGTAAAACAGGGCACAGTAATGAATTGCAAAGCCAAAGCTAAAGCAGTTTTCTTATTTACGATAGAAAATTTTACTGGATATTGGATACTTAATTTGGAAAAGTGTAAAACATTTATGGTTGTGATGGTCATCCAACCAAATGTCTTTTTTTCCAGTGATATCTATAGATTCATAGAAAGTGTTGTTTTTTTCCAGAGATTTCAATCATTTGTGCCAACATGTTTTTTGATAACCAAACTGAATGTTATTAAAGATATGAAACTGAAACTCATCATGCACAAAAACCTGAACCAAAGAAAATTGAAAGTAAAAGGAAAAAAATAGAAAATCTAGGTTGCTTAGTACTATTCTAACTAGATTGATTCATGTGTATATCAAAAATTTCAAAGCTATTTCTTGGAATAAGACATCCATTAAAGAAGAATAGCAATAGGTGTTGTATGTTTTCATAATGCATGGGTTATCCCTCTTCTGTCCGAGTTCACCGCAACACTGACTGCTGTGCCAGCATCTTTTTCACAAAATATTTACAATGATTAGTTCTCACATGACTTGTTTTTTTATTTCCACACCAAAGAAAGAAAGTTTCTGAAAACTTGTCAAGTAACCCTGAAAATTCAAAATTGTTCTCATTTGTGTAGCTTTCCATCTATTGAATTTCTTGAGGAAATAAATAAATAATAATAGTAATGAGATGAAGACAAACAGTGAATAAAATAATATTTTTTTCCAGGTTGACTTGACAGTTTTTGGTTAGTACAGTGCAGAAGATAAAACACTTGTGCTAGTGATGTTTATTTACATGTCAATCAACACACATTATTTACAACCCAAAATGACAAGAGTTTTCAAAGGGAAAGGACCAAAATCTGCTGGGCGAAAAGGACCATGGGGTTGGGGAATGGCAACAGGAACTTGAGAACGGTCAACAAGGGAGGAATTTTGAATCCAAAGTACACACTTTTTGTAAAGTCATGAGCTCAAGAAAAACTAGCTTCATTACCACGAACTGCTGACCATCCAGAGCCTGTAATCGGGATATTGCCAGAAAGCGATTTGCAATTGGTTCTTAGTAAATCATAAACTATTTTGTTGAATTTTAGTTGGACCCAATGCAGTTTCTTCGCTAAAAAAATTATAGCTGATGTGAAATATGGAAAGGGGGCGTAGACAGATGGACTGAAGTGGCCCTAAATTCAGACATACTCTGATAGTTTTTAGAGAGGGAGGGAAGGATATGATGGATGAAAATGAGGAAATGATCAAAGGATTTTCCATTTGAAGAGGAGATTTCTAAATGTAATGATAACAGGAATCTCACTGGAATCTGAGCTTTTTTAACAAGCAACTTGAAACAAAAAAGCAACTGGCATGGTCTCTCATGATGGTTAGATTATAAAGATTGGGATGGGTAATGACCAACTAACTATCCAGGATGATCCAGACAAAGTGAATATCTGCCTATCACAAGTTAAGTCAGCTACAATTAAGCTTCTTGTAGTTTTACATTGTAATTGTTCCATTTGTATTTCAAACTGTATAAACACATTTTAAAGAAATTAATTGCTTGATTTTTGGTTTACTGATTCAATAGTATACCTTCTCAAAAGTAAACATGATATAGTTCAATGATAGATTAGAGACTGTTAGAGGGAAGTCGGTAACAATGCTAAATGCATAAATTGGGATTTAAACTTCAATCATTAGGAAAATGTCCAAATTCTACAACTGATATCAAATTCATTAAACTGGGAAGGGGGATCCTAATGGGAGTTTGTAGTTGGGTTGGGCTGGTGGAAGGATGTGGAACTGGGGCAGGAAGGGATGTCGGTAACCACTCAGTGGGAGCGTGGGTTTGAAGTGTGTACGTACAGCAAGTTTGAGTGCAAAGTGCAAATTTACAAGGAGTAACCAGTAGATGACTTGGCCCACATGACAGAAAAGATTTGTATCATTTCCTCTTTAAATTTTACAAACTTGAAAAAGAATATGTAAGAATTACATAGAAAAATATCTTTGGACAGTTTCAAAGGTGCTTTTTTATTATAAACATGGTCTTGATATTATCATTATTGCAAGATATAGTGAGTAGAACTTTAGTAAATAAGGTTCTGAAGGTGGTATGGGCCAAGTAATCCAGGAAGCACAAGACTAACAATGAAACCATTAGACTGAATAATACAAACATAGCGCAATCTTGACTCAAAATCAATCAAAATATGAGTAAAGAGCAAAAATTTATTTGAAGTATTTAAAATTCATTATCACTGCATGAAAAAGCTAAAAGAATTGTTTCAATAATTGGTTCTGCATATCTTAGTTACATCCATTATATGTTTGATCAATGTAAATGTAGTTATATCATCAAAACTGTAATATCTTTCATGCATTCAAAAAAAATGTTGATGAGGTGATATCATCATAAGTATCATTTCTTTTGTGTGCTCAATCAGACTGAATGCAATTCTATCATGAAAAAGGTTGATAGCTAACTAACTCTAAAACTTACAAAGCAGATAAAGAAGGTTGCGCTATGTTGAAAAGTAATTTACAATGAAAAAAATAACAAAGAATGCTGCATATCTGATTGACAACTGATGAATATTTGATTTTACAAAACATTAATTCTTTATTATTAATCAATACATATTCATGATATATTGAAGCAAGAGATTTGTCCCAATTTTCCAGCATGCATCATTCCTATGTCATTTTCTCCTATAGGGATTTATATACAACAGAGGCATTTGTACAATCACCAAGGTGTCATGACCTTAACTTTCTAATTATTCTTCGAGATAAAATCTCATGGTATCTGTGGCACATTTTTGTTTACTGATTGAACCTATGCACACGTAGCACCCTTGCTCAGCAGCAAATATTTAAGGTATAACTTGTGATTCACTGACCAATAGAAAAACTAATCTTGGTAGAAATTTTATGGTGGGTTAGTGATAAAGTACCATCATAACCACTTATATGATTCAGATATCTCATTTCTAAATTCATAGCTCAAGTTAGTTCATGACACCCTGACTCAGCGGTGGGCTATCTCATCGCCATTTAGACCACATCCCCTTACCTTGTCCAGCTGTGTGGGCCGTGACAGCCTCCACGCTCAGTCCCCCGGCCACAGGCTTGCTGGTCTCCTCTCCACCCTCTGCTGCCTTCTCTTCAGCCCTTCTACGGGCTGCCTCCGCACACATCTCCCGGGCTCGGAGCCCCGCGGGGGTGTTACCGTTAGAGATGGCTTCAAGGATGATGCCGTCCACAGTCAGAAGGGCTGCATTGTAGTGCTTTGCCAAGCTCACTGCAGTGCATGTTTTACCTGCAAAAAATAAGATGTCAAAATATAAAACTTTTGAAATTGTTTCAGATTTCTTTGTTTCAGACAAAAACAGTTTAGAACCAGAAAGACCTTCGTTAGCTCTTTCAGCCGCATACAAAACAAAAGAATACCCTAACAAATTCACTAAGCAGGGTTCTTCCTAGGTGTGCGGGATGTGTGATTCCTGCATAAGGAATTTAATACACTTGGATACACTTGGAAGGGGCCATTCATTGAAATTACAGAAACTTTATAAGATGTGCTCAAAAAGCCCACAATTTAAGGACAATGGCGCCATTTTCCAGATATCCAAAAAATGAAAGTTCTTCAATATTGATCATATTTTGCAGAAACACTCACAACTATATGTAGAATTCGAAAATAGATTAGAAAATTGGCTAAGGTGCATAGTTTTAGAGATAAAATTGGGGAAACATGACTTATTTTAAGAACGTTTTGGAAATGCTGAAAAATTAAATTTGCAACAAAAATTACATGTTCTTCTGTCACTCATTTAATATAGGGTGTATAAAGGCATATTATGCATCCAAATTATTGTATGGATCTCAGGAATAACAAAAAATTGTCAAAATACTTTTAAAATAAACATTTCAGAGAATTTATAGAAAAACAAATAAATAGCTTTTTCAAGCCATGTTTAGGCTTTTAAATGGATATTCATCTCTGCTGGCCAAATTAGCACGGTGACCCCCTGTTTTCTTGGCTTGATATGATAGCCTACATCCATATGCATGTCATATTAAGTTTTAGAGCAATTTTCAATGTTCTTTTTTTTTTTTTTTAACTTTTTTTTTGAATTTTCATATTTTTGAACTAGTTTATTATATATAATTTCTAGTTAAAACCATATGTTACACCATCAAATTTTACAAAAGTCTTTCTTTTTCATTTGAGAAAACATGAACACATTTATCAAAAACATTTGGCTGGTTAGTATTTCATTTCTATCAAAATAATTAGCAAATAAAATCAAATTTCAAAGTTTATTTTTTTAGTAAATTTTTGAATGACTATCACATAAATAAACTCTTTTAGCTCAAAAGTTTCCACGGTGACCTATAATTTTCTTTTCATTTTTGGTGCCTATATAGGTATAACTTTCACTGTGTGAAGTTTCAAACAAATATCAATGCTACTTCTATAATGGCGCGATTGTCCTTAAAAAAATAAAGGCCCCTTAAGGATAAGAAAAACGAGGCTTTTGATACTCTAAATCCTTTTCTAGGAAGAACCCTGCTAAGACACACAAAATTTTTTACGGCACCTGACATAGGAGCTCCATGGACAATCAAGGCGATACCACGTCGGTTGCGAGCAGCTTTCCCCTCGGGAGACAGGTCAATACCAAGATGGCGAGCGATAGCGGCAGACACAGGAGTGATCTCCAACTCTCCAACTCCAACTGAACTAGTGGAGTCTTTCAGCTTCTCTGTAGACAAAAAGAGTGGAAATGATTGACTTTTTTTCTATTTTAAACCATAGACATCATGAGGATTAAGCTAGATAATAAAATTATACTATCGCAAAAAAGACTTTATAGAGATCATAGATCAAAATCTACCTATGGCATTGAAAATTTGAATTCTACTTTCACTCTCACAGCTGTTTAGCAATCAGGAAGCATACAGTATTCATCAAATAAAACAAAAGCTATAAATTCCTAGCTATTTTACTTGACCTTTTGTTCATAAATAACTTTTTATATAATTAGATTTTTTAATTTTGATGTTTCAAAACATATCAGCAAACCTACCCTCGTTATCCTCCTCCTTTTCGTCCTTTGATTCACCCTCAGTGGGAGCAGGTGGTGCAGGTGCCACAGTTGTTCCGTCAATAGTCTCAGCTCGTGAGGGGCTGGGAGCAGTCGGTCCTTCAGTAGGAGCTGTACCTGCATCCTCGGAACCTTCTTTTGGGCCTGCTTCAGAACCTTCAGCTGCCTCAGCCGCTGTGATAAGAACAAAGCCATTATGATCATGTGTAGCAATTATAGTTTCGCCTGAACTTTCTGCTTATGAAGACAGCCATTGAAAGGCTAAGATAATGTGAGGCCATTAATACGAGTAATCAGGAAGTTCCAATTAAAAGTTTTTGATCTTTGAAGCTCATATCTTTAGGCTCACAATTGCTAGGAATGTTTCATTAACAAAACTTGTGATTGAAAAACCAAATTGGAATCTGAATTCTCACTGAAAAAGCTAATATTTGTATGTCCAGAAATATATGTGAATGAGAAATCCCTAGAATAACTAAAAAACAACATTTAATTGCCCAGATTGTTCTTAAAGGGTTCATACTGTTGGGCTAGAAAAATAAATACTTCATGCAGTGGGTTGTGTACACTCATACCTTCTTTCTCTTCTGCTTCCCGTCGCGCTGTCTCTGCAGCCTCCTCTGCCTCCCTGCGCACCCGTTCTGCCTCCTCAAACTTCTTCATTTGTTCTGAAAGGGCAGATTTCATTGATATTTGGTAACTTTGCCATTCAATTTCAATACTGATAACATAAAGTCTAGACAAAAATTGAATATTGATAAACTTTGAAAACTGGCTGCTAATTAAACAATGCCAGTCTGAATTGGAATTGTCTCATTCAATCTGATTGGTTCAATAGAATAAAACAGGCATAACAAAATTTCTGTGTGTTGATTGACTCAGAAAGCAATGACTATGATACTTTAGATGTGTCAATAGTTAATTCTTCATAATTCCAAGTTATGTCCAAGCAATATTCACATTCTCATATTCATCTATCATTTTCATTTCTTTAAGGGAATTTGATTTGACTTCCTAAGAAGATACACCAACATACCATCATAGAACTCCAGGAGTTCTTGTGGAAGTTTCTCTGTTGTGTTTCTCGGTGGGAGTAGGATGGTGTTGTACTCATCATAGCCCTTCATCAAACGAAGAATCTAAACGAAAGAATGAGACATATTTTTAATGTTTGAAATAAAGGTGGAAAAATGAAAATAAAACTGTAGCCTAGATTGACTACACGAGAGGAAGAACAATAGAACCATCAAGGAAATATATTAAAATTAGGCAATTCAAATTACCACAATTTCATTAACTTGAACTGTGTAGCACTGAAGCTTTAATTGAGATTAAGTGTATGACGCCTAGTTGGCTCTCTGTTAGAGGAGGGAAACTGCACCTTTTCTTCTTCGAGGTATGCTTTGTCAAACTCCAGGTTGTAGAACTCGATAGGGAAGCTGCATGGGTTTCGAATCACAATATCCTGTTCATCCCCTGCACTGTGTGGCAGGATGGGACCAAACTCCACCAAGTTGCGGTCGAAGTCCAAATGTGGTTCCTGACCTTGGCCCTTGCACAGCAGCATGATACGCTGACTGCTTTGTGACAGGCGAATGGCGATGCGGTGTTCGTACATCTTCTCTTCTGTTGGCATGAACTTAACCTGAACATTCTGCCTCTGTCCTGGCATCAGCATGCCTGTTGGTGGCATCATCTCAAAGGACCCTGGCTTTTGCTTCTCCTGGCGCATTTTCCTCCGGAGATGCATCGGCACATGTTTGTCAATCTACAAACAAACAAATTGAAGTTTCAAATCTCACACATTTGATGACTCTGAACTATTTCACATTTTCTAGCGTTTGGATTAAAATAAGATCTTGAAGGTTTTTTTTCTATGTTCTGATTCAATATTTCTGGAATGAGTAACTGCAATGTCCCAGATAGTTTGATGACTGTCCATTACAATGATTATTTCTTGTACTTTCCAGCATACATTTAGAATTGTCTACAAAAATCTAACATAAAGGGCATTCCTTTTTCTTTTGTTTACATAGAGAGGGAGAGGAGTAAAAATGTAGGGGGAAAATGTTGGTCTCTATATAAATCAAATTCGTGCCACAGCTTCAGGGGTGGGGGAGTCTAAGTCCATCAAAAATGTGTACATGATCAGTGGAATGCACAAGAGTTACAAGACACTTTTCAGAAATTATATTGGCACATAAAAGCAGCATATATAGTTGTAGAATCAACATGTTTTTGATCTAATCAAGTAATAAAAATCTTCATGCAAGTAAATCTATGACTGTTAACAGCATGCCAGGAAGGATGACTGTGCTAATGTAGAAAGTTGAGTCAGCTACATCAACAGACAAAAGTACAGAGTCACCACATTATGTAGGAGGGAAACATGGACCGTACGTTGCACTGGGCCAAGAGGTTGGAGAGAGGGTTGATAGGTACATGAAAATATGAGACTGAAAAAATCCTTGTTCATGCATTATCAGGATTTTTCATCAGTGTTAACATTCATTCAGACTAAAAATTCTGAAGGAGCCTACTTTGGAAAGTGAGAAAACCAAGATGTCTGGTTTATGATTTTTACTATAACCCATTAGTTCTATTATCTCTGGTCACTAATATTGATTATTACCATCATGTTTATTTTGTTAGGTACAAGTCTTATGAATACCAATCAGAACAAACCTTTTGTTGTTTAGCCTCCTGTTTGACAATAACAAATATTTGTTAGAAAGGTGTGTAAAACTAAAAAGAAATCACTTTCTCACAATCACCCAAAATTTGTATTCAAAGTCTAGTTACAGTTAGGTGCAACACAATCAGTGGATCTATCAAGACCTTCATTCAAGATATTACTTGTGTAGGGTTTTTTTTCTATTCAAAGCACACACATTATTAATCCTCAGCAACCCAAATCAAAGAAATGGCTAATTAGGAATACCAATAATATTCTATGATTATCGAACTACCTTATTTCACCAATAGCAATCAACTATAAAGCAAAATTAATCAATTCATTCCACCACTACATTTGAATTTACTTCAAAGCCAAAAAGGATTGTTACATTGAAGCTCTATTTTTGGATACAAACATGGCAATTCTGCTGAAATTTGCTTTGTGCACTATACTATCTTACCTTTTTGCGGTCTTTGTCAGTCGGAAGAGAGTTCCACTCACAGCGCACGTGTTTGTGATTGTGGAGCTGAACAGTGATTACTTTACACTCTCCACACTTCACTTCATTGAAGTCTAATACATCGGTTGAAATCTGCATGTCAGGCATGGTAACATTGGCCTTGACGTAGATACAGACTTGGGGACCACCGACAATCTGTTGAGCACAAGAGAGACATACATGTTACTTGAAGGAAAAGCACAAGCTTCTTGTCAATTTTGATGCAGTGATTCAACAGAGTATAAACAAACACTATGCTACACATGTGAAGCTAATTGTTTATAACTTTGTTATTGGGAACAAATAAACAATTCAGTCACTGTCACTGAAATGCAAGATCATCAGTTGATTTGTGATAAGATCATCAGTTGATTTTGATGGACAGAACATATGTAATGAGTACTCACATTGATGGGCACAATGCTTTCTATTTCGCCTAGTCCAAGATTGGCCCCGCGTGGGTCAAAGCTGACAACAAAGTCCACTGTCTCATGATCTGGAGCCCCTGGGAGCTGTCTCACTCGGTCCAACTCCACATTGAAACCCTCATTGTAGCTGTGGTCTCGGTCGACAGAGAAGGAGGTTGGGAACCACCCTGTGTTGGTGGCCCTCACAATATGGGTACGGACTGTGCCAAGGACAACATGGCCAAAGTCTAGGACATAGTCAGGGAGTCGTGGTCTGAGGAGTCAAGAGGAAGAGAAACCACAACATTAAATTTCTTACAGCGGGGAAATTTGGGTTAACTCTATGTAGTAGTACGTGAGACAAGGATTTACATTTGAAAATCTCCTGTAATTCAGATCAGTTTGATGGCAAACCTTTTAAGAAAACACAATCTGCAGATATTGGAAAAACAAAAAAGTACATATTCTGTACTAAAAGTGTGTCATATCTATGTAAAACACAATAAAGTGGTACCTTTTTTTAAAATGACGTAAATGGTTGTGAGCTTACTTTGGTTTTTGTTTCCTCTTTGGCTTACGAGTTGATTCTCGCGTAGAGTTTGGCTGAGATGTGTGGACCTCCAGGATGTCAGGGCGGTCAGTGATTGCATGCTGCTCGGTAGCGAAGTCCTTGACCACCAACCTCTCCACCTCCATCTGTACCTCCAGGTCAGACGGCTCACCAGTCTGGGACCAAGAAAGTAAGACAGGTTAAACTATGTTAGGTCCGCTTGTTAAGAAAGGGCCGATTTTGATCATGTGACTTTATTTTATAAATAATCAATTGGATCTGATTATAAAACTATGAGTGCTTAAATGTACTACCAGGACAAAATTTTATGAGGAAAGTATGTTTGAAAATTCTCAGATATAGATAAGACATTCACAGAAACATTTATGACATTGCAATCAGCATTTATTATAGGGTATAACACATTTTAAGTTTTAAGTTTTTCAGTCCTTTCTTAGTCAGCACACCTTATTTATAGTGGAACCACAGTCAAAAGCTTTTCATAATTATACTGTAATCTTTTCGGGAGATGCATTTTCCTTAAGAATAATTTCCTTTGTCAGTGATCTTTGATGGATTTGTATTAGTTTTCCATAATTATACTGGTCACTTTTTAAATATGCATTTTCCTTATGAATAATTTTCTTAGTCAATGATGGATTTGTAACAGAATCAAAGCATCTCTCATTCAATGATGTCAGACTAGCCAACAAATATTGAATAAATGTGTCTTCCTTCACTTAATTACCTCTGACTTAAATAGTATTTTTCAGATGATGACCTAGTGTCTGTACTCACCCTTATTGTCACATCACCAGGATTATCGCAATGCGGATCTTTGCCTTGGTACTCTGTCATCAAGTTTTCACGTGAAATGTTCACAAGTTTCTCATACTGTCCCTCTGGGTCGTGAAGGCGGGGCAGGTCAAGGGATACTCGAGGGAAGACACCCTCTCCATACACATGGACTGTGTCGGGCTCAAAGTGTGCCACTTGGATCTGGAAACTGCGGTGGAACTTTTCTGGAACTCCAGGCAGGAACTTGATGGTAAGAACCTGATGGCTGCTTGCCTCAATGAAGCCCTACAAAAGAAAAATCAAAGTTCAATATAAGATCTTGTTTTCAATTACCTACCCTTAAAAGATAAAACTAAACCAATTCCATGAAATTTAGATGCAGCCAACAGCACAGATAACAAGAGATAACATATATACAAATAAGAAATACATTTTAAATGAGAAGATAAAAACTTCTGGAACTATTTTGACATTGTTGAACATCACTCAAATCCAGAAATGTGGAATAGCTGATCAAGGCGATAATCTGAATGATAATAGCTGAATACAAGATGATACACATTAAATTGCTTACAGTATGTGGAATCATGATTGGCACTCCTGGTTTTGGGCGAACAGCCATTCCCGGATCCATACCAACGGCTGTGAAGTCAAAGCCAACACGGCCGGTGTTCACCAGAACTATCTCTGCTGTAGCAATCTGGTCATACATCTGAAAGGAGTTGTTATACATACAGCATCACCATTTGGGAAGTATATAAGGTAAAATCCTATCAATGTAGACTGTGTTTTTGTCTATTTTCTAATTTGCAGATTACGCTTTGGAAATACTGATTGATACAATTGCACTTTAGAAGCTCGGACGACTTATGGAAATGTGTTATCTTTTTTAGAAATAAAACATTGAAAGATTTAGGATGCAAAGTTTCTAAATCTAAAAATCTCCTTTTTCCAATCAACACTAAAAGACCTAATATCAATTTACACCTACCTGTTTCCCATAGTCAATCTCCAAGCAGTCAAAGTGGTACTGCACAAGGGAAGCATCTCCTTTCAGCTCAATCTCATACCTCGGTCCGCCTTCAACCTCACAGACCGCTCTGGCTTGGCTCGCCATGTCAGCATGTCCAAAGAAGGTCAGAGTTATCTGCTCAGTATCTCCAGGCTTAAGAGTCCCGTACAAAGGGAGGATGTCGAAAATCTCCTCAACCCCAATAGGTGTGGCCTCACGGTCTGTCTGCAGCAGGGCAACCAAATTGGGGTTGATCTTGTGGCGGGGTGTTGGGGTCACAGGATTTACAGAGACGGGACGGCTGGTCAAGCTCAAGTGGTCGGCTAGGTTTTCATCCTCTGTGATTTCAAGGTTTACCTCAGACCCAGCATCCTAAAAAGACAATAATTGACATTCAGGGTACCAACCGAAGTTCCATTTTCACATTCCCTGTGTTTTCCCTGAGATTTCCCTTTCCCACCGCAATTTTTTCCCTGTGTCATATCCAGCAATTTGATCAAAATTTAAAAGCATCTGCACGCAGAAAAAATTTGGACAACCCAACAACAAAAAGTTAAATCTCTAATATCTTGAGAATCAGGAATTTCAGAACCTGGCTAAATGAAATTCCCTATGTTTTCCCTGTGTTTTGGCAAAATTTGCAAATTCCCTGTGTTTTCCCT
This sequence comes from Lepidonotus clava, assembly GCA_936440205.1. Classification (NCBI taxonomy): domain Eukaryota; kingdom Metazoa; phylum Annelida; class Polychaeta; order Phyllodocida; family Polynoidae; genus Lepidonotus; species Lepidonotus clava. The sequence goes on from OW387140.1 coordinate 53,251,061, forward strand.
GTCAGGGATTTTTTTTTGCCATTTTCCCTGTTTTCCCTGTTTTTCCTGTGTGGTTGGTACCCTGGACATTATTTTTCAAATAGTTCTTGCACTAAGAATGAATATTATTTCTGCACTTGTTTCATCAAATTGTGCATCTGTTACTTAGTATTTGTGTACATTGAGGCCCTACAATAAAGGTCATCATGTATGTAAGATAGTTTCAAAAAGGTTATATCATTCTCTTGAAAAATTCCCCTGGAAAAATGTGATCGTGATTTATGATTACTTGATTAAAGGTGAAAATCTTATAATCTGATGAAAGCCTTGCACAGCTCCACATCTGAGATGTTACATTGTTACATACGTCCATCTCTGTGCGCTGTGTGGTGTCCCCCTCGTCACAGTCGACCTTTTCGGCATCTTTCTTCTCTTCATTATTTTCATCATTGTTCTCATCTCCCATTATTAGGGCCTCTTTGTTTTCAATCTCCTGAGGGGCCTCCTGAAGCAAACAAGCAGGATTATAAAATAAGATGAAGGTAGAAGGATGTCATATCAAGGCATGAATGATAAAAGTTTCTTTCAAACTACTGCACAAACCTACCACCAATATTTATTGATATATCTTACATGTTTTTGTCAATCTTATTTTACAATTAGTAAGAATGATGATGAAGTGAAAAACTGCAGAAGGCACTTTCACAATTCTTTTTTATTTTAGCAGTTTTATGAATTTATTTTCATGGGACATATTTCATCATATAAAACAAAACCTTTTCTTGTCCAACCTACCTCTTCAGGTTCTCCCTCAGACACCCTTGGGCTCTCAGCACCCTCTATCTTCACCTCCACAGTCTCGCCAGCAACATGCTCACCCTCCATATCCTCAACCTACAAATAGAAAATGCTTGGATTTGATACAAGAGAGATACATTTTTTAAGTGAGTTAGAAATTACTTTCTTTTAGAGGTTTTACTCACTCAAAGTTTTATAATTCTAATAATGTGGTACAAAAACAGATTCATTGGTAGGTTCTATGGACATTTGTACAACATTTGGCAATTTTACTGTTTTGCGTATTTTGGAAATACAAAAAATCTACTAGACAACAAAAGATTGGAAGATGTAAAAATCACTGTCTTGAACTTTATACATGTTCATTCATAGGGACAGAAATATCACTTCACTTCTCTATAACCAAACTTACAGAATATACAGGCCATGATTTACTGGATGGGCTGTTATTATTTTAGAACTCTCAGTGTGTCACCGTACCTGCATCTCCTCAATCTGAGGTACGGGCGAGTGGCGAACCACGATGGGCTGGTCATCCAACAGGAAGGACCATTTGTACTTGACATCCATAGGACTACAGTTGGTGATATTGATGTAACGTGTCACCTCTGTGTCGTTCAGGATACATCCAAAGTCAACAGTCTTCTTCTCAAACTCGAGGTTAGGGAAGTAAACCTCGCCACGGAGACCAATAAGGTCCTGAAATAACGTTATATCAGAGAAATATATTAGGATGTGAGAGGAATAACCCTACTCTATTCTATGAAGGCTTGCTAAAAATTAGGTATCTCAGATAATATTCTATGACTTTGTTTACTTTTACTAAGGTTGGTTGGTTGGTTATTGGTTGCTTTACGCCCTAATCAACTGCCAGGGTCATATCAAGGGCAGTGATGGTGATCGAATCTATGAGAAGGTAGAGACCATACCCCTACACATTTACCGAGGTAGGTGTTCTTTAGTCTGTCTGGTCCCATAGACAGCTTTTACTAAGGTCTTAGTTACATCTTGTAAATGTTTTAATTTGCAAACCTTGTAGGAAGTTTAACATCTTTATAGTAGTTTATTCTGTACTTTATAAGTCACTTACCACATGTGGGTGCTCGCTGTAGGTGACGGTGAGCTGCTCGTCAATTGTCCTAATGTGGGCATCATCTCTGTATGCTGGGTCGAACCGAATTTGTAGTGTCCGCCTCTCCCCGATTCCCAGGGTCACATCCTGAAGAAACAGGAAAAATCATGAGTTGAAGTTATTACTCTAAGTGTAAAGAATTATGATTGGAGACTCAGGGTTATTTCGAATCAAGAAAATCACATGTTAACAATGATTCAGTCACCTTGTAGGGTGTTTGACTTGATTTACATGCAATATAGGTAACTGTCTTTGGCTAGTAGTAGTAATGATAAATTTCAGTTTTCGTTATCTAAAAAACAAACAAAAACCATCTCAGTACTTACATCAGAATTAACCTCTCCTTTCTCTGAGAGCAGGGTGAAGGGATAGTTGAGGGAAAATTTGGCGGTGACAGGTAGACTTGACACGTTGGTCACATCCATCTCCTTCGTCTGTACACACAGCTCTTCATCAGGTTGCTGCAAGAATAATTTTGCATTATAATTTTACAATCAAATAGAATAAACTGACTTATTGGTTTCTGATTTCAAATCTTTTAAACCGCATGCTTGAGGAATAAATCTTTGAATTGTTTGAATAATCATGTTGTTGGGGTAGTTTAACGTCCGGCCAACCCTTATGGGTTCTTTCCATCTTAGCATCTCTGTCCATGTCTATGTACATTGTATATTCATACATCTGAAGAAGGGTAACATCCAAACATTGTTCACCAGACATACATAAATTCTATATATTATCAGATTTCATCCCAGAATAGGATAACTTTGAAGTTTTCTTTGATTCTCACCTTATCCACCCTGAAGAAGACTTGATCACTGGAGAACTCCAACAGTGGAGTAATGAACTCGCAGCTGACGTTGACTTTCATGACGAGCTCCTTACCCCCAGCCCGGCCAATGATGGCGTGACACAGCATGCGTTCCTTGATGGTGCGCGGAGTATCTAACACCCCCTCCAAGGTTACCTCAATACTCTCGCCTGGGTTGAGCTCCATACGATGAGGAGAGAGGCGGAACACTGGCTTGGGGGTTTCTGGGGGCGGGGGCATGTCCTGAAGAGAAAGTAGACAGTTTATTAATATTTCAAATATATTACTTCTTTAGCTCAGCATATATTTTTGTTAAATCATAGTCAGTGATATTTTGACCATGAGTGTGCTTACTTGACGAGAGACTACTTTTTTTTTTAATTTTTCTTTTTTCAATTTTATTTATACAGGATTCAATTCAAACAGTGTGTCTGGTCTCCCATTGTGGTCCTGTGTGGATAGTATTTATTTGCCATTTACATGTGCAAAGGTTTCTGAACAACTGACATAAAAATGTGTTGGTTTGTTAGGTTAGTTTAATGTCTGGCTAACCATTTAGGGTTCTTGTACCAGACTGCACTCGGTAAGCTTTAAATTTGCAGCTAGTTTTACACCATAGGGGTGGTGACATACAAAAAAGAAATTACCTTATATTTCATATCCTTGGGGTTAATTGGCCGGAGTTCCCCGTGCCTTGGCTTTGGCTTGTTGTAGAACGAGAAGCCCTCGGTGCTCCACACCAAAGCCTGGTGTCGACGGCCCTTGTTGGTTAGTGTAAATGATCGCCGGCACGGCCCCTTACTGAAGTGGGGGCCCAGGTTTAGGGACGGAGACATGGGTGGGTTGGTCACAATGGTTGTTCCGTGCCCATAGGCTGTAACTGGGACAAAGCGTGCTGGTCCATCCAAGATGTTAATCTGGATCTTGTCTTGGAACCTGTGAATGATAAATAAGTCACTGTTCTTAAAGTCTGATTCAGAATAGCCTTATTCTGGAATCACAAAATGATTCTTTAATCAATTTTTACACACACAATTAAGAACAGGGTATGAAATATTAAACTGTTATCTTCCATAGTCAAAGAGCTAATACAATTTTGAAATGATCATTATAATGTAATTTTTACAAGAATACACTGGTAGTATTTTGCAACTTCCTGCTTCAGTTGCTCCCCAAACTCATATCAATTAACTACTGGAAAACAATCAAAACGTGACTGAACTATGGAAAGACCTACCTGACACAGTCATCCAGGCAGGCGGTGATGACGATGTCCATCTGCTCCTCGGGTGGGATCTCACCGCTGCTAGGCTCAACCCTCCACACTGTGTTGGGACGAACCTAAAAGCATTTGATCAGATACTAAGTCTTTGGATAGACAAAAGAGATGTTATACAGCCACATCTCGTCATTTTGCAATTATTAGATTGGATGAGTGTATAAAGTTACATGAATGAGTTCATTGGCAAGAGGTATCACATATCAATGATGAATGTGCTTACTTAGAAGCTTAATAAGATATTCTCTTGATTTTGACAAATCTATTGTCAGTTCTTATTGTCTTAATTTTGGAATCTATCAAGGTTATTTTATAATTGATCTTTACACTCACCATGTGTGCGGTAAACTTGGCAGGGATGAGAGACTCGTTGGAGAGCCTCACAACCTTAGAGATGTCTGTCAGCACGGGGATCTGGTTCCAGTCGAGGCTCATCGGCATGATGTGAACCACTGGGCCTTCCCCGATACATGTCACGTGCACCGACTGAAAAAGAGTACGGATAAAAGTTGTGATTTAATCTAGGAATATGAATCTAACCTTGAAGACAGCAAAAGTTCATTGCAAGTTTGTTTCTTCAACTTAACTACTCAGTTACATAGTTTTACTCCCTGAGAATATCTGGCATTTTGGGTTGAACTGACCATTTGATAGTATTAACTAAATGTAAATTTCTTCAACCAGTCCCCAGTTTCTTGATATTAGACAAAAAGATTATGCATACCAGTGGTGGGTCCGGGCTGCCAAAGATCATGAACTGGGCGGTCACATCCAGTTCCTCCAGGCTTTGCGGGGTGATGACCAGGGGCACATCCATGATGGAGTTTGGCCCAATGATGCCCTTCGGCTTAGGGCTGGTGTACAGGATGGGCACCATCTCATCCATATGTTGGGGCAGCAACTCGTAGCGAGCTGGGAGGTCAGTATCATTCTGGAACTTGACGTTGTGCTCATACGGGTGTCTGAGGAAGCACCGGCTGTAGTCCAGGATGGGAGTGATGATGGTCACTTGTGGTACGCTGCATCTGTAGGTTTAAAGAAATCTTTGTCAGTTAGTTATCTATAAAGGTATGGTTATTCACTATTTACTCTTCCAAGGATGGAAGAGCATTAGCATGTAATACACGTTGACCCCTATCCCCCCCCCCCTTATGAACAAGCCCTTACAGGAATTGGAAAGTTAATGTCTAAAACATTATCAAACCTATGTAAACTTACAATCAATTTTGGACTCTTGTCAACTACATAAACTTACTTGGCAGTGATGGGCAAGCAAAGAACCTCATCTCCGACTCCCTCCACATCAACGACAAGGGACAAGTCGTACTTCTTGATGGTGTTGGAGCACAAGTCAACCTGGATCTTGGCCTCACTCTGAGGAGGAATGGTTCCACAACTTGGGGTGATCTCAAACTCCTGGGAATGTAAAAATCATATATATATAAAATGCATCATGTATGTGAAAGAATGTATGAAAATATAAAACTATCCTTTTTATCATTTTGAAAATAGGGTTATCAGCAATTTTTTTCAGCATCAGGAAATTTAATCAAAGATGAAAATTCTTTTGTGTAGAACATAAAGTAATAATGTCTCAAGAGTGAAATTCCATAATTTTAGCTTAATTATATTAACATAAAATACATCAGTAAAACAGGATGAAAATATTTTTTAGACATAAAGTTGCCACTGTACCTTTGGTGGCATGCTGGAGCCAGCCTCGCTCATCGTACTGCCGTACTCACTGGTAGAGCAGATACTCTCCCCTACTCCGTCTCCTGGTACACGGAGGTTGTATGTCATTGGGACAAGGGCTGTGTTCTGCAGCCTGCAGGTGGCAGTGTTCACAAAACCTGAACAAAGAAGAGGAAATTATAACAGAGATCTCTTATTGGGTTTTTGTTAGAGAATGATATTTTCAGTCAGTCAGAATATCACAAATTATGAAAAAAAATCCTTACAAATAGAATATCTTGGTAAGTGTTTTGCAATGTGAAAATATTATTATGGTAAACTATGTAAGTACAGACTATGCTTGGATAATATTAATGGCACTGTTACTTTGAGATAACCATTAAGGCTGGTGTTTGTTTGTGTAGTTTAACGATTGACCAAGGCTGGTGTACTTACCATATGAGACATTGCCAAATTTGAGTTTGGACACATCAAACTGGAATGTAGGGCCAATGACAGTTCCCCTGAAAAATTATTAACAAATAAAAATTGTTTAATCAGAATAGTAACAATCCACATAGCATATTGATACAATACCATAAGGATTATCTATATATTGACAAAAATAAATAGATTTTACAATTTTTCTGAGTACTGAGATATCAATCAGTTATCAAGAGTTTAGTTAGTGCAGTATATTGCAGATTGTTTATCACTCTCTTTCAGAACTGTAGAATAAGAGACTGAAACGATTTCTTCACGAGAGAAAGGAAATAATATACTTACGTAAATGCGAGTTTGACTTGATATGGGGAGCCGTCTATCTGGAAGAAGAAGTCTTCTCTGAAGTCTCCAAGAATGGGGCTTTTGAAAGTGATCTGTATTGCTTGGTGTCCATCTGGCATGACAATTCCTTCTGAGGGGTTGAACTGGAACTTTGGTCCAAACACTGTGTTTGATGGCATGAGTGTGAAAATAGCATCGATGTCTCCTTTGTTGGCAATTACCACTTCGTATGTATGCGTGCTGTTTATGAATATGTTACCCATGTCCATTTCATCATATGAGAACTGGACTTTTGGTCCAATGCCGTCACCACGCATGCGGAGTGGGAGGCGTGATTCACGCCCTGTGACATCACAGAATGCTGTGCGGGTGTATGTTTTGGCCTCGTCTGGTTTGAAGATGATGTTTACTTCCATTGATGAGCTTGGCCAAATGTCACCCTCCGAAGGCTCAATGCGGAATACCTCATCTGTGAAGAGCATTTTGTCATCATCTATCAACTGGAGAAAAAGAAAAAATTGTAAGTTAGACATTGACATGAAAGTTTCTGTTTCATGAAACGTTAAGTTTCCTGTGAGACATTTTTAACTAAACAGCTTGTTTTTCTGAATTAATCATGAGCAATGAGAAAATTTAATTGACTTCATGAATCATGTAAATCATGTCATGGGAGTTAGAGTTAAACATAATTTTGGGGCAGCATGAGTACCTCTCTGATTACCAGAAGATTATCAGATTATAAAAATTCAGAATTGCCTTACCCTTTTCTTGTTCTGGAAGGTTCTGCTGAGTACGGACATCTTGTCGCGAATTGAGGGATCAGTGATGCACTCCTCAAGGAAGCGGTCCTGCTCAGCCTTCAGATCTAGTCCAAGGTTATCGGCAAACCTAAAAGGTGAACAATAACATGAATTAGATGTCATCATGATTTAATTTGGTATTTTATAATTTGAAAATGGTTAGGAATTTGGCCCTTATAGGACAGTAAACTGACAGAGGTAAATTTCTGTTATTTAAAGTATATTGGATAGCTTGTCTAATTGTATTATGTAAAACATGTCTGGGATATTGTAAAGTATACAGCAGACTATTCATTAGTCACAGAGATCAAATTCATGAAGCAGCATGATATGTCAGTATGTGTTTAAAATTCAATCTTTTATTCTGAATTCATTTTACTTAAATGGCATTCAAACATCTTTTACAAAGCTGTAGATAGTGAATTTTTTTCTTACATGCTTCTTTGTTGGTTTTCTTCTTCTTGTGTGGCAAATCGTGACCAGCGGAAGTGAGCGATGACATCACTCCTGTTTGTGATGGTTATGGTCCTCTGGTTTGCCATTGAGATGTATGTATTCTCAATGCGGAGTGAGCTTTTGTCAAGGCGTACTAAGGCATCTTGTGCTACACCATGAAGATTGACATATATGTTTTCTCCTGTGATGATTAAAAATAAAGATAATTAGTTAGACCCTTTTAGAGGATAACATGTAACATTGCCTCAGATTATAATCAAGAAAAGGATCTAATTTTGTTTCATTAGTGATCAGAAAGACCAAATATTTTCAGGAGAAGTGAGGTTACACTTGCTAAAAGGCACAACCATTACATGAAAAAGAGTAAATACAAAACACAAATTATTACCCTAACTTAAACAACTGTAGTGTATGACTACCTATGCTTCTACACTAAATTTGATAACATCATTAATTTTGGTAATTGTGTGAGTGTATTTAAACATGAAACCAAAACACTTGAGAGAGTCAAAGTTGTGCCTATGATGTAATTCTCAACCTAAAATCTGAACCCAGCATAATGATATCTGTTGCACTGAGCAAGAATCCTTTCCAAATTTTCATGCAGATTCATTTTACAGATTAATGCAAGTTTAAGGATACTATGATTCTGCAGTTTACAGTGGCAAATCTAGGATTTTGAAAAGGCTATTGGAAAAAATCCAATAATATTTTTTGGGCATAATTTTAGAATAAAAATCACATATTTATCAGAAAAAGGGCAGGGTCTGCACCCCCCTAAATTCACCACTGGTTTATCATTCCTTCTTTCACCATTTAACACTGGTGCATGTATGGGTAGTTGAACTTGTATCTGCTGTTATGTATTACAGAAACAGTAATAACAGAAAAACAAATCTTTATGTTGCAACCATGAAATATTCCATTGTTGGAAGGGTAGTTTTGAGGTAAAATCAGGTTAGGAAAAAGAGTGAGACATAAGTGCTTAGTGGGACCTTACCATATTCAACTTTGGCTCCAGCTACATGCACTGTTTCTGAGAGGTGAGAAAGCAGTGAAAAGGCTCAAGTACATGCAAGCATCAAGCATTAGACATATATCTTAAGCCAGTGAAGGGGATGGTCTATTCACATTTTATTAACATCAAAAGCAGTCGCTGTGACATTCCATAATGAGCAAGGGTAGAATTGGATGAATTCGCTTTTAGTGGCTAGAAATGTGTTCGGTCAATCAGTCAGTCTAAGTTTTATATTGATCTGGCTCATCACCCTGAAATCACTGATGCTACCTTGAGATATTTTCTGAATAACAGAGATGTTTTTTAAAGTTACATTTGCCCTTCACTTTTTAAAAATGCATAGAATGAAACCTGCTTTTCAAATTTGTTTCATAGTATAACAATTGAGAAAATAATTTTGAATTTGATTCGTGTCAACTCTAATTTCTATTTCAATTTTTGTGACCGATTTCTCAAGGAAAATCTAGCTTATAATTGCCTACAAAGAATAGCTTGTGTTCAGCAATCAGTAAACCAAGATAAAACCATTTGCTAGCTTTTTCAACAGCCTGATTGACAAACTTTCCCATTAACTATCAGCGAACCCTCCCAGCTGGGAGACAGTTGAAATGTTTTGTTAGTTTAATTTAAGGATAATGCTTTGATTAACAGTAAACATATGGCGATGAAAAGCAGATTATTGACGAAAAGGGGTACAAAGATTTAGCTTAATGTCTATTGATTACAAGGATTTCTGGGCAATACCAAGCTTACTTTACAACAGATACCACAGTGTTCAAAACAAACAATGGTCTGAGAGGCTAAATTCTTTCCGTCCCCATGGTTTATTATAAAGGTGTCCTAGTAGACACAAGTAACCAGTAGGTATTTCAGGAAAAAATCACTTCAGCAGTCGCACCGGTCCACACTACCACGTCCACCACAATTAAACAATGGTCTAAGTGCTGAAAATTTCTAAATTTTTAAAAAAGCCCATGGAATGATGCTGCTAGATTTCCAGTTTAACATCTACTTATGGGTCATAGGCCCAAATGGCAGACAGAGAAAAGTTAGTTTTGAACACAGTGGCAGCCTTTAAGTCCTTAGAGAAATAAAATGCCTGTGCATACCTGTGTCGTAATGGACTACAAGGTCCCCGTGGTGGTCGCCAACTGACTGAGGCGCAAAGTTGATGGTGACCTGCATGCTGTCGTTCATCGCCAACACGCCGTTAGCTGGGGAGACTGTGAATGGGCTAAAGAGAAAAAGAAGGAATAAATATTACTAGTATTTAACCTTTGAAAATTGGTACATACAATGGTGATATAATGCCTTCTAAAATCCTTCACAAGAAACTTTTCTTAAACCTTGCTATGAAAAATGGATTTTTGATTCCTTTATGGATAGTCTCTTCACATCAGACTACTATATTTGGCACCTTGATAAGTATTGATTAAATAATTGGAAACAAAAATCAGATAAAATCAGATAGGCCATTCACATGATAACAATGCTTAAAATCAAAATGATGGATTGTATAATAATTTTCAAATCAGTCGTATGATCCTCAAAATGTTTTTCCTTTATATTTGTTTGAGACCAACACATTTTTCTTCCCGTGAGATATCTCTTATAATCAAATTAAATTCCCTATAAGATGATAGTTTATTGTATTATTTTTTACAGTCAATCTAATACCTTGAAGTGACATGAGAATTGGGTGCACAGCTTATGAGCAGAAGCAACCTACCTCTCTGTGCTGAGTGAAAACTTGGCCTCCCGGTTACCGATGTTTCTCACGAGTAAAGTTTTTGTGGATGGGTATTTGACAGGGCATGACTGGAATAGAACGTCATCAGGGAAGTCCAGGATGGCACGGGCTCCGATGGCCTTGACGGGAACAATAAACTTCTCCCTCTCTGTGACACAGACCAGCTCGTGGTCGTAGTCCTGAAAAAAGGATAATCATCGCTGAGGTTAATGTTGGATGATAAACTAAATACTTACTTCCATTGATATATTGGCAGTATGTATCAGCAGAAAAATGAGAGTCGCCCAGGTATTTTTAGTTGTGAAATTGGCATTTATTTTATTGGCTCGGAGTCTTGTAGCCCTTCATAACTCTATATTTTGACGATTATTTTACAAAAAAATTTTCATGTCCCAGCCATATTTTCATTAGCCATGGGCCCATGACAGGGACGTAGCCAGCCCAGAAATCATGGGGGGTTCCAAATTACATTTAAGGGCTTACAGGTAAATTAAAGTGGGTGCTACCCGACGATTTTCACACATTTCCTTACACTTTACTTATAGTGTGAAAAATCAAAGGGGGTTCCAGACACCCAGGAACCCTGACTGGCCACACCAGTGACAGGTGACGGGCGACTGCCAAAGTTCCAGCCTGTGTAATACATCTACTGTAGGGGTAGTAGCGAGGTTCCACAAGTGGAATTTTTGCCTATATAGTACAATAATTTGAACTTGGAAAGGGGGTGGCGAGCAGCAAAAGGTGAAATTTTTCAATATTTTTTTGGTGTTTTTACATTAAATTTTGGAAGGAAAGGTGGAACTTTTGGGAAAAAATCCTTCCCCTCCAGCACCCACCACCCACCCCTCACGTGTAAGGGCCTGTCTTTACGAGCCTCACCTTCTTTTCCTCAGGCGTAAACTGCAGTTTGAAGGTGGTGGGCAGGCCCGGCCCCACCTTGTGGCCCACGTTGTGCGGGCTGACGATCTTAAAGTACGGCGACTCCTCCATCGACACCTTCACAAGGCGCGGCACCTGTAGAGATGAATAATGTCGTGAATTAAATGAGTTGTAGCACTTGGCCAAAGTCCCCCCATGTGGCATTTCCTATACTAACTTATGGATTTTATTCCCTGGTAATCTCAAAGAGCAAATTAGCACGATATTTTATCTGTGAATGCGGGTAATCATCATAATTTTTGGAGGAGCATGTAATATAATGAATTAAACGATATTGTACCATTCATAGAAGTAGGCCAATTTTTAGAATCCAATTTATTCACTCAGGATGGCGAAAAAAAAAAAAAAATCAATCAGCCTTTCCAAATTATTATTTTCTTTCTATCTATTTACATTATGACGTTTGAACAAACCTAAATTTAAAATAAAAATTCCGAATATCAAATTACAAAACTCACTTTGTCGTTGTTCCTGAGAACCAGAGGCACTTCATAGGTCTCAAAGGGCTCAAAGTTCTGGTAGAAGATCTCGGACGGGAACGGCTGGAACATGGGCTCATCGATACTCACTGTCGACACCTGCAAATTGTACGAACGATGTTTGGTATTTCATCCCTTGGTTCATTTACCTCTATGTGTTTTTTTTATCGATATTACGATCACGGAACAAAACATTAAAAGGTAAATATTATTAATAATTCAGTTATGACTTGTTCCACAATAAACTGTTAGTCAAATTTATAGGATTTTGTGTCTTTGGTAATCTGGGTGAATCTCAATATGAACCATGAAAAATTATCAATGAGGGCTATTTTGTGATGTTCTTTTTGTGCATGGGAATGATAAGATATGAAATCAGGGTGTGTCAATCGGAAACTGTATTGACATACAACCAGAAAATAAAACGTGGTAATACATCAATTTTCTAATCAAAGTGAAAAACAGAAACATTGGGAAAAAGGAGGTTTTAAACATCAATGACCAAACTTGTGCTAAAGATGTGACATATCTCACTTTGTCTATAGATGTGCGATTTGTCGGTGTGTGATTCGTCAAGTTGGATTTACTCACCACAGTTCCTTCAGAGATCACAAGCTAATCCACCAAACACACGCGATTAGTTTTAATCACACTTTGAACTATCATTGAGTCACAGATAAAATGTTATTTTCTCATTCCAGCAACAGTAATGGTCTTTGATAACTTTCAGGATTTTGCCATGATTATCTGGGGTTAAAAACTCCTAACTTAGATCGAAAAAATACATTTTGAACCTATTACACCTAATAACTGGCGCACTTATATTTATTTAAAATTAAATATCAAAATGCATTGATGAAAATACAAAAAACAAAGTTTAGTACCCTAGTGTAAGTATCAATGTTATCTATAGTTTTCAATGCTTCGTTGATCCCTTACCTTTTGGTGTGTGGTATCGGCCATGTCCAAGAGCTCAACTTTGCGAGGTACGTTCATTGTGTGCATGTTGGCCAGTTTACGCTCTGTGTCCATCGACATTTGGAACAGGAACTGGGAGGGTCTCATCTGGAAGAGAAGACAATTTTTAGTATTTTTTCTCATACAAATGCATTTTTCGTTATACAAATGCATTTTTTTTATACAAATGCTGACGTGGACAATTATAAACGATTTTATAATGCGTCAATATGATAATAGCTGATCAATAATTCAAAGTGAGAACATTTATTTTTCACAATACTTGCGAGTATTTGTATTAGTAGTATTTATATTTTTTCTATTTTTCTAGAGCGTAGGAAATACCACTACCGGTCAAAAATAATTTTGCTGAAGGAGAAGTCTGTTAAAAAACATAATCAGATTCTTATCCATTTCTGAGTCATCAACAAGATCTCGATTTGCCCGGCTCCCTTGCCAAGCAATCAGTTCAGAAGGCTTATACAACAGGTTATACAAGGGAAGCAGTGCAGCTAGATTTGCTAAGAAATTTTGAAGCAAGGCCAATTTTGGCAGAAGGTCAGGCAGGGAAGAATGACTCATAAGTAAATCTGAACGTGGTGCAATAATATGGTTCAGAATGCAAGGCACCTCAACATAGAATCTTTTACTTATCAAATTTCTCACCTTTTAACAAAAATAATCAGTTGCAAGTATTCTACACTTTACAAACTAGAAAGCTTTTATGCTTGTTTTGCTTCCATGCACTAGTTTTAGACTGAGAGGCAAGATAGAAACAAGCCTTTACTGATTTTTTTTTAAATTAAAAATTCCATTCATATTTTTGCTCCTTCATTGATTACATTTGATATAATCTATAAGAATTACCGTCACAATCAAGTTTGCACCCTGTCAAAGATTATCATGGATTTCTGATCACCAAATATCAGTAGAAAATCCTGCTCTTACTCTGACAGTGGAATAACTGAAGAGGTAAACTAGTGCACAATGCCTTGGTGAAATGTTAAACATTTCTCTCACCTTGAATTCAGGTTGTTCCCCCTTGACCAGTTTGGGGTTACGCGGTGCTATGACTTTGCTCTTGTAGTTCTGGGCTCCATCACCGAGACCCTCCAAGGTACCCGTGGTACCGAGGATCTCTCCGAAGGGCCCGATCGGCATGATGGGTTTTTGTGATACCTAGAGACAGACAAAATAGACAATGGTATACTTATTGAACTAAAACTTATTTAAATATTTACTTATCCAGAGGCCGAGATGCTTGAAGACAATTGATAAATTCACTCAAAGTAAAAAAAAAATCAATTCAAAAGACGTTTTCTCCCTAACATGTAACGTTATATACTTTGCTGTTAAATGGATGTATACTTTGCTAGGCCTAGTGGTTTGGTAACGGCCTATGAGTCATGAGCAACAAAATGATACATAATAAAATGATAAATTGTCATAATAAATTTTGTTACTTGTAATATATTTTGTCATTATTGTTATAATTTGATCTGGAAGACCAGGGGGGTTACTCCTGAAGATTGATTCAGAAATAAAAAAATAAAATAAATATTGCAAAATGACCGGCATGCAGGTAGTTCTTTGAATAGACCAGTTTAAACCTATTGACGTTCAACTCCTCTTTTCAAATGAAAATATGCTAGAATAATTCAGCGTGTTATGCCTATGTCAAGTGAAACGAACACCTATCAATATCAATTATCAGGTCTATCTTAACTTAAGGTCCACGAGCATGGCCCTTGGTAGGTATATTACATTCCACCAGTTTATCCCCTGTTTTTGAGGTAAAAGCTGTGACCGAGTTTTTCACTTGTAAAATGAAGATATAAGATCAAGAAAATATTTGATGAACCTGCGAGAATATTTATCTACATTATTTTCCCTTCAAATGACATACAGTTTTGGTTTGTAATTTGCCCCCAAGCTGCACAGCGAGCCCCCTAAAATCACATGTCATTTCAACAGGGCAAAACCAGAATACCATGTGTAACTGGCTGTAACTCTTGAACCAATGCAGATAAAGATAAAATTCAAAAAGCATGTTAAACTAGACAACAAATATTTCTGATAATATGCTCCTTAATATTTTTTTTAGCATTTTTCAATTATAATGTAATATACCTACCCTTGGAAGATGGAATAACATTTATACATCAAATAGATGAAAATAACGGGTAAGGTAATACATTTTTTGAATAAATTGATATAACGTTAGGTCTACATAAAACACACAAACAAGCAAATACCTAACCTGTCAAATAACATTTATTGATTGAACTTGGTTTTGCCAACTTAGTTTTGGTTCTAACTTTTGCCCAACCAAATTCCAAATTTCTCTTGATCAAACGTTGACAATAGACTTTAGTTTAGGATTCTCTCAAATTGTTGAGTTGAGAATATCATTGCATATATATGTCCTATATCCTCTAGCTTACTCGTCTTTATACATTTTGTTGGTCCAACGTCAAAGTAACGAGTGTAAACACGCAGATTTTTTCAGAGTGACAACCAACATTGGCAACAACTTGTCGAACACCCTTCAAAACATCCATTTCCCTTTAAATTTCACAAAGCGCGAAGAAATGTCTTCTGACAGTTCATCAAAAGAAATAGCGCGACCTCCTACCTTTTCTTAACGTAAAGAAATCCTCTTCTTATCGTATATTTCTGTGCATACTCCTAATGTTCATGACAGCAACTTCACAAGTTTACATCCATGGACGCCATCTTGAGACGGTTGCTATGGCTCCAAACACCGACAATCGCTTACAACGAGAAATCTGATTGGCTTAGCCTTCTCTAATCGACCAATGAGAAGCGGCCTTACATAAATCCCACCGGGTACGGACCACATCCTTTCTGACCTTATGACATAATCACATTCATACGCGAACTAAAATATGCTACCTAGAGTTATAATAATGAGTATTTCTTTTCAAAATAAACGTTTCTATCCAATTCTGGCTAAATAGTTAGAAAAAAGTCATAAATGATGAAAAACGGAGGTGTTTTAGCGAACTACTTTTTTCTCGGCACACCCCAGCAAGGTCAGAGGGGACCAAGGTCACGTCCGTCAGTCAAAGCACGAGGATTGCGTAAAAGGTTTCCAGAACCACAAAAACATTCACCGATTTAGGAGGGAATTCACCAACACACACCATGAAGATTTGGACATCTGAACACACATTCAAGTAAGATTATACTGAATCAAAATTTTGGAGATTGATAAGGTAATAGCGGAGAAAAATGCCGGTGAACAGATTATCATTTTCGTCGGTCTGAGACCGATCTTCGCCGGGAAGGACTTCTATGAAAAGGGTGGCTTCTTCAAATGCTATCTAACATTGCATCATTGACAATAATCTTTTATAGAAAACATGTTGACTACTGGTTAAGGTCAATCTATACATTTGTTGTAGTCATTTTAAAGTTAGTTTACCTTAAAAGTATTAGTAAGATCTGTTCTATTCTTATCCGGAGGCGGTGCAGACGACAGTTCTGACGTCAATGAATGAATGAATGGGATTCTGAAAGTCAAGAGTCAGACTTGTGTTACATTAACAAAACAGGAGATTACCAGCAGAATATTGTAGTGAGAAATTAAAAAGGGAAGGATGTTTGTGACTGACATTAATATTTTAGTGAGGGAATTGATATTTTATTATTCAAGTGCAACCTTGCCAAAATCAGACTTGACTTGAGGCTTGAAGTTGAGCACACACTTGTGAAGTTGTGTCTACAGCCTACAGGTGTAGAATCATGAATGATGTAACGAGTTTGATGTAACTCTGTGTCAGAATTTGTTCATAGATATGTATGAATCTAGCCTAAAGTACGGAAGTAGGTGAGGTAACAGTCATTTTAGTGTTTGAAACAATGCCACTCCCCCATGTCCATGACATGTGAAGATCAACCCCTCCCCCTTACCATTGTCTCAGATCCGGAATACACAGTATAATTATTTATTAAAGAGAGCCAAAAGCAATGTAATGCTGAAATGTGCAAAATTTGGCAAACTTAAATAACTATAGAAATGCATTCTAAGAGTCTAACCTCAACTAGTGGTAGAGTTTAAACAAAGAAAACTAATTTAAATTTAATTCCATGTACTTCCTGTTTTTCCTGTCTGTAGACAGCAATATTTGTAAACAAACCAATTCTGATGTTTTATTGTACTTTGATGAAGTTAAAGCCTGCTTACACAGTCTACATTTTATCATGGGCCTCAGTTATGGTCATAGAATGTATTTCAATAGTTAATAAATTTTGCCAAATTGGTTGCTCCCTTTAACAAAAGTAACAGTCTAACTCTAATTAGAATGCGTTAACTACTGCTAAAGCCTAACCTTACATTTTCCTTTCTACAATGATTTGAAGGCAAACCTCGCCAATTCTGTGACAAACCCCCCGGTCTGCACTAAGGCATTTATGCCAGCGAAAAGGGTGTTGTAATATTCAAACTAAGGGATTGGGACAGGGATTTAATGACATAAATAAATCGGGTTTCTTTGAACCCTGCATGATACCCATGTATCCAGGGGAAGGCGTAGGAGAAGGTATCACAATCATAGGCCGGGGGGGGGGGGTCTGTTTGTTTGAGCTGTGAAAAGTTGTAGGCGTGAATGCTGACGACCATTGTTAAGGTGAAAGCTGTCAAATTCAGGCCAATCTTAAAATACATGTACAATGTTTCCTGTCTAGCCGGTGGCCAGAAAAATACCGTCGGGTGCTCGTAATTTTTGTTGTTGTTGTTGGTAAGGCTTTAACTGAACATTATGATTTTTAAAAAAAACAGATTTCTTCAAAAAACGAAAACAAGTTTCCAGTTGGCCCTAAAATACTCAGTCGGGCGGTAGATAAATAGGAAACAAACTATTTTTTTAAGGGTGGCCTCACGGGCCTCAAGGTCCGAGCATCAGTGTGGGGGAGCTTTAGATCTAAGTGCCTGACATACCTTCTGAATTAAGAATAGGGAAAGGGGCGGAAGGTAGATTTGATAGCTTGATCATTGAATATGATGCCCAACCAACACAAATTATATGAGGTAAAGTTTATCCCAGTAACGTTAGAGTCTAGAGATTACTGTTACATTTTGCAATATCTTTCTTCCTGATGTTTTCCTTTTTTTCCATGTTCTTTTTTAACTACTCGACTGCCAACCAGAAATGTTTGGCCTCAGTGTAAGATCCGGGACCCATCCTAATAGGCAAGATTCTAGGACCGGAGGCCCTGCAAAGTATTCAAAAAGTGTCTTAAATGAAAGAATAGGATCTAATTGTGTCCCCTACCTCAAGATGTTTTCCTTGCAGGCCATAAATACTTTGGATCTCACACTAAGGTTTATTTTGTCTTCCTTATAAATTTATTTTTGATATTTTTCTTTTCCAGGCACCCCTGGAGCACAGTGGTACAAGCGGCATGGCGGAAATACCCGAACCCGATGAACCCGAACGTGGTGGGTTTAGACGTCATCGACCGTAACATCGACAAGGACGGGGTCCTCAAGTCGCACCGTCTGATGAGCACACAGTGGGGGCTCCCCGACTGGGCCGTACGGGTAAGGAGCTTTTCTTTAAAAAAAACAAAACGTCAAGAGATGAGTTTTATCTGAAAATATGATGTTTCTGAGCTTCTCTAAAATTGGTAAACTTTATGGATGTCAAAGGGTGGGTTCTTTGTTTATTTTGGGTTTTATTTCGGGGGGGGGGGGATCCTAAATCCTATGTTGCACGTTGGAAAAACAAAAACCTAAAAAAAGGTCAGTGTTTTCAAAGATCTTACCAAAGAAGGCTAACATTCCATTCCTAAAGGGAAATATACGTTCTGGGGTAATTTTTTTCTTTTTTTAAAAAAATTGACTCTGTTTACTGTGTACACAAGATCTTCAAACAGATTGTTTAGGTCTTCAGGGCAAGAAAGGGCTCGTTTTGTTTTTCAGTTCTATTTTGAGTTCTTCTTTCCCAAGATTTGTAGTAAGTTTTTTTTATATCAATCACATAAGTTAACTGGTGGGGGAGTACATGATAATTGATTGATTACTTTTTAATTTTCTAAACATATTTTGTGTGTCATTTGTGGCCATTTATCATCTGAACGTATTTTATATTTTTCCCCCTTTGTTCCCATTAATTATTATATTCATTAGCAATGGCACATGGGTGGATGCTCATATTTTGAAAACTTGTGCTGTCTTTCTCAGATTCTACTCCCATTTCTTTATTGAAATACTTGTACCTGACAAACAATTTTGGTATTGAATGATAGAAAAAAATATACAGAATCTAAATATACCACTTTCATTTTCATAATAACGTTATTAACAGCGCTACGTTTTTAAGACAGGTAGAAGGACCAGATATTTCAAGTTTTTCAGTCCTTTCTTGCCCTGCAGACCTTTTATAGTACAAATCCAGTGCGTTCTTGAGCCCAGATTGGGGGGGGGGATGTTTCTCAAGTTTGACTTGCGCAATGATCCAGGAATATTTTTCTAGGCATTCAGGATGGGCCGTTTCCACATCGGGAAGATAATTCTTGCACTGAGTTACCTTTAGACGGGCCCTTCCTACATTAATATTTCTAGAAACTTAGATTTTACAGACCAATTGTCTGCTTTTTGCCCTAAGGGATCTTTCCTTCTGGCAACGGAATCTTCCGGCTGGTCACTTAATTTGTTACCTCTATCTAAGTTTGTTTTTTCCTGAACATAGAGAAAATACTAAGCGAACTATTTCATTCACTATGTATACCACTTGTTACTATGTTTCACAAATTGATAGGGTTAAAATATGGATTCATTGTGACATAATTGATTCGCAGCTGCTGCTCTGCTGAAAATGGTAATTTCTAGTCATCATAGTACAGGACTAGAGCGCCTGCTCCAGTAGGAAATAATGGCGCAGTGTGCCTTTTTAACCGAGAACCATATGTGACAGCTTTAGATTCTGGTCCAACTAGGACGTCAGCTTTTTGTTAGATAAGTCCGCGGGAGGCAGTTATTTAACATGGAGTATGATATACGGTGAATCCCCCAGGTTGGCAGCGTGCCAGCTACCTCTGACGTAAAGGGACATGACCGGACTTAGTGAGGCGGGGAAGGACGTCTGTTCTGAAATGTGTGTTTGGAAACGCAAATGAAGGAAACGTCTGTCCTAAGCAGGGTCGAGACTAACCTTCAAGGGTGTTGGCCATCAGGACCGACTGGCCTTATATTCACGTGTAAATCTGAAAAACTAGTCAGCTGCCCAGGTATTTTCCCAAAAAATTGTTGGCCTTGATACAGAATTGTCGTCCATCGGCACCCGGGCAGGCTTTAGTCTTGATCACTGCTAAGTTACCAATAAAAAGTTAGACCAAATCGGGAATCATTAAATTTACTGGACGATTGGCCTTTTCATACGATGATTAGTTAAAAAATACAACAACAACAACAAAACAACAACAAAAAACAACGTTTGCAGTTTTTCATGTTTTGGGGCCAGAGAGAAAAGATGTTTAAATCTCAGACTATGTATTAAAATTAGGCATTGTATATCCATGTTACCTTATTAGATATGACAACAATAATTCATTTTAACGTTCAAATTGTTGACACGATTTATTATGTTAAAAACCTCCAGACCGGGCTTAAGAAGAAACAATTTTTCGCTTGGCCTCAAATATACGCAAAGTGCGTAGGCTTGAATCAGATCCGTTTGATCTGACCAAGATAAGATAAGACCTGATACGGCTTCAAAGTGCGAGTCGCACTCATGTCCCATCTTGAAGGCTCGATGGCTGATTTGCGCACATGCAATACAGTTTTGAGATTAGCTTTCATTCTTAGGAAAATGGGATTTTTTCCCCTTTTCTTTTTTGGTGGACCATAAAAAAATTAAAAAAAAATAAAAAGAAGGGGGGGGGGGAGAAAAAGACCCAGTCAGTGCTTGTAAACTTTTCAGTTTAAAGTATGTCACACTTGAGAGTTAAAGGCAACATTCTCGAACTAAATTGAGCCTTGATTTTTGGCATCAAGGAAATGTCGGACATATTCCCTGCTCATTGGGTATTAGAGTATAGCATGTAAAAGAAAACAGCTAACTAACTAATAACTAATACGAAAAATCTATATATATATCAAAATTATTTCTAAAGATATGAGACTTGTTTGATATATATGTTGGAGTCGGGGGCGTGTGTTTATAGCTGTGATTAAGGTGACTTAAAAATAGGGACCACAGGAGGTCAAGGGGAGGCCGAGGGATAAACAACTTAGACCAAGGGCAGGACAAGAAACAAAATAGGCCAAGGGCAGAAAAATAAACAACTTAGGCCAAGGGCAGGACAATAAACAACGTAGGCCAAGGGCAGGACGCAGCCTACACATACGGTACCAGCTGCAGGTTGTATTCAGACAAGGTTTACAGCCTAAAGTCAATCTTTAAATCTAAGTAATAATTTTTCTTTTTTAACGCAGCCATTTTATTGTGCCTCTAGCTTCTGGGTCGCCGTTCAGATATGAAATCAGTGTATCCCCAAAACTTTCTGCAAAGGCCAATTTTCCAACATTTAAAAAGATTATATCGCGCATTTCCAAATTCAATGTGTTACACTGCTTTCAACCTTTCAGATAAGTTCCCAGACTTTGCTAATTTCTATTGTTTCTTTGTGTCTGGCCCGCATTCCGTAACAAAAGGGTTTGAATATTGAGATGGGGGTGGGTAGAAGGGAATAAAAGAGGTGAGACATTAATGTGACGATGGGGGAGCACTAAGAGTATTGACAGGTGTCTGTATTAAGTCTGGGTATATATAGGGGCGGTCTATGTGACCGGCAGGGGTGTACATAACCAGCCGCCCAAAGCCCTTATAAAGCTGACTGGGCCTCTAGATTTTCTTGGGTAGGGGCCTAGAAAATCATGAATAACAAAGAGTAGTATATATGTGAGGGCCCCTAGATTTAGGTGAGGATCCCTAGATTTGGAAAGCTAGGGGCCCGACTGGCCCCTGAATTTTCAAACTTATCACTACTCTAATAATTATCGTGAGTGCATTGATATTCCTAGGCATGCGGGATGGGCCATTCCTGGATGAGGGATTTTATTCCCCCACAGAGTCATGATTGGAGGGACTATTCCCGCATTAATACTTTGCTAATTGATAAAAAGATAGTATTTAAATTCTCAGATATTTCAAGAAAATGGTCACATAGAAATATGCCCCACGAAGATTTTGATACTCAAAAGAAATCAAGTCCCAGGGTAATCTGTATTAGTGTCAACAAACACGCCAGTGTGTGGATTATTTTATCATGTGTTGGGGCTTATTCCTGATGTTTTAAGGTGATAGCTTTGTTTTCTGGTCTGTGTTTGTAAACACATTATGTCTGCGACATGGATCATAAGAACAGTAAACTAGATCGCTTGTGTATGGAATCTAAAATGATTTTAACTTAGTAATGCTTTGTAAAACCATCCCTGTGCCCTGAAATGAAATCATGGTAGGTTTTTGTTGTTCCAAATTTTGCAGGGGGCAATGGACAATAGTTGTGGTTATATACTCCAAGGTCATTTTAACTCAGTAACTGATGATACCGTTTTCTTGTATATTACAGTTGGTGAGCATGGAAAAGTAGTGTTACGTGAGCGAACACTCCGAGGTCAATTTAAATCGGTAACTGATGATATCGTTTTCTCTAATATTACAGTTGGTGGGCATGGAGAAGCAGTGTTACGTGAGCGAACACTCTGAGGTCGACGGCAGCCAGAAAGTTATGAAACTCAAGTCCAGAAATGTAAGTTTGAAAATACCATCCTCTAGTTTTTATATTGCTATCTTTATAAATTTATCTCTCCTCAACAGCATTTATTGCCATAATAAAATGTATCTGGAAAAACAGATTCCTTTTATCACTTTCGCTACCTCAGAAACCCTGTTTTTAAGGGCAGCCTGAGTTTAGAAAAAATGGCTATTCAAATCAGCTTCAGGGTGAGGTTTCCAAAATTTTCTTTCTTTCTTTTTTTTGTTTCCTCTTCAAGTTTTTGTTTTTCTTTAAAAGTATGACTACCGTTATAGTATTATTTTCATATATGATAAACTTAGATAATTATTTATTTTCTAAATCGTGAAGAGATATGTATAAGATATCTGACGTTTTTCGGTCAAATAACCCTTTTCCCTGAAATATGTTTGTTTTTAAGATGGTAGAAACCTTAACTTTAGTATCATTATGTTTGCAATATCTTACACAATCTGTACTTTTCTCTCTTGCAGCTTACATTTTCTAACTTCGTGACAATTGATGAACAGTTGGTGTACTCCCAACACCCGACCGACCCAAACAGGTAAGGTTGGTTTTACGGTTTTACAAAAACGTGACAGTGTTGTCAGTGAAGTTCCAAAAAAAATGTTGTGTCAAAGTACCGTCATCTTAGATTAAAATCTTTTAGTAAGATTTTTTTTTAAATCAACAGGAAACTCCTTATTTAAGTCGTACCTTAACATCGTCTCAAAATCTCATTTTGTCTCCAGCTTACGTAAGATTGTGAGATAAGATATGATTAAGTTAAGGTTTTTTAAAAGCAGTCCCCACAAATGATGAATGTCTTATTTTTACCATGAACAGGCCCCATGAATTGGACCTCGGTAAAAATAAATGTTGCATTTCATTTTAACAATTCTTTTTCTTGACCAGCAAACTAGAAAACCGAGTCAGTCATTATTCAAAAGTAATAAAAATAGAACCTAAACTTATTATGTGTCTTTGTTTGTTTCAGTACCCTTCTCCGTCAAGAGGCGGTGATCTCGGTACAAGGCGTGCCCCTCACGTCTTACATGGAGAGTCTCATCGAGGGAACCTGCTCCGGCAACGCACACAAGGTGGGTTACGCGCTAGGACCTGCACAGATGAAGTGTCATTTTTAAAACGCTGTTTTGCCTGACATGTCTGGAATTTTAACGAGCATGTCTGACACATTGTCCTAAAACGTCAGACATCGTCTAGCAAAAATATGAAAACACTGATAAATTGTTTTCAAAAATGTATGAAGAAAAGCTCATAAAAGTTGGCAGTTAAAATTATTTTACACATTCACTGAATACGTACTCCAAAAGTATTTGGTGTTACTGAATATTTGATTTAAAATATGAATTTATATAAAGTTTTGATTTTTCTACCTTTCTTGTCTTTCACAGTTGGAAATATTAAATAGAAGATGTAATTTTGTGGGTTGGAACTGTTCAAACAAAATTAATACACAAATCGACTTGCTTCTGAGTAGACATTTAAGTGTTTCACCAACACTTTATCCACATCAAAATCTTAGTTGTGCTAATTATTATGGGCCGCTTCTCCGCTACCATGAGGACGAGTAGACGTCTTCACGTGAGCGGACCATTCTAAGAAGAGAGTCCCCCTGTAGACCTAAAACGTTATGAAGGAGGGGTGTGGGGATAGGGGGATGGGACATTTGGCTCAAAATGCGAAAAATATCACATGTACAGTGCAAATCTGGGTGTCCCCGTGATCCTTGTCACATATTCTACCCAAATATCACAAAAAGAATTGTCCAAATAGCTTATTTCTGTGAAAAATTACGCAAAATTGTCTTTCACTCGGTAGTCCGTCTTTGACCCATTTTCGTGGTAAATGTCTTCAATGTGAACCCCTGGCGGAGATGGGTAATACAGTCTACCAAAGATTCTGTCAAAATGGATCGAAATGCGAAAAATATCGCATGTACACTATAACACTGGATATCCCCGTGATCCTTGTCACATATTCTACCCAAATATCGCAAAAAGAATCGTGAAAATCGCTTATTTCTGCGAAAAATGACAAATTCTCTAGGGGCATCCTCAATACAAACTGCAACACAGCTGGATAATGGTGGCGTCATCTCCAGGTATTGTGAGAACTAGTAGGGCATTGGAGCAATTGTGGCATCACCTAGCAGGTATTGTGAGAACTAATAGGCACAAGGAGCGATGGTGGCATTATCTAGTGGGTATTGCGAGAACTAATAAGGCACCAAATCAACTTTAGTATTGTAAATTCTTTATAAGATCTCATATCATTGATATGAATTTGCCATTTAATAATGGGGTATTTTTATTCAATGTATGAAATATCCATGAAAAATAAACTTTAGTATGTGCGGCCCATCAGTAGCGATAGCTACTAAATGAAATTTCGAATGTTGAACTTGTCAAGTGCTTATAAAGCCAAAAAATAACTATGTCATGATTCTTTTTCCAGGGTCGCCAAGCGTTAGAGTGGGTAATCAACAGCATTTCCCAAGAAGCCAAACATATGACGAAAGACTTCCAGCGCGTTGGCCAAGCCGCTGCCACATCAGTCGAAGATATGATGAAACAAACTTCATCAAAAACTTCATTATGATAGTGAACTACTTATCCTAGGTTATCACAACTAAAATTATCAACGATCTGACACCCCTATTTGTTACGCGAGTCTTTACGCAAGACGTAAAAGATTCATAGGGTCCAGGTTAATGTTTTCAACAGTGATATAGTTACGTATTTGACCGTGATATAGTTAGGACATTATAAGTGCTAAGACTTATAAGTATCAGTCTACTAAGCCTTAGCCTTGTTCAGATGCCAAACTTTTTCATTTTGTCTTCTTTTTTTATATATATTATATATCAGGGAAGAAGTAGAAATCATTATAAAGCGAAAGATGATGTTTCTGTTGGATAGATCACAAGATGCTATTTCAACCTCATCGCCCAAACTCGGACGTTAATTTTATGTTTTATCCGTTTAATCCATGATGGTGCAAAGAAAGAGTCTTCAATCAACATACGCTCCCTTTAATGTATCATGGATATCAAAAACCATCCCTTTCTAGAATGTTTCACATCCAAAACCAGAATGTCTATTTAGTTCAGAGAATCATGTCGCTCGCATCGTTATCTCATCGCTGTGTTCTTCATATTGCATTTCTTGCATCTATTTATGGTTCTTTGTATTTGTAAAATCATCTTCTCATAATTATCATTTTAGCATCTTCTTGTTCTTATCAATCATGTTTAGAGACATCAATGGAGTATTTCATTGTGAAATAGAAAACAAAAATTGAAATTATGGAAACCTGTGTATTTGTCTTTGTTTTAGATGTATATTCCCTATTCCCTCGAACCTATTTGAGAATCTGAAAATGTGTTTATAACATTGTACCCGACCTATATTTTATCAAAAAGAAAGTAGATGTATTCTTTTAGGGTATCATCAATAACTAATTATATAAATAAGATCCCAGCTATTCTACAGTGATAAAAGGAAATCCTGGCTAAAAGTATATACACTTTTGCGTTGAAGGTTCATTGATAGAACTGAAATGAACATTATTATGAGCTTAAGGTTGCTCAATTACTTCATTCTTCTGAAGAGAACTGCTAGCTTTCAATATTATATATCTTAAGCTTTATATTATGAGCGAAACCTATATGAGTTCTAAGCGCTATATATTTTGTTACGTAACTCCCAAGTTTTGCTGGGTCAAAGCTGAGTTGTTATGGTTACAGACTTATAGTTTATATCATGAGTAAGCTTTACATGTAACCACTTAGAAAAATATCTCTTACATAGAAGGTAACTTAAGCCGATCTGGTAAAGGTTTCTTTTTTTAAAAATCTGCTCAACAATTAAGGCAACTACGTTATGCTCAGATAACAGAAAGATCTTTGATTAAATCAGGGTTCCCACGCAAATCTTGCAATGTCTTAAGTCGAATTTCTCCAATTTAAGGCCTTAAAAAGTAATATCTATTTGTCTGAGAACCGAAAATGTAGTTACTGAGATTCCACTTACGGAAAATTTACATCCAACTATATGTCCAGAGTTATGTCTTTGTATAATATATGGTCGATACGTCATAATTTTTCCAAACTTTGGGTTATTTTTTAAAAGGTCTTGAATTGATTGTCAGAAGTGCTTGGGAACTCTGTTAATAATAGTTGCTTGACGCGTGCCTGACGCTAGAGGTGCTTTGTCACCGCGAAGCAATAATCAGGGTAACGTGCATTGCATTGATTTCAAAAGAGAAATTCTAGCTTAGTTTATGGTTGTGCATTTATCATACAATCAACAAGAATAAGTAGATATACCGTGTCTGGTAATATTGAGTTGTGTTTCGATGTTAGAATTTCCCACACATATACCAAACTTTGAACAGAACTGGAATAAGATTCGAAGGCAGAGTCTGATCCAGAATAATAAAACCCTGGATATGTTTACTAAGTGTATCTATACATTTATGTTACAACATTTATTCAGAGAGGATGAGAATATTGATCAGGAAAGGTTCCTATTTTTGTTGGATTTCCGAGCACCCCAAAAATCTGTTTCAGAATTTGATACTTAGAACATGTTTCAAAATAACACGTTTCACAACATTTTAGGGTACGTTCATAATTTCTTAATGTCATTTCCGACTTTTTCACTGTCCCCAACTTACATCCCTGATTGATTAAGACTACGCCAGTTGCGTTTACGAACCACCAAAACGGAGGTATAGAAACGTCAATCAGGTTTCAGTAAATTATCAGAAGCCCTTACATATCTCAACCATGCCCCCTAATGTAGAGTCCGGGAAACTGACATGATGATGATAATGATTGTTGGAGTTTAAAGTCCATCGGCAATTTTCCAGTTATATTATGACTAATTCACGTTTTGGGGGGGGGTGAGAACGACGGCAATGCAGGGCAATGTTACGTAGCAGGCAAACCCTGCCTGGACTCGAACCTGGTCCGGCCACGTGCAAGGGGAGGACCTTACCCACTACACTGTCCCACCCCACTGGAACCTGGCATGTGTTGTGACCTGCCCTGTCAAGTCCAACTGGTTCTGAGAGGGGGCAATAAAATGTTTACTTATTGAGACTTCGTTCAAGAGTACAATGGCATTATTTTCCCTGTGCGAATGTAGTTCGAAAAAAAGTGAAATGGATCAGAAGTTGCTGAAAAAGTTGTCACAGAAATTTAATGAAAATGATGTTACTGAATTAGAGAAATCATTGTGCTAGAATTGTTAACGATTATTTATATCAAAATGATATACTTCAACCCCTTATAGATAAGGGGCATGGTGGACCATACTGTTTATTTTTCTTAGTAAAGGAAATCGTATGATCTATCGTAAATATTGGTTCTAGCAACTTTGAAAACCTATCTAATTCTTGTGTAGTTTCGATTTCTTCTGTGTGTCAGTGGAAACCAAGAAAACTAATAACATTAAATTGATTGTTTCTTTTTGAATTGGGTTTAATGTTGTTTGTTGATCTTTAGAAATATACGCTTCCTAAAATTATCATCCAACATTTGATATTTAAATTAGACTTGCCCCTGAATTGCTTCATGTTAAGAATTGATACGGAAACTTAAATGAAACTCACATAAATTCTATTTCGCTGATTAACTTTGGTCACTCTGGCTAATGAAGAAGCCTGTTGTATTTTTTTTTATAAAATGATGCCCAAACTTTGCCAGAAAACTGTCCTTTTAATTAATGGCATTTTCTACCTTGTCAGAGTGTTAATGTGATTTGTGATAGGAAAAGAAAGACTAGACAATTCTGTTGTCTCGGGTTAGAATAGTATTTTGACCCCGGTCCCGCCACTCAAATATAAAAGGAGGACATATCATTCTTCAAAATAGAAAATACCCCCTTTCCACTGATATTCTGTACCAAAAAATGACCCCTTTTTTGCCAAACGCTGACTTTTTGTAGCTATAAATTACCTTTTTTCCTGAAATTACACTCTATCCAGGAAAAAAAGACCCTTTTTTTTCAAATCACGGAGATTTCGGTGAAAATTGTACCCATTTTTCTAGAAACAAGGACATGCGAAGTTTGTAAAAATAGACCTTTTCTTCGCGTTTTTTTAGAACTATGATGCGTATCCTTTTGTAATTAGAGTGGCGGGACTGGGATTTCGACTGCCTGAATTACGGCTATATTGTTATAAGAAAATACATTTCTTCCTCTTCTTTGGATA
Source organism: Lepidonotus clava (assembly GCA_936440205.1). Taxonomy (NCBI): domain Eukaryota; kingdom Metazoa; phylum Annelida; class Polychaeta; order Phyllodocida; family Polynoidae; genus Lepidonotus; species Lepidonotus clava. Next base: position 53,279,924 of record OW387140.1, read on the forward strand.
GGGAGCTTCGATGTAATGTTCATATAACTGACTTATGACCAAGAGATAATTTTCGTTGTAGCGAGATAAGGATAATCAAAATAAGGCATCATTTCTTAAATTTAAATCTTCAATGCTTCTAGTCATGAAAAATTAACACTATTTTTTTTTATATTCACATCAGAAAACTATTCACATAGCTATTTAAGATTTCTGGTTGCTGTTCTAATACATTCTGATGTACTTCTGTTAAGGATTCATGACAACTTTGTAGACGCTCCATAAAGAGAAAAAAAGATTTTTCATATTATTGTATCGTCTATGCTGTAAATTACAACTTCAAGCAGTTTTACTTGTGTCGAAAATAATTGGAGTTAAACTGGAAATAAAAGTTTATAAAGTAAATCATTCTACAAGCTACCTCTTTATTTTTTATGCGATGCTTTTTGATACGCTGGTTCATGCAACCCCATTTTCGTGAAATACTTGTCGGCAATTTGTGATACGGTCACTTATTTCCTATCTATCCTGATTTAGGTAGAAATTACTACAGGAAATTTTAAATATTATATAGACATTGAATAATCATATTTGTTACTCGTCTAACTGGACCCGGCTTTCTGTTAAACCTCCTGTAGAGGAAGAAAAGAAAAAAGAAAGAAAGAAAAAAAGGGGGGGGGGGGACTATTAGAACTCATGATTTTTGTATCACCGAATTTGTCACATTTTCCCCAAATGCCGTATTTACATAATAGTGACATCAGTACACTCCTGACATAATATTACACGAAGTCATGGCCGTATTCTACCTATATAGGAACAATCACGGGCATGAACCCTCTAGATGGCACCAGGGTTCCTGCTTAGAACTATAAGAATAGAAAGGGTAGCACACTCGCCATTTTGTTTTTAGCTGGTGCCTGGCAAAACCTATAAGCTGATGACCAGCAGATGCATGGGATTCCCACAAGACTGCAGTGAATGACCCAGTTCTATTTGATATTAATATAAAAAAAACACAACTAAACTTATTATATTTTTGTCATTAATACAATACTAAATCATAATTATTGCAGTGTGCTTTGAATTTTTGTAGTTAATGTTTTCCCGGAAGATATAGCTCTATGTATGCTTCCCCCTTCAGTGCCCCTTACTTGAACAGAATGCAACTCATTCACTGGATTGGATGGTTATTTATAGTGTTAAAAGGGTTTCCCCACAAACTTCTTCAGACATTCTCTGAGCTCAATACAAGTAGAGAGTTAGTAGTTGTATAATCATAGCCTTCATTAACACCCATATCTACCATGGTCAGAAATAGCCCAGAGGCTAGAGTCTAGGACTTCAAATCCAAAGGTTGGGGTTTCAAATCCCACCCATGTCAGGGCAGTGTCACTCTTTTTAATAAATGAAGAAATCACTTTTAAAAAGCATTCATTTGGGTGAAAGAACAACAGAATGATGTGACATTCATGTCTGTTATACGATTCGTCTTTTACGCGTCGTTCCGTTTCGACTGCACCGCTATGAATCCAACTTTTCCCTGTAACGCCGAGTTTCTCGGACGCGCTTCCCGCGCAGACACAGTGTTAATAAAACTCCAGTTTCCAAGTCACTTTATGACTCCTTCTTGGATTTCCCTAAACCTCTACATATTGAAACATGGTGGCTAGCAGTGGAGTGATCATCTTTGGACACCTTTTGGGAATGGAGACTGTGAGTAAACTGCATTTCTGAGGACATTTCTCTGGGTTGAGTCTGCTGTCAACCACCTCCCTCAGCATGTGGTCCTGTCAACAAGCCTGTGTAACTCTGAGTCTGAATCTACTCAAGTAATCTGAAGAAATGAACTGCTCCTGTAACTCTGAACTGGACCATAGTTCAACCTGCCTGTGTCATTTAGTCTGAGAACTCATGAATTTTACATTACTACCTGAGAAATAGTAATTGTACCTGCTGTCAGTTAGTGTCAACCTGACATTGACTCCTGTCAACCTCCTGTGACTACTCTCCTAGACCTGTGGTGTCAACTCCTGTGGTGCTGTGCGCGCCGTACACCTCCTCTACTGTCACAACCTTTGTCACTACGTACCAACCTACTCTACGCGGTGTTAATTCGCCGTCCTGCTGTCCTGGTATTTTATTGTGACACCCTGCTGACCTGGTATTTTATTAGTGTCATCCTGTTGCCTGACCTGATTAATTCACCTGAACTGTCTCACCCCTGTCTGCAGTCCAGTGCTGTCGACCCCTCTGATCTACTGCTATGGCCGACTCTGACGACGACCGTGCTGGCGGTGGTGCTGGCGCTGGCGGTGCTGGTGCCGGTGGCGGTGCTGGTGGTGGTGCTCCTGTGCCACCTGTGCCAATTACTCTACCCAACCTACAACCTCCTGGCGAGCTGGACGTCGACTCACCTGGTAAACGTGAACGTTGGCTCGACTGGAAAGAAGCCTACGAGCGGTATCTCCTACTATCGGGCGCCCATGGTCAGCCCGAAAACTTCCAAGCGGCGATCCTCCTACAGTCGATTGGTGTTGAAGCTCGTAAAATATACAAAGGGTTCGTATTTGGTGACGGTGAGACGAAAGACAATCCTAGAACACTGATTAAAAAGTATGACGAGTATTTCCTTAGTGAAACGCGTGACTTCATCGAAAGACTCAAATTCTCGCGACGAGTACAACAACCACATGAAACATTCGAACAATACCTTTCTGACCTTAGATTTCTAGCGAGTACTTGTAACTTTTGTACCCCTGCCTGTCGTGATGCTCGTATTATGGACCGTATTCTGGACGGTCACAAGAGTGATACAGTTAAAGAGAAATTAACTCGTTCAGCTAAGCTAGATTTTAAAACCACTCTAAACATCTGTAGATCTATGGAGCTTAACGACGAAAACAAGAAAGTTGTAATGAACAAATCTGAAGGGGAAGTTAGCAAAGTTTCTCACTATCCTAGCAAAAAGTCTGAAGATAAGCGTTGCAAATTTTGTTCTAAGACTCATCGTATGGTCAAATCTGCTTGCCCAGCCTGGGGTAAAACATGTTATTCTTGTCAACAGCCTAACCACTTTCCTGGTTCTGACACATGTCAAAATGGTAAATCTGATGCCAAACCTGATCATAAGCCTAAAACTTCTTCAAGTTCTAAAGGTTATTCTAAATCGTCCAAGCGTAGTTTTTATCCTAAAAGAAAAGTACACGCTGTAAATGATGACGAGTCCAGTGACGATTCTACCGAAGGTTCTGTAAGTGTTGTAAATGACGTGTCTGCTATTTCTGATCCTAAGGCCCGACCTTTGTATTGCAAAATGAAAATCGACGACTCTGAAATTGTCCACCAAATTGATCCTGGTGCTACTGTATGTATTTTACCTGTAAAGCATGTTGGTAATAGGACGATTCGCGATGAACCTGTAACTCTAAAAATGTGGAATGGTTCCAGTGAGACTGCTCTCGGTAAAGTTAAAATCAAAGTTACTAATGTCAAAACTGAGAAAAAATGGAATGCAGATTATGTCGTCGTAGAAAATAACAACTGCGTACCTTTACTCTCTCGTAAAGCAGCTGAAAGCATGGGTCTTATCACTGTTAATTATAATGCCTTCGATGTTTGTTCTGTCAAATCTGATGACATGAAATGTGAATTTCCTCATGTTTTTGACGAAAAACTAGGTACCCTACCTGGCGGTCCTGCGCACCTCACCCTGGAGGAGGGTGCCGAACCTGTTGTACGACCTCCTCGTACTCTCCCTGAGTCCCTGAAAGATTCTGTCCTTAGTGAACTTAATCGACATATCGCAGAAAAAACTTTGTGTAAAGTAGATCGCCCTACTGATTGGGTAAATCAAATGTCAGTCGTAAAGAAAAAGTCTGGCGCTATTCGTATCTGCGTTGATCCTAGGCCCCTTAACCTGGTCCTTAAACGTGAACATTTCATGTTACCTGTCCTAGATGACGTTCTTCCAAAACTCTCTGGTGCTAAGGTATTTTCCACTTGCGACCTAAAGCAGGGATATCATCATGTGGAACTTGACGAGGAATCAAGTTTTCTCACTACCTTCGCTACTCCTTTTGGCCGTTATCGATGGCTCCGACTCCCTTTTGGCCTAAAAGTTAGTTCGGAAATCTTCCAAAAGCGTCTCTGTATGGCCCTTGAAGGCCTCGACGGTGTTCAATGCGTAGCCGATGACGTAATCGTGTACGGTAAAGATGTCGCGGAACACGACGCAAACCTGCGGAATCTTCTCGTTCGTTGTGACGAGCACGGTATTAAACTTAATCCCGATAAATGTAAGTTCAACGTGCCAGAAATAACTTTTCTTGGCCATATCGTATCTGCCTCTGGTCTGAAAGCAGATCCTGCGAAAATTGAAGCGATTGTGAAAATGGAAGCGCCGACCGACGTCGCTGCGGTAGAGCGTCTCCGAGGCACTGTGACATACCTCGCTAGGTACGTGCCGAAATTATCTGAAGTCATGAGGCCGATCTCGGTCCTCACACACAAAGACGTTGAGTGGTCATGGGGTGAACCACAAGACAAAGCGTTCAAAAAGCTTAAAAAGCTATTGACCGAATCCCCCATTCTTGCGTATTACAACCCAACGAGCGAACTGATTATTCAGTGCGACGCTAGTCAGTTTGGAATAGGCGCTGCTCTTATGCAGAATGGCAAGCCGATTGCCTATGCCAGTCGTGCTCTGACCGACACAGAGTCGCGCTACGCGATTATTGAAAAAGAAATGCTGGCGATCGTTTTCGCGCTCGAAAAGTGGCATCAATTCACATACGGCCGACCCGTGACGGTACATTCCGATCACAAGCCACTTCACGCTATAACCAAAAAGCCTTTAGACAGAGCCCCGAAAAGGCTTCAAAGTATGCTTATTCGCGCACTTGCCTACGACATCACGGTCGAATACCTTGAAGGCAAGAAAATGCTACTCGCGGACACGCTGAGCCGTGCGTTTATCAGCAATAACCAGCATCGAGAGAGCGAGTTCGAGTCCGTAAATGCAGTGAGTTACCTGCCGATGCGCGAAGAAAGGATCATGGACATCCGTGCGAAAACTCACGAAGACCCGATTTTGTCTTTGCTTAAAACGACGATCCAACAGGGATGGCCCGAGAAAGACCAAGTCCCGCTTCAGATCCGTGAATTTTATGCCCAACGCGACGAACTAGCTGTCACCGATGGTTTAGTATTCAGAGGTGAGCGTCTGGTCATACCGAAAGGAAACCGAAAAAGTATCCTTAGTGAGTTACATACGGGTCATACGGGCATTGAAGGCTCGCTCCGTAGAGCCCGTGAAATGGTTTATTGGCCCGGCATGACAAATGACGTACGTGAATATACGCAGAAGTGCGAGACCTGTCGAGAGTTTGAACAGTCACAAGCGAAAGAACCTCTCATGAGTCACGAACTGCCTTCTCGTCCATGGCAGAAAGTAGGCGCAGACCTATTTACTTTAAATGATAAAGACTATCTCGTGACAGTCGATTATTATTCCAACTTCTGGGAAATCGATAGATTGTACGACGTCACGTCGAAGACAGTTATCCAGAAGCTGAAGGCTCATTTCTCTCGATACGGAATACCAGAGCAACTAGTCACAGATAATGGTCCACAATTCTCGTCTTCGTATTTTCGTCATTTCACGATTAAGTATGATATTCAACATACAACTAGTTCGCCTCACCATCCTAGGTCTAATGGAAAGGCAGAAGCCGCGGTAAAAGCCGCAAAGAGAATCCTGAAAAAGACTGCCAAAACTGGTGAAGACCCTTATTTAGCAATTTTGAATGTGTGTAACACGCCACAGCAAGGTATCGATTTGAGCCCGGCTCAACGATTAATGGGTCGACGTACCAAAACTCTTCTCCCAACTACAGCGAGTTTACTGAACTCCGACCGATCAAAGTCTGAAATCGCCGACAAGCTGAAATTTCAGCAGACAAAACAGAAATTTTATTATGATAAAACAGCGAAGCCTTTAAAGCCGCTGCAAGAAGGCGATATTGTGAGAGCGAAACCGTATCAGCTCAATGAAAAGTCCTGGGAGAAGGCAACCGTCAAAAAGAAACTTGACGAAAGATCTTACGAGATCGAAACCGATAGCGGCACTACTCTACGTCGTAACCGAGTACACCTGCGTGCGACACAGGAAGACCCTACACCTACTCCGGTAGTGATCGAACCTTACCCTTTGACCGTTCCAACTGGAGATATTCCGGTACAAGAGCCTGTGGAGACTCCCAAAACACCACTAAAAGTTCCCACAACACCAGCTAAGGTTCCAGTTAAGGTCCCTAAGGTTCCTGCTAAAGCTCAAAAGGCTCGAGTTGTAGAGCCAACTCCCTATGTGTCTAGATCTGGGCGAAGCTCCAAACGCCCTAGTCATCTTGCTTCTTATGTGACTTAAGAATTGTATATTTGTATTTGTACTACATACCGACTAGTTATGTGTATTATGTATCCGACACATATTTTCTAGTAATTGTCAAACTAAAGTTTAGTGTCAACTACATCATGTAATTATCTCGTAATAATTACTCTGACTTGTAATAAGCTATGTATGATTGTAAGCTTTTTCTAAGTCCATTGGGGATGTTATACGATTCGTCTTTTACGCGTCGTTCCGTTTCGACTGCACCGCTATGAATCCAACTTTTCCCTGTAACGCCGAGTTTCTCGGACGCGCTTCCCGCGCAGACACAGTGTTAATAAAACTCCAGTTTCCAAGTCACTTTATGACTCCTTCTTGGATTTCCCTAAACCTCTACATATTGAAACAATGTCTATCCAACCATTTATTTATCTTATATATAGGCTGTATAAATGCTTATAATTCTACAGCTAATGACCTGTGTCTAATTGTAAAAAAAAAGATTTTCCTTTTATTCAACTTTATAACATTCAGCTAAAATTGAAATATCTTTGTGTATACCAAAGATAAATGATTAGCACTGTAAAAGTTGATAATAATATTAGATTGAAGATGATTTGCATAAGAAAAAATGCAACATGGTCAAACTGCAACATGACCATCAGTAGGTTTGAACCACCAACCTTCTGATTTGAAGTCCCTCACCATAGCCACTATACCACAGTTTGCTGTAATGACAGTGGAACAAAATGCTTGGGCTGAATGAGGTTGCTGTATTATGTTTGGGATGAGGTTTTTGTTCAAAACCCCCTTTCAGGGGCCTCTTGTATAACTAACATGATGATGTCACAGGGGATTCCCCTACCCTCCCATGCCCTAATTAACCATTCTGAAGGAAATAGCAATGTACATTACACAATTATGGCAAAACTATGGGCAAACATAGGTTTTAACATGGACAGGAGTTATAAATACCATTGCATATTGCATATAGTTACCAAAAGGCCTATGTGCACATTGCCCTATATGTTTGGTCATGTGACCTCCATTCATAAAGTACTTCCAAATAAGGGCATTGCCATATATGGTATGCTGCAATACTGGGTGGGGTTTCATATTTTCTCAGTAAAATGGTCAATTCCCATTGATTAAACATAGATATCAATAAAATGTGACAGCCAATTAGTTTTTATTAGTTGTCTAGGATGCAAACTATTTTTTATTTCACAAAAAAACATACAGTTTAAGCATAAATCCAAAATATATGTATGTGCAAACTGCAGGGTACAGTTTTAGGTTCTTACCCTTTTAGTATTATAAGTAACTATGAGACAGGGGTAGCGCCATCTAGAGAGTTCATGCCCGTGGGAACAATATAAATCATAAATGAAGACATAATTTATTATAAACAGATCAGTATCCTTATGGCTCCTTCTATCCTTTGACAGTGTCATGAAAAGTCTTTGAGGCATGATAAAAAGTTTAGAGTATGTTGGTGAGTCAGTCTCAGGTTAATTTAGGTGTGGCTCTACCACCTTGGTGGAACACCCATAAAAGAACTGTTACATTTCAACAAAATTGGACTTCTGTACCCAAAAATCTCAGAAAACATACAAATCAAATAAAAAATTCATTAATTCCCCAATTGTAAGTTCCTAACGCGAGTTTATGCCAGAAATCTAGAAGGGAAAGTTTCAAAATGTGTGGCGGGAAACCTCCACCGGATCCACCGGATCACATGACTCGTGACGTCATTGTAGGAAGTAAACTTCCGCCATCTTGAATTAGGATACATAACTCTCATTTGATCGGCATCTCCGCAAAGAAAAGGAGAAAACTCGATGAAATGACAACATTACAGGTAATATTTCCATCACCGTTCAAATGTCGAACTTATAATGTGTCGACTGGGTCATTTTCATAAAAATTAACATCCGATTTTGCTTATTTCGACGTCAAAACCACCACGGAAATGCTTCTTTCTGGCTTCCATTCGAGTGACACTGTTTTGGAAGTGTGTTGTGTTGTGAAAGGTTTCTTTTGCGATTTCCCCTTCGCTGTTGGATAATTACATGAAATAAAACGATGACAACGATCAGATTGGCTCAAAACACATGTGACTGAATCGATGGTTCTGTTTTATTTCTGTTATTATTATATTTCTTCTTAGCCGGACCCTGTAAAACTTGTGTCATGTCAAAGATTTGTTGTGACAGTCACTGTCAGGTGACTTGACCAAGCACCTGTTTTAGCCTTGTCAGTGATATTATGTCAAATATTTTTCGTGACTGTAATGTTAGTTTATTACCTTCTCCGACTTAATAATAGCCCCCTATCAGAATGTTGGGACAACTATCAAGGATGAGACGAAATACGTTGTTAATTTTCAATCCTTGGCTTGGTAGACATTAAATTCCACCAAGTTTTCAATCAAAAGTTATCCACTGTTTTTGAGGTGAAAATTGTGACCGAGGATTTTCCATGTAAAATGAAGGATCAAGAGAATATTTGATGAACCTGCAAGAATATTTATCTACATCATTTCCTTTCAAAATGACAAGTTAGCTCAGGTTTGTAATTTCCCCGCGAGCCACGCAGTGAGTGAGCCTTCTAAATTCATAATATGTCATCTTCAGAGGGCAAAACGAGAGCACCATGTATAACTGGCTCTAACTCTAGAACCAATGTACTAGAAAATATAGAGATGAAATTAATATTAACGTAAACGTTAAAGCATATTAAGCATATTAAACTGGACATCCTGTTTGTCTACTAGATATCACCCAAAGCTGAGGGGGTTGGGGTGGTCTAGTGGTTAGTGCTTTGTTTGCAAGTAGCCACCTGGGGTCGATCCTGGGTGCTGCCTGTAAGATCGTCTCAGCTTGCCGTTTTTCCCACCACCACAATCTATACAACTGTGTCATACAACTGTGTAGAGACCCTGTGGGGTTTCCAGCACTGTCAGACCAAGTGGTTCTTTTGGGTTCAATGCCCGGTTGGTGTCTGGATTCACTAAGAGATGGGGTACAGCAAAAATGATTTCCAGGTTTTGATCCCCTGCTGTTTGCCTTCCGTGTCACCTTCATCTCATAGATACAATCACCAAAGACAGAAACTTGTTTTGCCGTGAAAATCATCCTTTGCCGTGAAAATCATCCTGTCTGTAGCTGTAAATTTGCTGAGCGGACATTAAACTCCAACAATCAAAGCTGAAAAGCATTACCTTGTCCAGTTTGGAAACAGCCCTGAAGGGTTGGTCGGATGCTAAAATTGAAATATGTTCTGATATAAACTCCAGAGATGCCATTTTTCTGGATTTCCGGATCTTTGGTCAGCTCAGTAGTCAGTATGAGAATAAAGTTTAATTTCTCTTTTTGAAATTATTATTTTCACATTTGAGAATCTTCCTGTACCTATTCTAAGCGTTTCAACCTTTCCCTGTGATAAGCTTCACACTTTTAGTTACAAACGTGAAAATCTGGAGATGTCCTTCCTGCTAATCCAGATTCCCTAACCTTCCTGAGTGGCATCTCTGCAACTCCTCAAATATCTTCACTGTATGCCTACTTTTGAAGACCACAAAATGTTACCATTAATTCCTCCAGTCTGACTTGAGTTTCACAAATTGCATGTTGTTGTGAAACGAGCCTGTTGGTGTCTTCTGGGCTACCCTAGTAAGTCATGTGCCATTATTAATAGACTATTTTCGGCACTGTCGCTGTGATAGACTGCGTGACTGGGCCCAAGCACTTGGTTATTGGTATGAGGCGCTAGAAATTAACAGAAATCAACACAATTGAAAATGAGTATTCATAGCTAAGATCAATAATGTGAGTATCAGTTTGGACGCACATTGAACCAGGGGCTCCAAAGCCTTGTAAATATTCATCGAAATTCTCAAAAATATAATCTAAATTGGAGATTAACCATGCTACTAAAACAAAGACTAGGAAGAACACCATCCATCAATATAGCTGCAGATAGTAAAGGAAATTAAAGATTTCCTCGAAACACCATCGTCGTTTAAAGTTTAACACCTTTTTTAAATAAAAACATTAAAAACGTTATGGCATAGATTTAGGGTGGATCGGGATACCTTGAAAATGTATAAAAATCCCATTTTTCTTTAGTTAGTTTTTTTTTTTAGCCCCCTTATGGGTGTGTTTATAAACGGCCCTATAGCCGACCCCTCACGTGCCGTGCATGACGAAGGGTCAGGTGAGGGTCGGTGAGGTGGGTCTCTATACTCTGTGAGGGGTACCTGGCCGGCAGTACATGGCTCAGGGTCTCAGGAGTAACACCTCAGGATCAGTTTTACAGGGAAATACACAGGATGGTCGTCTGGACTTTGGGCGTATTCAGGTATTTTCTGGTAAGATTGACCTGTATTTTGTTGTTGTTGTTGTTGTTTTTGTTTTTTTGTTTTTTTTCATTATTTTTTTTTTGGTGTGGGGTGTGTCCTTTTATTTATTTTTTTATTTTTTTTTAAATCCCTACCTCATTAATAGGTTTATCTGCTTTTCAAGAGATTTGCTACATTATGATACATTGCTACATTATGATACAGGGAACCCTGTCCGACGTCATTGGCTCATTACTGGACGTCTCTCTATACTTGCCGTACCCTACGTTCTGTGTCAGAAACTCTGGTTAAAACGTCGGACCATAACCAGGGGTTTTCCTTAACTATTTTGTCCACTAGTCCACCGGGCTAGTGGTCGTATCTTTACACTAGCCCGGATCAAAGTTTCCCTTGCCCATATGAAAATATCATTAAGAATTTTTTTGATTTTCATTCGTCCACTGGGCCAGTTGCTAACAAATTGCACTAGCCCACAGTGGTGGACATAGGTCTTAAAATTCAGGCTCCAGTCGGGCCCCAACCTTTTGATATCTAGGGGCCTGCAGCAAAATCTACTATGACTATGGCCCTCACTATGAATAACTTTAAAATCCTGGTACTTTCTAGGGACCAGTGGGGCCCCCTAGGCCAAAAAGCTTAGGGGCCCCACCCTCTTTCTTAGGCCCGTGGGCCCCCGGGCCCCTGGTTATGTCCACCCCTGAGCCCGACAGGATTCTTACTAGTACTCGGTACTAGTTATTTTACGGTAAGCAAATCCCTGATAACAATTAGACCATCATTTCACTCTTGTCCTCTTTTGCTTGCAGAAAGCTATTGACTTGGTGACCAAAGCGACAGAAGAGGACAAGGCCAAGAACTATGACGAGGCGCTACGACTCTACGAACACGGCGTAGAGTACTTCCTACACGCCATCAAATGTAAGTCGGTTTCAGAGTCTAAATTTTAAAGTGCACCCGAAGTGCATGATTTTGAAATGTGTGCACCTGAATGGTGCGTGGATTTTCACCATTTTAAGTACTAAGGCGAATAGACAGGATAAAATCCTGATTTTGAACATTGTATTTTATATCGAGGTTAGTTAAATGTGTACAAACAAATACTACAGGAAAATGGGGTGTTGGAGGTGGGGGGATTGTCAAAGAATCCTCTTCATGGAAAACATAGTCAATTTGCAAATATAACCAAATTACTAAATCTTACTTCTCCAGGTTCTGAATTGAATTCCCAAAATGTAAGGCATGAGTTTTATTTTGATTTTTCCCCTTGGGGGTGGGGTGATGTAGTGGGAGACCTGGGTTCAAGTCCACCTGTCTGTTGTTTCCATGCTCATATATCTGTTCATAGAACTTGTTCAAGTCAAAAACGCGATTGGTCCTGATATAGCTGAAAAAATTGCTGAGGGGACATTACACTACAACAATCGTAATCATGACTTGTTTTTCGAAGGATTTTCCAAAAGAATTTTTCCTTTAAATAATTTAAGAATGGGACAAATTATGGAAACGAGACAAGGATAGTTTGTCGCAGGGCATAGAAAACAGATTTCTAAGCAGTATTTGACATCACCCTCTATTAATACGTTCATAAAGCTATCCATGTTTAGACATAAGGCAAAGTAATTGAACAAAGCTTTGCCTCACACATATATCCGTCAAGTAAACAGACTAGGGACTTAGCCAGGGAAAGGTCTTGGTGTCTCCACTTCCTTATTCCAATCCCTGGGCCTGAAACTATTGGAACGTCAGGCCAAGGGGCATGGGGGTGTCTAGAATTCGGGAAAAAATACATACATATTGATAATTAATGCACAGTCCCTTGGCTGTCTGTGAACTTATATGCAATAAGAAATATCATAAATCTGTCTGCGTGTGTTTCAGATGAGGCCCACAGCGACAAGGCCAAGGACAGTATCCGCGCCAAGTGCGTTCAGTACCTGGACCGGGCGGAGAAACTGAAGGCCCACGTCAACAAGAAGAGCGGCGACAAGAAGAAACCCGTCAAGGACTCCGAGGGAGACAAAAAGTGGGTGTTTTATGTTGTCATGTAATCCATTATATATGCAGGGTTCCCACGCAGGTCTTTTAAGGTCTTAACTTGATTGTATCAAATTTAAGGCCTTAAAAAGGTCTTAAATTTGGCATTTTTGTGGCTAGAGGTCTTAAAAAGGTCTTCAATTGAATTTTTTAAGAAATTAAAATGAAGTTACCAAATCCACCTTTCAAATAGGTACTCTCAATTGAAATTTAAATCATACAATATTTCTGAAATTTCTTAATATTAAATAGGTTTTTTTTTGTGACAGGGGAAACATACCTGTCTGTAAAATCTGTTTTTCAAGTAGTGTTCTTCTTTTATTTTTACTTTTTTCATTTCCGTTCCCTTTCTCTAATAAGTCAAATACATGTACCCGAGTATTCTGTTTTTAAACAGATGTAGAAAATTAACACTTGATATCCTCGAACTTGTTACGATTTGGTTTAAATTATTATACTCAAGTTAGAAAGATTCAAAGTTTTATAAATGTTCTTTGGTTTTGCTGTTTTCATATATGGGTTGTTTTTTCAGGGGAAGCGACAGCGACTCCGATGAAGACCCAGAGAAGAAAAAGATGCAGAATGCTCTCTCCGGTAAGGCAGTAGTCATCTTCTATAAACCTTGAATCAAACATAAGCACCCGACATAAATATTTTGTTAGGAAATATCCATTTAAAAGGAATATTTTGATGGATACAGTTCGGAAACTGAATATAGATTTATATTTGCGATTTCACAGTAATAATTATTTGTGGAAGTTATTCATTATGTGTGAGTAGGGAGCAGCTCATAAAAACTAATGTACAATATTTTAAAGTGGATTCCCCAATTCTTGGTGAGTAACTTATATTGTTAAACCCGTTGCTGAAACTGCCCTCCAAGAAAAATCTGTTTCCAGTCTAGCGGGTGAATTAAGATCCTCCGAGCAACTAGGAATCTTTTGATATCCGTTTTTTGTAGAGGTTGGTTAAAGTTCTGACATAAAAAAAAGAAAATGAAAACAAATCTTTCCACCCGCCATAAAATAGCCACCCAGCTGGTCAACCACAAACAGATTTTCTTAAATGGATGGCCAACGTGTAAGAATGCATGTATACGGATGCACATATAATATGTAAATACCGATTTCTGCAGCCCAAAGTCCGATTGTGCGTCTGGGGCACAGGATGCTTCCATTTATCATTGCCGCTCGGTAATAATAGCGACTCTTGGTTTTGCTGATTCGCATAAAATTCAACAAAGAAAGGAATTCTTGTTTTTAAATTGTCAATGTCTCACTTTACTTCAATTTTTGATATGATTTAAGTAATGATGTACAAGATTACAGTGAAAAAAAAACACATTTTTCTCGTACTTGCCCAATGTCTAAGAGAAAAAAACAATCTACAAATGGGATGTAGTATGAGACAAAAAGCGCATTGATCTATGTGCAACCTCAGCATCAGGGTCAGGTGACCGCCCCTGTGATGGACGGGTGTTCTCTGCGTTTGTTGTTTGCTTTCATATTTTGACCAATTGAAAATGCTTATCAGTTGCCATTATTGATATTTATTCCAGGTTTTCATGTTTTCATTTTGCCAGAATGAAGCAGATGATCTATTTATTAAATCAATAGTTTTTAGTCAGGATGTAAATTTTACCTTTTCCAGAGTTATTTTACCCAGAATATATCTTGATAAATATATGATTAAACTCAGCATTAAGTCAATAAAAGCTTGAAAAAGCCAGAAGAAATGATATACATATATCAGTAAGATTTTCTAGTGTGTGGAATTACTTTAAACAATCATTGTATGATTCAAAAGCAGAACGTCGGAATTTCTTTCTCAAACAACTAGTAGTCATTTTTGGACAAAGTAAGCAGAAGATCGATATTTTATTATACCGCTTTTAGAATTTATAACTTTAAACCAGGCTGAACGTCGGTCTGTAAATGCACCATGTAACTGTAAGAGACGGATTCAGTTAAAGCTGCAAGAATAAATTTAAGTTTTCTTTTTTGTTTCACTATTGTAATTTGTAGGTGGGAGTTATTTGTTACAATAGCTAAACCACTCTTTACAATCTATCCCTTGGGTACATATAACAAAGTAATTTAATCATAACATTTAACCAGTAGCGTTCTCTAGTCCTATAAATATCATGACAGGTAAATTGTGAAATGAATTGATTATTATCAGTTAAAGTCCCATATTCAATTTAAGATCAGATAGGTGCGAATAAAACCCTGTATGTACTTTAAAAAATGATGTAGGACATATTGATTATTTTTACCACAAAACGTTGTATGCCATATGCTCCGGTTCACTGTTAAAGTGTATTTGTTATCTGCATCATCACTGTAGGAAATTAGGCTTATATCTTGTGCACCCGGCGGGGG
Source organism: Lepidonotus clava (assembly GCA_936440205.1). NCBI lineage: Eukaryota > Metazoa > Annelida > Polychaeta > Phyllodocida > Polynoidae > Lepidonotus > Lepidonotus clava. Next base: position 53,295,072 of record OW387140.1, read on the forward strand.
CACATTTCCTCAAACTGTGCACCTGGAATTTGGTTGTTGCACCCTCCTAATATGTAGCTATTATATCAATTATTATATCATGATGGGTGCAAAAAAAAATATAAAAAAATCATGCACACGGCTGTGAAAATGTGCATGCAGGGTGCAGCTTAATTTCCGACACTGAATGAATCATAAATGTTTGTGTGGGGAAATGAAACTTGTAAAATAAAAAATCTTCTTATCTGAGGATAGAAGCCTAAAAGGAACTTCCATTGATGCTGATAAACTTTTTTTCAGATGCTACCCAGTCAATTTGTACATGCCAAAATACTTATATTCGTAATCTAATGTTTCAGGAGCAATCGTCATGGAGAAGCCTAACGTGAGTTGGGACGATGTGGCCGGGTTAGAGGGGGCGAAGGAGGCGCTGAAAGAAGCGGTTATTTTACCCATCAAGTTCCCACATCTGTTCACAGGTACGACAAAACAACTCCCACTATGGCCTCAGGGCTCAACATTAAGCATTGTCCGCCTGCCCAGGGCAGGTAAAACTTATGGTGGGGCAGGTAAATATTGAAATTCACCTGCCCAAAGGGCAGGTAAAATATTTGGCATCTAGTTATAATCTAGTAAAGCTGAGCATGAAAATTCTAAAGTCGGGCAGGTAGAATTGCACCCACACCTGCCCGATGGGCAGCGAAGCGAAAAACCTTAATGTTGAGCCCTGGGCCTCATACTTTTGGTTCTAATACAATATTCAGTAGGGGGGCACGTGTCCGGACCTGGTTTGAGTCCACAGTGGGCTATTTGCCTGCTGCATTGTCTTGCCTTGCCATCGTTTCCACCCCTATTGATTCAATCAGGCAACTGGTATTACATAAACGAGAGTGGTCCTGATATAGCTGAAAAATTGCTGGATAGACGTTAAAATCCAAAACATCATCATCACCATTATTCAGGATCGCAGGCTTCACTCGCAGTGGCATATACATCTTTTTGTTTTAATTCATATTCATTAATTATTCGCTCGATAATTTGTATTCCTATCCACATACGTCATCAACAATTACTCTCATATATAGAAAAAGAAGATGAATAACCCAGAGTTTTTCGGTGTTCAAACCGACTCTGGATGTCATAAATTCACCTGGGACCTTGTTGTTAAATATTTGTCGTTTTGTTGTACTTCAGGGCGGCGGACACCGTGGAGAGGAATCCTCCTGTTTGGGGTGAGTCTTTGGTTTATCAAGTGTAACTTTATGGATTATGAGGCAATATGCCAGACAGACTATACAGTCATATTGGCCATAAGCAACATGGGCTGAAGCCACCCTTAGTAGACGTTTTGCTTCTATTAGACCACCTCACTAGATATAGTGCCAATTGCTAAATGAGTTTTTTTTTAAGTTTCTGAAATAATATTTGTTCTCAAAATATTGTTCTCTTTGTACCTACAAATAAATTCTCGACCATCAAAGTTGCTGTCTTTTCAGCCACCGAGCCTTATTCAGAGGTTTTCTGTCAATGTGAGAAATTAAAGGAAAACTTGCACATAAATTCACAAACTGCTATTTTTTGTGTATTTGACTTGACTTAGTGAACCTACAAAAGATCCAAAAGTAAAAATATGAAAATGCCAAGGTCCTAGGGAATTATTGAGGAAAGGAATTTTATTTTGGGAATTCCCTGACTGCTGGCTGCTCAGTACTCCCCTTGCTACGTCACACCTATGGGAATTCCTTCTAAAGTTATTTTGGAATTCCCTAGTTAATAAATGGTCATGAATGGATATGTATTTAGATTTATTATGAGTTGCACTGGGCTTAATTTGTATAATTTGGTTTAGAGGGCATAACCCTTACTACAAATTCTACAGGGATGGGGATTCCCTTTCAAGCGCAGATGGGATTCCCCAAGAACTCCCCTTGCTACGTCATAGATTAGGGGATTTCCCTTAAAAATTAATTAAAATACAAGTCTTTTTTAATGTCCCATAACTGTGTGTAGACTGGGAATTTTCCTGCAATTATTCTTATATTTATAGTGGAAGTTGTGAATAACATGCTGGATTGAATTCATTGAAAAATAAGTATGCTGTAGTTATGTGCAAGCTTTCCTTTAATGAGCCACTGGTTCATACAGGAATTGCCCATCCTGCATGACTAGGATTGTTGCTGGATGATAGTTTCTGAGGAATAATACATAGGAACTTTTCCACTCTTTTAGCCGCCTGGAACGGGTAAATCCTACCTAGCCAAAGCCGTTGCCACCGAAGCCAACAACTCCACCTTCTTCTCCGTGTCCTCGTCCGACCTCGTCTCAAAGTGGCTCGGTGAGAGTGAGAAGTAAGTGTCCTGAGTTACAATATTGCTAGGGAAGTTTACAGAGAATGAAGGACTAATTATAATCAGGAAAGAGTAACAGTATGTATATGAATGACCACCTAAGGAAATAAATTGATGTTCAAAATTGCAATGATGTAGCAGTGACCCAAATTCAGGGTGCACCCTGCACCCAGCATGCATGATTTTGCAGCAGGGTGCAAGATTTTTAAATGTGTGCACCCAGATAGTGCACTGTTTTTCAACCTTTTAAATAGGTTGTTACTGCAATGTACACACAGAAGTGTCACCTTGTCAACAATTTTAAAACCTAAAAAAAATTGAACCTTAATTCCCGAGACTGTAAAACTTAGCACATGTTATTTGAATTTGAGAGTAATTGGTTGGTTTGTTGATTTAATTTAAAATCAGATTTTTGTTCCCAGCCTAGGTAAATCTAAACCTCTGATAAAAACATGAAGAATCTGTTTTTCTCATTTCTTATGACATATATATATAGTACTGACCGAGGTGTGATATCAAAATAGTTGTCGAGGGTCGAGGGCCTGCGCTACGCTACGGCCCTTGACCCTGTAAGACCCAGGGAATAACTATTTTGATATCATACCGAGGTCTGTACTGGATTTATTTTACCACCTATGAATCTATAATTCTAAAAGGACATCAAAGGCAATAAAATCTCTTCAATACAGTTTTTGAATCGCGGAAATTGATCGAATATTGACAAAGATATTGATTTAAAACAGTTACGACAAAGCATAAACAAACGGCGGAATTTTGTGACGTAAGAACGTAACCTAGCAACGTGACCTAGATATTCTTGTGGTGCACTCTGATTGGCTGATAGCACAAGGGGGCGTGGTCTATGAAAAGTTATTGCCCTGGCTCCGTGCATTCCTATTGGTTTAGCCTTACAAAAGGGGGCGTGGCTTTTGTTTCCTTGGTTTTTCAGGGTAATAACTTTGTGTTATTCTCTTGCTCTCTGTAGTTAACAGTTTAAATGAGGGGAATCTCATTTTTGTTATTACCCTGGTCGGGGAATATGACATTTAAACAGGAAATGTACAGACACTTCGCCATTAGGGGTGAAATAAAAGTAACTGACTTAAACAACACTTCTTGTATCTTTGCTTGCAGGTTAGTAAAGAATCTGTTTGAGATGGCCCGTGAACACAAACCCAGCATCATCTTCATTGATGAGGTTGACTCGCTTTGTTCATCACGTAGCGACAATGAGTCAGAATCTGCAAGGAGAATCAAAACCGAATTCCTTGTCCAAATGCAAGGTAAGTAAATAGTGAAACTTACAACCATACCTATGCGAGATGTTTCTGTATGGATCTAAGACCTGTTTGTATTAAACATATTTATACCATTGGGTATATTCTTCAAATCCTCCTCGGTTCTTTAGAGGATTACCATGCAAGTCTTAAAGTTCTTGAATTCATTTTATCAAATTTATGTCCTTAAAAAGAACATAGATTTAATATTTTCCGGAAATAAGTGTTAAATAAGTGTCAAATTAAACTTGAAAACGAAAATCTATTCATTATCAGGTACCATTGTATCTGATAATGAACAGCTAAAAAGCCGAGTATTTGTATGTCAAAGAATTGTGAAATTTTTCTGGTGGAAATGTTGAGAAGTCTTAAATCTTCTGAGTTTTGGTCTTAAATTGGTTTCTAAAAAGAAGCATGGGAATCCTACTTTAGCATTAAACTTATAGAACTATATTATGAATTATACTACCAAACCAAATGTTTGCTCATGATTGATGTTGCCATCTGTAGGAGTGGGAAACGACAACGATGGGATCCTCGTGCTAGGAGCCACCAACATTCCCTGGGTTCTAGACGCAGCCATACGCAGAAGGTAACATTTTATTTCTATTGCTCGGAAACAGGGATGTGCCATTATTCTAGCTTATTTTGTTAAGGATAATGCCCACTTACTAAATGAAACATGGAAATGCATTATAATTTGGTGTGATTTATCCACTGTCCCAGGGGAATTTGAAAGTTTTCACCACTAGGGGGAAGCACAAGTTTGTGGGCATTATACTTAACTGGCACTCTAGGCTTGAAACTTGTGATGGTTTAGGTTATGGTTATCTTTCTGAAAGTTATCCTCCTAGTAGCTTCTAAATTGAAAATAGGAAATACCTCTCTGAGTCTCTAGATTTTCTTGGCTTGAGGCTACAATAAGCTTCAATAATGCTGTGATAAGACATATAAACTGCTGCAAGCTATTATCACATATCTGAATTTTCCGTCCCTCCCAGATTTGAGAAGCGTATCTACATCCCTCTCCCCGAGGACCATGCGAGGACCAAGATGTTCAAGCTGCACATGGGCACCACCCCCAGTAACCTGTCAGAGAACGATTACCGTGAACTTGGCAGGCAGACCGACGGATACTCTGGTGCTGATATCGGTATTGTCGTACGTGATGCACTGATGCAGCCAGTGCGAAAAGTCCAGACAGCTACTCACTTCCAAAGGGTGAGAAATTTATTCTGAAGAATGTGCAATAAAGGTGCAAGTTGCCATGTTTTCATTACTTTTATGTACAATCTGCAGTTTAACTAATTTTAGGAGCAAAAGAAATACATACATTGGTATTGTGTGGAAACAGATGTTTCTTCAATATGCTATTCTTCGTTTGACTGAGTTCATACTGTTCCTCATTTCATCAACAAAAATTACTGAATGATTATGTTTGTTTCCAGGTACGTGGCCCTAGTCCAACTGACAAAAATCTGATAGTTGATGACCTCCTGAGCCCCTGTTCTCCCGGGGCTCCCGGAGCCTTAGAGATGGACTGGTCCAAAGTACCCGGCGACAAATTACTCGAGCCTCTAGTCAGCATGGTGAGTGTCACTATTACTTGTTTCAGAAGAGTTCATCCCCAGTTCAAGAAATGCCATTTGTAACTGTGAAATAGAACCCATCGATCATGATAAGTTTGAAGAGGAAAAAATAAAAAATGATCTTTCATCTTGATAGTATTTTAGGGTTGAACAAGAAAGTTTTCTTTTGTGTGACAGATACATTACTGATTCTTACTGATAATTTACATTAGATGCGAATGTATAAACCATTCTTTTGTTTTGCAGACTGATGTTGTTCGATCGCTGGCCAGCTCCAAGCCAACAGTGAATGACGAGGACTTGATAAAGTTACGTAAATTCACAGAAGACTTTGGGCAGGAGGGCTGAAGAACAAATAGGGAAGCCTTAAAATTTACTGACATTTACACAACCACATACATTTCAAGTAGAAACATAATCATCTTTCATCACAGGGGTTCTATACTAAGTTAAGCTGGATATCTATCAGTAATGCTTTCGCAGTCGTTGATGAAACTTAACCAATGCAGACCAGTATGTATCCCTCCAGCTGGACAAATAACTGTTGTGTGAAGGTCCATAGGTGAATTGACTTAACAGACAGTTGTTCCCCATAAGCTAAAACAAAATGACCCATGTATAGAAAGCGCTTTGTTTGTGTGTTAGTTGCTGTGACAGGATCCTGCGAGCCGCGTGGACTCCAAAGTCCACGGTAAAAATTCTTCTGCAGTTGGTGTAAGTTTTCTGTAGAGATGAAAGTCTTCCTTCAAATTGGTGGACTTCTACATCATTCTGACTTCAGAAAGCTTAATGTTTTTCAAAGTTACTGGTCAGGAAAGCTAAGCTTTTTCTATCCCTGGTAAAACCAGATGGAACAAGTTATGCTCCAATATTTTTTGCCAGTGCTGTAAACCAGAACAATGAAAATCATCTTCATCATCCCTTGTTGTGCTCCTTGCACTCCTTCCACTGATTTCTGCAACAGATTCTGAAGATAACTTTCATCTCTGCTTTATTGATGCATTTCCCCATTCATCTAACACAACAAAAACTAGAAACAAAGTTGGTAATACAAACAGACTTTTTTATGGGAGAATTGATAAAAGAAAGCTTTCAATTCTGCCATTATGGATACTCTTAATTTAAGATGTTATACACATAAGTTGAGCGATCATGTGATCTTCTGAGAAATGTAAATAGGAATTGTTCTTGTGTCCTCTGAAACCTCAATATTTGTTTCATATGTTTACTTTAACCCCCAGAGGATGAAATTAGGTGTAGTGTTGGTCTTGATGATGTGTACAAGTTATCTTGATGCTGGCAGGTCCTGGTACCAAATACACAGAAACAGTAGAACTTTGTGTTTATAGATGTGTACAACTAGAATCAGTGTTGATCAAGAAAAATAAAATCAATAAGAATATACAATGATTTCTTTCCTTGATTCTAGGATAGTTTCTCCCTGTACCAATGTTGAATGCCATCTAATGATAGTAAGCTGTTACCCAACTTTTCATATACAGTTATTGTTCATGAATATCCACAAATCTAATTATGATGATACATTATCAACCCTACTATAATAGCAAATTGTTGTTGACTAGTGAACTGCATTCTAGGCAATGCAGAAATCTGTTCATTTTGTAGCAAACATAAAATTTTTTGAAGATATTGGAAAAAACCATCACTACCCTTATGTTGTTCTGGTCAGTGGATTTTGTGATACGCAGTTTGTAAATTTGTGCGGATGGATTTGCGGAACTGTAGGGCTATTGACAATGATTGTAACAATTCTGAGTCCAGAAACCATAGATCTGTCTTAGATTTTTATAAGACATCATGTCTGCTTTCACATTGAAGAAATTATCCCAGAAATATGTCAAAACATGCTTGTACCTTTCGGAGGACATTCATAATGCTCTGTGTTTCTTATTTACAAGCCTTTTTTTTTCAGGATTCCTATATTTCAATTGAGGTCAAGTATAGTAATAGTTTCATTATTATACTACAAGTCAGTTTGATAATGATTTTTTATACCATTATTGTAAGCCTCAAGCTGAATGTTCACATTGCAATTTGTTGGAAACAACACACTTAAGTATGTATACTTAGTTTACATTTGGAGTGTAGTTTATGCAGGGGAACGGCTATAGTATACGCCAATCATAATACACGCTTACAAAACAACTCAACATGAAAATTTCTGACAAGATGAAAACACATGTCACATCCAACGTCTTTGTCTAAACTGACACAAGTTATTTTCCCACCCAAACATTGATTTTGCATATTTTTACCACTGCACCAAACTTATATCAAACCTTGGTTTGAACATTGCGCAATGCTGATTCTGCAGGAATTCTTACTTCATGAAGTTAAAACAACCTTTGATACAAAAATGATGTTGAGGAATTGATACATAGTCACTAACAATTTTGAAGATGTTAAATGTAATAAATATTTTCTGATTGTAGATATTATCAATTTTGCCAACTAATTGTGACTGGTATTCCCATCAAAAGACCATGTACAGTTGGTAGTTCATCTAGGTGTGTACTATTTGTGGTCTCTTGAGCAGACTACTTGATCGAACCTCCGAAAAGACATGCTCTGCCTTGATGGCAGGTATATTGTAAATATATCGTTCCTGCTTTCCATGAATAAAGGTTCTTGTCAAGTTAACCCTTTAATGTTGTATATTGATAGAGGACTGAAATATATTTTTTCTCTTGTTCTAAATTGCATCAGAATATTTCAGCTCTAGGTAATTATAATACAAATTTAATGTCTGATCTGCTCTCAGGGGGGAGGGATGGTGTTGTGGGTTAGGTGCTTGCCTCTCACTTGGCTGGCCCTGGTTCAATTCTTGGCCTTGCCTGCTACAACATCTTGCCTTGCCGTTATTTCCATCACCATAGATTCAATATAGTACTTTGTATAAGCCAAAAGCTTAGGGAGATATAGCTGAAAATTTGCTGAGCACACCTTAAACTCCAACAATCATCTGCACTCTCAGAGGTGTTTTGCTCCTAATTACTACTAAAGAAAATATTTCAGTTATATATGCAGGTGTGGTCTGTACATGTCTATTTAGGTCTCATATCAAAATTATTTGCTCCACAGTTGTTCACATTTTTGTATCTTTGTTAGATAAGTTATTGGGGACCGGGGCTGGGACTCCTGTTGGAGCTCCCTGGGAAGAATGTTGCTTCAGTATCCCCTGCTTGTCGAAAGAGGCGACTAAAAGTGGTACCATGTGCCCCCAACTGGTCATCAATGGCCGGGTGTGTGGTGGTCTTTCTATTGGACATTGCACATTAAAGACCCCTTGCCACTCTTCAAAAAGAGTAGGGTATCGAACCCGGTGGTGGGTTTCTCTTAATTCATATCAAAGATTCAGTCACCGACCATGTGGCGTAAAACTAGAGCAAAGCATTACCTTGTGCAGTCTAGTAAGACAACCCAGAAGAGTTGGAGGACGTTAAACAAACCCAAACAAACAAATTGTGCCAAGAGAGTTTAGAAATAGGAATCCTTCACACATTTCAGAACTCTTCGCTGAGGTTTTATTGAGGCAAGTATATTTCAGTAACAGTTGACTCAATATTTACAAATATACAAATGGTCATGATAACCTTAAACTAGAAATGTATAATCCTAGATACAATGCAAAGTTTATGTCCCTTTGGCAATGTCTTCACAGCCCACAAACCCTGATATCCATTATCTTAATGCCTGACTCAGTTTAGTTCCATGCCAGATGAAGAAACCATAGTAGTACAGCTTTGAAGGGAAACAACTTCCTTTATTATGTACAAATTGGTGAAGTACCTGAAAAGTGGTACCTGCACTAACTTACCTATTCAAAATTCAACTTTAGCGAGTAACGGATTAAGCCTATTCACATGCAAAGGTTGTAGTTGATTTTTCTGTTTAAAGTTATGGGATGTTTAATTCTTAATACAAAAAAGAGGGAGAATTGACTTACAATTTCTAGAGAATAATTCCCTTGCTGATTAAAGCCAAATGATTACTTGCGTTGTATACTTTGAATATGAATGCACGCTAAGAAAATTTACTTTTTCTGAAGAGCAAAATGAGGTAGTCTAAATAGTAAAATTCACTTACTGTTAAACCTCATGTAAGTAACTTTCAGCATTTCACAAAAAACTGCTGAGATAAATATTTAAACAGTTGATTGAGAGGCAGACACTTCCTGACTTAGGTAAAATGTGGCATAGTCTCTAAAGTTTATTGCATTTAAAATGATAATGTCCCTGAATACAAGAAACTTTTAGACATTTTGATTTTCTCATTTGAATAATTAGTGTATCTCATCAAGTAGGCATCACTCGTATGCACTCTCACACTATGTGAAACCAGCCTTCACACATATGAGACAGTTGCTCCAATTTTCCATCAGAGACCTTGTTTGTATATAATATTATGTATCAAGACTGGAAAGCCCCTCTGTGGCCCTATGTGATCATTTCCCTGGTGGCTGGATGGATCAACTATGACCAGGGGCTAGCCATTGCCAATGTATTTTTGGAATAGCAAGTGGCACTGCACAGGCCATTTTTACCATAGACATAATGGTCAATCCAAATCTACTCCAACCACAGCCCAGGTGGCAGGCCTGTAGTGCACAGCGGGCTTTCCCCTGGCTTTCCAGTCTTGACATACACTATATATATATATATATATATATATATATATATATATACACACACACACACACAAGGACTCTGCTTCCATGAGCTCATTGCTCTGAATTGATGGTAGACTGTATCCAGGGCAGGTAGTAGGTAATCTTGGAGAAGACCGAAGGCAGTGGACGGTTGTGAAGGCTGCAGGGAATGCCCCACGAGACAACCCCAGCAAGCACGTAATGGTCGCCGGCTCGACACACAAGTGGACCACCCGAGTCACCCTGGAAACCAGAAATAACATCAAGTGTGAGTTAGCCTTTGACTTGTCATCTGTGATGCAGTCTTGGTTCATACTCCACTGTTGCTTCTGATTCTGCAGTAATCAACGCAGCAAGTATAGCCTTTTTTCGTTAAGTTAAAAGTTGGTATCACTTCACGCCGCTGTCAACTGGGTCAAACCGTTCACCAGGCACTACCGTAATACCAGAATGCTATATGCGGAGCAATGATTATAGCAGAATCTGATGTGACGGTGGAGTATGTCTTGGTTATGTATGGGGATGAATCAAATCACAGGCTTTATTCTTACCCAACTTGTGTTTTCAAAGTTGTCACTGTAAATGAGGCAAATAAGTACTCCTTCTATGAAAATTCCCCTCTATTACAGGCCCATACCCAAGGCCCGCTGTGGGGGATGGCAAAAATCCCTAAGTGGAACATTTGCTTATAATTTCAGTAATTGAAACATAAAAAGGGGGTGGCGAGTGAAATTGTAAAGGAAAAGTGGAACTTTTTAACAAAGTTTCGCCTCCCCCCCTAGTTACAGGCATGTATTAAGATTGAGAGAAGTAGTAGAGTTCAGTCTACATAAACAAGAACTCTTGTCTCACTGCTCCCCTGGTCCATTTTACCAATTAAATAATGTGCCACACAACTTGTTCCCATGTCCAATCATCTCATGCAGGGCTTATATATGCAGGATGTGACCAAATGATATGTTAAAAGAATATTGAGTTCAGATCATCCGGTCAACTCACCTGGCATGCTGCCTTAACTTGTCGGTCATGTTTCGCACATATCAGGTCATTTCCAATACTGGATCCAAAGTACGCAGTACAAAATCGGTTTGTTAGAACCTCCAGGTCAACATGAAGCAAAGTGTCTGAACCCTCCACTAGAATAGAAGAACAAGGCCAGAGCAACATCATATATAATCACCAATCAACAAGAAAATTTATGAAAAGTTTTCAGTCAATAATTGGCAGTGATTAATTTATGTTCTTTGCTAAGCTTTCTTAAGCCGCTACAGTTCATGTAATCTTGAGGCAAATATAGTGTTATGATATTAGGATGGGCCGAATACCTGGATCTGTTTCCTCCCCCTGGGGGTACAGGGGTGGGGCTTCTGCCTCTTGGAAGAATATATGCCCCCAGTCACCCCTGCTGATCATAAAAGGCAACAATAGGGGGGACCCAGCACTGACCAAGTGGTTCATTGAGTTCAATTCCTGGTTGGTGTCTGGGTTCACTAAGGGATGAGGTACAGCAAAAATGATTTCCAGGTTATGATCCCCTTGTAAACTATAGGGTGCTTTCTAGGACCCCATAGAATACTTGTTCAAAAAACCAAAGCATAAACTATGGGTGGCCTCTAGGGCCCCATAGAAAACTGTCAGTCAAAGCCAGGCCATACTGGAGATGGCTGGTGCAGCAGCAGCAGCATGGTGAGGGTGAGTCAGTGAACAAAGAACAGGACAAGTCAAGCTCAGTGGATAGACTGATGAGTTGGAGAATTTGTCGCCAATTTATACAAAAACTAGGCTGTCAGAAGTTGGACACGTTGGACACGTACAGTTCTTCACAATTGTGAAGGGAAAATCCATAATACACGATTCATGTGTCCCTCCTCCAGTGGGTGGAGGATTATTGACCAACCCTACACAGCCGGCAAAAAAACAGATACAAAATTGATCTCTGGGCTTAGTGTTGTCCCAACTTACACGACAATTTTACATTTCTAAAACCTTATAAATGATATAATCTTAAACATACTCATAGTACTTTTAGGTTTAAATAAAGTTCATAAAGAAATACCAACATCTTAATAAGACTCATACAATAAATTCATACTACATCTAGGACCATTTAAAACCAAGAACAATTTCAACACTAAAATACAAAGTACACATAAAACAACCCATAGTACTTTTAGGTTTACATAAAGTTCATAAAGAAATATCCACACCTTAATAAAACTCATATAATATTCATATGTATGTAGGCACAATAATATCAGTGAATGCTTTCATAAATACATACTACATCTAGGACCATTTATTCCAGTGACTACCATTAAACTATAAAAACATCAAATAGATCCCAGACTTCTACACAGGTCATCCATTTCTTAGATTTAAACATATTTCCAAAATATGGAGAAATCTCAAAATAAAACAAAAGAAGTCTGAGGATCTCAGGTCATCGCCCTGCATAATTAATGACCAAAACTTATTATAGCAGGGAAGTCTTATACCCCGGATCTCACCTGACTGAACAAGGCTGCATGAAAAACCTGGGCTGGATCCTCAGCGCCAAGGCTCACGAGAGGAAGAGTCTCTGGTTTAAGAAAAGGTCTTTGTAGTCTGGGGTTAGTTGGGGATCACAGGATTATTTGACGATGGGGGTAGTGGTGGGTACAGCATTGGGGGCCTGCTCCATCATAGCTGCAGGCTATGACTAGGGCAGTTGCTGCTGGGGTTGGGGTATTAATGTGATAACTAGTCTGATTGTATGAATTGGTACTAGTATCAGGGGGAGGGACTTCAGGACCAGACCAAAGCACTAGAAACTCTTCCTTCTCTTGTACACAACAGCTATGCTTGCTACCAACAATTGTGATAATAATATCAAGTAATAAAAGGGCAGGTACCCTGCCATTACACTAAGTTCCATTGGTGAACAGCTCTGAAAATAGGAGCTCATATTTGAAAAGAAAAGGGAATCATTATTCAATAAGGGAATATCTATTCTGTTAGAAATTGTAACTGTTTATAAATGTGTCGTTTTTTTTTTTTTTTTTTTTTTTAAATCAAATTTTGCAATCCAGTGTAACTACTTTAGGTTCAAAAAGCTGCCAGCACCACAGTAGCAAGGTGATCAGCCTTGCGACATGCAATGCTAGTGCAATTGTTCCTTGGAACAGCAGGAAGTGCATGGGAGCTTCTCCTGATAAGATTAGCATAGCAGGCTGATTTGAGCTGCCCTCATTCGACCATACACACCCTAGGGCTGTTCCCAGTACATCACATTGGAATGAAAGTCTCAGGCGTCCCTGAACTTTCCTTAGAATTAATTATGTAAGTAAACCATTTAAAACATTATTCAGATTTATGGATAAACATCACCAAAAATATGTTTAACCTAGAATGTAACCACAATTCTAACCTTCATAATATGGGGAGTTAAACAACTGCCACCCATTTAAAGTAACATAAAGGGAGTCCCTGCTCTAACCTTCAATTATGGGGAGTTCAACAACTACCACCCATTTAAAGTAACATAAAGGGAGCCCCTGCTCTAACCTTCTCTTATGGGGAGTTCAACAACTACCACCCATTTAAAGTAACATAAAGGGAGCCCCTGCTCTAACCTTCAATTATGGGGAGTTCAACAACTACCACCCATTTAAAGTAACATAAAGGGAGCCACTGCTCTAACCTTCAATTATGGGGAGTTCAACAACTACCACCCATTTAAAGTAACATAAAGGGAGCCTCTGCTCTAACCTTCAATTACTAATCTCTATAAACCATGATATGACAAGGGAGTTAACCAACTGCAACCCTGTAACAGCAAAACATACAAATATCAAAGCAGTAAAAGCATAGCAGAATGCTATAAAATGCTATGGGCCTCAATCTTGGATGAGCAAAACACCCAAGCATACATAATACAAATTGTCTATTCAATTCTCAGGTTAAAACAGGATCGGGCAGCCTTTATCAGTGTACTTACTTTCCTTCTAACTCAGAACATTGATATCCCAATTGCTTTGGAATAATGCGCCATCCCTCATACCATTAAAATGATTATGGGAGAACAACATTATTAATGTTATTCAAAAATGATCAATAACGATAACCAATAATCTAATAATACCTTCACCTCCAAGGGATGAAAAAAAATGTTTCAACTCCAGGAAATGTACATAAGAATAACATGCACAATAACATCATACAACATATAGAATAGAAAGTTAAGGCACGTAATATATATTTAGACAAGTCTAATGTGTCCCTGTAATACTGTCCACCATCAGAAAATACTCTACTGTCCCAAGTTTGTTCCTCAAGCCGGAGGGGCTATGGCATGTCCCATGATGTCCTCCATGAATTCAGTTGTATGGGAGAGATAGGTATATGTAATGTTCTAGCTCCATGTCGTCATGTCTCTAAGTCTCTGGTCAGGATTTATAGGTACAGGAGGGGCATCAGACAGTGATCACCAAAGTAATGTCCTATACCCAATTTGACCAAAATATCTGTAATCTAACTGTAAACCCTCCTGTACCTTACCTTAAATACTGCTGAAGCAACTGCAGATCCTCCATGTACGCTGCAGATGCCCTATTCATGCTGCAGACACTCAGTGTATGCTGCAGACCCTCAGTTGACGCTGCAGACCCTCAGTGGACGCTGCAGACCCTCAGTGGATGATGCAGACCCTCAGTGGACATTGCAGACCATACCTGGATGCCAGGGGAGGCAGGTGGTCGTACCTGTCCATCCCAATGTGGCCTGAAGCTGCCCAGCACTGTCACTGACCTCCTGACACTGCAGACACACTGTGAAAGCCGCAGGACCTCTGTGGACACCGCCAGACCTCCACAGAGGCTTCCAGACCTCAGTGGATGTTGCCAGCTCAAATGGAGGCCAGGGGAGGGCCAGGTGGTCGTACCTGCCCACCCCATTGCTGTCCATCACTCACCAATGTGGATCACTACTGACAACTGCTGCTGACAATTTTCAGAAGATTGCTGTGTTCGTTTCTTCTCATTTTACTGAAGAAAATGTCTCGTCGTGGTCGCCACTGTAAACTATAGGGTGCTTTCTAGGACCCCATAGAATACTTGTTCAAAAAACCAAAGCATAAACTATGGGTGGCCTCTAGGGCCCCATAGAAAACTGTCAGTCAAAGCCAGGCCATACTGGAGATGGCTGGTGCAGCAGCAGCAGCATGGTGAGGGTGAGTCAGTGAACAAAGAACAGGACAAGTCAAGCTCAGTGGATAGACTGATGAGTTGGAGAATTTGTCGCCAATTTATACAAAAACTAGGCTGTCAGAAGTTGGACACGTTGGACACGTACAGTTCTTCACAATTGTGAAGGGAAAATCCATAATACACGATTCATGTGTCCCTCCTCCAGTGGGTGGAGGATTATTGACCAACCCTACACAGCCGGCAAAAAAACAGATACAAAATTGATCTCTGGGCTTAGTGTTGTCCCAACTTACACGACAATTTTACATTTCTAAAACCTTATAAATGATATAATCTTAAACATACTCATAGTACTTTTAGGTTTAAATAAAGTTCATAAAGAAATACCAACATCTTAATAAGACTCATACAATAAATTCATACTACATCTAGGACCATTTAAAACCAAGAACAATTTCAACACTAAAATACAAAGTACACATAAAACAACCCATAGTACTTTTAGGTTTACATAAAGTTCATAAAGAAATATCCACACCTTAATAAAACTCATATAATATTCATATGTATGTAGGCACAATAATATCAGTGAATGCTTTCATAAATACATACTACATCTAGGACCATTTATTCCAGTGACTACCATTAAACTATAAAAACATCAAATAGATCCCAGACTTCTACACCCTGTTGTTTGCTCATCTGGTCACCCTCATCTCATAGATACACCAAAGACTGACCAAGTAAAAACACGTGTCTGAAAAGTCAGAATTCGTCCTTACTTGTTTTTGCTGTAAAAATTAACCTGGCTGTTGGTACGGCGTAAAACATCCATCACTCACTTCCTCACTCTGTGCATGCTAAGTGAATAGGCTTTCTAACACTTTAAGTGTATGAATATATAGTTAAACATCACAAAAGGCAATGTATCTGTGGAAGCTTTAGTTTGAAACTCCATGTCATATGAGTGCCATCATTAAATTGATGCCCTGCTGTTTGCCCTGTCACCCTCATCTCATAAAAACTCAGAATTCGTCCTAACTTGTTTTTGCTGTGAAAAATAACCCTGGCTGTCGGTACAGCATAAAACATCCATCACTTACTAACTCACCTACACCAGCTTCCGTCTTTCCCCATCCGGTGACAACACATTGTGTGCCAGGTCGGAAGATGCTGTTTGACTGCGGTAAACACACAACATTGATGTCCTCATGTAGGTTTATAGGGTGCACCAGTTTCACAAGTGCCATGTCAAAGGGGGCTACCTGCCCTAAAGACTCCTCTGTAAGAAATCAGAAGTTTCATTTTAGGTTCAAAATCATGTATTCCATGTTGTTACTTTTCATTGTTTGATGCCATCTAAACTCTGATCTCTCACTTGGTAAAGGAATAACTATCATCACTTAGCTTTTATCGGCAACAATTTCCTTCTTTGATGAAACCCTTTAGAAAATTGTAAAGTTAATATTTTCATTTAAAAACAGTGATTAAAGGCAAATGGCTGACTTAGTCTTTGGTTTAAAGCCATATCTCCTTCATAAGACTCTGCTAATCTATCTTCATGCTTCAAAACTGGTCTGGAAAGTCAATGCTTATTCAGTTGAGAAAATACAGGGGCCCTTGATGGGGTTGGGTCCAATGTTGCACTTCACATTGAGAAAAGGTTATGTTGCTCTGTCAATTTAAAAAAAGGAAGATGTAACCCCATCAAATTATCATGAAAAGGCAGTGTGTCATGTCACTATCCCTTAGAAATACCCCAACCAAAGTCACAAACCCCCCAAAAAAATTCAATGTCACCTTGTTGGGTTTAAGGATGTTGGGTACCATGTTGGGTTTAAGGATGCTTGCCAGTATTTGTAAGACTTACCTGAGCGCTGCGGGTGTATGATGACCTTCTCGGGTCTGATGTTGATCTGGGTGTCTTCCCAGGCACCCCGGTTAACGTTGGCCTCACCCAATCTCAGCTCTATATTTGTTGGATCAGTCAACCATTTACCTCTGTTGATAAAGGAAATGCACATAAATAAATATAACATCAGTTGTTGAATTAGTTAAGGGAATAGGTTGTCATGATGTTGTTTTCATTATATCACGCATACCTTTTCAGCGTTATTACTAAAAGCAGTAGTTTACATCAACTCCAATAGGAATTTAATACTCTCCATTCTGAATATGAATTGAACATCTAGCTGCTCAGCATGGAAAAATAGTTATTCAAAATAACCCTTATAATTTTTAAGTTTATAACAAATCATCACAAATGAGAGTATATGATTTTAGAGTCAATTGAAATCAATAATCTTGAAAATGTCGGCCTCATTTGCAACATTTTCAGACAAATTCTTAAAGACAGAAAAACAAACTTGCTTATGCTCAAAACAGTGTGCAGCAGTGACCACCCATTGTGCATCGATAAGGCTGCCTCCACATGCCAAGAATGTGTTGGCATTAGGGGGCGTTGTCCTGATGTTAACGACCCATGGCCACATGCCAACTGATGAGGGGCGGCCACCAATTACACGCCTGGTGAGGTTCACTCCTTCTGCTTCTGATGGTAAAGCTCTTTCAAGGAATTTGTCCAGCAGACTCCGTCTTGAACGAGATCTGCCTCGACCACAGTTAAGTGGGACTGCCACTGGAAGCAGAAAGAAATTTATAGGTGGTTGGCTTTGTTCATAGATCTCCATAGATCTTGTTGCCCTTTTCCTTTATCTCTTTGGATTGAACTGTTCTTGTTTACAAGCTTAATGTTTAAAGTCTTATTGGGAAAAACTCTTTCTTTGACTTACAGTACTTTCCTCATATTGAATATTTTGCTATGTAATGCAGATTTATGATTCATAAATAGGATACATGAAATAATCTTGTGGAAATATAAAACCAATTTTTTTTGTTTTTTCAAAGAATTATTTCTTACAGCCTGGCCCCAAATGGGAATACGGGGTGGGAATTCCTCGGTGCACTTTGTGGAAAGAATAGGTCCCCCTGGTGTCTGTATAATGTGACTGGGTGGGGTATCATGTGGGCCTATGAAAGGATATCTCAGTGAGGCAACACCATTGGGCCCCACTGCTACATATAGCACCTCATCTCATAAATTCTCCATAAGTCTCCAACCATGTGGTTTAAAACTAGCTGAAAAACATTACCTTTTGCAGTCTGGAAAGAACCCTGATGGGGTGGGCCAATGGTAAATTACCCCAACAAACAAACAAACAAACTTACAGCAAGGTGTGTTCTCAAAGCTGATGTCATCCACAGCAATACCAGTTTCCTTGTCAGTAGTTCCCCTACTGCCCACCAGGACCAGCCTGTAGGGGGCGCTGCTCACCAGTGAGATTCTGCCTCGATGCCAACCATTACCTTGGAAACCGTCCCGCTGCCAGATCACCTCATCACTCTCTCCTGTTATATAGATATTTTACACTGTAACAGACTGTATAACCTTGTAATGCAAATTCTAAAACAGAATCTATGGTCAACCCCAGTTTCTTGACCTGATGTCAGTGGCGTAGCCAGGGGGGGTACCTGGGTGTCTGGAACGCTCTTTGATTTCCCAAAATATAAGTAAAATACAAGAAATCTTGCCAAAAATGTAAGTCAGAGCCCATGTAGATTTACCTATATCCCCTTTGATTTTAGGGATGGCTACACCCCTTGATGTTTAACATTGGGCTAACCAAGGCCTTTAATTTAGTTGCCCAGTAAAGTTCTCTGGTGGCCCTGGGCAACTGGGAACCCCATTTGTGAAGCCCCGTGACCTACCTTCCCTGCGCATGACCACTTGGAGGACGCCTTTTGTGTAGAACATGTTGTACCACAGGGTGAGACAGCGGCCTCCCTCAGGGCCAGCCGTAAGCTGCGGAGTGATGAGATAACCCCGCGAGTTAGGGGCCACCTCCTGGTTGCCATCTATCACAATGTAGTGACCTTTTGAAGCAAGAAGCAAAGTTTTAATGGATTATAAACCATGCTGATTGTCTCTCTATGCATATGCTATAATAAGATGGATGTGATTATTGTTGTTTGAAGTATGTGTAGGTGTCGACAGATTGTAGCCTACACCTTATCTAGAGGCGAAATGATGTTTCGCCTATAGTCCTCTAATTATGAGAAAAGGATGCTGGTCCTCAGATGGTTGGACTTTTTCTGTAGTGAATGTGTACATCTCGCTGGGAACCAACTGACGTTTTGGAAATTTGTGTTTTCACAATTTGACTTGTCTGTCCTCTCATTTTTCTCAGACTTGGTGAGTGATACAAAGAAATAGTTATGTCCTAGTAATGGTTTAAGATCTCAGAAAGAATAGTCCATTACAAAATTTGACAAGGAATAGTACATACAAGTAACATTATCAAGTTTCAAAATGGTCAGGAAATCATCTTTTTGACAGATGATGGTGTATCCAAAACTGCCAGTGCAAATAAAAAAATACCGGCACACAGTGCCTGGCAACAGTGCAAGTGCACATGTACTAAGCAGGCGCAGATCCAGGGGGGGGGCCGGACGGGCCTTGGCCCCCCCCCCTTGGCCTGTTAAATCATGTTTGTATGGGGGCCCCCTCCCCCGTACATTCATGTTTTTGGGCCCCCCCCTCTAGGAATTCCTGGATCCGCCCCTGCTAAGGGTCAGAGATAGTATTTGGGCGCCCAGCAACAGTGATATATACATTGAACTTGAACAATATGATATAAACAGCACTTATAACTAGTATTTGTAAATGAAGGCACAACATTTAACAGATCTTTTTACATAGTTACTGACAGATTCCTAAGACTATTTCGCCTCTCATGGAAGCTCCACTCCGGGATGGACATTATGACTTATGTTAGTTTCTGAAGGATATATCTTTGCATAACCTCTTCACACTTAAGATATCAGATTCAAGTAAATATCAAGGAATATTTTCCTAAAAATCACATTCTAAAGCCATATGCATTACCATAAATGGAATAAAGGAAGTGAAGAATATAAATCATGATAATGAAACTGACCAGAAGAGGTGCCAAGGGTGTGGTCCTTTCCACCCCATCGGTCCCCGCTACTGATTATGTACGTGTTACGGCTGGCCACCCTCAGCTTCCAGTTAATGTTACCTCCAGCTCCAGGTGCCCAGATGCACATGTTGTTCTGTATTTGCAAGGGAATATATATATATATATATATATATATATATATATGTCAAACATTTCCATATGATTCCTTGAGTATATTTTTCACTGACAATGGCAAAAACTCCATGGGCTGTAAGGGTTTTCTTTATCAAATTATGTCTCATCAGTACACTTATTAGATTCAAAAGTGACTATTCCTTGAATAAAGAAATAATGGTAAAGTAATATCATTACAATTGTAACATTTGAAATATCTTATATCCAATAGGAAACAACCTTTCATAGCACTATGATACATCATTCTGATCAGCTGGCAAGGTTCTCAGATTATTTGATCGGTCCAAATCATGAAATGAATATGTTTTTGGAAACCTTGATTAAACAGAATGACATAAATCTGGTGATCTTTTGCTTCTTCAGTTGTTGTGGTGCTATACAGTGTATTATATCAAACCTTAATGGTGATTGAAAAGTGGGATGGGCTCTTGCAGACTATCTTTAAAATTATTTCTTAGTCTTTTCATGAATTCCCTTTACCTGTTCAAAGTTGCAGCTGAGGTCGATTTGTGGTCCTGGCGTTGGGACCACCTCCTCCTCACTGCCACTGCTAGGGGATGGGGTGGTAGCTGGAACGAGTATAAAAAGAAAATTATTTTTGGGGTTTTCCAGATGATGTCATATCTCAAAAAAATGGGCTGGGAGATGAATCTAAAATTATTGTTATTTACAATACTAGAACAGAAATTTAAGCCTCATTAACCTATACCTAATCATACATTCATAATCAACAATCAATAAAATCTAAAATTTGTTAAATTTAGTTTATATCGCAGACGTGTGGTTATGATGACCACACAGGGATCACCAAATCATGGACACTTGACCATGTCTGCAAAGGGTTTATAACTTGCAAGCACATCACAAGTGTATCATTTACATACCTATAGGCCTATCAATAGACACTTTACAGTACATCAGGAAAACAAGCTCCATTTAAATCACTCTTCATTTTGGAGGTCAAAACTAAATCATAGGCAGTATTTCATTGTCTTTTTCAACAAGTGTTCTTCTTGAAATGAGAAGGGTAAAGCTTGTTCAGGAGTATAATAAAGTGCACACTCAGAGACCAACTTTTGTGACCTGCATGAGAATGATAAACTGATATTTATTATCAGCATTTTTTAAATACCTCTTGGTAAGATAAACATGTTCTTAACTTGTGCAAATAATTGTTCAAAGAAGCATGCAACAAGTATATATCAATAAGCTTGTGCCCCTTTCACAAATGCAAACATTCTGTTTTCCAAAAGAGTGTGGACTTGTGTTGTGCAGTGTGTACTTATCTTTTACAAATGTGTGGATGTAATCAACTCACCTTCAGATGAACCTTTAAAAATTTATGAAATAAAATCTTAAGATCCAAGATTCTGTACAATGTTATCACACTGCATATGACTTGTATCTAAACAAATGTTTAAGTGGATGGTCTCCTAATTATTGAACAAAACAAAATTGATTTAACTTTGTTTGGGGAATAAGAGGGCAAAGTATATCCTTTGGAATCTATTAGCTTCAAATAATATCAATACTTGGCAAACCTGAATGCAAAGAATGTCTTTCATATTAACCAAAAAATAATTTCTTGAACAATCTTAATTTCTTTATGTGATGAAACCATAGCAATACCATTTTGCAATGCAAGCCATCACCACATACACATTTATTGATCCTTGATGGGGTGACCTGATGGCACATATTGATTTAAAGAAATGAATATATCACAATAGATGTGACTAGGGCAACCAAGTTTCACATGTTGAATTTACAAAATGGTGGAGTGATGTGACACAGCCCTTAAGATATAAAACCCTCAGCATTCACTGACCTTGCACAGCAGAGAATTTGATCTTGAAGCCCTTCCTTGCGACAGATCCATCCGTGACAAAAGCAATGTATGCCTGATTACCGGTCATAACCATGTCGCGTGGGATGCTTTTACCACAGAACCTCCCAATGGCATGAGCAGCGGCAGATGAACCATCGTATATGGACAGATTGTCATAAGGACACCCGACATCTGCCTCAAGGTTAAAGTCCTCAACGTCAAGGCGAACACGCTGTCAAAACACAGCATTTGATGCTTTTATTCACAAACTTGGGATGATGATTGTACTGCACATTTCTTGACTAATCCAAGTAAAGTAATGTTATTAGGAAAATACTACTAATAGTTCCAGTGCTGTGGTCACTATTGTATGTATCCACTCTCATCAGTAGCCACCTCTCTCAAGCAGGCATATTTTGGAGTATGGATGGTTACATAAGAGGGGGACCACTGTAACTATATTAAAGCCTATATTATTTATGCTTGTGATCACATTGTCATGAGAGCTTGGCAATAGGTTTGCACTATGTTAAATGTTGTGGCATACTCACATCTTAATTCTATTATTATAATATTTGGGATAAAAAAAATCTGCAGCTGATACTTACCTTTCCCTCTGGAACCTGTATCAACCATGTACAATTAAGGTCTTCACCGTATCCGTTCGGGTAGTTCTGGGAGGTGATAGTCCCCGCCTCTGTCCGCAGTGTCTCCATTTTACCGCTGCAGGCATCTGCCTTCTCTGGTGGAGCTGAAAGCACATCAACACATACCCAGCCAAGGTGTGACGTAACAGTCATGTTATGCAACCATACTTTTTTTGGTTTGTCTGTTACTTACTAAAATGCTACATAACTGTAACGTTATTTTACTGAGAGGTTCAGACCTGACCAAAACAGATTGTTATCATAACTGGAAACAGAATGCCATTGTGAGGTCCTCATTAGGTGAAGTCCAGACCTTACTTAAACCATAGAACTGTACGTACAGTTCCATGCTTGAACAGAACATCCTCAACAGGGGATGTCCCAACCTCACCTAAATAAAACGTTATTGTGACTTTCTGATTAGGTCAGATCCTAACCTTACCTTAACAGCATGTTACTGTGACATTTTTATTTGGTCAGATCACAACATTAGCCTCATAAATAATGTTAAGCCCCATAAAATAAACATGATTTCAGGGAACACACTTACCAGCCACTATTGTGTAGTCAAATGTAAAGCCTGCTCCTGCAACACTGAAGTCTGACTTGAACAGTACAAATACAGAACTGCTCTCGGTAAGAAGGTTAATTGGGGGTGGGTTACTGTTGCAGTATCGACCGATAGGTTGTGCACCCTCACCGGCACCCGCAAACAGCGAAAGACTGTCATATGCACATCTGGGACCTTCCTCTATGCTGAATGGGGTTTTGAACTTCAACTTGATCTGGAATGACCAGAAATAGGGAAACCAATGGTTATTGTATGATTAGAGTACATGTTTGAATAAATATTGAGGAATTTTGATATAAATAATGGCAATAGAAAGAAGGATTCTAGTAAAATACAATGAAATTCAAAGAGAGTACATTGATCATGTCTTAAGCCTCCACAACATTCATTAACAGTGAACATAAATGACCTCATACTCCATGAAAGTTCCTGTAATATCATAAAAAGAATAGATAATCATGGAGTACAAGGTCCTTCATATCAGCTGCCGATGGGAATTCTAGAAAAATTAAGCTGAAGACAAAAGTGACATAGGGAATAGTCATAGGGACATAAATTACCAAAAACAATATATTTTATGTAATACAGAAAATCCTAAAATACTGAAATTGTAATGAAATACCAGGTTAAGAGAGGTGCAGTCGCAGATTTAAGGGGGGGGGGCTTTAGATTTTCTTAATATAAAATTGTCCTGAAGGGCAGGTGGAAATTTCCGAAATAGCACGCCCCCCCATTTAGAAAATTCCTGGATCCGCCCCTGAGGTGTGTACCAAGGGGTGTATATCTATATTTCTGGATATATTAACCCCATGGTCAGGGGTGCACACAATGTTTGCAATCTCCTTTATGCCCCTCTGACAGACCTAGCCATGATATAAATTGCTCACCTTGGACCCTGCTGGTCCTCGTATCAACCACCTGCACCGTGCACTGTTCGGGTACCGATGTGTACCATATCGTGGAGTAGACACCTTGCCAGTTGGGGTGTCTAATAGACCAATCGCTCCCTTGCAGGGACCACGAGAGGCTAGGAGCAAGAGTGAAATCATGTTTTATGAAAGTGGTAGAAAAACAGATGATGTGGAAGAGAAATGTGACAAGCCATAATATTTCATCATGTTTTTTTAGTTTTTCTTAAAATGGTCACAGATGAATTCAATATTGCCACTATTTCCTTTACCTCGGACTTCTAAATCTACCGACTCCTCCTTTTTCTGGCGTAATACTTCCAACAGTTGGTCAACTAGGTCTGATGACTTCTCTTCTACAATACAAGAAAAACTGAATTTTCAAGTGATTTGTCTTAGTGTCAACTAGTGAGAAAAATACAGAAATTCAAAATCTGTTTATTTCCTATGGGGCATTGGCACAACTTGATTTCAAATGAAATTAAAGGGTTTCTTGCACACTTCTTATCAAAAAACTATTTTGTAGGTATTTGTTATATGAGGGAGTTCATATGTTTTTAATGTTTCCCTAAGTTATCCATAATGCTTATCCGTTTCCCATCGACTGTTTAAAGGACATGCCCAATCTTTTCTTTTATGTGACATATATACAACACCTATCTATGTAATATACTGTAATATAAACATATTTGCCTTCAGCACAACCTCATTATGGAAGTAGTAGAGACCTATGGATTGCGATAAAAACCTCTTTCCTTTCTTCCTGAACACCAACCGTAAAGCAGTTCACACACACCGTGCTTTCCTTAGACTCCCACGACCCTGTGGTGTCTTTTTAGGTCACTAAGTTAACCTCTCATGAGGGCAATCATTCATATTGAGTGAATGAAGAATACATTTAGCTTACACAAATGGCTTTATTTGGTTCTCTACAACATGAACATTTACCTTATACAAATGTTATGTTATTTCAAAGTGTGTATTGTATGGTAAGACTTGGGAACCATTATAAAAAAATTTTTTTTTCTGAAATATCATTTATGATATGGGAGAAAAAAGGTTAATTAATTATATTCCTCCTAGAATCTCACCCATATGATCTCAATGAACAACGGCAGAAAAGTTTTACAAAATAAAACTCTCTAATATTTGGTTCCACACAGTACATTCCCACAATACACAAAATTGAGGGTAGTACTCCTGGTGTACAATACAATACCAACAGTAGTGTACAAAAAAGACACCAGATGGCAGCACACACGAAAATGTGTTAATTAACTACATCCACAGTGTAGTCCCCAGTGACAGCTGATGAGCCCTAACCGGCGAAACCACAATGACAAACTGTCTAGAGGGTACATAATAATTTATTTATAGTTTACTTATAATTTATCATAGTTTTCTCATTATTATTTTAATTAAGTTGAAAATGCAGTTCCCCTTTTGGAACACTTGCATCCACCCACATGAGGCTCCAACCAATCAGGTAGCCTCTCTCTCTGGCCCATAGGAAATGGACCAATGAAAAGACAGTTTATCTGCCCAAGGCCATACCCACAGGGCTGACCTTGTGATCTGGCACCATTTTCAAATTCCTTTGTTCATTGTGGTCCTGTCAAGGGAACAACACGCCACGTCCCCCACACCCTTGGGAACCATTATAAATTTAATCTATAATACCATTTGCGCTAGAGCTTGCGTTCCATGAGGCGATTCTTTGCTATAAGAATATGACCTGGGACCAATACATGCTACACACTATTAAAAGAATATTAAACATCCAATCTAGTAATTATGAATAAAGTAAAATCTCATGGTAGAAGACAGCCTTAAGTAGAATTTAATGTTTCATGCTTAATTCTACAAATGTTAACACAACGGCTGTGGATTAAGATATTTGGCATGGTTTATACTGATCAAAATTGAATATAGTTTGAAAAGATTGGGTAGGTAGGTCTAATTTTTTGTTATTATGATTATGAATAATAAGCTTTAATTAAAAAAATACATTTAAGCAGTTGTTAGCATGACTGTCTGGCGTGCGCTTGGCCTGGGTTTGATCCTGGGCTGGGCTTGACTGGCTGCTACACCCCTCTGTGTGTCCCCCTTTGACAATGACTGGGTTATCAAAGGTCCCTAGAGGACCACTGGCTGTTGTGTGTGTGGCCTTGTCTATGGGACAATCACACAAAGAACACCTGCCTCGGTAAATGTGTAGGAGTATGGTCTCTACCTTCTCAAATATTAACTCATTCCATAGACATGATCATTAAAGACAGAATTGTCAAACCTTGTTCTTGCCCTTAGATGTTACAACAGCATAAAACCCCGATAACCATCCAACTGTAATTATTCAACCCCATCACTCATCCTAGGTCTAAGCTTTAATTAAAAATTAACCATTAACTAAATTGGAATATATCAAACAGTCACCTGTATTCTATGCAAAAACTCTGTGGAATTTGTTACCTGTTGAAATAAGAATTATAGACCAATATACTGTATTCAAGAACAGAGTGCAGAAAATGTTAACAACAAAATACCAACAGATAGAAATTGCAAAACTAACTGCAGGTATTTTTATTTGAACTGAACATTGTATTTGCCACATTGTATTTACCATATTGTATTGACTGTACTACTGAAATCCATTTCATCTCATTTCATCTCATCTCATTAATCAATTTTCTTTTTTCATTTTCTTTCTATATATATAACTCATAATTATTATGAGTGAAAAGTGATAATTGTTATTGGAAAGGCACTATGTAATAGATTAAGTATAGCTGGAGATGAGGGAAGACAGGAGTATATCCTACTCATCCCAGGATAAATAAAAGTGTTTCAAAAAAAAAAAATCCTCCACACCCAACTGGTAATTGTAGGTATGGGTCAACTATTGACATTTGAACACAGCAATCTTTTGATCTCTACAATCTGTTCCATATCTTCTGGGTATAAACCTCAGACATAGTACAGACCAAGGGGGCACAAGGCAATTGTTATTGCCCTGGTTTGCACATACCTTTGAAGACTTTTACCCAGAGGCATAGGTGTGTGCAATCTTGGACAACAATTGCTAAGTGCATCCATGGTCTGTACTTGATTTATTCTAGATCAGTTACACAGGAAAATGTTTTACTAAAAACACAAAAATTGGCAATAGCATTCACAGACAGACTTCTGAGAGGGATTGAACATGGTGAAGGCATATGGCCTGGAATTCTGGTATATGATAATATACATTCTCCCCTCAAACAGGTCAGACCTTCCCCTTGGGGACATGGCTGGATAAGGGGCCATCCCTAACTACATACACAAGGGTGTGTGTAGGGGGTGTGTGTGTGTGTAGGAGGGCACATTTGATAATAAACAAATAAATGATTAAATAGGATGAAATTCATTTAGAAAGAAATAAAAATAAATTTGAAGTTATGTAATGTCAATGTAAATATGATAAAATATTATGATTAAACCAAATAAACTATAACATAATCACTAACCTTTGGCTCCTGAGGAAAAACTAATAAACAATATTAACATAAATAAGACAGCTGAGATCTTGAACTCCTCCATGGCTCAAAGACCAGCAAACCTAAAAAAGAAAAAAAAAGACTTGTTATGTGTTTGTCAAAACAAAACGGTCACCTGACTACCTATATGGTACACAGCAACACATAATTCTCCCTACCACATATAGCTAATTTTCCATACTATATGCAACTGCCGGTTTGGGTTTTTCTGTCGACAAAAACACAAGAAATCCTACAGAATATATGCAAGTATTTGCTATATACCTGTCTTTATTGAATATATTTCCAAACTGACTGAAAAATATTGAAGATATAAGATGCAAAGTAAAAATTTAGTCAACTTCAGTTTCCATGATATCAAATCACAGATAATGCCATGATTAATGAAAATGTGTATAGTTAAGCCTTGTGGTTTGTTGACATATTTCCCAGCATGCATCTTGGTCTAGGCCAGTCTGAGGGTAAAATGCAGGAAATATGAAATCTGTGGTAGGGAGAATTATACACAGGTACAAACAGCTACATCCAGGAAAACACAGGTTTACAAAATCACACACAGTTGAACACATTTACATACAACTTCATCTGGGCGCACACAGATGAATGTGCAATTAGACACAGCTACATACAGTAAGACACAATCACACACAGAAACATAACATCATACAGAAACACAAAATCACACAAAAACATAAATCACACAGAAACACATCACACACAATGACACACATTCACTTGCAGCTACATACAGCAACAAACAATCACACAGAGAAAGAAACAGCGACACAAATAGCAATGCACAATCACACACATCAACATAAAGAAATAGAAAATCACATGCAATCACACACAAAAATGCAAAATCACACACAGAAACACCCAACAGCATACAGAAGCACACAATCACACACAGAAGCACACAATCACACACAGAAACACACAATCACACACAGAAACACACAATCACACACAGAAACACACAATCACACACAGAAACACACAATCACACACAGAAACACACAATCACACACAGAAAGACAAAATCACACACAGAAAGACAAAATCACACACAGAAACACCCAACAGCATACAGAAACACACAGTATGCAGAAACACACTATGACACACACAAACACCCAATCATATGCAGAAACACCCAATCACACACACAAACACAAAATCACATAGAAACATACAATCACACACAGAAACACACTATTGCACACAGAAACACACAATCACACACAGAAACACACAATCACACACAAAACCACACAATCACACACAGAAACACACAATCACACACAGAAACACACTACCACACACAGAAACACTCTAACACACACAGAAACACACAGTCACACACACAAGCACACAATCACTCACAGAAACATAAAATCACACACAAAAACACACAATCACACACAGAAGCACACAATCACACACAGCTACACACAATCACACACAACTATACACAGCAATACACAACCACACACAGCTACACACAGAAACACACAATCATACAAAGGAACACACAGCTACACAGGAACACACAACTACACAATTCATGCTACACATAGCAACACCTCAGCCAAGGTGTGATGTAAAGGTCACATTATGGAACCACGCATTTTTGGACTGTCTGTTACTTACTAGATTGTCACGTAATTGTTACAGACCTCACTTAAATGCAACATTGTTGTGACCTCCTGACCAGGGGAGGTCCCAACTTCACCTAAACAGAATGTTAGTGTGATGTTCTCATGACATCAGGTCTTAACATTACCTTAACAGAATGTTACTGTGACTATCTTATTAGGTCAGGTGTCAACCTAACCTAAACAGAACGTTATGGCGACATCCTCATTAAGTGAGGTCTCAACCACACCTAAACAGAATATTATTGTGACATTCTAATGAAGTATTGGCCTCATAAATAAAGTTACAAGAACGTTATTAGAATGTCACAATGTAACATCACTACAGCTGGTTGTAGCAACATTATTGGGAGTCATCAAAAGAACGTCGCTGTAACCTAATAGTGTAACGTAGCAAGAATCAATCCAGAATGTTGCTAGAACGTTATTAGAATGTCATATCCTTGGCTGGGACACAATCACCCACAGCTAACAAT
Organism: Lepidonotus clava; assembly: GCA_936440205.1. Taxonomy (NCBI): domain Eukaryota; kingdom Metazoa; phylum Annelida; class Polychaeta; order Phyllodocida; family Polynoidae; genus Lepidonotus; species Lepidonotus clava. The sequence goes on from OW387140.1 coordinate 53,324,912, forward strand.
CACACACAGCTGCAGACAGCTACATACAGTTATGGAAACCTACACATGGTTCGATACAGTTACATCAATCTACACACAGTTACACACCATGACACAAAGTTATATACACCCACATAGTCTCATACGTACAGCCATCTACACTCAGTGACATAGAGCTATACATACCTACACAGCTCATTGATTTTCGGTAAATATTTATCTTTTCAGAAAATGTGACATTAGGATGCCTCCCCCCTTGTGAGAATCCACCTCTTTTAGCTATACTACATCACACATATAATATTAGTTGCATATATACACACAAATGTCCCCCTACTTTTTGGATGCAAACCATTAGGAGAAGAGGTTGGACTCCTAGCCCCCTTGGACCCTTTTGACCTCTATCCTGTATCAACCCCATGCCAGAAGCAACCCTTATCACAAATAACCCTTTTAGTCAGAAGCACTGGATGTGGGTCAATGACTAATGAATATGGGTCATTATCTGAGGGTGTCCCATTCTGTATCCATCCCTTATCTGTGGCCCTAGACCCTTGACAGTGACTGTTTAAAATGGGACTTTTTTGTTGACAGAAATAAGACAGGGTTTTAATGATAATGACATGGGATATGGACATTTTTTTAAAATTTGGGAAGGCGTTATTACGGGTCTAGGCCCCTAAATTTAGCACAGCGACATCGGCGTGTTTCAGCTTAGTGACATGCGACAGGGGCTATTTCTAAATTTGACATGGTGACATAGCCTTTAGTGACAAATGACAAGGCTTTTACAAATATAATGACATGTGACATGGCCATTTCTAAAATTTGTGCAATATGGGACCCTCCATCTAGACCCCTGTTATTATGATATCATAAACTGGACTGGAAGCACTGGGTATAATTGCATCTCCATTGAGTCTACAACCAAAGAAAACTATCACACAATTAAGGGAGATAAGAAGAGATAATTGTAGACAAATACATGCATATAAAACACACACACACACACATATATATATACATATTGTAACATGGTTGTTATCCAGCCCCCAAAATATACCTGTTTTCGTTGATTTCGCATGCACCTGCAGGCACAAGGAATCCACAAGCAAGGAGGAGATGTTGACTGTTTAACTTTATTGGTCAAAGTGACACGGAGGAGAGGTTCGGGCTCCTATTCATAGGTTTCTTTGTGGCTGCAGCCACGCAGCTATAGCCACAGCCACAGCCACGCGGCTGCAGCCCCAGCCGCACACGGGGGTGCCGTGTTATAATATATATAGATGGATCCCCAGTCTGTCCACTCCTTGCTTGGAAGGATACGCATTATAGTTCTAAAAAACGCGAAGAAAGGGTCTATTTTTACACATTTCGCATGTCCTTGTTTCTAGGAAAAAGGGTACTTTTTCCACCCAAAAATCCGTGATATGAAAAAAAGGGTCTTTTTTTCCTGGAAAATATGAAATTTCACGAAAAAAGGGTACCTTTTGCCCATAAAAAGTCAGCGTTTTGTGAAGAAAGGGGTCGTTTTAGGGGTACAAAATGTCAGTGGAAAGGGGGTATTTTCTATTTTGAAGAACGATGATATGTCCTACCTTTATATTTGAGTGGACAGACTGGGGATGAATCTGTTCAATCTGTTCAAGGAACACATTCAGTCTACAGATTATGACATAAAAATGCACAATCAGCCATCCACACATTCCCCATACACCTTATCCAGCTAAACATCATGAAAAAAGAAAAATACAGAGAGCCTTATTCAGACACATTTCAAATGGTCCAATGCATCTGTATACCTCAGCACACCATGTACAACTAACCATGGCCTGAGGGACAGTTTGACCATCCTCCGAGCGGGTGAGCGAACACAGAGATGCGCTTTACACATTACATCCAATACCTCTATGTAATGGGGGACCGATTTGTGTATGGCATTAGGCCTGGTTTACATATACACACAATGAGAATATCTGATGAAGGGCCTATAGTAGCCTGAGGGTAGAAGAACATTTGGGACAAACAAGAGTTGGATTATCAGAAATCAAAAGCCTGAGGGGGGAAGAACACTTGGGACAAACAAGAGTTGGATTATCAGAAATCAAAAGGGTTGTCAGGGAGCAAAAAATGTCAAAAGGGACTAAAGAAATAAGCATTAACAATATGCATTAACTAATTATTACCAAGAGTCTTATGTGGAGGTCCTGATGTACTGATATACTGATCTCATATACTGAACATAATGATCTCAATAGAAAACATTTGTGGGAAAGCCCAAACAAATTGGTTATCACATTAGGACCCAATTTTTAGTATATCGGTGAATGTTAACAGTTTCAGAAAGGTCCTACAATGCAGTACTTTGAGCTAGGACATTTGCATGATGGTAATTGGAGTATTTTACAGATGTTTAACGTCTGTTTCTAATATTTTTAATATCAGGGATGGATCCAGGGGAGATCCTGACCCCATCTCCCCCCCCCCCCTCCCTTTTGGTGGGGAGTTAAACTTGCCAAAGAGAAAGAAATGTTCTGCCTGCACACGTGAATGCAGCAAATTTTAGTTCTTAGCCTGTATGCAGATCCCCCTTTTCCAAAATCCTGTATCCCCCCATTAGTATGCTTCATTTTTCTGTGACATTCTCATACTGCAGCTCATATCATATAGTGAGATATACTCTTCAGTGTCTGTATGTGTAAACGCACCCCCGTGAATAACCCTATTACCCAGCACATGGCGCTCCACAGGGCGCCTTGATCGCGGCAAAAATGACACCCTCATCTATATAGACAGGAGGGGAATTTGTAGCCTACCAATGGGATGGGTCATTTATGGATTACATATGGCCCAAATAACACTGAAGGGGCAAGCAATATTCGGGTGTTTCTACACATCCCTGACCTGAGGCAGAATGGGGCCTTTGAGTAAATAACAAATAAGCATTAGGGCACATCAGATATTGAACACAATTCATATACATTATATCTGACCAATATTAGCTTTGCAAAGCATGTGCTAAAAGTGATGTAGGTGCATCATTTTTTTAGTAGAATATTAATGTATGCCGATCACTTTAAAAGCCATAATAGTTAGCTGATTACTGAGATAGGGTATACATTGCTATTTACAATGGTGTATCAGTTGATGAGAATTATTTTTAGACATATCAATGTTGTTTTAAAAGGACTGGAACTGAAAGTTAAAATCCTGAGGCTAGTTGATGAATTATGCAGTAATATCATTTTTGATTTATATGGATAGGTTTCAGGGGGGATCCAGGTGTCCCCAATCCCTACCCCCATTTTTTTGGTGGGACCTACACTACATATAGAGGAAAATAACATTCTCTGCATGTATACACATGCTGGATGTTTTAGTATTCATTCTAATACTTTGTATATGTATAAGGACTCCCACTCTTTTAAATTGTGGTTACGCTCTAAAACATACATTGTATACGGGTAATTCCTCTTTTAGAACCATAGGCCTGAAGAGTTGGCCTGGAACTACCTATGTCAACATACAAACCAAGCAATGCATTCTCCATATTACAAACATAGTTGACAATAGGTAGACTCGAGCTCATAGATAAATGTTGGATCTCATAAAGCATGCAAGGTTTGCCAGAAATGTCAGACCTGAAACAAATTAAAGTATAACAGAAATTGTCAAAAAAAAATTTTTTGTTGACATGATTATGACAAATAAGATAATCTATACCCAGGGTACAATCAAAATTTTAACTAGTATTGATACATATTAAAGAACCTCCAAGGCTGGATAGAATAACCCACAATAATGATAATTAAAAACCATGACACCTCCAGGCATCCCCCCTACTGACCTGCTGTGGGTGGGGGTCAGGTTGTCCAGTTACAGTCCAGGGTTAGGTTGTCCAGTGAAAGTCCAGTGTGGAGTAGGGGTGTATGAAGCAGGCTATATACTGTATGACTCTCAAGGTCTGTATGGGGGTAGAGTATCTGTGGGAAGACTCAGCTGGGGGGAGGGGGGAGGGGAGGTGGGAGGGGGAAAGAGAAGTATAGGGGAGGTAGTGGGGGGAGGTGGGAGGGGCAGGGGGCAGGGCAGAGGGGAGGGAGAGGTGGTAGGGGGAGGGTATAGGGAGGTGTATGGGTGGTAGTGGTGGAAGGGGGAGGTGGAAGGGTATAGGGGAGGTGGAAGGGGAAGGGGTAGGTGGAAGGGGAGGTGGAAGGGGAAGGGGGAGTTGGGAGGGTATAGGGGAGGTGGAAGGGGGAGGGGGAAATGGTGGCAGTTGGGACACCTCCAGAATATAGGGAGCCCTAGAAGGGTGGTTCTCCTGCTGTGTCATAAATTTTATGGTTAAAGAACTTAGGGGAAAGGAGAGAAAAAAAGTGTTTAAGAATTCTGTATATACATTTTACTCATAGTTGATTTTTTTTTCTAGATTTTTACCTCACAGTGACTAAGCTAAAAATAGAGTGGGAAAAAACTTTTTTTTCTATGAACATACAAATGAAGTTTCAAGATCATATTTCTAAAGCACAAAAAATAAATGCATACATGTGAAGAGAATCAGTTGGTGTTTTGTTGCATTGTGCACCACTGGCACCACTGGCTTTAGATATCTAAAGCGGGCACCTCACCTGGTGTCCCCGCTACTCACAGACCGTGTCATTGAACAGAAGGGCAAGGGTCAGCAGCTCCATGCATACCTGTCAGGGTATCTCCCTATATGATATATATATATATATATATATATATATATATATATACGCATCAGGGGTAGATCAAGACATATTCAAAAGAGGGGTACCCAAATGTAATATTTCTTGGTGCCTTCCTGTGGACTTGAATTTCTTTTTATTAGAAAAGTTGATATCTGGTCAGAAAAAAAAAGGGGGGGGGGGAACCCCTCTAAATCCAACATTGTATGTGTATATATATATATGGACAGTTCTATTTATAGTGATAGATATCAGATAGAGTTAATTTTAATCACCTGCCAGTGTTTGAGCCGAGTCGAATCACTGGATTCTACATTTCAGGATTCTGCGGTTGCAAGTTTTGAACAATTATTCATAGAAGGTCAAGGTCAGCATGTGAACAGGTGCATTTTCATACGGTCCCGAAGTTATCGTGTAAATGTTGGAAAAATGGGAGTACTGAATTAACTTGAGGAGTACTATGAACTATTAATCATCCAACAATCCGATAGTGTGATCAAGGGATGCCTGTAGAAACAAGAAACACGAAAATAGCTGACGAAAAATCCATTCCCAGTCTGAGTACAAGTAAGATGACGACCATGACGAAGGGTGGCGAAGCCAGTATTATTGATGCTATCAATGCTTCTCTCAAAGAGTTGGAATTACGAATCGCGACTAAAATAGACGAAAAGGCGAAAGAGGACAAAGACAGGGCGACCTTAACAAAAAAATCGATCGATGACTTGACAAACAATTTTAAGGAAATGCGGGCGGATGCCACTGGTGTCACTGAATTGGAAGCAGAAAACCGTAGACAGGCGAGACAAATTGAGGATCTTGAAAGGAAAATTCAGTATCTGGATAATGATGCACGAGCACACTTTGTGATAATAGAAGGGCTCAAAGAATCCAAAAATGAAGATCTACGTGGTAAGATTAATTCCCTACTGTCAGACCTGCAATTATCATTTGATGTTCAATGGATCGATACGATATACAGAATGGGAACTGTCAATGAAAAGTCGAACAAGGCACGCACTGTCAAAGTCAAATTCCCTTTCCTCAAACACAAATCAGAGTTATTCCGCAACCTCTACAAAATAAAAACGCTGGATGCATGGAAAGGAGTCTTCGTTGAAGATGACTTATCACCTGAAAGGAGAGAGCAAAAGAGGGAAATGCGAGCCATCAATGCATTTGCTAAATCGGTCGGCATTGACAGCAAAATGAGTGGACAGAAGTTAGTGATTGACAGTAAGGCTTACGCCTACGCTGACCTGGATAATCTTCCACATAATCTGTCCATCTCGTCTGCAAAAACTGTGGAAGTAGCTGATGGTGTGGCGTTTCAAGGTAAACACTCCTTCCTGTCGAGTCTCTCACCCTGTAAAATAAATCATGAAGGAGTGACATATGAATGCGTCGAAGAATTGTTTGGGTATACCCGAGCAATGGAATGTGGCAATGTGGGCGTGGCCAAAAAAATCCAAGGAGAAAGAGATCCGTACAAAATAATGCGACTAGGACGCAGTGTCACACCTACCAAAGAGTGGAAAGACAAGGAATTACCTACTATGGAGAAGATCCAACGCTTGAAATATGACCAAAATCCTCATCTCAAAGATAAACTGTGTCGAACGAAAGGATTTATATAAGAAGCCACCAAGCACCCGATCTATGGCTGTGGTTTTTCGCTGGCCCAGTCGAAAAGTATAAACAAAGCTGCGGTCACCAGCGGGAACAAGCTAGGAGAAATACTCGAGTAGGTGCGCGATGACTACATCAAGGACACATAAAAAGTAATGGTAAACTAGAAATAACAGGAAGCCATCGTGATTTGTATCGCGCCATTCTAAAATAGTGAACGATGACATTGTGACCAGTAAATATGGCGGAAGCACAGAAAGTAAAAAATCAACGGAAATGTGTTATACTCATGGACCTTCGAGGAGTATTAATGGATAATGCAATCCGTGAAGTTACTGCCAAAAATCCTATTGACATACAGGTATCAACTTGGTATAAACGAGGTGCGAACCTTGGCTCTATCTTGGATATTTTTTAGAGTGACCTGATTCACTCCGACATTGACATTGTTGTGTTAGCCGTAGGTGTCAATAATATTACAAAGAAATCTGGTAGTGGTTGTACACTCAGATTTGGAAATATATCTGATATGGTATCCGAACTGACGTCAAAATTCGATAGTGTTATGATCAGGCTAAAGGAAATTGTTCCAAAGGTAATTATTGCACCACTGATAGGACTGAAAATATCAGACTATAACAAGGTCGAAGCGGATATACATACCAGAGATCAAGAAATCATAAACCAAGGTACTGTGGAAGTGAACCAAAACATTTATAAAATGAACATTGACAATCAAGTACCTACCCCATGGATTGATGATTCAATACATTGTTGTTCAAATGGACGTGTGACTCATAAATACAAACGCTTACCTGATGGTTTGCACCCGGATAAGCAGACTGCCAAAATCTGGGCAAAAATGTTTATTGCTGCATTAAATAAGATTTAATTTAACATCTGTGATAAATAATAGTATAGAGGAAAGTCAAGTCTGTCCTGAGTCGGTCACGGAGGTGAAGGCTCACATAGGTTTGTTCTCGACTTTCTTCTTGTAATAATTCTCCCATTATGGTATTTTCTTTAAAATAAATTTCCCTCTGTTATGATTTATATTAGGGACCATATGAAATCCTTTTGTAAACTAATGACATGTATTACTATGTGTGGGCACTGTTTGTATTATATTGTTCTGGTGTATGTTATCAATATGGTAATGGATACACTAGAGAGCATTATAGGCATATACTCTAGTGTTAAAAACTCAGGGGTTAATGTTTATATTGTGAACTTCAAGGTTAAGTACGTAGCAGAAATTAACCATGTGATTTACCAATATGACACAGGTTGATATGATTAAGAATAGAGGATTGCACTTTGCTCACTTAAATATTAGAAGTTTATGGAAAAATTATGATATTTTTAGGCAATTTTTAAAAACAAATAGATTTGATGTATTTTCTTTATCCGAAACCTGGTTAACAAACCAAATTCCTTGTGGATTAATTGATATTGACGGATATACTTGTGCACTGAGGTACAGTGCAAGAAAAACTAGAATAGTATATAATAAAATATTGTAAACTCGTTTGTATTGGCAAGAATATTATAGTGGAACTTGTAACACTGATACGTGTGCTAAACGCCAGGCGGCGACATCGTTTAGTGGCATAGTTAGAGTATATGGAGAGTGGTAAAGCCCCCAGGCGTAGGGACTGCAGCCGGGCTGAGGCACGTCCTGCAGGTACGCACAGGCACGACGAATGACGATGGAGACCTGTAAGGGTACGTTATGGATCGAAACATCTAACTAAAAGATGCTAAGGACAGCAGGCCTTTCCGTCAACATTAGTTTATATGATAGCTAGAAATAGAGTTAGTTTATGTGAGTAAGAATGGATAGTATGAGAGATAAGTAAGACTTCATTAAGTAATAGTGTAAATGAGCATAGCGACAAGCCTTTTGGCTGTCGCTATATAAGGGGTATGAGACTTGAGACAGACGAGCAGACCAAGATAGAGTTCGAACAGAACACATGGAGCAATAGTCAGATATACGGATCACACGGGTAGTGTTAAGGATGGTAGTAACCACAAGGAACATTGGGACAGCTTAGGCTTAGCCTTACGGACTACGTGCTGGAAGTGACGGAGATCCTACCAATGGTCTCCGTCACCGGTAGACGAGAGGTGACTCTCTCAACAGGGTAAGAGCGTATATACCTTGCGAAAGGGGAAGCTTGACCAAAGCTATACCTGGTTGGATTGTTACTGATGTGTTTGAATTGTGAAAGAAAAGGAAGAACTGAATGGATGGAGAACTGTATACTTGTACCTTCGGAATATTATCATGAATGTAATAAACTGACCTCTTGCCAAGCGCGTGTTCTTTGTATAGGATTGAGCCCCTTTACTTAGAATCTCTACCACTAAGAACTGAACTTTGATCCAGGATAACATCTATCTGGAGAAAGCTAGCAACTTCAACGAATAATCACTAAGAACTCCCCATTATCTTAGTATAACACTTTTATTAACATCTTCAAGTAAACGAAAGATCCACGATAAGCGATAATATCAGTACAGGATATGAACAAGTACGAACTTTAATAGTGATACTCCCCAATAAATAAACGAACATCAAAGTATAACCACCCAGCTCACTTGTGTCAGGGCTCATAGAAATTTTGTAAATGGAAATGCTAGGATAGAAAAGGGTGGAGGCTTGTGCTGCTATATTAGAAGTGATCATGTTTTCTCAGAGTTTGAGTATATTCATTTAAATAGTTCAACCTGTGATGGAGAGATACAGGTTGTTACTATTATTAATAAATTCATGAAGAAAATTGTGATACTCAATATATATCGACCACCATCTGGAAATTGTAATATATTTTTAGATATTTTAACTACTTTAATTGAGAATATTTTGGATATTGAACGAAATGTACCTGAAATTTTTATCATGGGAGATTTTAATATTGATTATCTAGCGTCGCAACATCCTGATACTAAAAAAATTAAATGGTTTGAAAATTTGATGAGTTTTAAACAATTAATTAAAAAACCAACTAGATACTCAAAAGCTCAAACATGTATTGATCTAGTATTTACCAATGTGTATAATATATGCACAGCAGGAGTACTTGATGTTGGAATAAGTGATCACGAAATAATTTATGTTACTCGTAAAAAAGGATCCAAATTAAAAGTACAAACAACTTTTAGTGGTCGATCTTATAAGAACTATAACGAAGAACTATTTAAAGATCAGTTACAAACAATAATTTGGGATGATTTATATAATACTAATAGTCCGACTGAAGCCTGGTTTATATTTAAATCCAAGATTATTTTGGTTGCAAATAATCTTTGTCCTATGAAAAACTTCACTATTAAACAGATTTGTGACCCTTGGATATCAGACAATTTAATGGAAGAAATTATTGAGAAAGATCGACTTTGTTTAGCTGCCAAAACATCAGATGATGTAGAGTTTATATTAAATGCTAGACGAAATAAAAATAGGGTTAAAAATCTAATTACTAAAGCAAAAACTAATTTTATTGTGGACAACTTGGATCATTATAAAAATGATTCAAAAAAGTTTTGGAAAACCCTCTCTAGTATTATGCCCTCAAAAATTAATAATGGTAGTAAAATTACTTTAAAAGATAATGATGGCAACATCAAAACTGATGATAAATTGGCAGCTAATACAATGAATAAATTTTTTACCTCGGTAGGTCCCCGCCTAGCAGCTAAATACACTGATCCATGGATATATCAAGGAGTTTACTGTGATGAATATATAGATGATATTGTCACAAATGTTGATGAAGTGTATAAAATATGTAAAGAGATTGTTAACACCAAATCATCTGTGGTTGATGAATTGTCTACTAAGTTGTTAAAGCCAGCCCTATTGATTCTTGTGGAACAATTTACTTATGTTTTGAACATAACCAAATACCTGATGAATGGAAAATAGCGAAGGTAACTCCACTTCCTAAAGAAGGAGATTTATTTCAATGCACAAACTATCGGCCAATTTCTCAGTTACCCCTACCGTCCAAAATTATTGAAAAAATTATACACTCTCGGGTGTATGATTTTCTGTTATTACATAATTTACTTGATGAAAATCAGGGTGGTTTTCGGAAACACTATTCAACTACTTCGACAATTGCTAAATTTACAAATGTTTTATTTGAAGCATTAAATGATAAAGAACCAGCAATAGCTACATTTATAGACTTTTCTAAGGCTTTTGATACAGTAAATCATGAAATTCTTCTTCAAAAACTAAGAAATTTAGGAATTGGTGGAAATACACTAGCTTTACTCAAAAATTATTTATCAAATAGACAACAATTAACAATTGTAAATCAAATTCCTTCTGACTTGAATATTATATCCTGTGGTGTACCCCAGGGATCTGTCCTGGGTCCTTTGCTTTTCTTAGTTTACATAAATGATTTATGTAATATAACTGAATATTCAGTTATTTACTTATATGCTGATGATACTGTGATGGTTTCCAGGGCAGAAAGTTTCACTAATGCTCATCGAAGATTGCAGCATGACTTGTTGAATGTTGCAAACTGGTGTAAAGGAAACAAATTGACTGAATATTAAGAAGACGAAATGTATGATTTTTGGAACACGTAAATTAATAAGAAATACTCGAAATAGTCCCAAATTGAATTTTAATGGAATAGATTTGGAATATGTGAACCACTACAAATATCTTGGGGTAACCTTGGATAATTGTTTAAACTTTAATAGACATATATTACAAACCATTAAAATTGTTTCACACAAAAAATTTTTTCTTCAAAAGATCAGGAAATATATCAATCAGGATACGGCCTTGAAAATTTATAAAACAATGATTCTTCCCTATATTGATTATGGTGATATATTTACTTCAAGGTCGTGTCAAAAACTATTAAATAAATTGCAGAATTTACAAAATCATGCTTTAAAAGTATGTTTTGTGAATAGTTTCCATACACCAGTGGTATTATTACATAGATCAGCTCAGTTGCCTATTTTGGATGCCCGTAGGAGAGCACATATCTTAAATTTTATGTTCAGGCAGAAATATAATGTGCAGATACTTGACAGTAGGAATATTTGTACAAGAATGCATGATGCTGTTGTATACAAATTGACTAAACCAAAATGTGAAAGGTTTAAAGCAAATGTTTATTACTGTGGAGCATTATTATGGAATAATTTGAATGTTCAAACCAGAAATTTAACAACGTATGATCAGTTTAAGGAATATCAGCAACATCTAGCCTTGTTATAAATTTAATTGTGACAAAGGCTATCCCTATCTACATTATACATTGAAATTGTAATTACACTGGTTGAATTTTCTTTAAAATTAATACTTATTTATTACCCTGAGATAAACTGAGATCAACAAATTCTGAAACCTGAGAATAATGAATTATATTATGTCTTTATACGGTGCCCACACACCAAACACTGAATATTGTATATATATATATATATCACATGTTGTACATACTTGACCCATCAACAAAACTTATATAATATTATTTGCTACAATATATTTGTTGCTGTAAGCGACCGTGGACCTACTAGAAAACCGGTCTATTCATGTACCGAAGTAAACCACGTTAATAAAGAATTTAAAAAAAAAAAAAAAAAAAAAAATTGCAAAGTGGACCTTAAACTCCAAAAAATCTTAAGCTTTGTTTGTTTGTTTGTTGATCTTAAGCAAATATTCCCCAATAACTTATTGTTCCCTAATTCATTTGAATGCAAGTTCAATCCCAAATTAGGAAAGAAAGCAAACAGTCCTAATTCATTTCCTGAATGTCAAAGACAAATATTTTGAAGACAAACTTCATCTATCTTTGGACAGTTTTAACAAAAAGTGTTGGAATGTAAGTATAGTGTTTTTGTGTGTAGACAGCTGGAAGTGTGAAGAAAAAGAGCTGGAAAGTAAATATGACAATATTTACCACTGGATACCATGTCAATGTGTCACCAAAATTTTAGGTCAAAGATGCATTTTTCACCTCATCATTTCTCATGTGTTTTAAGTTGTCTAAATAATCATAATTTTGTATCTGGATTCGATGATATATTTTTGCAAATTACAATAAAGCACAAAATGAATATCTCTACACGCTAGATGTCATGGCGGAGTGAGTGGCCGCAGTTGGCAGTATCTTATTTATTGCACAGGCACTAAATTCAAAGCTTATTGTACTTTTTTCATTCCAGTCAAATGTATTTCCTAATAATAGCAACATAGCATTCAGATATACAAGTGACAAACTGTTTTTTTCGAATGTATTAATCATTATTGTTGTCATGACACAAAACACATGCTTTTAGACTGGCTCCCGATTCCATGTCAGGTCCAGACTTGCTTTTTTTGTTCTTCTCTCCTTTATTGATTCTTTTTTGCATCCGCACCTTGTTTGTTTTCTTTCTTTATGGTTTGCTTTAGTCAAGCTTTCTTCTCTCAAACATAACTATTTTTTCCAAATTACTCCGGGTGTGTATTGGGCAAGGTATTTATCAAACACAAAGAATGTCTACATTAAAAGCATTAGTCAAAGGGGGTCAAAAAGAGAGGCAATATTGGTAATAACATGTTTTATTAATGACAAGATTATATATACAAGTTGCATAGTAATCCACGTAGAATAAAAGACTGTATACTATTTTACAAAAATCCTCATTCGCTGATTATTTATAGGTCTTTTTTTCTAATTTCCTGTCTTTAATTCATTCACATAAGTGTGACTCTTTACACGTGGGTCTCTCTTTGTGAGGACAATCTTAATGTTGATGGCGCCTCAAGCTGTCTGTTGAAAGGCTCACAGGGCACAGGTTATAAGGTTGATAGGGTACAACTTACAAGGGGCAGCTGGCATTAATGTTGTTTGGGGATATGGGTCGATGGGTGCAATTTCCAACACCCCCTGGTCCTGCCTACCGGCTGTAGCTGCAATCACTCTAGGGCGTGGCACAGTAGAATGCTCCATGCCTGTTGTGAAGCTGGACTTGAGCTGTTTCTTGAAAGGCTCACAGGGCACAGGTTGTGAGTTGATGGGGTACAACTTACAAGGGGCAGCTGGCATTAATGTTGTTTTGGGGTATGGGTCGATTGGTGCAATTTCCAACACTCCCTGGCATGGCCTACCGACTGCAGCTGCAATCACTCTTGGGCATGGCACAGTAGAATGCTCCATGCCCAGAGTGGTGCTGGACATGAAGTGACCTCCCATCTGGAACTTCCTGTATTGTGTTGTTGGCATCTGGCAGGTTAATATCGATAGAGTCAACAATGCTGGCCGCCTTCTTAATCACGCTCATTACATCCACTGTCCATTGTGTCTGTAGGAACCTGCTGAGCACAGTCCCTTTGTGTTGTTCCCACAACCATGGGCAAATGTCTTTTGAAGGTCTGTGTTCTGCACGTTATATCTTATTAAGCTTGTCCAGAAGACAACGAGATAAGCACACTGTCCTTGATAGTCAACATTTCCACTTCCCACCTGAGGGAAATCACAGTTGCTGGAAGTTTGTTTGTTTGTGGGATTAATTTAACGTCCGACCAACCCTTCAGGGTTCTTTTACCAGACTGCACAAGGTAAAGCCTTTCAGCTCGTTTTACGCCACAGGGACGGTGACCGAATCTATGAAATGAGGTGCCTATTTGTAACAGTGGGACCCAATGCCCTCTTTATAGTGCTGCCACACTGGGATATCATGTCATAGGCCCACACAATACCCCACCCAGTCACATCATACTGACACCAGGCTGACCAGTTATGATTCGTGGTTCTTACTTTATACCGAGTGCCAGGCAAGCAGTGACCACTACCATTGTTAAAGTCTTTGGTGTGACTCGGCCAGGGATAAATCCCAAGACCTCCTAGACTCAGAGCGGGCACTCTACTAAAGTGCTACTGAGTCTGGTCTCCCCATTTGTCGCCTTCTACGAACAGCAAGGGGCTGCTGGGGACCTATTCTTCTCAGGAGGCTCCCGAAGGAACCCCCACCCCGGATCCGCACGGGGGCATTGCTGGAAGTGGCATGCTCTCCACATGCATCTTCCCAGGAGCAGAAGCCCCACCCTGGTACCCCCGCCGGGGGCCCAGACTTTGATGACCCTGTTTGGCAATCAAGGTCCCCCGAGGAAATCTGGCATGCCTGAAGTAAACAACAGTGAGGCTAGCATTGACTATTTTCCCTGTGCGGCCCTAACTCTTAACAAACATTAAAACATCAGTACTTCTGAAATTTCGAAAGGTTTATTTGTTGAGCAACTCCATGAGTGCTCATTGTAGTGGACACTGGAAAAATACATGATTTCAGAACTATACCGCTTGACTCCGGCTGATCATTGAATAACAGCCTAAACTCCAGAGGCCATCTACGACTTCACTATTAACAGGTTTATGTGAACATCATATAACATTTAACTCATCAATTCTTGTAGTTTCCACAGATTTCACCAACTGGAGTTTGATGCTTAAGATTATGAAAGTTATTCTGTTCATAATCAGATTTACTTTGGAATCTTTAGGAAACAATTCAATATCAATATACAATAATAGCTGTTTAATCCTTACTGCAACTGATAAAACTCATACGTGAATAACCAACGGTTGTCGCTAGATAATAAAAACAACCTCATATCCTCTATCTTACTGAGCTTTGGGAGTTTCAAGCTTTACCAAACTTAATATTATGCAGTGTAATGCTCAGTGTTTACATCAAAAGCTAACAATCACTGCACCATAAACACATGGCAAGATCTACACATTCTACCCTTTGTCCATAACATAAGCATTTTCTCACTAGCCATAACTCAAAGAAAGCCCTGTTGAATAATGAGGTACCTCAAGAAATGCTTTACTGAGTTCTGATATGAACAACTTCAAGTTTATACGTAATCGCAATGACTGGAAACTGATACTGCAAACCAAACATGCAGGTTACATGTGATGCAAGACTTAAACATTATGAAAACAAGTTTTTCCGGCTAATTCACTAGGTATCAGAACACAAACACGGTGTCTTGGTAACGGCTAAGAAAAAATAACAAAATTTATATTATTTGGCTTGAACACATGAATATACTGGTAATAAATAACTCGCACCACTTAGTTAAGCAGATCTGGCTACAATCTCTGCATGGTTGAGTCACCAGGATCAAGTTGAAATGTTAAGCACAAAAAGGTAAGCCTGGCATTATTTGGTTGTTCAAAAAGAAGAGAGAGGGCACCAAGATCTCACCTGTCTGAAAAAGATCAGTTAACTCTTCCAGCTATCCCTTAGGCAGATGTAATTATAGATAGGTTGGTGAGTAACTTGGATGACTACATTTAGTAGTGTCATTAGATACTCTGTGAACCACTAACTCACACTAAGGCCTATTAAGCACATTAACTCTTACAGTTACAAGTAGCTGAATCAGACTAAAACATCAAATTGGCATAATCAATGCAAGAATGAAGTCTTTACATGGAAGACAGATCAAAAAACCCTTGAATGTTGTTGTTTAGTGGGATATTGCCTAAATTACCTATGAAGTGCTTAAAGGATTGGTGTTATGCACAGCGTGACATGGAGGCGTTCTTTCATTCTCATATCAGATATCAGATAAAATAACACAAAACCAGTTTATACATACACTGTAACATGAAAGTTCTTGCAGATCATTCAGTTATGTTACATTCTCAAAAGCCATAACTAATATTCACTAAAGATTCAAGCACTTTTTTTCTGAAACTTCCTTGGATTATTTGTTTCAGACAAACTACCAGTATTCAGTTACTTGTAAATAATAAAGCTAAATCATCATATTTCCTAGAGTATCTTCCAGCTTGGCAGCAGAAAGTGACAGTGTCTTGTCTATCACAATTAAAGCTCAACAAATCACTTCAAACATAGTCTGCTGGTGCAGAGCAGTGACTTTGGTCGACAAAGATTGTTCTATAAAAAAATTGTTCACATAATAGGCTGGTGAAGAGTTCACAGCTGATCATGTAAACTATATTGTAACAACTCTAGATAGTATTTTCAGATTAACCTTTCTGCTGGGCAACTAATTCTTTTGTCAGGTGCCATTTTCAGGTTGTCATTTACATCTTGATGCTGGAGTAGACGTCTTATTATTTTCCATTGTGTTACCATTCATTAAGTGTCCTTACATGTTGACACTGGATTCATTTCTAAACCCTGGCAATTTTTGAAAATGCCCGAAAGTACATCGTTTCTTTGAGGGGCACGAAAATTTTCTCCTTTTCATTTTGTTATCACTCATCTTATTGAGTCGAAGCCAAAGATCATGACTTTCATAAGCAAGTGTAAAAAAGGTCATATCAAATCTCTCAGTATCAATTCAACATAACCAAAAAAATAAATAGATTAGCTGAGCAAGGTTAGAATGTAACGAAAATAAATACAGTAGTAATCTAAGGATAGAAAGGGCATGTTCCCCTTTCCACATAAATTTGCACTTCATTTGGAAGCACGGAAGACGAAAACTTGAAGGATTGCTATAGAAAGGAAGGACTGATTGCAGCCCAATTTTGACAACTCAAGCTTATTTGTAGCCTCCAACCTGATGAAAGCCATGGTTTTTGCATCAGCCCTTCTAAAAATTCCTATTAAGCTAATATATACATAAAGCTAATATTTCACCATCATAATTCCTACTTTAAAGAGTACAGATCTATCTGAAAGGATAGTAACCTCAGCTTTCTGTAAACATTGTGAGTTAAACTTTTGCAGACTGCACACTAAGCCTAAAGGGTCATTTTGCCTCAGCAATACTGCTTTATTTCTAGTTTCCCATTAGTCACTTGTATCACAGGGATGTTAGTCAGAAAGAGCAAAACATTTTGGAAATAACCAATCAGCTGAGTCATTATTTTCTTCCCTTGACCCTTTCTTACTCTTCCAATACCTGAATTTAATTTGAAATATTTCAGATCCAATCAAAAACAGTCTAACCAGTTTCACTGCATTTGGCAACAAAGTACATTTACTAGTTAATTGTATGTCCTTTTGGATACATTTTAACCAGTTTTCAATTATTTTGTCACTCAAATGACAACTGAAAGAAACCTGGAATTCTGATGAAAATCTGAGAACTTACATCTCTGGTATCACATTTCTTGCATTTATGGAAGGGTAGGTAAGGGGAAAAGTTTCACCCCCCTCCAAAAAAAATTAAGAAATAATGTTTAGATTACATTAATTCTGAATGAAAAGAGCTTAGATAACAGTTTGAGCATTGGAAAACCTATGATGGTCCCCATCAGGATTTATGAACAGTTCTCTTAGACACACTCTGAATGTACATGCTACAGGATTAAGGTATGGAAGAGGCAAAACCCTTGTGCCCTTACTATGACCTGAATTTGGTCGGAAAGGACAGAAGAACAATAGTATGTACGCCTGCGACGCAAGCAGTGTTTGAAACCTTGGCACTCACTCAGGCACATGTAAGGCATTTCAAGCTGCGCTTCTTGCTTTAAGTTCGTTTATGAAAATATTGGCTTATCCAAATTCAATCTCATAACAACTGACATATACAAAACAAGACACAGTGATGCAATGCACTATCAATGATACTACTGTGGCATATCAAGAATATTTTTATCTATTTAATATCAGTCTCTTATCTTTCCAAGTGGAGAGGATAAATGTAACAATTTGTACAAGAAAATAAGTATATCATGGTAATTAAGTTTTCATTATACGCTTGGCAACATTGGTAGGTTGACTAAGCCGAAACAAAACACCAATCATCCTACACAATGAAAGAAATTGCAGCAATTATATGGTCTTCTTCCTCTGAACCTTTTTCAACTATCTGGCTGCTATGTGTAGAATGTTACCAACAGCTCAAAGCTTTAGGTTTGCATGTGCAGATACTTTTCTTTCACAAATCTCATACAAAAATGGCAGATCTTCTCTAGATTGACTAAGCAATACACAATCTCCAATACACAATTGGTGATCTTTAGGAACCATTGCAGCTTGAAAGACATGTCGTTAGGTTGGCCACAACTTCTGCGGGGAGGTTCTGCTGTGCCTGTTGCGCCATCTCGGGGAATCGCTGGGAAATGTTCTGAACCATCTGCACTACTAGTGTCTGGATTTCTGTTTGGAAAGACAAAGGACATCAGTTTTAGAACATCCTGCTTAGCTGATAATACTGCCAGTTTGCCTGCATTTCCTAGATGCAATTTTTAGGGGTCGCTGTATGAAGTTGCCATGTCGCCAATGGCTAAAGTTGACTTCATATGGCGACTAAAATACTCATATGGCTTTTACACTTTGATATAGCACTTGTGGTAAGATACTCAAAATTGTAACTTAAATCTGAAATTAGCATTCTTCTGCTGACTAAATCTATGAAGCTGGGACAATCCCTGCATTTTGTGTCAGAGATGTGATATCTACCAGCATAATATTGGTTGTATCTTCCATTCAACAAAACTAAAAGTTAAAAAGTTCTTACCTGGAGTTAGTGCTTCAGTATTTACGACTTGACCGAAAACACCCAACAATTGGGGTATATGCTTCAGGAGCTGAAAAAGTATTTTCACATATCAGCCCCAACGTAACGAAAACTGTGATTCACAACTATTTCTATTTAAGTTACTACATTTAAATTTGGGACATTTATGTTAATAATCATTGGGATAATTGGATATGTGAAAAACATTAACTGTTTACAGCAGGGTCAAGTCTGTATGCTTGATGGTTGAACCCATCCTGGTGGACTTGTCTATAGCAAATACAATCCACAATTGTTTTGATCCTTTTTATATCTAAATAGATTGCCTGCTTCCTTTCAGGTCAAATATTAAATGTATGAGTACTTGGAGAGATAAACTCTGCCCCATAGGAACAAAGAGTCTATTTGAAATGTCTCATCTTTTCTTATGTGAAGGAATATTTCAAATCATTCGAAATAATCATACAATACTTACTACTTGGTGCTCATTCTTGTAGAGTTCAGCGATACACTGGTAGACGGTGGTATTTTCCTCTAAGTCCTCTTGTAGTGGTAGGCACTGCATGATCACTGGGAACACCTGGTTGATTGTGCCAAATAAAAGTGGATTATTTCCATGCACTAATGTTCTAGACAATAACATCAATCTCTTTTGGTTGATGAGTAGCATAGATAAAGTCATTGTGTTTTCAGTAGTCAAGCTGTGAAATATCCTTTGTCAGGGTTGACTATGTCTGGACTGGTGCCTCACAATGTTAATGCCCTACTATTCTTTTTTCTTATAGCCCTTTTCACGCGGTAGCATCTATTTGCCAAGCTTTAAGCCTCATTTCACATACAATAACCCTTACACTGCCAGAGGCCTCATATGGGGCCCTATAGTAAAATCCCATAGGAACACCATTGAAAGAATGCAAATTACTCTTTCAGAATCTGAAAGAATTTTTCAGATATTCCAATTAGAACCAGAGATACAGGTATTTGAACTTCGGACTACCGAGTCACCCAAAAATGTTAGAAATGCGATTTGAGAAACCATAAACAATGTATTTACATTTGAATTTGCCATACTAATTGAAAAATCATAAAAAATGGGTGAATTTATGTAAATGACATGATTTTTAATTTGCTCTAACTTATCTTTCATTTATGATAATCACAAACTATCTTTTGCACAAAAAAGATACTGTTTTCATGTTATCCTTATAAAGAGTGTCATAGTTATTTTCTGAATTATTAGTTACCATGGTTACCTGCAAATTACGATAGTACAAACAATTACTCCTCACAAGAAATGTGCTTTATTGGCACAGTGCCAACATTTTGAACGTTAATATCAAAATTATTGAAAAAAGCTTTTCCTCTGAAGAATCTAAACTAAATTTGAGTTTTAGGGAATTCATGCACTACTTTATGTGTTTTGGGCAATATTTCAGTAAATATCAGTTATATTGTGATATATCTGGCAGTGAAAGGGTTAATGTCCTACTATACCACAGGTCATGGTCAGTTATTAACCTTGATATTCAAAATATGTGATATTTTTTCATGAGAAGTATTACTTTGTAGACTCATGTGAGCATGCTACTACAGTATGGACAAAGCATGCAAAACTAAAGAAAGACAATTTTATTCATAGAGGCTAAAACAGTAGTGTAGGTCTAAAATTTAGGGTTGTACCTGTTCCATGGGGACATGGCTTGGTCCGGCCCAGATCATGCGACAAACGGCAGCACAGATGTTGTCGATTACACGCCGATCCTTCTCCCGATTAAGCAGGTCAAACAGGTCCTTCAGGATGTTGGGGTAGTTTCTGTTTCATTAATTAAGGTCCATTCCCAGGAGATATTCAGAAGCTGTTTCTATCTTCTAAGTGAAACACTTTTTATACTTTTTTCCACTGATAGTGATAATGCTGCTAGAAAATACCCAACATTTTGTTTTGGTGTAAATGGAATTATCCTAATCAGAACTTTTTAAAGAAATTAATTCATCAATCAAACTCCAGAATCAAATCATATGGTAAATCCTGGATGTTGATGAGGGTTATAAAAGAAACAAGATTCAAAAGGGCTTTAGCAAATAAAAATATTTTTCCCTTCATTCTGATTTCCATCTCCATCAGCTAAAGGATACGGTATGATGGCTTCGCCTCCATAGGCCGACAGCACTCCCATCATGAAGACCGAGTTGCTCCTGACCTCCTCGTCCTCGTCCTGCATCATGGTGGTCACCACAGGCTGCAGCGGCTGTACAAAGGTAGCCGTGGCACCCTCCATCGCCTGCAGAGTGTCTGCCATTGTGCCTATGGCAAATGACTTGTCTGATACCACACTAGTCTTTTTCTGTAAAGGAAAGAATGAAAGAATATTAAACATGCTTTGATTGGTGGGGTTGCAACAGCTACAGTTAATAAGGTACTCGTCTTATGATTTCAAGCTCTTGGATTCAATGTCTGGCCTGCTCTTACACTATGGTCATTGGTTATGACAAAGCATTCTACATAAACATTATTCCTGGATGTATGCAATATGTGAAAAGTGACATGGAACATTTGTTTGTTTGTTGGGTTATTTTAACGTTTGGCCGACCCTTTAGGGTTCTTTTACCAGACTGCCTCAAAGTATCTGTCCATAAAAAACAATCACAGTAATAACTCCTTACCAATCTCTTCATGAACTCAGGCAGGAGTCCAGCAAAGTATGGCGCAAATCGGTCTCCACCAACGACCTTGGCGATGGATGGAATGACCTCTCCAGCCGTCTCTGTCAGCATACTGTCGTACTCCGCATTCTGGTCGTCCAGCTCGGGGTCCGTACCATCTGTCTGGTCCTGGCACGATGTCTATTGAACATGAAAGGACATACTCTTTCAATGCACAGCATTTTAGTTTTATTTTATTTTAGTGGGTAATTGATGACCAAACTACTTTCATTTTTCAAAATTTGTTTGTTTGTTGGGGTAGTTTAACGTCCGGCCAACCCTTATGGGTTTATTCCAGACTGGCATTTTTCAAAAACCAGTGAAATAAATATATGATATTCCTGGCAAGAAGGGAGTTACTGTCCTATTTTGAAACTACTACTTTACTTGGACACCAGGTATGAATAGAGATAAAGTAAGCTACATAAAATCACTAAATACAAAATTGATAGCTTCATGACAATCTTTCCTAAATACTTTTGTAGGCCAGAAAATGGCCTCTTTTACCTTGAGTACTAAATGTTTAGACATTTGATACAGAATATCAACTTCTACCTGAGGAATCATTCAGAAGATGAGCAATAGAAATCTAGATTAGTAAGTAATGAACAATTTGTTAATATGCAAATTGAACGTGAAGAACTACCAATTCTTTAAAGATTCACAACACAATGAACCGGGACGTTCTACTCATATTTTTCTACCTCAAAAGGTTCTTCATTGTAGTCATCGAAAAACCACTGAGTACATTCTATCTGTTAAAAAGAAGTGTTAAAAGCTAGAAATCAGATATTCCAATGTGCATCAAAAGTACATCAAAAGTACTACCAGTGTGATAATTGAAGAAAAAAAGCTTGTTTCTCACCTTATGTTGTAGTACATCCCTAATAACGCCCATGACTTGGTCTAACGTCGCTGCCCCATCCCCCTGACCAGCGGCCTCAAGAACCGGCTGACCGATCTTCTCAAGCATGTGTTTCAAAACCTCCAAGGCTGCCATTGGTACTTGTCTGTCTGTGTCCTCGCAAATTGACCGTAGTAAGGGGGCCATGGTGGAGTTTAGCATTGCCTTCAAGGCTGAATAAAAATTAGAGATAAATAGTTTGTTGTATTGAAAGTTGGAAAGTATTTATTTCCATAAACATATATGTGATTTTCTACTGACAATCTGTTGAAATCTTTCTTCATACAGTGGATGTTGCTACATCAAAATCTCAAAGCAGTCAAGCTTTTGATAGGATTAAAATATACGAGGCTAAGAAATATATTCATTTTGTTTTCCATATGAAATATATCTTTATGCATAAATCATGTGCTTCAAAGACAAGTGTTGCAGTGTCAGATATTGGAAGTAATTTTCATTTTGATATTCATTGATTAAACACTTCTGGGCAGCAGTGATATTCTAGCCAGATGTCTATATCTTCCTTACCATTTTGTGTCTCTAGTGAATTGCTGCGGCATGCGATGGCCACCAGGGCACAGCAGTGTTGGCCTGCAGCTGTGATGGCTGCTTTACGGACGTTGGTCGCTGGGTACTCGAGAAGTTGGTACACCTCCCGGAAGGACTCATCCATATATGGCAAGTAGGCCTCTCTGAAAATGAGACATTACTGGTTTGAGCAATATACTATTTTTGATAATGATTGTTGGAGTTCCGCTCAGCGATTTTTCATTTTCATCTATTGAGACCAACTCATGGTTTTTTGACTTGTACAAAGTACTGCATTAGAATGTATGAGGATGAAAAAGATGGCAAGCCAGGGAATTGAACCTGGGCACTTTCTTTTTTCTCACTGGCCTGGGAGCCTTCCTTCTTCACAATGTGATGTATTGACCAGCACTGAACTCTCTACTGACCCAACCATTTTCAATGTGGCCCTGAGCCAGTTGCAATGTTCTTTTATTTATAAACCTCACTGTACCACTCACATAAGTAGGTACTACCACGTGAAAAATTAAAATGCTCCTCTTAAATTGAATTATACTTTTCTGAAAAGACCATTTCTTTAATAATCCTATGCAGTTTACCAAAAGTTTCTATCTCAATTAGAACCAGAGAAATTGAAGATTTTTTGTGAAAATTGGGTACAAATTCTGTGACCACTTTTTCAAATGCATCCAAATTGGCGCATTCAAAACCACAATCTGTGCATTATCTAAAAATTCTTTAATTATGTTTTTCTTGTACAAAATATCCTAAGGAACACGTTGATATAAGGCGCTTTGCTAAAAGTGCCTATGATTAAGAAGGGTTTCAGTTTTAAGAAAAAATCCTTCTTCAAAAACGGTCACAAAAGCTAGATTGGAGAGTGTATGCTGTGGTAGTACCTAACATAAGTTACATTCACAGAGCGTTCTCCCAGTTAAACAATTTCCTACTAGCAGACTCTTCTTCATAGCTTAGGTCACCCAATAAGTAAAACTAAAGAAACTAGCCTGCACTATAACAGAGACTTAATTGTCACTTTGGTAATAACCATGCACGTACCCTGTGTTCACAGAAAGTTCTCCCAGGGAGCAGCACGCGTCCTCCTTCTCCTCGAGGTAGGCGTTCTCCACTGTGAACCCCTCAACATCGTCGTCTTCTGTCTCCTCCTCTTCGTCCTCACACTCAATGTCTTCCTCGGCCTCATCGTCCTCAAATAGCTGGAACATCTGGGTTTCTGCCTCACCATAACTCACCTGCATTAAGAAATAATTTATTTCATTTGATTCTCAAAGTATTTGCCCTAATTTGTTCTAATACATACTAAGCATGCTGTAGTGTCAACTCGTTGGTGAAACAGAATTTACCATTATTTGATAATTATTCTTAAAAAGCTATCTCTTCTATCTGCTAGAATACCTTTATTGATAATATGGATTTCTGTCATTCATATGTTTTTTTGGTCTTTATAAATGAATGCTAGAATTTCTCCAATGGTGCCAAATGTTAGACAATTACAAGTTTCATCAACAATAGCTGAACAGTTGATAGAGACTTTAGTTCGATATTTTGTATTGGTATTAGGCTCTAAATAATAGCTCCTTCTTAAAAAAAAGACTTCCTGGCAAATTGGTAGAATCATGTACATTATACTTTTTCTATGAGACTTCCTGGCAAATGGCTACAAATTTAAAACATGTGTAAACTTACGGTGACTCCTTCGGTAGACTTGATGGAGGTGATCATATGTCTGACCAGGTCTGGTAGATATACCGACATGTCCGTACCGACCAGGCCTGAGATGGCTGCACACATTCCATATCTACAACACAAAAACATTTATTTGGGCTGCCATCCACTAGTTAACCTAACACAACACCCAGGGATTAGGGTTGGGTGGCAGCGCCGGACAAAGTGTATACAAGAATTACAAAAATACTTTCTAGGCAAGATTATTGATCTGATTACTTGGTTTAGTTGAATATTTGTTGTAAATATTGGTTGGAAATCAGAGGCTATGCCCCCAAACTCCCCTTTTTCTTTTCTTTTTCCTATTTTTTTATTTTCATATAAATTGCCCCATAAACAATGACCAACCTATGACAAACACGAGGGGATTATCCTCTATTAACACGTTGACTACTGAGGTGATCCCTTTATTTGGTATTCATAAGGGCCTTCACTATTAGAAAATATGAAACATATGTTTATCAGGTTGATATAGTTCTTAGTAAGAAGGATTGTTGCATAAATTATTGCTCACATGGACCGGCGTAGATCAGGATCGGTGGCCTCGCTCAGTAACCTCATTCCCAGCTGCATGCACTCTCCGGCCAGAGGCAAGAAGTGGTCCTTCCCGATGGTGCGGGCTAGTACTCCAAGAGTGTCTGAAAATGTGTATGGAGAGTGAATTATCATTATTCATGGTTAGCTGCAATGCAAGTGTGTGAGCTATACCTGAAATTAAGGACTTGTCAACATGTAAATGTTCTTGGTAGCCCACTTGATAGCCTACTTGATAGAAGAAAGGCTATGTCCCTAGTTACTCATAAATTAAAAAGTATAGAAATTTTACAATGGTCAACAGATAAATGTATGACTGGACACTTTTGGGCATCAAACACGCTATTGCAGAAAACCTGGATAAGGAGAGAATGATTGGGTATAAATCTTGAAATTGAATTCGTTTCGATTTTAGAACTTTTCTGAATTGTTTGTAATCTACAGAACTTGAGAACTTACCTATGGACTGAATCTGCAGTTTGAGTTGGTCCTCACTGCCAGTAGGTGCCAGGAAAACCTTCAGCTGTTCTATGATCTGGGGGAAGTACGGCACGATGTCCTCCTGAGCGGCGTTCGCTGAAAACAGGAGTCAGTACATGGATATAGACATTCCCGGAATAAACGGCAGTGGACACTTCCTAAATCAGTATATCCGAAATATTTAAATTAGCTACTGAATTTGTACTGATCTTCCACCCCAGCTCATTTAAATATTTCGGACATACTTATTTTCCACTATTCAACCCCTGTATTTCCACTGATTTCCACTAAAATGTTACTGCAAGCTCACACTGATTTTGTACACACTGTATTTCCACTCCGTTTTGGTCCGTGTTATCACAAACATGCCTCTTGCAAATGTTGTACAAGCTTTGAAAGTACATCATTTTCTACATTTAACACAATCATTTTTATTATATACAGCACAATCCATTATTCCAAATATAAATTTGAGAAAACTTGAGTAATTCAGGCTTTCAACAGCTGTTCTATTTCAAAATGGCCATGTAGCATTTTAAAATTTTTCTTTCATCTGTATTAAATGAATTTCAAAATTGTTAAGTACAAAAAGGGCCTCCCTCTGTTGAATTATATCTATCTATGATATAATTTCCTATGAAGTTTTATACTTCTAAAGACTTCTAATAAAGTCTTTTAGCATTTCCTATGACCAACTACAAATGAAGAAATTTTCTACTCATGGTTCACATGTCTAGAGATACATACCAGAAATTATGAAATTAGCAAAGGATTCTCACCAGTGGCCCCTATGGCTGAGATGGCCAGCTCCTTGCTGCGTACGGTGGATGCAGTGGAGAGTACGGTCAGCAGATGTTCCATCAGTCGCCCCAAGTACGGCACGATATCCTTCCCTGAAACAAAAATTTACATTTTTTTGTGTGTTACACTCTCATTTGGTTACCATGGTTCAGTTTCTTAGTTGCCCATTATATCATGTTCGGACTAAGTGCAATCTATTCTTGTGAATAACTAGCCATGGAATTATATTTAACTAATCATGAAGTGGTGTTTCAATACAAATTTCAGGAATTCAAGACTACACTTTTAAATCTTCTACTATTTTGCACTAAAGAGAAATTTAAGATGTATGCCAACCTAGATTTTCACAGAACATTTCTAGAGCGTAGTAAGACTTGGTGACGCTCCGCGGGTCTTTGTCTGCATCCTTTGTCGCCTCACTCAGGTATCCGAACAGCAGCGGCAACAGCTCATTGGAGTACTTACTGATATCAGGCTGTCAGGGAAAAATAATATTTTTTCTAAACATGTTGTGTCTGTCACATTTGATAATTACTTCAATCATCAGAGATATCTTCGTTTTTCTATCTCAACCGGAATCAATATCATTGAAGATAATTTTCAGGCATTTGACGCAAGGAAAAACATGGCAAAAACAATCAAGGGTCAGTCAGGCCTTTTATCAGAGTTTCTAGGGTTAAACGTCATCAGTTAGAATTAACATCTGAATGCAGGGTTCTTCCTAGAAAAAAAAGTTCAAGTATCAAAAACCCCATTATCTTTATCATTAGGGGGCATTTTATTTGAATTATGGGCTTTTTCTACTACTATGTTTCACTGAATTTCTGAAATTTTAATGTGGGAAAGGCCTGTCAAAATCGTCTTAGTGCGGGAATTACATTCCTAGTGCAGGAATGCTGCATCCCACACGCCTAGGGAGAACCACAACATCAGGGGTTAAACTTACCTGTAGGTGTTCTGAGAATTGACCGAGAGCGAAGAGTGCGGCATTTCTGACCTGGGTGCTGGGATCTGATACGCCCTTACACACACACTCCAACAACCCCTGCAGGTACCTAGGAGGGGAGACACAGCACCAAAAATTACTAAGATGTTAATTAATATTGCAAAATTTGACTTTTAATAGCAGCCTTTCTAAACTGTACAAATATTTTACCACAAAATAATTCCTCAAAGGGGTGTCATCATATTGAGATATTATATTCCAATATAAAACAAAGTCCGTAGTGATAGTTTGTTTGTTTGTTGGGGTAGTTTAACGTCCGGCCAACCCTTATGGGTTCTTTCCAGACTGCACAAGGTAATACTTTTCAGCTTATTTTACGCCACAAGGGCGGTGACCAAATATATGATATGGTTTAGGAGAAACCCGCCACCGGGTGCAATACCCTACTCGTTGTGAAGAGTGGCAAGGGGTCTTTAGTGTGCAATGTCCCATTGAAAGGACACCACACACCCGGCCTTTGATGACCCTGTCGGGAGCACAGGGTGCCGTAGTGA
Source organism: Lepidonotus clava (assembly GCA_936440205.1). NCBI lineage: Eukaryota > Metazoa > Annelida > Polychaeta > Phyllodocida > Polynoidae > Lepidonotus > Lepidonotus clava. The sequence goes on from OW387140.1 coordinate 53,352,897, forward strand.
TAGAAAATGACTTTTTGAGCTATTGGCTTTCTGGCTTTATACGAATATCTTTGGCCTTTGGTCATCAAATATGTGTTTTTAACACCGCTAAGTACCTCTTAAAATGTTCACGAAATGATAAATTTGTATGACTGTTTACAAGTTATAAAAGATGGAGTGAAATTTAATTTGTTTCAAAACCAAATATCTATTTGAATGAAGGTAGGACTTACTTGTTCCTGATGTGGTCTGCACACCCCTCGGCCGACACGGCAATGGCCATGTAAGCCGCTCGCCTTGTGTTTTCATCCTCGCTCTGTAGGGCTGGCTCCACTAGTCGCATCTGCAACACACAAGGTAGAGTTGATTGTAGAGATTGCTGTTGTACTTCTTTTGAATTGTATACCTGATAAGGGGTATGTTCATTGCTACAGTGGAGCTACATTTACAATCCAGACTTAATAATAGGATTTGCTATGTATGCAAAATTACTTGTCTTTAAGTCAAATTGCCTAATTTCCTGCATTTCCAGAGACAAATCTTTACTTTTTACTGTATGGTGGTGATCTTGTTGTAAAGTATCAGTAACGGTGTACATACCAACGGTGGGATGAACTTCTCTGGAGGCAGGTTGAGTGCCATCACGTCAATCACCTGGAAACAGACTCAAAGTTATTGCTTGTAACACTAACAGTGAGTTTGACCTAAACATGGGTCACTAAACCTATGGGGCAAGTATCATTCTGCAGAAACTTTTTTTTTTTTTTTAAACTTTAAGTGTTATTTGGCAGTAACTAGGCAAGTTGCCTGGTGTTCCTATTTTTATTTAAATTTAATTGTTAAGCATTGTTTCTGTAAAATATATTATACTTAAAAGTCGGTATGATTTATTCTGAACGAGTGGAAAATAATCATAAATGTGTATACATAACGCCATGTTTAATGTATTCAAATAATCGTGCTACAGAAATAGGCTGTCAGTAGTATGGCAGAACCCCTAATTCAAAACGCACCACACTTTAAGCTGAACTCAAAATCTTTTTTCTTAAATATTAGAAAAGTATAAATACTTGTAATGACATTACAACAAACTGAGACATTTTGACTTATTGATCTTTCAAGTGAAATAACAAAACGTTATAATGGTTGCAGACCATTCCTAATCTTTCAAGTTTCTCAAAGTGAACATAGTTTAAGCAGTTGAGAACTTTATTTAAGCCCAGAATTAGGGGTTTATCATATTCATTCCAATAATGATACAATACATGTAGGATCTGGAGTTACCTGTGCGGCATAGGATGACGCAGTGTGGGCCTCGGCCTCCTCGTACTCCTCCTCCTCTTCCTGCTCGCTGACCGGCTCACACAGGATTGGGAACAGCACCGTCAGCACTGGGTTAGCTAGCTTCAGTCGCAGGATCGTCTGTCAAACACACCACAGTCATTCATTCAGAGCATAGCAGCTGACAAATGTGATCTTTGCCAAAAAGGAAAATTAGGTTACAACGTCAGTGACAATGACATTTATTAACAAAGCATATAAACATTGATTTGAAAGAAGAAAGAGCCTCTCTACAGATATTTAGGCCACATTTTGTGTATTAACTATTGAAATATCCTATAGTGCCATGCCCTCACCTTATGATAACAAACTACCTTTTTTTAGGATGTGTAGGAATCTCAAAAATCACCTCAGAATGTAAAATTGTGAACTATCTTAGTGTAAATATATTTCATTCATATCAAGGGATTCTAACACTTCTTACACAACAACTGGCTGTTGTAGATCTAGCCTGAAAGAAAACTCACCTTGCGTTTGAGTCGCGTCAACCAGCTGACCAACGAGAGGGCTTTCACACGTAGGTTGTGTCCCAGCTGTTTACTGGAACCAATCTGAAAACAGAGGAATACTCGCTGTAATGAGCAGATCGGGAACTTTTGTGTGTGGCTCAGAAGAGACCATCAAATACCATTATATAGGTATATAGTGAGTGAGTGGGTGAATGTTGGGTGTTTTACACTGTACCGACAGCCAGGGTCATTTTCACGGTGATACCAAGTTGGGACAAATTCTGTCTTTGGTAATCGAATCTATGAGATAAAGGTGACAGGGCGGGCAAACAGCAGGGGATCAAAACCTGGAAATCATTTTTGCTGTACCTCATCCCTTAGTGAACCCAGCACTGACCGGGAATTGGACCCAAAGAACCACTTGGTCAGTGTTGGGTCCCCTCTATCGTCGCCTTATATGATCAGCAGGGGCTACTGGGGGCCTATTCTTCCCCAGAACCCCCATGGGGTTATGGGTATATATCAGAGGAGGGAAGTCTACCGGCCATTTAATCATGATGATTGTTGCAGTTTATTGTCCATTCACCATTTTTTCAGCTATAATATCACAACCAACTCACAATTCTTTGGTTGTACAAAGTACTGGTGATCGAATCTATGGGGGTGGAAATGACGGCAAGGTGAGGTGATCTAGCAGGGAGCACTGAGAACCAAACCCCGGTTGGCCACGTCCAAAGCCAAGATGCTAACAACTAGACCACCCCACCCCCCTACTGGCCATTTGATCTTAGAGCATGTATCTCACTTATCAATTATACTTTGTAACCCCTCAATTGGTGGCACTGGGGAGCACAGAATACTGAACTGACTTGTTTGTGGTGAACTGACATCAAATACTCACCTCTAGACAGAACTGGATGACGGTCTTGATATGTGGGATGACGACTCCCACCTCACACTCCACGAGTTCATCGAACAACTCAAGCGCCTCACATGCCTGCTCCTAGAAGGGAGGAAATTTTGGTAAAAATGTATAGGAGATTAATATCTGAGAATTGCAAAATTTCCCATCTTCGTTCTTCAAAACTTGACAAGTTGAAGCCCATATAACTCTACAAATAAGCTCTAAAAATTGTATCTTTAATGTTCAGTTCGTGCATTCAAGATGCAAAAAGCACTCCAATTTCTGTTTAAATGCGCATCTTATCCTTATCACTGGTGGTCGTCTTTTTAATACGACTTACCTCATTTGATACAACCAGTTTCTTGATGACTTCCATCACTTGTGGGATAAGCGTCTGCATGGTTTTCTGATTAAAACAAACAAATGAAATCTTAACTATGTCGTACAAACCACAAGGCAGATAAACGTTTTTTTCCTACAGTTTCTTCTCACAGAACCATCAAACCAGTGGCTGAAATCACACTAGCCCTTAGCTATGTGTTTTTCAACTAGATTGCTTATTCGTTGATTATGAATGACGAAACATACTGCCTTGAAATAATCCACACAGATCCACAGGGCCAGTTTTTCTTAAATTGCACATTCCCAACATTGCCCAGTGTCAGTAAGTCCATGTTAAGGACAAACCCTTTGTACACTGGACGCAAATATTGTTGCTCATATAGTTATTTCATATAATTATACACTTTCATTCTACTTGTAAGTTTCATAAAGTTTTATAAAGTTTACTGAGTTATGAAATACTTGTTGCCTACTTCTATATGTGTATTAATTTATTGTTTTGAAAAAAAAAAAAAGTTCAAATCCCTTACCATTTCATCAGTACCAATGGCAGGGGCGATGTAGGTGAGGGTGCTGGGAAAATAGGGAAAATGAATGACATCAAAAACTCAAGCAATTAAATACTTGTAAGTCCTTTGAAATGTAAGTGTTTCTACTTTTAAAGCATACTAAATTCAGATATTTAAACAGGACCAATTTGAAAAAAGAAATGAGGCATATTTATATTGAACGTTTTTGTCAGACTTATACAAGTAGTGAAATCTACATTTTCCAGACTATCGGCTGGAAATCATCACCTACTCGAGCTGATATTGATGTATTAATCATGAAGATTTCCAGCCCTCATCAGAAAATTTTGGCCAATACCAAACAAGCAGGCATTTGTTTCCAACACTGCTTTACAAAGTCCTAGAGTCAGGGATGTAAGTCAGCGTTAATGAAAAAATCTGAAACCCCAAAGAGAAAATTTGGAATAATCTTAAAATGCCATAAAATGTCATGACATTGTAAGGAATTCAGTTGGAAAATTATTATTTGAGGTGATGATAGGAAAAATCTGAAATCAGATTGAAATCTGGAAACTTTCATCCCTGCAGAGTTAACTTACTTGATGGCGTAAAGAGCGACAAGCGGCTGGCTGTCGTGGAGACCCGTCGCACACAGACTCAGGAAGGAGTTGAGGTGGGGCCGCAGCTGGTCCGTGGCCACCGCCGCCACCGTCGAGGTCACAAACATCCCCATCTAGGAAGAACATAAATGTTTGGTAAGTTTTTTAAAAACATAAATTGTAGATTCGGATTATTATATTTGAAATTACCGTCAGCCTGAGGTTTTGAATCAGACCTGAGAAATGTTGAGAAAATTACATTAAAATCAGCCTAGGGTTGGTCACACTTCTAAGTCTTCACTATGTCCTGGCTTAATTTTAAAAAACTGAGATTGTGCTGGTAATTAGGAATTTTCTCCAAACCGCCTTTGCAATGATTTCCATAATCTAGTATGGATTTTATTTTACTACAGATTATGATATTCTGGTATTTTTGTCATTTTTAATAAAATTATTTTCTCCAAACCGCCTCTGCAATGATTTCCATAATCTAGTATGGATTTTATTTTACTACAGATTATGATATTCTGGTATTTTTGTCATTTTTAATAAAGTTATTTTCTCCAAACCGCCTCTGCAATGATTTCCATAATCTAGTATGGATTTTATTTTACTACAGATTATGATATTCTGGTATTTTTGTCATTTTTAATAAAGTTAAGTTGAAAATTTTTGGAAAAAAGGTAGGGTTGGGCTAAAATTTAGTTTAGGTCAGGAAACCTGAACACATACCTTTTTCTTTTGGGGGGCCTTATTTTAATGTATTGGTCTTGTTCAATTGACATTTACCTCTCTCTGGTTGGGGTCCTCGCTGCGAGTGTACTGCTCGATAAAGGCGAGTAGCTCGGGCCATCCGGCTCTGCCCAACTCGTGCTTTGCCACCGTCCCCACGATCTGTGCCACCGCCTTCTCCACTGTCTTCCTGGTATAGGACCAACAATTGGGGAATTTAGACCTAGAATACTGGTCAAATAGTCAATCAATAATGCGTAAAATAGAGTCAAAATATGGTAATTATGGCTCAAAATGACGTTTCTCTATTAACTTGAAAATTCTTTTTTTCCAGAAACGTAAAAGAAACCTTTTTGGATTTTATGATTCTTAAATCAATGTGCATGAACATGACATACTGCTATATAAAAACTGTCTTCATTTGATGGTGTTTAGCTGATTGTTTCGCATTTTTACAGCCGGGATCTTCGGATTTAAATCTCAGACAACTTAGAATACTTACTCGGGTTCCTGTATCAGTACTTGAATCACATTCTGACGGATGCTGGAAAATAAATTAAAAATTTTGTATTTTTTTACCAATGAGAACTAGCAACCTTTTGTACAAAAAAAAGTTTTAAAATGTGGGTAAAATCAGAGCAACGCATATTATCGTAGCAGACGAATTTTCAATTTTCAAACAATTTAAGGGAAGCCCTTTCTACCTATGGCTTTGAATACTGTCACTAACAGTATTTCAATAGATCACGCTTTTGCTCCTGAGGAAATTCTTATGAATGTTATTACAGGAACACAGCACATTATTTGCTAACTTAATCAAAAATACCTGGGGGAAAACACTAGGAAAAGAAAACCCAAATGTCTTGTGATGTCAGGAAACATACATACTTTTGCCTGACGTCATCTGGTAGCCCGCGCCAATGTCGCGCCTTCATCAGACGTCTCCGGAGTAACACGGCCGCATACTGACGTACCTGGGGGGTGGAGAAGGGACATTTTCAGTGTTGAAGAACCTACTATATTTATAACAGGGGCCAGGGCTCACGCAAGGCACTTCAGTTTTGTACCATACAAATGGCCACATCCCACTTTTATTCCCCCTTTCTAAAAACGCTGTTGAAACGAGATTTGCTCCATGCGCCGCCATGTTTTTTCGCTGGTTTCAGCCTCTCAAACCCTTTCCTTTCAATATGGAAGATGTGCTTGCCGAATTTCAGTCCAGCGGAATGAACTCACACGTAAATGAGATTTGAATTTCTAAAGAAGTCTATTTTCTGTGAGCTCTTACATAGATTTACCAATTTACAGTTCGTTCCCAAAGACATGTTCCAAAGCAAATTTATTTGCATAAAAGAATTCACAAGAGTCGGACTACGTTCTCATCTCCACGAATGTTGTGATTTGATACATTGTAACCCTGACTACCACGCCAATCGAGGTCGAGCGTCGTCACGTCGCCATGCGTCGTCACGACATCATCGCAACTAACGTAGCGACGGCCGCATCCTGGTAACAACCACACTAACTCTAGATTCTGAATACCTTGAAATATTTTATTTATATTGTCTTCATAAGCTTAGAGGCGAAGCCTCTTGTATCATATAAATGAATTCGAAATAGACCTAGCATCACTCATACCACTACAGGGTGTGTATAGACCCTATGTATTTCACTGACGTAATTAAGGGGGAACCTATAGTTAGCTCAAATCTCATTCTAAAAAAGGGCTACAGATCCATACTATGCAGCCTACCCATCCAAGGAGTGAAAAAAATGAGCATGTCTTTTGGCCATTTCATTGATTGAGAAATGTGTATAGCTGTCTGAATTTTAGTTTGTTCTAACATCAGGGTGAGCTCATGGCTGATGTGGGTTGCCCTTTGACCTACCTGCGGGTTCTGGCACGTGGCCAGGATCGTGCACAGCGCGGGAATAATCTGCGGGTCGCGGACCACATTCTTCAGCTGCTGGGTCGCCTGCGGAACGAAACAAAAAGTAAATTAGTAATCTAATTATAAGACTAATTCTGTGGTTAAAAATAACTTACTATCAGTGTGTTGGCCATCGAGGGGCATATTTCTGTTTATTATATACCATACAATTTTTCTCCATCCCGGCTTACAATATTTGAATGAGTTTCCCCCAAAATGTCCGGTCCTGATATGACGTTTTTGGCCATTGACTGCAACCACTTTAATAGTGGTCGATCTACCATAACCTGATAATCTTATCAGTAGCCAAACGATTTTGTAGAAAATTTGCCAGAAGTATTTTATCTGAATTTCTCCTAAAATTCTACAGAGAAACAAAAGAACGAAGCATTAAATTATATAAGAAGACCTGTTCTAAAAATAAAAAAAAGACCTTATATCGTGAGCTAAAAATCAAACGTTACAGGAAGTTTCAAGGATGGAAAACCTTGTAGATCTATCTGGTTAAAGCTTGAAGTTAAGTTTGATAATTCATATTTTGGTAGTTTTTCTTTCTATCTTTATTTATTTATTTATTTTATTTTATCTTTTTTTTTTTGGGGGGGGGGGGGGGAGGGGGAGGGGAACCCCCTCCTCCCTCCTCCCCTTTTGAATCATGTTTGTCCCCCCCCCCCCCCCCCCCGTTCATTCATGTTTGTGGCCCCACCCCTACCCCCTGGCGGATACAGAAATAAGTTACATCAATCTTATTCAATAACGTATGGCTATGTCAGACATTTATTGAGAAAAAAAGACTATCTTTAGAAAAATAACATGAACAATAACGTAAAGTAAAAGTTAGTGCAAGTTTGGGAGAGGAGTTTCTAAGTCGTAAGATTGCCGTTTCTTTTCAACTTTCAAGATTTCGTTCCGGGAACATAGTTGAATCATGGTACATGTATATCTATTTCTTGAGTGGCATAACAACGACAAAGCTGAGTTATTAGACACCCCCCTACCCTTGGCCTAAACATGATGAGTCTTGAGACTTGACGTCCACACGTGAGTGACAGCTGATTTTGACAGCTGTCAAAGCCGCCGAAGAGACCGGCAAAACCTTCAGAACAACAGCCATAACAACCCGCTCTCTTCACCGCTTACAACTAGAAGAAAGACCACACTTCCTAAACGTGTGGATTGTAAGTTTTAAGACCATTTACCTCCTGAATTACGGCGTTGTCTGGCACGAGAAGCCGACCGAGGATCTCTTCCAGTTGGGCCGCCATGTTGCGAGACCTCCAAAAACCCACTTCCGGTGCGAGGAGACGCTGACTAAAATTAATGTTTTGGAAAATATAGAGCACAACTCAGACGTTGCGAGCTATATCCGACAAACACCTAATATTGGTACAAGTTGAGATATTTTACTTTGCGTGTCATTGGTTTTAGAACAGATTAATTGGCAATTTTCCGCTTGGCATCTTGCTCGCGCTCGAGCAACCTGGTTACACGAAACACGCGTGCGGCTACAACTTTCAGTGGGCGGTACCCGTTCCATATACCTAGGCTTCCCGCCATGAAGTCGCTGCAGGGTCAGAATCCATCATTCATGATGTGTCGAAGCACTGACCACCTCCTTCTCAACGTGAGGTGATTGGATTTAGCACATTATTATTATGTTGTTAAATAAGAAGGAAGATAGGAAAACTCTTTCTAATAAATAGTCCTGACGCAGGACCGTCCAGAAAATTAAATGAAATCATGCTATTTTTGACCACCCCCGCCTCCAGGGGCGGATACGGGATTTTCGAAAAGACTATTGCATATATTGCATATTTAAAAAGTTTGTTGCGCGGGAACACTCGCTGTTGCAGCTATAATTGCGCCGCTTCACACCAGGGGGCGCCCAGCTTATTTACTATGACGTCATCTCCGGGTGACGTCACCGCGCAACGGATACGAACTCATTCAGTTTCCTTCACCTGGGCGCCCGCTTTCAAGTTTGGCTGATTTTCCACTGTCTACCCGACCTTTTCCATAATGTCCAGGAAGAAATCATCCAAAAAAGGGCCTAAGCCACTCCCTCGTGTCGTGGCCCCAGCATCGCCGGCAGTAACTCGGGCTAAAGCTGCGAAAAAGACGGAAAAACCTACGCCGCGAGCCGAAGTTACGGGTCCGCCTGTCATGGCGCCGCCCATCCAGCTGGATTCAACTCAAACCTCATCGCCTACTCCTTCAAAAGAAAGGTACTCGTCTCTCGAGAGGCGTATGGATAGCAGGATGTCACACATGGAAACAACTCTCCGTTCCACACTATCGATGCTCAGTTCGGCCCCTACCTTGGTGTCTGCTGTCAACCCGTCGACTGTGTCCGCCGTCCCCCCGGCTGTTGCCGCAGATCAGCTGATGGCCCCGCCCCCTCCACCGCCTGCTCCGAAACATGACTCTCCTACCAGATCGTCATCATCCAGTCGTCACTCTTCAAGACATCGTTCTGTTAGTTCAGGCTGCAGCTCTTCTAGTCGCCACCGCTGTCGGCATCGTCATCATTCTCGCCGTAGCAGGAGTTCAAGTACCAAGTCAAAACATGGCATGTATAGCTCCGCCCGTTATCTCAAAGACGGTGAAAAAGTCAATTCTTACGAACGCCTCACCCTGGTTAACGCCCGTATGGCCCTGGCACTACTTAAGAAGAAGAAAGATATAACAGGCTTGCTCGAGCACACAATTCTTTTAGCGGAGAAGGCAGAAACCAAAGTGTTTACCGCTGACGCATTAATTAAATACGACGACTCGGTTAAAGATCAAGCTAAAGAGTCGGGTTCCAAGGCTTTTGGTGAAGTGAACCCCTCCAGCATCATGAAACATCTGGCCTTCGATGGGACTCTCGTCGCCAATCGCTCTCACCAGTCAGCTTACAAAAAATCTTCGGTTGCGAAGCAAGCTTCCAAAAATGACAAGTTTTGCATCAAGTACAACTTTGACGCTAACGGTTGTCCCAAAGGTAAGGACTGCTTCTATAAGCACGTCTGCTCTGCCTGCAACGCTTATGGCCACGTCAACGCTAACTGCCCCAACGTTAAGCGCCAATCCAGCCATAAATGAAACTCTCAGCCCCTGATCACTACAGCCGACCAGTCAGACAATTCCATGTTGTCATCTAGTGATGTATTCTCCGGGGCTCATATAAACTTGGTAAACCCTATACCCAATTCGGCTGAACCTTCCATTTTGACACCTGAGCTTCCAGAAGTTGTCCCTACTATTAACGCTCGAGTGTTGGTTTTTACCACACCATGTTCTGATGATACATGTTCTATTGACGTTTATGAGGATTGCCTATCAGGCACTTGTTCATGCATCCACCTAATCGGAGGAGTTCCCTCCCAACTGAAACCCTGCAGAGCATCAGCCTTCTTGTTCGGCCCAAATGCCCTTCCTACCATCTCTGTCGAAGACTCTTCCTACCTCTGGAACGGCTTCGTTAATGGATTTGACATCGTTGACGTCGATTGCCCTTCTAATTACAACTGTAAAAATTATGATTCCATCACAGGATCAGAATTTTATCCAGAAATGTGCTCCTTGCTCTCCGAAGAGCTAGCTGATGGTAAGGTGACCTTCACGGAATCTCAACCTCGGTGTGTACACTCCTTAGGAGCGGTGAAGAAATCCAACAGGAAACTTCGTCCTATCACTGATTGTTCCAGGCCAGATGATACCTCAATCAATAATTAAATGAACACTACTTTCCATACCTTTTCTTATCACTCTGTGGATGATGCTACCCAAGTCCTGAACCCAGGTGACTTCATGGCCGTCATTGATATTTCTTCGGCCTACCACTCTGTAAATGTTTCAGCCTCACACACCCAATACCAGGGCCTCTCATGGGACTTCGGGAACGGTCCCCGTTGGCTCATCGATAGACGTCTCTGTTTTGGACTTCGCTGTGCCCCAAACATTTTCAACGCAATTTCGGACTTTGTTGTTAAAATTGCCAACTCTTGGGGTGCCTGTCGTATTATAAACTACCTGGACGACTTTCTAATCCTATCAGATAGTTACGCCTCCTGCCTCGAACAGCGTGATGTGATCACTTCAGTGCTGGAACACCTCGGCTTCGCAGTAGCATGGAAGAAAGTGACTCCACCGTCATGTTGTGACAACCTTCCTGGGGATCACTATAGACAGCCTCAAGATGGAACTATCACTACCCCAGTCAAAAGTGGATAAGCTTAAAGGGAGGGGCCAGTGACTTTGAACTAGCATAGTGCTGTGACCGTGGCCATCTGAGTAGTCACCTTACCAAATTTCATACATTAATCTCTAACAGTTTTGATTTTATGCAAACTTTTCTGAATGATAATGAGCCTGCCTCTGTGCATCCAGGTGCAGCTTGCACAGAGCATAATCTGTCTGTGACATCACAGGCAAAACAGTTGAAAAATTATAAAACTGAAATAAATGCAATAAGAGATTTATTAAATGAACTTTATAAGTCTAAAAGAGATCAAAATCACCAAACTGAATTATTTATAAAAGAAAATATGAAAAAATATGTTTTTTATGGAATTTATAAATTTGAAATTTGAATTTAACTGTCATTTTGTGTGACGTCACACACAGACGTCCTGTGTCAGGTGTGCAGAGGATTCAATGTGTTATCTGATATTTAGACAATGTTTTCTATGCAAGATATCAATAAATAGTCATCAAAATTGTTTTGTATTCCTCTTTAAGCATCATATCTTCAGTATAAGACGAGAATTTTACAAATTTGAAATTTCACTGGCCCCTCTCTTTAAAGAGCTTCTCACTCTTCTTCTGTCTCAGGGCACGGCCACCAAAAAGGACTTGGAACGCGTCGGTGGCCTCGTTTCCCACTGCTCCTATGTAGGCAAAGGTGGTCGTACCTTCAGCCGCAGGATCTTCGACCTAGCGGCTTCATATTCACGCCATTCACGGTCCATCCCTCTCGGCCCTGAAATCCGCGCTGACTTCGACTGGTGGCTGGCATTCTGCGGGGTCTTTAATTGTAAGGCATGCATAATTCGCGACCTTCACCCTATCCCACTGTATTCTGACGCTTCATTCAGGGGCTTTGGTGCCTGGCTCGGCCTGGATTACTTCTTCGGCTGCTGGGACCACTCCTCGGCCTACAGCGACTCGCTCGCGGGCTGCGGTCACCATCTCCCTGCCCCCATTGCCGATAGACCAGCCAAGAACATCAACGTTTATGAACTCTGGCCGGTTCTAGTGGGAGTGAAACGTTGGGCTTCCCATTTCCGCAACACCAAACTACATATAGTCACGGATAACATGCAAGTTCTCGCCATGGTGAACACTGGCCGCAGCGCTAACAAGACTTGCATGACCTGGCTAAGAGAACTGTTTTGGATTTGTTTCCTTTACAACATCGATCTCTGGGCCACCTACATCCGCTCAGCTGACAACTGCTTGGCCGACGCTCTCTCACGCCTGGGTTATGAGGGTATGGATTCTAAATGCTCTGAACTCATTGTCTCTTATAACATGTGCTGCTCTCACCTTCACAGAGACTACTTGGATCAACATCGTGGATCGTCAACGGACTCTACAGCTCTCCGCCTTGGCTTCATCGACCAGACGCTCCCGCTCAACCCAGATAGCCTGCTACCAGAACTTTTGTGATCAATTCGGCTTACGCCCCTTCCCCTGCTCGGCCTCTCAGGCTGGCTTTTATGCGTCATACCTCAGTGAACTTATGTCTGCTGCCTCGGTTTCTAACTACCTCTCGGCAGTGTGGTCCCGTCAGCAGGAGTCGGGCTACCCCTCATTCTCCGGTGACTACCGCCTCAAGCTAACCCTTAAAGGAATCCGGAGGCTCTGTTCTAAACATAGGGCAGCAAGGCACCCCCTCTCTAAAAACGAGCTACTATCTATGTACTCTGGGATTAACACTCTCCTTCCAACGGACCTAACCTTTTGGTCAGCTCTTACCCTAGCCTTCAGGGCTCTGCTTCGTAAATCCCACTACACCGTTTCCTCCCACTCCATCCAGTGGAAACATGTGTCCCTGTACCCGGATCATCTAGTCCTTTATATTAACTCTTCGAAGACTGATCAATTCTCATCAAAGAATCACCGCGTGGTCCTCAACTCCTCCCCAGGCTCCCCCTTATGCCCTGTGGCCTGGCTGGCTGAGCTGGCGCAAGTTCAAAAACCAATGGAACACGACTATGTCTTCAGGCTTCCTACCCCCGCGGGCCTAACCCGCATGACCTATAGATGGTTCAACGACAAACTCAAGTCCCTTGCTACTTATATAAGCCTGGACCCTTCCACGGTCAGCTCTCATTCCCTTCGCCATGGGGGCGCCTCATTTATGTCGGCCCTGGGTTCAGACATTACAGACATTCGATCCAGAGGCTCGTGGGCGTCCTCATCTGTTTTCACCTACCTTCATCACAGTAATGACACCTTGAGAGAGAAGGACCTACCATTGGCTTCTAACTTATATTGATAGCGCTTCCCTTCGCTCCCCCTATGTAGTTGGGCAGTTTGGCCGGTTATTTCTGGTCTCCTTTGTCTGCCAACTACATCTTGACTCACTCATTACATATTTATTACCTATGAATTATTATACTATTCCAGCATACCCGCTATGGGTGGTAGTATCTTAAGCCCCCGCTATGGGCGGCAGTACTTATGCGCGGGAACACTCGCTGTTGCAGCTATAATTGCGCCGCTTCACACCAGGGGGCGCCCAGCTTATTTACTATGACGTCATCTCCGGGTGACGTCACTGCGCAACGGATACGAACTCATTCAGTTTCCTTCACCTGGGCGCCCGCTTTCAAGTTTTACTTTTACCTTGTTGTTATTAAATAGGGCCGGTTATTTCTGGTCTCCTTTGTCCGCCAACTACATCTTGACTCACTCATTACATATTTATTACCTATGAATTATTATACTATTCCAGCATACCCGCTATGGGTGGTAGTATCTTAAGCCCCCGCTATGGGCGGCAGTACTTATTTGTTTGTTGGGGTAGTTTAACGCTTGGTTATTTGCTGACGGTGTGCTGTGAAAAACGGTCCCCCCGTGAAAATCTGTCCCCCCGGTTCTGAGCATGCTCAGTGGAGGGGGGGGGGGACAGTTTTTCATAGGTGTTCCAAGGCCATGAGAATGTGTCCCCCCTCATGTTTTATCACTTTATTTATCTATTTATGTTATTCTTTTTATTGGATGATATTTCATATCTGTCGTGTTCCGCCGGGACCAGCGCAACCAGCTCGGACGGAAACTGTAAGATTGCATGATGGGAATAAAACACTCCCGGTAATGACGCAACGTGACGGACGGGTGATGCTTATTTGTCCAATCTTTTTAGCAATATAATTCAGGTATTTTGATAACATCAACCTGTCAATATCGAACCTAATCAATTTTATATCTAGATGGAGAATTTGATCTTTATTTTATCCATAGACTAGGAATAGAGACGAGTTAGGGTTAGTGTTGAATCCTAGAGATGGTTTAGAAGAGAGGGATGATATATTTAGCTTTTATTTTTTATCTAAATTATGTTTTTCATTTGTATCTATCAGATATAATACAATTTATTGTTTAAAACTATCTATATTAATTGTTTTATAGGGGGGGGACACTTTTTCATGGCCTCACCCCCGTGAGAAAGTGTCCCCGGGGACACCTTCTCACGGGGGGGACAGATTTTCATGGAACACCTGCACCAAAACGGATTTTAGCAAAGTCATAGAGAAAGGGCAGTAGAGTTTTTATTTTCAAATTCTGATTTGCTAAACTTTATCATTATCACAATGTCACATACCAACATGCAGTCCATTATCACAGGATTTAGAAAATGAATTTGGACCTTTCATTTTGGTTGCCATTTGTGAATACCTGCTATGCAAAATTATTATGGATGTTATGTCCCAAAAATCATGGATTAATCATTATATTTACAGATAATTATAACCATATGTTAAAAATTGACAATATGATGCAATTTCAACTGAAATGATTATAGAAATAAAATGACTGTAGTTAGTAAACCAATGCTAATGAACTGTTTTCACAAGTTTTTAACAACATTGATGAATAAAATCACAAAATACACTTATATGAAAATGATAAAATTTGTAATCTCATTGGCAGCTATCTTGAAAGTCAATAAGAATGGCTGATTTATGCCAAATATCAAAATAAAAAGGGTGGGAATATTGTGCCAGTGAACTAAAGAAAATTATTTTGAAATCTGTCAAAAAAGGCAACATTTCTAGACATGATGGTGTCCTACAGGATCAAATAAATTCATATGAAAAAAATGAACAGTTCATTAAAAAAAGAGCTTTTTAAACCATATATAATATCATGGTTATTTGATCGATAAAAAAGAGGGCCAAGTCAACAAAAAGGTAAAATTGCTTGAGGTAAGGACCATCAAGACCCCACAAAATTCATATATTATTATAGTTATGAATGAAATAGGCATTGTGGCAGTTTTATCACGCCATCTATTATAAACATTTAAAAAAGCGTCATTATTAAAAGAGAATTATGGAAATTAGAGCTTAGAGAATGACCATCGATCATATATGATCGATTTTCTATGGGGCATCACTAAAGGGTTAACGTCCGGTCAACCACATAGGGTTCTTTCCAGACTGCACATGGTAATGCTTTCCAGCTTTTGGGTTATCTTATCTATGATATGGTTTAGGAGAAACCTGCCACCAGGTGCGATACCCTACTCGTGCGAAGAGTTGCAAGGGGTCAATGTGCAATGTCCCATAGAAAGGACAAAACACACCCGGCCTAAGATGACCCTGATAGGAGCACAGGGTTTCCCTTGGATCCCAGACTCTTAGATCCTTTCTTAGATTTTATCTATCAGTTGGCATTGCATAACCATAGACCAAATCATTCAATTTTTATTCATATTGAATAGGCGTTGCATTGGAAAAGAAAAAATAGAACGATCTTAATATATTGATTTGACTCATTGAATATCTTGATAGCAATTAACATAAAAAGAGGGGTAAATAAACAGGTTAACAAACCTAAATTATAGTAACAAAATAAGAAAACTAAATCATGTTATTAGGTGGAATTTTTTAATAATCATTCTTACATGGATGGGAACATACACAGTACTTGAAACAAAGCATATTGGTAGTTTGGATACTAATTAAGATATTTTTTTTATTTAATTATTCATTGTAACTGCTGGGAACTCATTCACTCCTGTAAGATTAGACATCACCTTTGTAAAATATTTTTTTTGGTAAAGGGCAGTGCTTATTTTATTTCACAATAAAACATACAATTCTCTTTTCCTCTGCTCCACTTTTTGGTCTCTTTATTTTCTAGAATAACATCATATAAGAAATATTCTTCAACAGAGTTTTATGAAGGAAAACCATAAAAAAAGTAAAAACAAGTATAAGAAGTACAAGTTATATGAAAATACATATCTTAACTGAGATCTCTACCTTTCATGTATTATGCATCTACTAGTTATAATGATTAACATGACACACCTATTTATTATTTCGATTGTCCAAAGCAAAGTATATGATTACAAACCGTGTATTCTGGAAAGAAGTTCCTTATATACATGGTATCTTTTCATTCTTGATATAATCTTGGTGACATATATAACTCTAAACAGCTATTTGACAATGTAACTCATAATATCCATTGATAAACATCTAGAAAACTATTATGAAAACCTTTGAAAAAATATTGATTCCATGCATCAACCTATTTTTTCATTGCCATAAGATCTATTAAAGCCCCATACACACTGACTGACGGACTGATGGACAACACAGGCACTGACGGCCATTTGCCTTTGGCATGGGCATCAAATCGTCAAACATATATAACATGGATTGGTGATCCTGTTGGCGCGGCCGTTGGTGCCAACGCTGACACTGATGGTTGTGTGTGTATGGCTTTTCCAACCAGAGTCGGCTGATGTTGGCACCAATTTATCCCAACACCAGTAGGTATGGGGCTTTTCACGTGTGCCTTTTTTACAAAGTTTTTTTCCCGGTCTTCAATCGGAAATTAGAAAGACTTAGTGTAATAATTGTAAAAGTAAAAGTGATCTATTATCACTGCTGTCAAGAAGACAAATTCAATTTTCTACCTCACTCTATTTTAGTAAAAAAGACTCAACAAATAAGTTTTTTCAATAATTAGTCAAAAAGACTTTTTGTAAAAAATAACAGGGCAGTAACACATTAAACATCAAAAATGTTTTTACAGAACAAATAAATGTCTACATATATTATGCACTGCTAAAAAGATTATGCATTATGTCTAATCAGTTACAAAAGTATGGCCTTTGTTGCTAATTTAAGGATAGACACCAGTGGTTGGGGCGTGAATGGCATGGCTCCCCGCTCCCTTTAATCATGATCATAAAATTGGTTTCTTCAGTATAACTAAATAAATAATATCATCGGATAGCCACCAAAGAACTCTATCTATCCATATAACTTATATAAAATAGCTAGAAAAATACCTATGTAAGCAGATTACAAAACTAAAACTCATAATATTCCAATTCATTATTTCAACATCAATAGCTCTCTTAATATTCAACCTAGAGCTATGCAATTTTTAATACATCTTCCTGAAAATAATCTGTGTGGAATAGACAGTTATTATCACAAGAACATACTCTCTAACCCTTCCTGGTTATTTGCTATTATTCTATGAGGTATGGGGAGTCAATCCCGCCGTAGCCTGCGCTGACGCCGCCCTCATCGACCCCTACCTCTTTCGTCCGCAGTGTATGTCCCTTCTGAACATTCAGTGTTACCTGTGTCATACTCCTAGGGAAAGTAAAGTGCAAAGTATTAGTGGTCATAAAAAGTACATTTTGTAAGACCTAGGAAAAGAATACCTATCTTCCGTAATTTTCTGTTTTTGACTGATGTCACTGGTACACAACAACGTTTTTTCCTTGGCTTAATGCAACCTTTTTAAATGTTGATCACATAATTTAACAGTTTAGACATTATGCAGATGATGTCACAACAGCCAGAAACAGGCTCACTGTCATATTGATGATCAATTTAAGATAATTAATTTTCACAGTTAAAAAATATCTGGAGTTTCTCATATAAGGTTATAACTTACCATCTTATATCTTTGAATCCTAGATTTTTTAATAATCATGTGTCTGTTATAAGCACATGGTGATTATCAGTTGATAACCAGCTAAAACGTCATAAAGTGTTCCTAATAATGGGTAATGGCCACCCATCATTAAAATGCCAAGGCCCGTCTCTGCCTTTGATACCCCCCTGTACTTAAAAAAATGAAGCACGTTAATATGCAGTATTTTATTGTTTTTGTCCTAAGGAATTGACAATCCCAGAATCTAGGGGATTCCCAAATTTAGTTCCTTTCGAAAACAAGCAGACGGAGGCAGTGACTTCAGGACTAAATTAAACAGTAACAGTTAAACATGTTCCCTATCATAGTGCCACCCTGTTATAGTATCTCCCCCACCCCCCTCTCCAGCCCATCACTTTAACCCAAGTTTACCAGTGACCAATAACATTTACCAGATACCCTGTCTGCTGAAAAGGGGGGATGTAAGGGGTAGGGGAAGAGAACAAGTAGATATTCCTGCAAGTATGGCCTCCAGACTACAAACCTTGGAAAGGTAAAACTACATAAAACTAAATGTATCATTC
Source organism: Lepidonotus clava (assembly GCA_936440205.1). Classification (NCBI taxonomy): domain Eukaryota; kingdom Metazoa; phylum Annelida; class Polychaeta; order Phyllodocida; family Polynoidae; genus Lepidonotus; species Lepidonotus clava. Next base: position 53,371,385 of record OW387140.1, read on the forward strand.
CTGGCAACATAAGCAAGGTATCATCTCAGTTGAGGTATGGGTTGTCTCTTACATGGCACTGGGCCTAATTTTTAACATTAAATTCTACACTCCTGAGTTGCCACAAACTAAGCAAATTGTAGAGTATTTAATCATGCCCCAGCCTGTTTCCCATATAGTTTATATAGTATTCAGAGGCACAAGGGTACCACTTGAAACATAATAAAAATACATAAGTGAAGTGAAATAGACAGAAAATGGGAACTTAAGTATTAAACAGCACTTGAATCCCGGACTCACCCGAGCAGCATACCGAAAACTCCCATCTCGCTGACCATGTCAACAGGTTTGGCCTCGACCTGTTTTCCTGTGATGATTCGGTAGTTTTTCATCGGTACTGGATGCACCCGCTCCATCAACACATACACTGTCCGCTCGTCTGTCTGACCAATCTTATCAAGCACTGTCCTGATGTCTTCTCCAAAGATGTTGTTGCCTAGGGGAAGGATTTAACATCAGGAAAGGAAAAAGGCAAATTAATTCATATAAGAAAATTAATGTTTTAATGACGCCTTACACTGATGAATTGTAGCATTTGACGCCATTTGTGTACCTAAGATTTCCCTATAGGACACCAGGGGAAATTACACAATATATATTAACACATTATTTTACCTGATAAAATAGTAAATCCCAGTTAAATCAATAGAAATCATAAAAAATCCTAATATGCTTATTTTCACATGTGTAAGACACAAAAATCTGTGAACTTTAGAAATTATTTAGGTCTCATGCAGATTTTGAAGATTGCATTTATACAACTGGTGTCAAGAGCATGGCGATGTATTTATGCAACTGACATCATGAAAGGGTTAGAGAAATAAAGAAGGAAAATAGCTACAAAGCTTGAACATTAATATAACTTTCAATATGACATATGTCAGAAATATATCGTACTGATGTGGGTGTCAGTCCATTAGATAATTTTAGCCAGCTTGTAAAGGAAGCAAAACTCAGGGCTAAGAGTGCCTAATATTCTTATCACTATGACACTTCTGTTAAAAATCTAAAAAAAATAACCAAAGGCAGTGTTATAAGTCAGGGCGCAGCACAAAGTAGCACTTATCTTGAATAAGGGGGCAGTTGCTGCCTTTCCACAATATGTGTCCTACCTCCTCCTTCTCTTTGTGGTTTCAGAACAAATTTCTCAGGAGACTTCATTGCCATGGCAACCATTTCGTCTCCCTCTGCACCCTACATTGGAAAATGTTAAAAAGTTTATGAGATTGCGGATTGATTGTTTGATTGTTTGAGTATTTTAACATCCAGCCAACCCTTCAGGGTTCTTTCAGACTGCTTAAGGTAATGCTTTTCAGTTAGCTTTATGACACATGGGCAGTCACCGAATCTATGAGATGAGGTGCCTATTAGTATCAGTGGGACCCAATACCTTCTTTATGGTGCAGCCTCATTGAGATCATGTCAGATGCTGATGTGATATCCCACCCAGCCATATCATACTGACACCAGGCCGACCAGTCATGTTTCATGGTTCTAGCTTTGTACTGAGTTCTAGGAAGGCAGTGACCACTACTATTTTAAAAGTCTTTGATATGACTCAGACTGCTGATTGTATTTTGAGCAGTTGTTTCATTAGATTCAGCCAATTAATCAAGTTATGGAAATCACAAAATGGACATTTCAGCAGTGGAAAAAACAGCAAAGCACCGAATCAGCCACAACATCACTAGGCTTATGGGTGGAGCCCTTAATGTTATCTTTGCACAGACAATACCGTCGCTTTAAAATTTCATAACCCAACTAAGCATTGTCTATAAGTTAGCAGTGAGTATGCAAGTAAATTCCTATTTGATTCATTTACAGCATGTATATTAATGACCTTCAGTCTGTATTTAGCATTTCAGTGCCTTTTTACAAATATAGAAACAAAGCATACCATGTCTAAACTGTATTGTCCAGCAAAGCAGTCCCTAATCTTGCCGACAGCGTCAAGGTCGGACAGGTAAGTTTCGAGGACCCCTGGTCTCGCAAGCTCTTGCTGGACCTTCTTTGTACCCGCTAACTGGTAGTGCACTGAAGGACTCTTAATGGCTGCAGACTGCTCTATCAGGAGACGAACCGCCCAATCCTGCCAAGATTCAATATATTATATGTAAAAAGGGCCTATGAAAGATGCTTAACATAGAATATTGGTACAATCATCTACGAAATCATTGCCCAAAGTACATGAACATTAAAATCCTTTTATAAGTAATGCTGTTGGTTCAATGCTTTTGTTCTAATCCTTTACTTGTTAGTAAAGAAGTTGTTAGTGATACCTGGAACATTAATGAAGTTCAATTTAATGGGTTATAGTAATGATCAATTTACATTGTCCGACTTAAGGTCGTCCGGGGTGTAAAGCGCACGTAGGTACACCACTGCTACCTCTTGGCCATTCCTGATAACGAAAAGAAGTAATAAACTTAAAATATCAAGTAATTGAGACTGTTGCTGTGCAGATAGATATTGCCAAAATGGGGGCCAAAATGTTGAGCAGAACCAAGAACTGTGTAGTGAGCAAAGATTCATAATTCCGGATGTTCTGCTGTGAACATTGCAATGGTGGTGCTCCTCTGAGAGTCTGTGCTACCCGCTACACACAATACAGCACCATATTTTTTAATCTTTTTGGAAATGCGCAGACTCTCAGATGTGGCACATGTATCGATGATATTGACAAAATTCCATAAGTGATGGTTGTTGTTATATATATATTAGTGTAGCTATACTTATTTGGTAGAACTCCACCAGACAGGACCTGCCAAACCATATAGATACCACTCAAAAGAGATGAAAAATCCAGAAATGCCATTTTGAAATTAATAAGAATTTATTTTAGCTCCTACTGGGATCTAAAAATAAATGTTCTCCATAAAAGAATATGAGTAAAAGTGTAAGGATTGGTATAGGAACACTCTTAACTGAAGAAATAGCAATTTAGATAAGAGAAAAGTTAATTTAGTTTTTTTACTGAACTTGTCAGAAATCTTGAAAAAGTTGGAAAAATGCCATCACTGCCAACTTACAGCAGAAGCTGGCTGTCCAGTCCCAGACTGGCTTCCTGCACAAGGTTTGTGATGGTTCGTCTGACAATTGTTATCTGTGAGTTGATTTTGTTGACGGCGTACTCCAACTGTCGCTGGTCGTATATGTTCCGCTCTGTCTCTTGGACCACAAACAGTATCACTGCCCTGTGAAATAGAGATTGAGAGGCTATAATTATGGTCTAAAGCCAAATTTCATGATCAAATTCCCCATGTTTTCTCCTAGTAAATTTTCCTTGTTATGGTTTTGATGATTTGTTCTGATGTCAAAGTGTTCAAGTTTTAATATAATAAAATTGTGTGAAGTTTCCAGGAAAAGGTGAAATATGATTCTCAGAAAAGTGCAATCTCCTGAATTTCAAGAAAGTCTTGAAACTGGGCAAAGAGAACTCCATGTGTTTTTGTCAGATTTCCAAATTTTCTGTTTTCCATGACAAGGAATTTTGTTAGTTGCCATTTTTTGTTTTCCCTATGCAAAACCCCACCAAAGACATATTAAGTTTTGCAGATGACGTAACATCTCTATACATGGGTTGGCACCATATTGGTGATCAATTCAAAATTAATACTAAAAAGACATTTTATTACAAGATTTACTTAAGAAACACAATTAATCATGAAACCAAACCAGGATCTTAGATTAATAGATTTTAGATTTATTTCATAGCCAAATGGTCATGATAAGCAAAATATGATCCTCAAAATATGGTTATGTGACCATGTTTGCCAAAGATCTATTGTGGCTGGTACGTATCTGAATTCTGAAGAGTATGAACAGTACAGGTCACAATAATTAGAAAGCAACTCTCACTGTGGTTTTCCATATGTTGACCATGCTGCAACAAACGCCTCTGCGATTCCATCAGCAGCTGTATTTTCAGGAACCTGTTGAATGATTTGTTTTAACTCTCTGAGTTTAAACTTCATGTTTATAAAAATGGACACAAAGGGAAAAGAAAACACAGATTTTTATTTTTCATATTAAAAAGAACCAACCTCAGCACTCCCTACCACAGCTGTGTTTTAAGGAAGCTCTTGAGGGTTTTTCTTTCAATTTACTAAATATCAACTTCATTTTGGTTTGATATTTAATATAAGTTTATCACCTGATCACAGCTCTCTAACAGCTCCTTTAATATTTTACTGTACATACAGTTTTCTAATTGTTTCAAAGTTGTCTGGGATTGATAAAATGGAAACTCCCTAAATATTTACCTAATATCAAGTATTCTTACCTGTTTACTTTGATCATAACGCCCCAGTTTATTAAGAATATATCTGCAAATGATAGAAATCAAACCCATATTTACTAATTAAGTTCAAATTTTCTTCATAAGAAAATCACAACATGTTGAAACACTTATGATGAACATCAAAATATCATTGTGTTGTGGCATAATTCCCATTTTGATACTGAAAAAAAGATTAGTGACACTGACCTATGGAAATGCCAAAGTTCTGATGCCAGCCCCCCGTGACCTGCCGCTATTGTGTTGATTTCAATCTGCTTTATGTTGACCTCACTGACCTTGACCTTGGTGTCAGAGGTCAATAGGTCAGGTTTGGGGGTACCGCTGTCCATCATGTAGTCAGAACGAATGATGGCAAGGTCAAAGGGCTGAAGGTCAAATAAAAGGCCAAAGTCAAGGACAATTGGGTGAAGGGTCAGACACATTGACAAAGTCAAACTCAAAATGAAGGTCTAACAGTTGAAGGTCAAATAAACGGTCAAAGTTGAGACCAACAGGCTGAATATCATGTACAATAGTTCAATTTCATAGCAAAATTAAAGCACCTCAAATCAATTACAGAACAACTGTAAAAAGAATTCACTAATGAACATCTTATATATAGATCTTGTAAAAACAACTAATCAGTTGGAGATTTGTATATATCTTGGAAATGCAGGTCTTGCCCAGCGTAAGTGTCAGGCAGGTCAATTTGATAAAAAAAATCACCAGAACGGTGATGCTGGATGCTGGATATGTTGGGGCCTGACTTACAGGGTATTGTCAATTTTTAACTTGTTATAAATTAACAAGAAACAGTCAACCTACCTGTTTGACCCCATCTGTTTGCACTGTTTCGTAAATGTCCCAAAGTCGCGCAGTGAAGTCATCATGTTTAATGGCACTGCAAACAGGGTGATTTATTTGAGTTCAAAAGTTTCTAAATGCTGCTTATGTATGTACCATACTAAAGAGAAAAGATCAACTTACAAAGTAAAACAGTAGCATAGAACTAATATGGAAAAAATATCTATCTGTCTACATCAACTGAGTGGGAACATTACCATAAAAAATATAGAATAGGTTGTCTAATGTCAATTGATGGAAACACAACTAAAGGTCTTTGATATACCCCTGCTAATAGAATAGAATAGGGCATGTCTTATGTCAATTGATAGAAAAGACTCAACCACAGGTCTCTGATATACCCCTGCTATTAGAATTAAATAGGGCATGTCCAGCCAAATAGTGGTGCAAAGAGCCCTGACTGGTCCCAGCCAGGTGTAGACAGGTGTGTCACCTTGACCAGCAGCACTGGTACCTGTGTACCTGTACTGATTTGCAGTGAGGCATACCACTAGGTATCACTGCTAGGACTTGTAATTAGTACAGTAGGCAGTTTGGTGACCAGCTTGAGCCACTTTCAACCACTACTAGCGATTACTCCTTATTGTGATTTCAATTCACCTTTTCAAGCAGTTCCTTAGGAAGATGTAGTCATGTGCCACTTTGTGCATAAGTATGTTGAGGTGTTTTTGTATTGCCTTGGCCTTCATATAACAGTGTTGCGGGATGGGACTTGGGAGGAGCGCGCATGGTGCATGGATCACCTTGTCTGCCGACAACGGGTCGTTTTTGGTCCGCAATAACAATCCTGAGTTGGGTGAGAAATTGATTACATTTTATCTTATTACATTCTATCTTTGGCCCTTTTTAAGACTAATTTAAAAGTTTGGCAAACTTAAAGGGTTCCTTGCACATGAATTGTCATGCTTCCAATTTTCGTGTTTTTCACATCATTTTTGTATTCTAAAAATGTTTCCAATGAAAAAAGAACCATAAAGTTCAAAATTTATCAATTATTATTGAAAGAAAATTAACTCTGGGAATTCCCTAATTCCTGTTTTTTTCAGCACTCCTCCTGCTACATCATAATAATGGGAATTCCTACTCAAAATAATTTGGGAATCCCAGGTAATTGAATAGACTAAGGCAAATGAAAAATACAAATAATAATGGCCTGTATGAAGCCTAATATAAATATCTAATTCTAAAGTTCAATTTCCTGTCTAGGATATCATTAGAATGGGGAATTCCCTTTTATTTAAAGCTGGGGATTTCCAATTCTTGTCTGTATTACATCACAAATTTGGGAATTTCTCTTGAAAAAAAACATGAAATAGACCAATGACTTAAGTCTCATAACTGTGTCTATACTAAGAATATCATTAAAATATCTCTAGCACTATTCGTTCTTGATACATATACCATGCACAAAGAATTTCATTCATAAATATTCATCTATTAATCATGTGCAAGGCTCCCTTTAAGATCAAGTTGCCACATGTAGAAAAAAAAATCTTTGCAAAATGTTCACATACAGACACTCGACACAAAGTGGCATTTTGTTCACGCTAACATTTCTTTTTATATTTACAAATCAGACAAAATCTGAAAAGATTTGAAAACAGATTGTAATAAATGCTATCCTAATGAATAAAATGATATAAAATCATGAAATAACAGAATGACATACCATGTGACATTAAGTAGTCCTTTGCATGAGGGACCAGCCGGGCGAGTTGGTCCGCTGTTAGTGGTGCCTTAATACACCCGTTCATCCTGTACTGTAACCACTAAAACTATATAAAAGAAAATAGAAAACATAAATTTATAATAACAAAACTTTTGAGTTTTGAATTTGAAATAATTGTATGTATTTTGAACTTGTGATGGATAGATCAAATTTTGAAAGAATTTAAGCAATGAAAGGGTATTAACAACAGGTGGTGCTGCAGTGAATACCTGTATTTACTTTTGACATTAATCAGAAGGCAGCTCTGAATATGCCCACATGATAGCTGCAGTTATATTTTCCTATGAACCAGCCTCATAAAATTAATCAGAATAATGTCAAATGTAACACAAAAGGGGGAGATACAGGGTTTTAAAAAGAAGTTTGGCAGAGGGATCTGCGTATAGACTAAATACTAAACAATGTGCATTTGCACACACATGCAGAGCATTTTTCTCTATATAAAGTTTAGATCTCCACCGAAAGTGGGTGGGGGGCATAACCCCCTGACCCCCCCTGGATCTGCCCCTGTGCAGTTACTGTACTTGTCTATACACTTAACTAGATTGTGCCACCTCCATGACTATCTGCTTTTGCACATGGATAAATCATGACAAACCAATTGCTAAAACTTGTTTTTCAGAAAACTAAACTTCTATACATTTTGATTAGTCACATATGTCAGAAGCTCTAAGATTTCTTGCTCAATTGGACAATATCTTTTTTTGACTACATGATATACATAGACAGAATTAGAGGAGGAAAGCCATGCTGTATTGTATATAGTTTTCTCCATCTGGTTGTAAATTTGTCATACTTACAAAGATTTGTTTCAGATCTCTAAGTGTTTAAATTCTAAAATGTCATTGAAGGTGTATGAAGCTTCTGAAATTAACTGAAATGTTGCTCTTGGAAAGGTGGAATCTTTAAAATCTTAAGGATTATAAAATTAGGAAACTGGTAGAAAAGAATCCCCTGGATTTTACCTGACTGTAGTCAATGAAAGCGTTATCCTCACCTGAGCCGTCCGATAAACTTTGCAGTGCTAACTGATGCAATTTGTACATATACATTAAGATTTATATCTATATTGTGAACACATGGCATGAAGTGTGTCATGCAGCTTTAATTTGAGTATGCAGGTGCATGGATCAGGCCTGTGATTGGTACACTTGCAGGTCTCCATGTTACGGTCATGGTCCAGGGGCTAGGTTGTGTTAGGGAGCGTTCAGTAATAACTTTTAGGCCTAGATTTAAGGATAGACCCCAGTGATCAACAGTCAATTCATGAGGTATAGGATACATCCATTAATAGCGCTCTTATCAAAACATACTATACATAATTTTAAAGGCCTTATTTTTCTCTATCCATTGATAATGATAAAGTTATTAGGGAATTTGAAAACGAGATTCTTTTAATTTAAAGGGATATTTTTACTTTCATTTTTTGAGAATCAATATCTTGGTTAATATTTGATTGGCATGTATAATATTTTACACACATCTTAACAACGTTCATATGCAGGGGCCCATGTCTCAGATTTTTTTTTATCAAGTCTTTGATTTTATTTTATGATAAAAAACGGCAAAAAAGGGGAAACTTTTTGAGATTTCATTTTACTCCATATTCTACATTTTATCAAAATAAAACTAAGGTCTATATAAAATATCTGAGACATGGTTCTCTCCGTTTATATCCCAAGAAGATACACCAACATTCTCAAAGTTCTAAGTTGAAAATTAAATGAGATATCAATGTTCAAATATTATTTTAATATCACAATATTTACACAGCTGTTGTCAGATAGATTTTTATATAAGTTATATCAATAGATAATGTTATCTGTGGTTATCTAATGATGCTTTCTGTTTAATAATACTTTAAGAAACAAATATAATGGTTACAATTAAAGACAGTGTCGTCATTCACATTCCCATCAATGGGGTCTCTCCTTAAATTGTCATGGAGGTGGAACAAGTTAAATCTGGTATTTTTTTCTATTTATCTACATATATCTATATCCCCAGTCTTAAAACATATAAGTAGATACACTTATATTGCCTTCAGAGATAGATCGAGGGTATCAGAGTCCATGCCACAAAGCATACAGCAGTAACAATGAGAGTTACAATGTCTCCACTTACCCAGTCATACTCCCTCCAGATCTACCAATGCAAACACAACTCTGTTGGTGCTAAATTGCCCTACAAGGCCCTGTGCTGTTTCTGACGTTTTGAATAATTGTTCTATTTAAGGAGGCAAACTGTGTATGCCAACCGTCCGAGACAGTGTAGTGACTCACCTCACTGCACTCCACTGTGCTAGTCCAGTCCTGTCTAGTCATAAATGTGTAGTTATAGTGTAGCTGTAGTTTTTTGTAGCTTGTTTATGTCTAGTTTGTGAACCACTCTGTCTGACACATAAGTTTGTAATAACTTCACTGTTGTCAATAAAATACTTGTCATTATTATATATTTTTGTAGATGTTTTATCATCCCGACGAGTATAAGTTAGCTAATATAGCTGACATTCCTTCATTAGGTTAGTTGGTTGATTATAAGGTTTTAATGCAGTAAAGTAGAGAACATAGTCCTACACATTTACCGAAGCAGGTGTTTTTTAATGTGCATGGTCCTATATACAGGGCCACACACACAAGAGCCGGTGGTCCTTGATAACCCAGTTGTTGCCACTGGGGGAACAAAGAGTGGTGTGGCACCCCAGCTCAGTTGGGAGTTGCACCCTGGCCACCCACAAGCAAAGTGACTGTGCTAACCAATACATGTGTCCCTTCTTTCACCAGGTGTATCTAAAGTGTCTAAGTGTTACATATATATTTATAACTTTACAGTATGTGTGCATAGGGGGTTTAGGCATTGCAGAGTGATTGCATCAGCCAGCTGTTCACGAAATCAATGCACCAAAGGAACCATGCGATTTAGGGAACATCGTGAGAGGTAAGGCAGTTGAACGAAATGATAAGGCTCCAAAGTTTAAGAATATTACCTACCGTAACCCAAAACTATTTCTTCACCTCTTCCCCTTTGGAAAAGGATCATGGAATCAGACAAACAGAAAACAAGGACTAGACTTGCATGAAGATTGAAGAAGGGCAAATGATAGACTTTATCCATTCTTTTCATTTGACAGAAACATAAAGGCTAGGCTATTTCATATAAACTCAGCCCTAGCTTCAAGCAAAAAAAACTGAGATGCTCATTTGAAATCATTAACGCAAAGTGATAGGACTTCCTATTAGAAAAATTGCTTATTGGAATACAGGCTTAGGTCACCACCCAACTTGCAGATTTTTGTTTATATACTTTCACAATAATAAACCTGGTCACATGTATGTAAACATGTGAGACCTGTAAACTTCACCTGTAAATTTCTTTTGGACTTTTGGACTTGTTAGATAACTGAAATCCTCTGTAAACTACTTATAAATATTTAATCACATTCTTTATATTAGATCTATCCATGTATGTATTGTATTTGTATTGAGATCTTGGGGTATATTGTTGTTTGGATATAGTGTATATATCAAATTGCCATTTTTGTTGCTTAAATTGTCATACTACTATTCATGTCTATAATAGACAGAATAGACTTGTTTCTGATTATTATCATGTGGGATTAATATTTGTTGACTTAGGACCATGTTAAAGGTCTTTTGTGGTCATAATTTATAAAATTGAAATTTACTATTATTAAAGGTATAGTGATTGGGAATTTGTTATATTCTATCTGTCGTATAAAATGCAAGATTTACTATCTGACAAAGATGTAATTATCTCATCTGGACGTACTGGAGAATCAATGAAAACTAGCAAAAGCTAACTTGTATGTCATCAGTATAGATATAGATAAAACTTCCTTCAAAAGAAAATAATAAAAATAAAAATAAAAACCTCACCTGACTGGCTCCCGTGAGCTGCTCACCAAAGGCTCTGTTGACCACGGTGTCTTTCCCGTATTCCCGTCTCCCGCTCCAACCCTTGGTGCCTGCCAATCAAGAAAAACACTTGCTAGACTTGTTAAGTCTGTCTATATATATTTCTTTTTATCATGGTACTGTTTCCTATAACAAACAGGTTCTTCCTACAGCCTTACAAATGCTATAGGCTTGATATTACAAATAGTTTATTTCGATTCTGCATCTTTAGATACGCTTAGCAGATAAAGCAGTAGAGTTAAGAATGCTCCAACAGTGTACAAAGGATTTAAAGAGAAGAAAAAATTAACATGAGAGGTGGCCCTATTCTATTATCTTTTACAGAAAACAAAACGATGACACATTTGTGTTGTTTCATCCATTATAAGACATGAACCTGACATGGGGAAGTAACATGTGACAACACTCCAAATCATAGCTATACCATCTACATTCATATTTAGTTCATAAATACATTAAAAAAGATTGAGATATAATTACCCCTATGCTCATTTGCATACCAGTGGGTTATTGAAAAGCCAATGGAAATACATAATATCCCAAGGGATATGCGTAAAGTGCTACCATTGGACCTGATATCTGCCTGAATTAATGCGGAAGACTTTTGTTTGAATTAATCAATAAAGGTAATCAATAATTTCAGAGAAGACTTAAGCAAGTCAAGGTTTAGACCCCAAACCCAAGTTCTGCGGCCGAACTTGCTGCCAAGTATTGATTTTGTTCAATCGTTGTATCCAAGGTGCAATTGCCTGGGTGGATACAGGATTTCCAAAAGAGGTGGGGGGGGGGGGGGGGGGGGGTAGTGTGGTGCGGTGGTCAGAATACAGGCTATGTACTAAAAAAGTGCATGTATACACACACACGAGCATTAATCCCCCTTTTTGTAGTTTAGAGATCTACTAAAGGTTTGTGTGTGTGTGTCAGTGGTGAATTTAGGTTGGGCAGAAGAGGCACACATACCCTATTTTGGGCCAAATATTATGTGCGTGTGTGTGGACTAAGGGGATCAACCCCCCCCCCCCCCCCAGATCAGCCCTTATAAAGGTATTAGGGTATATAATATGGTGCACCCTATTAATGTATGCTGGGGGTGTGGTGCGGCTCTATTTTCCTTATCCCTGCTATTGATGGCTCGCTCTGGGTCATCGCACTGCATCGCAATCATTATAATTATTGATAATTGACACCCTGATCTGAGGGAGGAGAAACATTGATATGGGCTGCCTGACCATCTAAAGAGGGTCTATTGATTTATTATATCTTAGGGTTTAACGCATGCCATATCAAACCTGGGTGATAACCAGCCTTGTACACAAAGGGAGTTTTAGAGCCTCGCTCAGCCTTTTTCTTTCTAATGAATTCATTAATTTGTATTATAGCCTGATTCAGTATGTCTTGTATATGAATAAAAAGTTCAGATTCTGAGCTAGTGTCACAAGATTCTTTGAAATGTTTTAGCTAAAAAGTTATAGGTAGTTTGATATAGCCAATTTTCATGGACTCAGAGAGAGAAAATCCCTAGGCTTATCTAACTGGCATTTCTTCACATTAGGTGGTGTGGTCTGAAATCTCATCTATGCAGGGGGCATGGTTGTAAGCCCATGGAGCGTAGCAATGTGATCGTTTTACCCCCTGGCCAAAATTCATGGTCAATGTGCCGAGTTGGTTCGATACCCCCTTTCACAACAACAAACAGACTAATCCTTCCAAGTTACTCTCGAAAACAGTCAACTTACCTTTCTTGGTTCATTCACAGTCAGGAATAATCCATATTATGCATTTTGCTTAAAGGATTCCATCAATAATCTTCCTCTATTTGCTGCAAAATACACCAGTTTGTTGGTGTTTTGGCTTCCCTCAGGGAACCCTCAGGGAAACCAGAGTGAGGCTAGGCTTTCACAAGTTGTATACTGTTTTGTTCAGTTTTCAAATGAATGGGATCTTTTCTAAGTGTTACATATATATGTCTGAATTGGAGCTTAGCCATGCTTATAGTAAGGTGTTCACTCGATGATATATTTCTATGTGATAGCTTAGCTGGGGACTGTCCACAGATTGAACTATGGGGAATATTTATTAGTCAGAAGGAGAAACATCACAGGAATCAGACCACGAGGTCAACATGGTCGTTCAAGCACAAAGGGAGGCCATTGCAACCCACCCCATTTCACACAAATGAATTAGAAGTCATTCCCTGAGTGCGAACTCCGAGGAATAATTATATGCAGGGTGTATGGGGGGGACAATGCTTTCAAAGTGGAGCATTTAATCACCCACATGTTTATACCTTTCTTAGGGGCATGAATAACTGGGACAAGGTAAAAAGATACATTTTAGAACTGACAGGGCCTAGTTCAGAGAGGAACCATCAATTGATAAAAGGATTATCCCAAAAAGCAGGAGAGGACTGCCATGCCTTTTGTTGTAGGTCTTTAGAGGTCTCTGAATACTAGAGCAGCACAGGTTGCATAGGAGCCCTTTAAAAGCAGCACAGAAAATACTGAAAGGTTAAATGCCTTAGCGGCTGTTATAAGATTAGTTGGGGGCAAGGTGGAGTCAGTTCTGTCACAGGTTAGTGCCCAGGTGATTGAAAAATTGGTCTTGGTAAATTAATGACATCGCAATGACAAGCTGTTGGCCCCAATCCACTAGCGGTGGCTCAACCCATAAAACAGCAAGCCCCCACTCTGGAGCCTAGGGTAACACATCAAACAACAGCACAGGGGTCCCTTTCTTGGGTTGACTGCTGGAGTTGTAAGGGAAATCACTTCCAATCAGGGTGTCCTGAATTGAAACATACACTTTACTATCTTATGAACAAGGGTGCTTTAGATTTTTTGTTGTTGTTTTAACTGTTTATTGTCAACTTCACATAAATAAATAAATGGTCTTCCAGTTGATCAAGGTGATAGAACAAAGATATAAATGAGATGAATGGATATGTATTTACAAATGAGTACATTTCACTGTAGTAATTCACGCATAATGGTTTTGATTCATATCAGTTTCAGATTCACATTGGTCTCAGCAGTAAAAGCGGACTTCTTATCCACCTGAGAGAATAATAGTGGAACTTGGTTTGATCAAAGTATTTGGTTACAGTAACTTAAGCTAGTTCGGAGATAGAACGGCAGAGAACCATCCCATACACATCAACAAAACATATAGGCAGGGTATAGGCAACAGAGAAAATGCCACTGATATACAGTCCTGAGATAGTTAACTCAGAAATATATTCAGAGCATGAAGGATGGGAGGTTATGGGACCAAAAGGTAGCAACAGCTATAGTAAAGATGGGTACTCATCCACAGAAGAGACCTATTTACCCATTTCAGGAGAAAGGCATACAAGTCACCATGGTTCTCGGGTCGTTATAGGGGATACTGTAGACCAACGATAGTTCAAACTCATAATATACAGAAAGATTAGAGGGATACATCTTATAAGGGTGAAAATGATGTATAGATATGGATTTTTTCAAATAATGCCTGTAGTCATTTTTCAGACAACCTGAAAATCAGCAGCAACTCAGAATTGATCACAGACTAAAGGAGAAAAAATTACTATCATAGATATGGATTTGGCCCTGAAATACCATTATGCATGTCAGATTCTGTTTTAACACAATTGGTTACAGATGAGTTAGAGGAAGAATGGCAGAAAAACAGGGCAAGTGCAAGATCTGAATTATACAGCCTAAATGCACCTAAACTATTATATATGTTAAATTTGCCAACCAGAACGCATGATCTGGAGCACAAAAGTTAACTGGGTCAGGCAATGTATACATCAGACCTAGACGAAATGACCTATATCCCCAAACGGGCAGCAATAAGAACAGGCATTTATCAGTACCATTTCCAAATGATTGTAAAAGTCCTAATGGCATGTTATTTGATTGTAAGCATTGCGAGAATTCCTGTATATGTGTAACCTATATGACATGAGTGCCACCAAGATAGAAATTGCTAATTACCAATAAAATCATTTTATGCTTTGCTCAAAATCTTTAACAGGAAGTTTTACCTCTGCTCTGGCATGACAGACCCTGCATGGGAGAAACTATGTCACAGTCTCAAGTGACATGCCAGGACCCACTGCTCCTGCCACCTATTGAGTATTCTTAACATTGAGTGATGACATCCTAAACCAAGTAATAACTGAGAATGAAGTGCTTACCAGTTTAAGGAACTTGAAAAACAAAAAAGCCCCTGGTATTGATGGGATCTCTGCTGAATTTTTGAAAGCTGCTGAAAAAGAAATAGTACTACCACTGACGCTGCTTTTTAATTATATTCTCCAATCGGGTGAATACCCATCTGTATGGTGTGAGGGCATTATTAATCCACTACACAAAAAGGGTTGTACGCTTAATCCTGATAACTATAGAAAAATCACTGTGCTGCCTGCACTAGGTAAAATATTTGAATCTATTCTGAATACACGCCTTTCAATGAAAAATGATATTTTATTAGACAATGATATGTTTCAATCAGGATTCATGAAAAATAGAATGACTACAGACAATGCCTTTATCCTATACTCCTTGATCATTAAACAGAGATTTGTAAACAAACCTTTATTTGTATGCTTTGTGGACTTCACAAAAGCATTTGATTATGTGAATCGGGCTGCTTTAATATATAAGCTTAGACAACGAGGGGTGGGTGGAAGGTTCTTACAGGTTATTCAAAGTATGTACAACAAATCCAAGTGTAGAGTAAAAGTAAATGGCGAACTAAGTGAAGAAATAGAGAGTCTATGTGGTGTACTACAAGGTGGCATGATCAGTCCTAAGCTTTTTACAGAGTACTTATATGATCTACAGAATTTTTTGAAATCTAGGTATGGGATTGTACTGAATGACACTATTGTGCGATATATTCTGTATGCAGATGATCTAGTTTTGTGTTCAGATACAGCTGAGGGCCTGCAAGAACAGATCAATGGGATGTACGAATTCTGCAATAAGTGGCATATGATTGTTAGTCTGATGAAAACAAAGGTCCTTATTTTCAATAAGAAAGAAAGTAGTACAACAGACTTTGTGATTGGAGGAAACGATATAGAAGTTGTGAGTGAATACAAATATCTCGGCTTTATTTTCAACACTCTTAAAAGGGATCCATTAAGTACAATGCCGGATCATCTTGTTAATCAGGCCCGAAAAGCTAGCTATCAGGCCAAAAAACTAAGTGCTGAAACTCTAGGTAGATTATCTCCGAGACTAGCATTTAAAGTTTTTGACACCCAGATATTGCCAATAATGGAATATGGATCAGAAGTTTGGTATAGATTTAAGGAAAATGATAAGTTAGAAACATTTAATTTAATGTATATTAAAAGTACATTAGGAATAAGATCACAGACCCCGACTGATGCAGTTTTCAGTGAGACTGGGCGTTTCCCAGTGCAGCTAAGAAGACATATTAGTACTCTAAAATACTGGTTAAGAATAGCAAATTTACAAGAGCATGATCCAATTCGTAATGCATTTGACTCATTGGTCAACCTTCATCATCACGGTCAGAGTAACTGGTGGACTGAGGTACATAAACTCCTTGAATCACTGAATCTGTCTGAGCCAGAACTAATTATAGCGGCACCAATCACTGTAAGAAATAAAACACTGGCAGGACTAAGAGAAAGATTGTACAATATGCATATGGAAAACTGTTTGTTGAGAGTGAAAGATAACACGAAGGGAAAACTAAGAACGTTTCAAAAATTCAAAGAAGAATATCGTACAGAAAGTTACCTACTTTGCATGTCTAATCTTAAACATTTGACAGCTCTGGCCAGGTTAAGAATGAGTTCTCATTCACTTGCTATAGAGACAGGACGTCATGTAAAACCTAAGGTTGCTAAGGAAAATAGAAAGTGTCTAAACTGCTCCTTGGAGGAAGTTGAAGATGAACAGCACTTTCTCCTAAGTTGTACGCTATATGATGGACTACGCCAACCTTTTCTTAACTCATTATCACTGGACAGCTCTACAATTTCCCACAATGACTTGTTTATTTCTGTTATGGGTAGTAAAGATGCTAAGGTCATCAAAGCACTGGGTGCTTATGTATACTCGGCATTCAAAACCAGAGAAAACCACGTAAGACAATATTAATCAGTATTATTAGTCTTTAGCAAAGTTGAGCAGCATTATATTACTAGTCCATTGTTACCTAGTCAGTTGTTACAGGTGTCACAGTTTGTGCCAACAAGGTCATGGTGCTCTTTGTTTTTGCCAATATCATATCACTATAGCCCGTCCATTCATTAAATGAATCTCGAAACATTTAGAACCGGATAGTTAATATAGATCTAGATCTCACTACACATATGCCTCTATCTATAGACATTCAGTTGTCAAAACATAATAGTATTGATGTTAATAGTATCGCGATTGCCATGTGTTTATTGCTGTCTTAATGATTGTTTATTGTATATATGTTACTGTCTTTGTAAATGACACATGAGATCAGCTTGTAATGACTCTTTGATGTCAATAAAAGTACTACTACTACTACTACTACTTAACACTAGTGTTTTACACTGAATGGGGAAGGCAGAGGGCTGAGATGGGACATACATAAGTTATGTAGTATAGACCTTGTGCAGATGTGGTCACATCATCACTTTTTGGTGATCACTAAATGGTGATCATGACCACAGCACTACAATTGTTGATTATGATTGACTGGGTTTGTTTTAATCTAATGTAGCAGAAATACTTGCTTGGATGACGAGAGCTGGAATGTACCCCCGGCTGATTTGACCCATAAAACAAGTCATATAATACCCGCTGATGCAGGAAAAAAAAGTACAGCCCTGCACAAGGATAGGAAATCCAGGCAAAGGTATCTTTGAGGATGTCTACATACTATGCCAGCATAGACTATCAAACGCACCAAGATATTTAAAGGTACTCACTACCGTTCAGGGCGCCACCTGATAGGTGTATTAAGAACTAAAAATAAAATATTCTGTTTTGATAGAATATAAATGCTATTTTAGGTATTTGAACACTCAAGGAAGTACAATGCACAATTTCTTTGAACAGTGCAATATTACCTAAAATGATCAAAGAAAATAGTGCTCAAATGCTCACTTTAAGGTTTATTCATTTTGACTAATCTCAAATGATGTTCTTAATTTTCTCCTTACATTTGTGTAATGGCCTATGCTTGTTTGATACTGAGTTTGGTGGGATGCACAGGTAGTTTTTTTTTGTAATTTTAAATAAACTCATTTTTCCCAGGGAAACCAATGGTAAAGGTAATTTTCTTTTTCTGGCTGTAACTTCTGTCACAAATGGTAAAATATAGATAATTTAGTCTCTATATACTTCTATAGATATAAGCTTTGAAAAAAAAAATATCAAGGAAATTTGGCTGGTCAATAAAAATCAGGCTGATAAAAACAGCGCCAGGTGTGCATGCTACTTACATTATTTACCTGTGATAAAAAAGTTTCTGTGTATGTTGCATAAAATGTTACTAAATTGGAAGGCAGAGGTACAAATATATTTGATTTGATCATTACTTAAATTGACTTTATCGTCCTTCTGTATCTAGGGTTAGACCCTGCCTAGCAAATGTTTCCATTCTGCTTTAATAAAGGAGCAATATACCAATGATGCACAACAGCGATAAATTAAGAGGCTTTTAACTATTATCCTGCAGTCTGTTAACTTAAATTGTATTTATTCAGCATTCCCTATAGAAGTAGTTATGCGGTGAAGAGACGTGATAATGCACTAATAATTTTTTTCCTCAAACACTATGCATTTCTTGATTAAGACTGAAGGAACATTTTTATTGCAATTAACATAAAAAGAGGATTTATTAAACCAGTTAACAAATAAAAATTATACTAACAAAATAAGAAATTTAAAGGCCATATTCCACTCTGTGGTGTTTTGCTCAAAGTAGGCGTTTTACTAGTGGCGTTTGGCCTCACCGCAGGTAAATCTGGCCACCCCAGTGGAATATAGACATAACTTGTGGTGGGCCACTGCAAGTACCACCGCAAATAATTTATATTTTTTTATATGATTTAAATTTTTTTTCTTTTCCTTCTTTATGACTTCTTTATGATTTTATATTTATAGTCTACAATGATTTAATAGAGTTTTCTATTGAGTGCTTGTGGTGGCTGAAACGAACATGTTCGTTTTGAAACACGAATTGCTTGTGTTGGATAAAATGACCACCGCTAGTGGCCACACACTGCACACTGGAATATGGCCTTAAATTATACAATTCCGTGGACTTTATAATAATCGTCCTTACATGGATAGGAACATACACAGTATTTGAAACAAAGCATAAGTAGTTTATAATTGAGATAATGTTTTATTTAATTAAGATTCAATTATTCATTGTTCCTGCTGGGAACTCATTCAACCCTTTAAGATTTTAAGCCAACACCTTTGTAACACTTTTTGTCATCACAATTTTTTCCAGTCAAAGTTTTCCATAATGTGTCAACTTTCTATTCTTTTTCTAAATCATATAAGAACACTATAGAAGGGAAAACAATACATCTGCATGTGTGATAAAGGTCTAGGAACAGAATTTGATTTTCAATTGGAAATTAGACAGATGTACATGTAATAATTGTAAAAGTTCAAGTGATCTCTTATCTATACATTGCCACTCTATATGATGTTAAGAAGACAAATTCACATTTTCACCTCACTCTGTTTTGTTTCACAAGAGTTGACCTTAAAAGAGGACAATTTAGGATATTTTAAGTCATGCTTAGATATCATTTCAGTAAAAAACAATCCCTCAAAAACCTCAACAAATAAAATGTGTTTTTATCAGGGTACCAACCGAAGTTCCGTTTTCAAATTCCCTGTGTTTTCCCTGAGATTTCCCTGTCCCACGGCAATTTTTCCCTGTGTCATATCCAGCAAGTTGATCAAATTTAAAAGCCTCCACATGCAGAAAAAAATTGGACAACCCAACAACAAAAAGTGGAATCCCTAATATGCTGAGAATCAGGAATTTCAGAACCTGGCCAAATGCAATTCCCTGTGTTTTCCTTGTGTTTTGGCAAAATTTCTAAATTCCCTGTGTTTTCCCTGTCAGGGAATTTTTTTTGCCATTTTCCCTGTTTTCCCTGTGTGGTTGGTACCCTGTTTTATTAATACTGTGAACATATATATTTTCGCACTATTAAATTTTCACGCACCAAACAATGAATAGAATATCTGCATATTCATAATTTCGTACATTTGATAGTTATTTCTATTTGTTCTATAATACTGATAAATTTTACTCACAATATATTTTCATACATTTATAGTGTGCAAAATGTGCGAAAATATGTACAATGCGAAAATTAATACCTTTACAGTAATAAGATGAAAGGAATTGTTTGTAGAGAATGACAATGTGGAAGAAAAGCTGGTTACCCTGAGCCAGATGTTTCAAATACAAAAAAAAAAGATATGGCAAATACAA
Organism: Lepidonotus clava; assembly: GCA_936440205.1. Classification (NCBI taxonomy): domain Eukaryota; kingdom Metazoa; phylum Annelida; class Polychaeta; order Phyllodocida; family Polynoidae; genus Lepidonotus; species Lepidonotus clava. The sequence continues at coordinate 53,391,699 of OW387140.1, forward strand.
AATCAACATCAATAAGGTAATTTACAGAACAAAATAAATGTCTACACACATAAAGTACAGCTAAAACGATTATGCATTTCAAATGCTGTTTTATGGTAAAGATATTAACAGAATACTGAAGAAAACAATTAACAAAGCAACATAATTGCATTCATACCCTTGGTGCAAGACAGAAGGTCACTTGGCAGTTCCTATCCAGAGTGAGTGGTGGGGGGAGGGTGTTTGTTAGAACCCGCTAGACACCCTCTCTCCTGAACCTGCCCCTAACCATCCATTACCATTGTCCTTCAACATTTCATAAAACATCCTATTGGAACATTTCTTATTATCATACCATCATTATGAAGCTTGCTAACATGCGCTGGTTGCTATCATTCAATGATGTTTGGGGATGGCACTTCATATATATCTAACACAGGCTTAGGAAATTAGTGACATTGTCACATTTTATTTGCACCCCATGAACAGGAATACATTTCAATACAAGTTCATTCTTTGTGTTGGTCTCAATTTTCTTCTCTATCTTTTACCATTTAGTTCATTTGGGTGCTGGCTAATATAGGTAAGTTCAAAACTACACTAGTTATTCATTGTTATCACATTATAAGTATATCCATTGTTCACATTTAACACTTTGTCAACATAATGCTTCATAATCTTTATATGTTATTTGTAAGGTAGTTAACTGATTTTATCACAAGAATATATATTCAGATATTTTATACAATTTAGTATTGTCCCAATACCAGGCTTGTAAATGGATAAAAGTAAATTGTGCGAAATAAAAGAAAAAACATTAACAATTATCATAACAAGAACAAACATTCGGACCTTTCCTGATTATTTGCTATCATTCTATGAGGTATGGGGAGTCAATCCCACCATAGCCTGCACTGACGCCTCCCTCGTCGACCCCGACCTGTTTTGTCCGCAGTATATGTCCCTTCTGAACATTCATTGTTACCTGCATCGTACTCCTGTTGAGAGAAAGTACAAAATAGGTGTATGTTTGGGAAAATATACATTTTGTAAGGCATGGGATAACAAATAGTTGTGTTTCAGTTACCCGACCTACTCTAATTTTTTTGCCCTGAACCAGTTTGTAAAATACTTTTAATGAAAAATATCAATTTTTGTGAAAAATCTTGACATGACTTTCATTCTAAGCCATTAGAAAAATATAGAATAAAAAAAAAAGTTACCGGAACACAACAATGTTTTTTCTCTGGCCCAATGCAATTTTTTTAAATGTTGGGTCACTTTATTTAACGGTATAATAGAGAACCGTGTATTGGATTAACAAAGGTATATAACAGTGAATTTTCAAGTTATTAAGTGTTATTCACACTTGAGTGATGGTCACCCACCATTAAAATGCAAAGTTACTGTGAGTATGATGGTACTCTTCCTCTAATACCCACTTTGCAGCTAAATCATAACTTTTTGGCCCTCTTAAAGTTTATGTGAAAAGAAATATTGCAAAATCAAGATATACTGTTAAACTGATTTATCTATGTCTATTTGTATGTAGTATTGGGTTAGATTTGTCATGTGGACCATAAAATAGGCTTTCCGTCTATTATAGCAAGCGTGAAGCCAGCCTAACACCTCAAGGTCGAATTTGTAGGAGGCAAGCCTCAACAAGCCTGGTGTCATCGGAGGCACTCAGCTGCCTATATTAACAATGGTTCAACTGAAATTACTTGGGAATAATAAAATAATTATATTTCTATGATATATGTATCTTCCAGGACGAAAAGTTATAATATCAGATAATTCAATGAAATAATTTGAAAGAATAGCTATGCAAATAATGTGATCTTCTTTTTAAACAGTAAAAGAGATGTTGGCAAACCTATTGGAAGTCTAAAAAAAAGGCTTTTCACATCTTCTTCAGTAGTCCCTATCCCACAGCACTTGAATCCTGAACTCACCCGAGCAGCATCCCGAAAACTCCCATCTCGCTGACCATGTTGAGGGGCTTGGCCTCAACCTCTTTCCCCGAGATGATCGGGTAGTTCTGCATCGGTACTGGGTGCACCCGCTCCATTAACACATATGCCGTCCGCTCGTCCGTCTGACCAATCTTATCAAGCACTGTCCTGATGTCTTCACCAAAAGTGTTGTTGCCTAGGGGAAGGATTTAACATTATAAATTAAAAGAGAGAAAAAAGGAAAAGAGTCACAAAGTTTGAACATGAATCAATATGATATGTATGTCAGAATAAAAAGATATGTCATTTGCCTATGGAATTTTATATTGATAACATGTACCTATGTATTATATACATTCATAATAGTCCTGTCATTAATCAGTCATTAAAATTATAAATGAATATATCATAAAATAGTGTGCAGCTTCAATGAGGGGTTACCGAATACTTGACAATTGTTGCCTTGATAAAAGAAGTGAAATGAATTACCATTTTTTCCCCCACAATATAAACCAAACTTGTGCCCTACCTCCTCCTTCTCTTTGTGGTTTCAGAACGAACTTCTCAGGAGACTTCATTGCCATGGCAACTGTTTCATCTCCCTCTGTGCCCTACAGTGGAGAAGTGAAATTTTTAAAGTTTTTGAGTCTGCTGTTTGATCGTGTGAGTAGTTTAACATCTGGTGGACCCTTCAGGGTTCATTTCAAACTACACAAGTTAATGCTAGTTTTACACCACAGGAGCAGTGACCAAATCTATGAAATGAGGTGCCTATTTGTAGCAGCGGGACCCAATGCCCTCTTTATAGTGCTGCCTCAGTGAGATATCATATCATAGGCCAACATGATATCCCACCCACTCACATACTGACACCAGACCGACTTTATGAGATAATGTGATATTTTCGTACGCTAGAAAAAAAAAAGAAGGAATTTAAAGGAATTTTTCAAGAAAATAAAGGAAAATAAAGGAATTTTGCCTATTTTCACAAAAATAAAGGAACTTAAAGGAAATTCCTTTAAAATAAAGGAACGTCATTCTGATCTGAGCCCCAGTCCAAGTTGGTACTTTACTTTGCCGGACCTGTTTCTATTGTTTGGTCAGCAAGGCCAAGCTTCGTTGTTTACTGTTTCAAATTGCTGAACTATGACAGTGAGTGTTACCTCATTTGATTTACCCTACCATGCCCTATTTCTGATTAGGCCAAAAAGAAATGCACTATTTGTTATATATGATTGGACTTAGTGTTTGTGTACAACTGACAACGATAAGATTATCATAACATAATTTAGGATGTTGTTTCCTACATATACATATTCATGACCTTTAGTCTGCATGTAGCATTTCAGGAAAGTGCCTTCTTACAAATATAGAAAAAAACAAAACATACCATGTCTAAACTGTATTGTCCGGCAAAGCAGTCCCTGACCTTGCCAACAGCATCAAGGTCAGACAGGTAAGTTTCGAGGATCCCCGGTCTTGCGAGCTCCTGCTGCACCTTCTTTGTACCTGCTAACTGGTAGTGCACTGAAGGACACTTAATGGCTGCAGACTGCTCTATCAGGAGACGAACTGCCCAATCCTGTGAAGAGAATATTGAATAACAGCTATGTTTTTTAACATCAAAGAAGCTTATTCTTTCATATTTCTTAATTTGAAATTGAATGATTATATATAGTATGCTTTACCCTATTCAAACCAGATTCATTACACTCAATGTTCTTCCATATACATATTTCTTGTTTTACATAATTCATCATTTGTTGACAACACTGATGTAAGTATTAGTTGTTTTTACAAAGGTAGCTATATACTTACTGTGGGCAAGGCTATTTTAAGCTGTGGCCAAATAGAGTATACCTATCACAACCCATCACTTCTCAAAGTAATACAAAGTGCATAATTATTATCCCAAAGGATTTACAGTTTATTCAGCAGGTACATTTCAATAAGCAAATCTGATGGAAGTACTTGAATATTGTCAGGAATCACATTCAATATATATAAAAAAAGGCCTTTCGAGGTTGCCTAACACAGAATATTGGTACAATCATTTACCCAATCACAGCTCAAAGTATGAGCATTATAAGTAAGTGTTTTTGTTTCAGTCTTCCACCTATTTAATAGTTTTTAATGATACCTGGAACACTTATGAAGATCAATAGATCAAAATAACAACAAGCTTACATTGTCTGACTTAAGGTCGTCTGGAGCGTAAAGTGCGCGTAGGTACACCACTGCTACCTCTTGGCCGTCCCTGATAAAGAAAAGTAAACTTAAAATAATAAGTAATGGAGACTGCACTGAAGCTTAATTATCTTACATCTATTCCAGATTCTACAATTCCATAAGTAACAATACAATAAATATCCCAAAAGGACAAAAATTCTAATAAAGACATGTTACAATACAATACATAAAGTTTTATGACTATGCGTAAGGATTCTGCCCTGTTGTTCAATCTCTAGGCTAACAACTTAAATTGAGAAAAAATGACCTAATGAGCAGATAATGACAGGTATCATATCAGAAATCTCTACAGGTGGATACAGCCAAAATTGAGGATATAGGATGGAGCAGAACCAACAATGGAGTAGCAAGCAAAGATTGATAATTCCTGCTGTTTTGCTGAGAAAGTTTTAATAGTGGCGCCCCCTATGAGAGCCCGAGCGACCCACTACAAACAATACACCCCTTTCAATCTTTTTAAAAACATAATCAAACAACCTATGATCAACAATCAATGACATTACAAAGATCCTGTGGCTGGAGTTGTATATCTTAGTGTAGCTATAATATCTTTGGTAAAACTAGCCTAGACAGGACCTGCCTTACTTACAGCAGTAGCTGGCTGTCCTTCCCCAGACTGGCTTCCCGAACCAGGTCCGTGATAGTTCGTCTGACAATTGTGACCTGAGGGTTGATTTTGTTGACAGCGTACTCTAACGCTCGCTGGTCGTATATGTTCCGCTCTGTGTCTTGGACCACAAACAGTATCACCGCCCTGTGCAATAGAGATTGAGAGGCTATAATCTGGGTCTACACTCAAATTTCATGATCCAATTCCTCATGTTTCCCCCAAGTTTTTCCTGTCCCACAGTTGATTTTCATTGTTGTGGTTTCAATAATTTGTTCTGATGTCAAAGTGTTCAAATTTTTAAGATATTGATAAAGATGCATTTAATTTTCAGAAAAAGTTGAAATATCATTCTGGGCTTATCTGACAATTGTTACCTTTGGGTTGATTTGCAACAGAGTTTCTTTTGCCATTTCCCTGTTTCATCTGTGCAGTGGGGACCCTGTATAATTGTGGTTTACAAAGATCCACTTCTCAAACATTTTAGAGATGACATGACCTCTCCCTAGGTTGATATATTGTTGATCAGTTTAAAATTTATATTAATCAAAACTTTAAATCATAAAAAACACATTTCAATGCAAGATTTTCTTATGAAACAAATTTAATCATTAAACCAACTCTTACTCTGGTTTTCCATATTTTGACCATGCTGCGACAAACGCTTCCGCAATCCCTTCAGCAGCTGTGTTTTCAGGAACCTGTTGAATGAGTTAATTCACTGAGTTTAAACTTCACATTTAATATACACATAGACACAAAGGAAAAAGATGACTCAGGTTTTGATTCACCATATTAAAAAGAACCAACCTCAGCAAACCATTCCACAGATTTTTTTTCATGAACTCAATTTACTGAATTTAGCTTCATTTTGGTTTGATATCTAATGTAAGTAAACATAAAAAGATTACTTTTTCACAATTACCGGAGAACAGGTTTACCACAATTCTCAAACAGCTCGTTGGGCATTTAACATTGCATAAGGCCTTCTATTCCTTTCAATGTTTTTATGAGAATGATGAAATGATAACTCATAAACTGTTAATCTAATATCCTAGCCAAGTATTCTTACCTGTTTGCTTTGATCATACAGCCCTAGCTTGTCAAGTACATATCTGCAAATGATGGAAATCAAACTTACATTAACTCAATCAAACTGCATCATTATCATCATGCTATATAAAAAAATCCACCATAAATTATAATACATTCATTTCTGAAACAAATGAAATAATCTTGAAATAGCATTAACATCAAGTTTTCCTTGTGTTGTGGCATATTTCCATATTTTAAATACTGAATAAAGGATTAATGTTACTGACCTGTGAAAGTGCCAAAGTTCTGACGTCAGTCCCCCATAACTTGCTGCTATCGTGTTTATCTCAATCTGCTTGATGTTGACCTCACTGACCTTTACCTTGGCATTAGAAGCCAATAGGTCAGTGGTTGGGATACCACTGTCCATCATGTAGTCAGAACGAATGATGGCAAGGTCAAAAGGCTGAAGGTCAAATAAAAGGCCAAACTCAAGGTTAGACTGCAGGTCGAATTCAAAGTCAAGGTCAACTGGCTGAAGGTCATATAAAAGGTCAAAGTTGAGGTCAACAGGCTAAACATCATACAACAGATCAATTTTATAGGAAGAGAAGAAAATAACTCAAGTCAATTTCAGAACAAAATAATGTCGTAAAAAGAATTCACTAATGAACATCTTATAAAGATTGTATATAGATTGTATAATTTGGAAATGCAGGCCTTGACCCTGTTCAGCATAAGGGTCAGACAGGTTACATGGATGGTTATATAACAAAGGTCAAAGGTTCACATTGGTGTTTCCAATCACATTTTCTTTGTTTTCCTTCTGTTTAAGCTATGCTTTTCCTATTTGTGTCAACATTCAAAAGGACGTACCTGGGATCACTGAATTTTGAAATGACTGGGTGTCTTACAGACTTGCAGCTGTCCCGGTCATATACTCAGGTGTCTAATCGCCTCAACTTTAATATTGAGACATTGTCAATATTTAGCGTGTAATAAAATTATCAGTGACAGTCAACCTACCTGTTTCACCCCATCTGTTCGCACCTTTTCGTAAATGTCCCAAAGTCGTGCAGTGAAATCATCATGTTTAATGGCACTGCAAATAGGGTGATTTATTGAGGTTCATTACATACTAAATGCTGCTTACATGTGTACAATAATAACACATAAAATAAAATGAGAGACAATCATTGCCTTTCAATAAATAGCAAATAACAACTGATGAAGTAAATCAGTAGTGTAGAATAAAAGGTAATATAACTGAATGGGCACCAAATTATAAAACTTGCATTAAAGATCTCAAATTGATGCCTATTGTCAATTCTCCCTACCACAGATGAGCGATCTTCAGTATTTTCGACACCTGCAGTTTAATTTGGCCTAATTTTGTCAACAAAAACGCAGGGAAATCTTCTGAAAATGTACCAAAATTTTCTATATATATCCATCGTTTATGAATGAATGTTCAAACCAATTGAAGAAATAGTAATTATATACTGACACAAAATGAAAAATAGTCATTTATAGTTTTTCATGATGTCAAACAACAAATCATGTCATGGTTAATGAAAATTTCCATAGTTAAGCCTAGTTGTTTGTTGACAAATTACCCAGGATGCAATATGGTTTAGGATAATCTGCAGGTAAAACCCAGAAAATCATCTAACTGTGGTAGGGTAAATTGGTAGAAAAACAACTAATGGTCCTTGTTAAAACCCCTGCTATTAGAACTGAATTGTATTTTCACCTTTTCAAGCAGTTCCTTAGGAAGACGTAATCATGTGCCACTTTGTGCATGAGCATGTTGAGGTGTTTTTGTATCGCCTTGGCATTTGCATAACAGTGCTGTGGGATGGGACTTGGGAGGAGCACGCATGGCGCGTGGATCACTTTGTCTGCTGACAGTGGGTCTTCTTTGGTCCGCATTAATATTCCTGAGTTAGGAGTGAAATTGATTAGACTAAATCTAAAAACATCAAACCATTGCTAAGCTATATTGTGAACAATTTATTTACATTCTAAATTCTTTAGAAATATCTAATCCTTAAAAAAAGGTTTATCAGAACCCACATATATTTTCTTCTTGAGATAAAAACAAAACTAGGAAAAATTCCTTGGCATACGGTTTGATGTAGGCACTCTCAACAAAAAGTGGCATTTTGTTTACACTACTTTCTTTTTCCATATTAGATCCAATTTTTGACCTTTTTAAGATTTCTTACCAGAAAATGTGAAAACTGATTTTCTAAACACTTTCATAATGATTAAAATGATATAAAAGTATGAAATCACAGAATGACCTACCATGAGACATAAGGTAGTCCTTGGCATGAGGGACCAGCTGGGCGAGTTGGTCCTCTGACAGTGGTGCCTTTATACACCCGTTCATCCTGTACTCTACTGAATAAAAACAAATAGAAAACATCAATACATTTCTGGACCATCACATGTTAGCTTGGAAACAAGACAGAATATGAGGTCCTGAAGCGATGTGTAGGCTGAAAATTCAAAGTACCTGCTTGCAATTGAACAACCTCCTAACCTATACATTTCAATACAAGATAAATGTGCAGTTTATTTAAAGTGGACATGAACTGTTATAGTTCACTCAGGTCTCTATTAATTATAATGACATGTTTGTCTTGTTATGATATTGTTAGTTGAATTCATGTTCTATCATTCTTCGTTTCGTTTTCTTTGGTAGAATGTACGGTATCTAATGATATAATATTAAGTTTTGACGTTTCAATGGAGGAATATGTTCACTATATATATATATATAGTGAAATTTACAAAGTTAAAAACCAAATAAGTATACACTGGTTTGGAAGTTACCCATTGCTCAACTAATGAGCAAAAAAACATGCTAGAAATGTTACTACCATTTTCAGGATTCTAGCTAGAACAACGGGACACCTTTAACTTATACAAACTAAGACAAGTCAACTGTGAATACCCAAAATATAAAAAAATCATGTAGAGATCAAATGATATGAATGAAACGAAACCCTTACTATGGGAATTACCTTTGGGTCAATGCCTGAATGTGCTTCTCGACTTTCTCACCTTACCCCATACCAAATGACTCAGCTAAATAAGATCAACGACTATCGTTGCACTACAAACTCACATTTTTTATGTACAATACAGCTTGTTAGCTTTATCAATATCAGCCTAAACATCGAGAAAATGTCAGTTAAAATGTTTAAATTCTTGCTAAATCAATACCTTGTTTACCTTCAACTTCAAATAAGCCTTGTAATTTGAATATGTATTCTAAGTTTCGCCAAAAAGACGAATGTTAGATTGTGACTCTAGTTAGGTGTTTTATGGTACTTTGGCCTGTCCCAGTTAACAAAATAATGATGTAATGTGAGGCCATTCAGCCACAATGTTTGTTTCTGTGTGTGTTTCCCGTCTGAATCCTCATTCCAGACAGCAGCAATATACACAACGATAAAAATAAATAGCAACATACTTGAAACCAAAAGGGAAAAAACTTGTCAAGCCATCTTAGAAATATCTTCCACAAACAAAAACATTGTCATTGGGTGATAAGGAAAATCTGTCAAAAAGTTAAAATTTCGAAGCCCAATTTAGATGTTTACCTTAAATATTGGAAATTTAGAGCTAATCAATACTGGACCTGTCTACCTACCTCTGTACAATCTATAGAATCTACGATTGAATTTAAACGAATGATGAGTACTGAATTAATCCTGTCAATATGGAAGAAAATACACGAAATAGGGATAACTTGATTGAATTGGTTTTTTAGTAACCATGACAGATACGTGACATGTAAATATGAATCCTCTGATATATGTGTAATCATAGTGTATATATTGTATTGTACATATTTGAATGTTGTTATCTTCAATATCACGAAAAGCACTGTACAGTGATGATATTTCAGTTCAATAAAAAAAAAAAAAAAAAAAATTTAAATGAATTGCTGTTTTTTTTTATTAGCTCCGCTGCATGTACATGTGCACATATTGCAGAAAAGTGCTGAGTCATGGTTCCCCTAGTAGTGAAGGGGGAGGAGTGTATACGGAGTAAACGGGTTGGCGGTATACTCGCCATTTCCGACATCGCGCGGCGAAATTTTGGGCTCTGTATTTTGGCTACTTAGCATTGGGGCCTATGGGGAAAACGCGAATTTTCGCGATTGTGCGAACAATTGACGCAACGCGAAAATTTCAAGACTTGTTTCGCATTCCTGGAATTAATTCTAAACTTTTTCTCATTTACTGTATTAAGATTGGAGCGATATCAAAAAAGCTAGAGCGAAATAACATGTTTTCCTCCATAGGATCCTATGTTTAACATCCACCCAAGCACCGTTCGCGATTTCCGCGAAATTTCGCCGCGCGATGCTTTATTTTTAGACCCCCATACGGCGTATAGGGCTGCAATCAGGTCTGGAAACATGATCCGAACATATTTGTTCATTTCAATACGGGATTTCCAATTAAAATGCGTGAGTATTGGCATACAAAGAAATGGAAAACTATGAGCTTTAATTAATTTTCGAATTTTGAAAATCTGTCAAGAAATAGGGGAATAAATCTCATTTTTCTACGAACCAAAAATCCCTGATTAAGCACTGATAAACTACTTTGGCCTAGCTCCTGCAATGACTGGGCCCGTATATAGGTTACTGTCAGCCAGAAGGCAGCTCTGAATGTGCCCGTGTGATAAGTGTTGCCGTTGTTTTTTACCTAGCTCTGACATAAATTTGATCAAATGTCAAACATGATACAACAGGGGCAGATACAGGATTTTGAATAAAAGGAAATGGGGAGGGATCCGCATATAGACCTTATGCAGATGTGGTCATGTGATCACCTTTTGGTGATCACCACGTGGTGATCAAGACCACATAGCTGTGGAAAGAATGGAAATGTATGAATTTTGAATGATGATATTATTATAATTACATGAGACTATTTCTAGTATTTGTACAGGGGTGGACATAAGTCTAAAAATCCATGGGGCAGTCGGGCCCCCAGCTTTTCAAATCTAGGGGCCCCCACCAAAATCTAGGGGCCCTCACATATATATAGTCACACTATGTTTTATTGTAAAATATATAGAAATCTGTAATTGTTATCCATAATTTTCTAGGGGCCAGTCAGGCCCCTATGCCAGAAAAACTAGGGGCCTGACCTGCTTTTTAAGGGCCTCGGGCCCCCGGGCCCGTGGTTGAATCCACCCCTGTTTGTAGCATACAGCTATACTTTTGATACTTCATAAGGGTAAATAACGATGGTTATAAACTGAGCACCAATATGGCAGCCAGCCCATCCTGGCCACTTATAACGTCATCTGCACAATGTGTATATACTTTGTGCAGATGACGTCACAACTCCCCATAATGGGCTGGCGGCCCCATTGGTGATCAATTTAAAATAATTTTTATTCAAGATTCTGAAGCATCTGGCATACACTTTAATAAAAAATAGTCTCATTGAATAACACTTTGCAATTATTGTAACTTACAATTCATGAAATTTTATCTATTTGCTTGCCATGTGGTCACCAAAAAGTGATAACATGGACACATAGGCTGAATACGATGTACGCTTGCACACATGGGTGGGATGCTTTTTTTCTCTATGTTAAGTTGAGATCTCCACCTAAAAGGAGGGGTCACAACCCCTTGGACCCCCCTCCCGCCCCGGATCTATCCCTGTACAGTGACCGTAACTCTCTATACACTTAACTAGATTGTGCCACCTCCATGACTACTGTGAATGTATATATTTCTGCGCTGCAAGATTTTTGCGCACCTTGGAATAACAAGCATTTTCGAGCATACATAATTTTGCGCGTTTAAAAGTTAATTCTATTTGCTCTATGATAATTTTAATGTTCACTCACATCATATTTTCGTGCATTTATAGTGGTGCGCGAAATGTGTGAAAATATGTACCGCATGAAAATTAATACATTTACAGTATGTACTGTCGCACATGGCTGAATTATGACAAACCAATGGCTAAAACTTTTTTTTCAGGAAACTAAACTTCTATACATTTTGATTAATCACATATGTCAGAAGCTCTCAGATTTTTTGATCGATTTGATCGATTATTGTGATTGCACATCTTTTGTCTCTATGATACATAAATATCAGCAGAGCTAGAGGCCATGCTGTACTGTATATAGACTCTTTTCTCTTATTTTCTGTCCTATGGTAAATTTTGCATGTCATAGTGATACTTACAATGATTTTTCAGATCTAAGGGTGTTCAAATTTGAAAATATCATTGAAGTTGTATGAAGCTTCAGGAATTAATAGAAATGTTGTTCTTGGAAAGGCGGAGTCTCCTGAATCTTAAGGATTATAAAATTAAAGCAGCTGTCTTGTCGGTGCATATAGGCTTCAATAGGCGAACGTCGGCAGACGTTAGCCTCACAACACCATCAGCTGTGACGTGTTTTGCCCTGTAGAATGTATTGATGCAACGTTAATGGTCACGTCACGAATTTAGTGCCGCGCTATTGGACTTACAACTTATCAAAATACATCCATCTCACAGATGAGAAAGCGGCTTTAAGAAACTGGTAGAAAAGAATCCCCTGTATTTTACCTCACTGTAGTCAATAAAAGCGTTTATCCTCACCTGAGCCGTTTGGTAAACTTTGCAGTGCTATGTGATGCAATATGTATATACATTAAGAATTTAGATCTATATTGTGAACACTTGGCTTAAAGTGTGTCAGGCAGCGTTTAATTTGAGTATGTAGGTGCATGGATCAGGCCTGTGATTGGTACACTTGCAGGTCTCCATGGTTACGGTCATGGTCCAGGGGCTAGGTTGTGTCAGGGAGCGTTCAGTGTTTCCTTTCAGGCCTAGAGTCAGCAAGCCATTTGGGTTGGGGTTAATTTGGATACTTAAGCCAAAAGAAAAAAAATAGTTGCGTTCAGGTTTCATGCCTAAAATGAAATAGGGTCGGTAGGTCAGCATTTTTTGAAAATTTTTAATTTCTTTTGACTGCAATGTTAGGCTGGGGGCTCATTTTAGCAATATTTTAATGATTTTTACCCTAAATTTTCTCCTAAAAACTTTAGGGTTGGGGCAAAATAATAGGGTCGGTCGGGAAACCGGAACACAACATTATTTTTTGTTTTTTGCCTTTTGTACCTACAAGTAGACAGGCAGAGCGTGTTTGTACAATTTTCTTTTTGTATATATATGAATAAAATGATCAGATTCTGAACAGATTTTTTGAACTTTTATAGCTAAAAAGTATAGGTAGTTTGATATAGCCAATTTACATGGGCTCAAAGAGAGAAAACACCCAGCTTGTACAACTGATGATGTGGTCTTGGATCTCATTTATATAGCCTCAGGGGACATGGTCATAACCACTTAATAAGATTAACAAAAATATTATTGTGTTAATCTTATCTGGTTATGTTGTCATTCCCTCAGCATGGCACCAAATTCTTGACATAACAAATAATGTCGCTGGATTACATTCTTACGTCACAAAACACATCGCCAGCCACCACGTCACTATAAGCTTGGGGGTGGAGACCTTAGAGGGATGTCTCGTCCTCGAGTTGTTAGGCTAAGATACGCCAACGTTAGCTTAACAACGGCATCACTGGCAATGTGTTTTGCCCTTTAAGAACGTAATAATGCAATGTCATTGGTCACGTCGTGAATTTGGCAGGATAATTAGATGGTTACAACAGGCATCATACCACCCTTCCAAAGAAATAAAGGAATTTAAAGGAAGTTATTTTCATAAAAATAAAAGGAATTTAAAGGAATTTTCAGGGATTTCTAGGAAAAATAAAGGAATTTTAAAGGAATATTTATAGAACTTTTAGAGAGTTTAAACATAAAATAAGGCAAATAATATTGTAACAGGACTGCCTTCCTGTTGATTATTTCTGTGCAGTACTGCGTTGACACACATTGACTCACGTTGATCAATGCGTCAACTCATGTCGATCAACACGTCGACCTGGATCGATCAACGACTAGAAAATTTTGCAATTTTATCGCTAATAATATGGAATTCTATGCATTTTATGAGATAATGTGATATTTTCTTACTCTAGAAAAAAAAAAAGGAATTTAAAGGAATTTTTCACGAAAATAAAGGAATTTTGCCTATTTTCACAAAAATAAAGGAATTCAAAGGAAATTCCTTTAAAATAAAGGAATGGTATGATGCCTGCCTTCCCAACAAATGTACGATATAACCTGGCTTTAAATTCAATAAACGGCTGTATTTTGATATGTTGTGACCCCCTCACTCCCCAACCAAATTCGTGACGTGACCAATAACGTTGCTGGATTACATTCTAGCGTCACAGCCTGCATCATCGTTTGGCTAAGGGGTGGGGCCCCAAACCTTAGCAACTCGCAGATGATACACTGGCTTTAAAGGGACGTTCTCGTCCGTGAGATCAAAGAGATACATCTGCCAATGTAAGCCTAACAACGAGACAGCCAGCAACGGGTTTTACACTTTTGGAACCAAATCTGGCGACGTTATTGGTCACATCACAAAATTGGCGCAGATTCAAGATTCAAGATTCAAGATTGTTTATTTGGCTAATGTATATGTATACATTCATGTCAACACAGAGTTTCAAAGTCATCAATCGGACAAGGATAACATATTCACAATATTATATACATCACATACAAATGCACAGATTACATTTGTTGCTTTTTCTTTAAGATCTTTGGTACATTTAGGATTAACATTCAAGATTTCACATACTTTCTCCTCAGCTGACTGGACATCAAAATTGCCGACATAATCACTGTACTTTAATACAAAATAATCTCTCTTACTTTTAATCTCTGGTTGATTACATTCAGTGAGTATGTGAAGGACGTCTTGCCGTGTATTACAATGCTGACAGAGGTCATTGCAATGCAAGCTTTTCCCCCCCTATAGATCTAGCTTCGATATCTACAGTCCTGAGAGCAGTTGTAATCTGTCCGTAGTTTGGTGAACATGGTTCGTATTTTGGGAGAGTGTATCTCTTCTAAGTAGCTGCACATACTATATTCCTCTTCGTGACATATGTTTCTTATTACACATTTTTTATGGTTTACGTCGTCGGAGAGGAAACTGGGAAAGTTCTGACAATCGTCAGGGGGTTACAACCTATCAAAATATATTCACCTCATAGACGAGAACGCCTTCATAGATCTACATTTTAGGGCCAGAGAAATATAAAGCTCAAGTTTGGACACGCCCCCCCCCCCCCCCATGCATGTTTTACCAGTCATGGAATTTGTCAAAAAATTATTACTAAATAGACCTAAGTCATCACCCTGCATGATAGATCTACACTAGTAGGGTTTCCCCAATTGAATAAAACAACAGATCATATTGTCAATTCAATCCCATGACATGATGTGCATTTGTTGATAGATCCTGTTGAACTTTATGAACTTTACTCATTTCTCCTGGTGGCAAAAACTGCAAGTTCATCACTGACATCAGGCTTGGCAAGATGCCACTCGCAATTTTAGTTATTTCTACACTGGATCATTGCCTTTGTAGGAAACCGCAATGATCTTGAATAATAAAAGCGCCTATTGCTATCCAAGATCAACCTGAAATGTGTTGAAAAACCAATGAAAACTTACATTATTTGGAGTGCACAGTGAGTCTTCTTCTCATCAAAACTATAATTTAGTTCCGACGTTTTACAGCAGAGGGCGTGATGACGTCTAAAATTGACCAATCAGAAGACAGCATTTCATTCACCGCTTTCTCAAACATGGCGGCCTCCATGGCGTTTTCAGTTTTCTTGGCCGCGTTATTATTTTCACATTTAATCGATTTTGCGGCCTCAAATGGAGATGAATTTAATGAAGAACTTCTTCTCAAGCCTTTGCCGACCGGACATTTGTACGGACACTTCCAGTTTACGACGACTTGGAACGTGACACTGACTGACAAGTCGGCCTGTGAGTTGGTGTTTCTGTTTGTTTGCATTTGATTTGACATATTCACATAGCTCCGTGCATCCTTCAGCCCTAACTTCACGGCGTGCATTGCGTATAAGGTCTTATGCCCTGTCAAAATCAAATGGCATAAGACTCACTGCACAGCTTGAAGGAAAAACCAGCTATCTAAACTATAGAATAGATATTATTTTGAAGGGGAAAATATGTAGACCTACAATACATTCAATATTCTTGCAGCTTCATCAAATAATAGACTTGGAACTTTATAAGTTTATTTTACAAGCAAAATCCCGGGCGACAACTTTTGCTGCAAAGCAGCTTTTGATGGAAAAATGAGCAGAATGTAAGAAACCTAATTATAACAGTAGACCTATAGAGACATGACATAGCCAGTGTATCTTTAGTGATCATTGGGGTCAGAAAAAAATGCAATGCGCCATATAATGACACCTCTTGTATGTGAAGAACCTCCATTCTTTCTCTCCCCGTACCAGTCTCCCACTACCACCTGTTCCCCAAGTCACTGGGTGACGTGCTCGTCAAGTACGTTACCTCTAACCTCCGTTCTTTCTCTCCCCATACCAGTCTCCCACTACCACCTGTTCCCCAAGTCACTGGGTGACGTGCTCGTCAAGTACGTTACCTCTAACCTCCGTTCTTTCTCTCCCCATACCAGTCTCCCACTACCACCTGTGCCCCAAGTCGTTGGGCGACGTGTTCGTCAAGTACCTTAGCTCTAACCTCCGTTCTTTCTCTCCTCGTACCAGTCTCCCACTACCACCTGTTCCCCAAGTCGTTGGGTGACGTGCTCGTCAAGTACCTTAGCTCTAACCTCCGTTCTTTCTCTCCTCGTACCAGTCTCCCACTACCACCTGTTCCCCAAGTCGTTGGGTGACGTGCTCGTCAAGTACCTTATCTCTAACCTCCGTTCTTTCTCTCCTCGTACCAGTCTCCCACTACCACCTGTTCCCCAAGTCGCTGGGCTATGTGCTCGTCAAGTACCTTATCTCTAACCTCCGTTCTTTCTCTCCCCGTACCAGTCTCCCACTACCACCTGTTCCCCAAGTCGCTGGGGGACGTGCTCATCAAGTACCACGTCCAGGAGCTGCACCTGAGTCTGACGGCCGGACTCTGGAGACACGAGAAGTGGGGGTACCCGGTCACCGACGCCCCGCCTGGGGCCGAGCTCTGGGTCTGGTTCACAGAGGGCACCAAGGAGTAAGTTTAATGTTAATTTTAAAATCATTTAATGCATAAAAAAACTTTGGTTGTATCAGAACCAGCTTACATCATCTTATTGTTAAACTTTATCGTATTTAGACAATTAGTATTGAAACGGAAATTTTATAAAATGATTAAAACAGGGATGCTTTTTTTCTTGGGGGGGGGGGGGGAGGAGTTTAGATCGCTTACCCAATTTTTCCCTACATTTGTTTAATTTTTAAATTTCTCTTTTTAGCTATTCAAGTGCAAATTCAATATCAGTTCCCTATTGTTGAAGGTTATTGTTCTCCTTTTAACAGTTAGGAGTTGAATCTTTGATAAAAATAAGGATTTTTTGCAATACCAGAAGAAAGTAGAAACTGTTTTCCAAGGACTGTCATAGCATATCTAAGCATTACGTGGTTTAGAAACGAGGACAAACTGATAGATTAAACACTTCTCCCTAAATATTTCTGTCATTTTTGTAACTCACCTTTTAATTTTGTATAGCTAGTCAACTTAAACAACAGTATCAAAGGTAACCTCCTGATAGTCAGGGTGGCTACAGGGTTTCGGCCACAGAACAAGGAATACAATACGGGGAAAAGTCCAACAAAGTGGAAATAAGACCAAAACACAGGCAGAACACAACATTACGTTCTATTTCTGAAATTTATTATTCTAAAAATACAAGACTTTTCACTAATAAAGGGTTTTCCCATTTTCTCCCACACTTCCGGGTCGTACAAAATATAGGAAATGACCATGTGTAAAAATTGAGTGATAGGAAAAACTAGGGGAATTTGAAAGTTACATTTGAATGGACACCCTTGATATTGTCCCAGTACAAAACCAGCAAAACCTAATCTAACTTTAAATTTTATCATATCCAGTGTGGACACAGTGTGGACCGACCTTATCAACGTTCTCTCCGGGATGTTCTGCGCGTCCCTCAACTTCATGGACAGTACGGCAACCGTCACCCCGCAGTTCTCATTCCGACCGCAGGGCGTTACCTCAGACGTCTACAAGCGCTTCGGGACCAAGCTTGTTCGTTACGCAGCATTACCGCGAGAAAATGTCTGCACCGAAAACTTGACGCCTTGGAAAAAGTTATTGCCCTGTGGGTCCAAGGTATGATTTGTAGCGAAACATATCAAGTAAATAAATGATTCTAAAAAGAGTATCTATAAATACTTTTCAAGGATTTAATTACCTTCCTGCTATCTTTCAGAAACCTGTATCTTTAATTTTGAAAATTTCTCTACAAAGATATGGTACGACGAGTCTTCAAGTGCTTGGCAGAAAACAAACAAAAACAATTTCCTTATAAAGAACAACTATTGTCAGATAATATGATAAAAGAACTCAACATTCTGGAATGTAAATCAGGTGTTTAAACCTGGCTAATTAAACCTATCGTGATAAATGAGTGGCCGACAAAATATTATCAGGAATTCTCAGCAGCAGTTGAAGAAATGGATTTTTGACTGGCTTCAACGATCTCACTCTGCCCCGCTTTTGACATTCTAACCATGCAGATATATCTTGACCATAAAATTCACAATTAAAAGCTGTAACGTAACTATGTATGTTGAGGATCTATTCTGGTCACAAAGGGATATATACAGGTTTCCCACGCAGGTATAAACGCGAATTAAAATGTCTTAAATTGATTTCTCAAACATCTTTGTAGCTACAGGTTTTAAAAAGGTCTTCAATCAAAATTTGTTGAGAAGTTACAAATTTGATAATCATGAGATTCTCAAATGTTACCTTGAAGCAAGTACGCTTACAGGAAATTTAAACCATATGATTCGTTCAAAGTTGTTCTTCGGACATTGTTGATATCATAGGTCTTATTTTTTTCAGAATATTTGTCTTAAATCAATCTAAAAAATGTTATTTTTCTGCAGGCTGGACTTGCCACACTGCTGAATGCGGGTAATTTATACGACACCAGTTACCACTCGCTCAACGTACACTTCCGTCCCATCTGCCAGGTTAGTTGGAATCGCCGCAGAGATTCATTGAGCATTTTCCACCATATCAAAATATTGTTTTAGGATATAGCATAATTTTACACTGTGACATGAGATATAAAACAATTTATAATCACTTTATTCTGCTCTTCTATAAAGTACAATTTCTATTTAGATATTCAAGTAAAAGCGTTATTAAAAGAAAATTTGGTGGTTTTAACCCTTTTCTTTTCTAAAGAAACATCAAACTGATTGAACATTAATATTTTAATCAGATTGATGGACATGAAAAGTTATATAGTTCATTAAAGATTGATCATTTGGATTTAATGTATCAAAATATTACTTTTTTTGGCAGGGGCTTCAATAAAACTACACATGGTGAAAAACGGCCCTCGCGTGTCAACAAATGAGTGACGTTTATACCTTATGGGACTTTTTTTTAAACTCCTGCATCTGGCCCTAACTCATGATTAAAATTGTTACGTCCCTTTTCAGAATGCGGACTGTAGCGTGACCGGGGTGGAGCTGGGGCAGAGCGTGGGTGTCGTGTTCGAACCCACCGTCCCCAACAAAGGCAAACAAGGTACGACAAGGCCTTCCAAAAATGCCATTTTCCTACTATACTAGGATTTCCTACTTTTTAGTGATTTCGGAGTACACAACTAATACTTCCAACATATCTTTAATATCATTTTTTCCATAGTTTTGTCTTAGTTTTTGGGTATTTTAGCTCAAAATAAACATCAGAACTTTCCTCTTTTAGAAGTCTATTATACTTTTCTTCAGCCAAGACTGGCATTTCAGGCCTTTACATAGGCCTCCCCAATGAAACAATTTGAATAATTATGTTTCCATTATAAAGACAATTTCATATCAAAAACAATAAACTACTTAGGGAAAGTCGAGTGTACCTAAAATAGAATTCCTCAATAACCACAGGTCATTATTGGAAGAGCCTGTTTTTTTTTAAGTGAACATAATTTCTTTTTTCCTGGTCCCTAGCAATAAGTGTAATAATATATATATATATATATATATATATTTTTTATAAAAAAAAAACGTATCATAATAAGTATATTAAGAAGTGTACAGTATAGACCTTGTGCAGACATGGTCACGTGATCACTTTTGCTGGTTACCATAATTATGGTGATCATGACCACATGGCTGTGTAATAAACCCAAAATCTATCATTTCTAACCAACAATTATTGTGATCCAGTAAGATTTATCAAAATTAATGAAATATTTTATAACAATATATTCTAATGCTTTAACATTGGAAATAAATCATGGTTATGAATGATCACCAATATGGTGGTCACCTTCTTTTTAGGAGGTATGACGTCATTTTCACAATGTCTATTCAACCTTCCTACAAAAAATGGCTTTCCAAAAAGAATTGAATCATTAATCATTCCCCTTCAAACTATCACTTTATTTGCAGATTGGACGTTACGGCAGTTGTTCAGTCGGAATCTAGCTACCTCGTGTCCACTGGCCACAAACAGTAAAATTTACATCGACATAACAAGCAATAGGGTAAATACTGTAATATTATCCGCGGATGGTCAATCGATGATAAGAATCTGCCTATATTGGAGAAATGCAAGCAGTGTATCATAGCAGTTCCAAAATCACTTTGTTGTTATTGTAAATTAAAAGCCTCAACAAATTTAATAACTTTTTAGTTGGAATCAGAATTTAAACTTTAAAAAAGAGTTAATGGGTTTGACAATTTTTGCATGAGGCACCAATATACCAATTAAAGAAGATCTAATTCATTCAACAATTTTTGCCAAAATACACGTCATTTTAGGATTTCAGTAAAAAAAAAAAAATCTAATTTATTCATCTATTTTGCAGACGATGGTGTACTACTTCACGCTAAGCCCACAGCCCCAGGAGACGACAACGGTTCGTCGGGGGAGTCACCGCGTGCGATACGCCATCTACGATGTGCCGCAGTACACGCTAAGTCAACACGTGCTGAATCTGGGCGTTAAATACAACAAACACATGGAGTACTCGGCTGTACCGCCCCCCGTCCTCCACGCACACCGCTTTCAGACAGGTAGGCTCAGATGTTTTAGTGACAAAGGCTTGAAAAATTCTTCCCACCAGAAATAGCATGTGTCATACCTTTAAACTGCTGACTAGCCTAGATGAAATTGCCAACAACATTGTGTGGTGAATTTTGAATTTCGTTTGTCTTCTTAAAATCAACAATCAGCAAAGTACTGAGCAACCAGTTACTAGGCAAGTTAGTCGAGCGCTGGAACAAAGTAATTTGAACCCTTGCTCGAAAAGCGGCACCTAATTAAAACAGAACCTTGATTTTGGGGTTGATTTCTATTTACATTAGGATATGAGAAATTCATACTTGATATTAAGTTTTCAAAATGCAGATGATGTTTACCAAAAATATTATTGTGCACAAGCTAGACTACCCAGGGGCAAAGTAGATACAAGATTTAACAGGAAAAACCTAATCCAGTATATCCACTGCCAATATCCAAGTCATATATATCCACTTGTAATATCATCTTACTTCTATTTACAATCTATTGTGATCTTTAAACCAAGGGAAATGCTGTTATCATACCATTTATTATTGATGATTGGCCACTCTGTACCAAGATCGGCCATTTTGGAAGATCAGAGATTTACTTCTGAAAGATTTGCTTTGGAATAAAATTTTTTTAAAAAACTAAACAAAAAAGTCCTTCCCATGTGTTTTTAGGTTATGGCCAGGAGAAGGGTGGCGTCACGTGCCTCCTGTACAACCACCACCCGACGGTGGAGCTGCCCGTCGTCCTCATGGAGACCTTCCCCTGGTACCTGCGCACCTTCCTCCACACGCTGCGCATAGAGCGATTTAGTCTCGACATGAAGGCCGGTGAGAACGGGACCAAAATTACACCAGGTTTGTGAAGTTTACCACCTCTTCACTTGGAATTAAATATTTAGATCTGTTTTTTGCAAGGGGAGGGTGGGGTATTGGTATAGTGCATAGATTTTTGGAACCGAATATCAAACATAAAAGTGAAGTAGGATATGTTTTGAAATAACCAAGTGTGCACTTAGAAAGTATTGAAATAATTATGATCTATTCTATTTTAAAATTTAACATGTATATACAGTGGACTCTTGGTTCAGCAAATATTTCCTATAGACGGACAAAAATCTATGTCCTGGTCAATTTACTGTATGATTTGATGTAAAATAACCTTAGTTAAATGGACAAACTTTTTTTTTTCAAATAAGTACAACTTATGAGGAAAATATATCAAAATAAATGGACAATCTGGGTTGTTTTCAGTGCGTCAGCATTTCTCCCCGGGACGTGACCGGAGCAGCCCATACTTCCTGGAGTTAGTGCTCCGCCTCCCCCCGCAGTCTGTTACCAAGGTCTCCCTCGACTTTGAGCGGGCTTTGTTAACGTGGACCGAATACCCACCCGATGCCAACCACGGGTTCTACGTGAACAGCGCAGTCATCAGCACGGTGCTGCCTGAGGTCGATGATGTGCCCGCACGGCCACAGGATACGAGTCTACTCAGTGGGATGTGAGTTGGTTTACAAAACACTCATTACTGTGAACATGTTCATTTACACATCGTACATACTTTTACACATTTTGGTTGTTTGATGTGAGTGAAGGTAAAGATTATTAGGGATCAGATGTAGATAACTACAAAATACACAAATTTACGATAGCACAAAAATGTCCCTCAGTGAAAGGTTTGCACAAATGTAGGAGTGGGACAATGTATCCATTTACAATAGATTGTGACTGCAGTGATTGAAGTTGCCAAGCCTATTTTCAGTATCCTGCATATTGTATTTGACAGAATGCTGAATAAGATATAGAGGCAAATTATGTCCTTTCTTTTCCCAAACAACAAATTTGCATTATATACAATTTTAATTGTACCCGCATAGAAAATTAAGTTGGTTTTAAAATACCATTGCAGAAAATCACATTTTCAACAAATGCCTTACTTTATAATTATAGACTTGATGAAAGCGTGGAGACCCCGTTTGTCCGTCTTCACACGGAGAGTTTACTGGTCACGCTGCCCACACCAGACTTCAGCATGCCGTATAACGTCATCTGCCTCGCCTGCACAGTCGTCGCCATCGCCTTTGGGTCCATCCATAACCTCACCACCAGAAGGTTTATCGTCCACTCGCCAACCAAGAAACCAGGATTATTGACCAGGCTAAAGAACCTGGTCTTCAAGGGAAAGAAGGCAGAGAAAGAGGAAGAAAAGGTGGAGGAAAAGAAGGAAGGAGAGAAGGAGGAGAAGGAGGAACAAGAATGTGATGAGTCAAAGAAAGACAAATAGTGATTGGGTGTTTGGATTTATGATCTCTGTTAGTATGATTATTAGAATGAAGACTGGAAAATGGTTTTGTGTGAGAGAATGAGATTGTTTTAGTATCCCTAAAAGGGAATAAAAAATAAATGTAAAGCATTGCTCATAATATATTGTGAACAAGATCATTGAAAGAGAATTGATCACTGGGCAGGACCTTTATAGATTATATATGTATGAAATCATGTTAAGGTCTAGTTTTCAGAATGTGGACATTATGCCTTAGTATTAGGTAAACTATCCTATAGAGTTACAGTTGTTACGTACGTAATATTTACTCTCTACCACTCCACATACCACTCTACACAAATAGGAATTTTATGTAAACATTGATGTGAACAATGTTTAGTAAACATTAATTTGTATATATATTAGTATGGCAGGTAATACATTTTAAACTTGAAAAAGATAAGCTGTAGACTTATTATCTGAGGTCAGTACAGCTGTTGGTGTACAGTATGACTGTTATATACAATAGTTGTATGCCATTATATTATTATTTCTCATTAATCAAAATTCTTGGATAACTGATAACTTGGATAAACATTTCATGAATTGAACTTGTTGTGATAACTCTAGGTCTGTAAAATACCTATTTGGTATTTCTGTAATAAAACGCCCAAAATAAGAACTCTATGTACATGAAATAATAAAACTTGACAATGTACAGAATACTAGCTCAATAATCTTAGCCTGTGACTAGAGTAAAGAAAGTGTTACAGTGATCTAGAAGTAAAAGGGATTTGCGATTACTGGCCAACTGTAAGTCCACTAGCAAAAGCCAAATCACACTAGCCCTGTATTGGTGCAGTGGAATAGACTGTTAATTTATTTTAAGGGATACAAGCCCACCATGCCAGTTGGTCACAAATCTCATTAGCCCAGACAAGATTTGCACTAGTACTCAGTACTAGTACCTGTATTTTAAGATTAAGTGCAGAGCGGTACATGGCGTTCTGCATTCTGCACCATACTTAAGCATACTCTGTGGTGTTCCTCGACTGCAACTAACTGTAAAGTGTTAAGTAGAATACAGTATACAGTAAAGTACAATACAGTAGAAAGTACAATATGATGCAGGTAATATACTATTTTTATTATATAAGCAGATGAAGATTTGGTCAATTAATACTACCAGTTACAGCAACTGTTCAATAATGTAGTCAAGGGCACCTTCTGGTTAGATTATCAGAATCAGTAACCATGCCAATAATTGTTTTTGCTGGTACTTTCAGGTACAGTGATAATAAATGGTCTGTCTTCTGCATACCACTTTCCTTGACCTACATATTGCAAAGACAATAAGGCCTTCCATTAAGTATACATGTATGCATCAAGGGGAGGGGGCAGATAATTCTGCAGAAATACTTATGTCCCAGTATAAATCAAGCATGTGGGGTGGAGAAATTGGTAACATGTTCGCCTTGCGTGTAGGCAGTCCTGGTTCAATCCTGGATAGGGCTGGGTCAACTAAGCTGTGCTGTGCTCTTCCCCCTTTGCCAGTGACAGTGTTGTTAAGGGCCCTGACTGTGGGGCCCTGCATATTAAAGAACACCTACCTCGGTAAATGTGTAGTGGTATGGTCTCTTCTTATAGATTCATTCCTTTCATAGATTCAATTATTAGGGGTATGACATCTCTACCTTCTTATAAATTATAGATTCGATCATCAAAAGGACAGGATTGTCTAACCTTGATTTTGCCGTATCACCAACCGACCCAGTATAAAACTTGTGCGCAATTTTGGCCAAGGGGAAAGATGGGAGTCTGACATCTAGGAAAATATGCATATGTACTCAATTGAAGGCCCCTTTACGAAGATGGAACTGCTGAGGCAATTGAGATTGGTGTTATAGAGCTGTAAATCATGTATATAATCTAGATATTGTTTGTCAACCCAATGAGAATTGAAGTGCCACAATTTAATGTTGGGCACTACAACCTCTTTTATTATTTGTGATACACTTCATAGATAACCAAATCACTGTGTGATGTTTTTTGTATGCATTCAATGCAGTCACATATTTTTGTTTTACACATTTAGTGTGAGAGTGTGTGTGGACAAAGGTTGAAAGGTCATTCACCATGTTACTGATTCATCAGTGATAAATTTGTTTGCTATACTACCTGTTCTCGTAAGATGATAATTGAAATTAGACTTAATGACATATTCACATTCCCTTGGAGAGAAGGAACAAATTAAGATAGGATGGCCTTTTCAAACATTACGGCCTAGATGACAGAAACACTGTCCAAAAAAAAGTTCAATTTGAGATATCATTAACAACATTGTAACCTTATTCAGGCATGTCTGACTTGAACTGGTGTAAAGAATACATGGACATTAGACCAATGTACAATTACCCCCCCCTCCCCCCCTATGTAGCCAACCATAAGGGGTGAATTAAGGCCTTTTTTTCAAAATTGTGGCTGTGTGCTTATCATCTTTTTTTGTTGTTGACACCTTTATGTTCCAAAATTTAAGGACATTGTAAGTGTTATTATCACCTACAACCTTTCACTAATGCCTAGAAGCATCAGTTTTAACATTATAAACCTTATTTTCCCTAGTGATTTGTGAAAAGTAACAATGGTTTTTGAGGTGGTTTCAAAACTAGTTCCAGTTCTAAACAATTTAATTAAATGAGAGGTGGCCAATGATGTGGGTACTTGTACATAGGGAGCACCACTGTATGGTCTATTTGTGGGATTGCTCGAAGTAGCCGTCAGGTAGTTTTATAAGGGCTAATGCAGACATTATTGCTCTAGAGAAACTAAGTATTGATGTAACTTCTCAAATAAATGGCCTGAAAGCTCTGTTTCTCATCATAAAATGAGGATATGATACAGAGAGTCTGCTCTATGAATCTTCTGCCAAGTTTTGTGCACGATTCCAATTATTGCAAGTTGTTAAAAATTAATGTCTTAAATTGATACAAATATATGCATCCATGTGTGATCAAAAGCTTGAATTTGAACACTGAGAGTGCTTGTTAAGACATAATTATGCCTATGATTTTCCACCAAAATATAATACCTAATATTTACTTTTATGATATGTTCTTCATGTTTCTCCATGTAACAGTTCAGTACATTTCATTGTATGTAGCTATATTCCTACCAAATATGGAACTTGTAAGGGAGGTTGACCTACCTGTATAATTATTAATCCAGGACTGTATCATAACTAATGAATTGATCATTCTACCAGCAGTACTCTCTGTGAATTATTTAGAAAATGATGAGAGAATAAGTCTGTATATATAACTTTGTAAATGGTAAATCAATGAGATGTAAAGAATTGATACTTTATGTATGACTGTAAAAAAGATTTTTCTTCTTTTAAAGCAATAAATCATAGGAAGTTGTGTACAGTATGAACTTTTTTTTTGTTGTTTTAGAACTTTTGAATTATACTGCAGCATTTACCATTTTCTTACACCCTGAACCTTGTTTTTCCGCATTTTTGCTCCTTAAGGTAAAGATGGGGAGCATCTCCTTTTATCAGACCCTTGGGTGATACAGATTCGGTAAATAAAGAGTCATACCCACTTGGCGATTTAACTGTCGCCCAGTGATGGCACAAGCGTCAAATTACCTTAAAATACCCAGCAAAATTACTGGGTATGGTATGCGGTCTGTGCAATGGGATCACCAGGAAAATTGTCAGGAAAATTGCTGGAAAATAATCAAACTTGCTCAATATTACAGTCTGATATCAAACATTTTGTTTGCAAAAACTACACTCAAGTTTTCAACACAATGCCTTTTGAAAGGGTGCAAACCGATAATGTCTTGAAAATGATAAAAATACCATTATTGACAGTTAAAGTAAAATAAATTCATATAATTTACAATTACCTAGAATCCCCAGATATGACCTGTGATTACTCAGTTTGTTAAAGCAGCTTAACAAATTTGATATTTTACTGTAAAATAGTAGAAAATAAACAAACGTAAGTGGTTACGTACGACTGTTTACATCGACTCTAAAAGTTTAAAAATGTTGTCTTGATGGTGGTTGGAACGAGAATGACAGGACGGTTATGTGTCCCATTATTTAAAGCGACGTGACAACAGGTCTGTGTCGCCGTTGTTACTTTCTTTGTTATGAGAAAGCAGCTTAGGGCATTGCTTAATCATAGGCCTTGGCTCAAGTGCTGCCGTCTTGGAAACAAACTGCTCCATACATACACCAACATCATCTACTCAATAGTTTATACACTAAAAACCCTACACTACACTTTCCTCGCAGTATCATATGTTAGTATGTATCGGTCACCGCCCTTGTGGCTAAAATTAGCTGAAAAGCCTTACCTTGTGCAGTCTGGTAAGAGCCCTAAAGGGTTGGCCGGATGTCATATCAGATATGATCACCCATAAGCTGAAAAGCATTACCTTGTCCAGTTTGGGAAGAACCCATAAGGGTTGGCTGGACGTTAAACTACCCCAACAAACAAACAAATAGGCACTGTCAAACCACAGCGGACACCAGCATGATGCGGTCTTGGTCAGTTAGCCAGAGGTCGGTTAGCGTTTCAGCCCCTTGTATACTTGAAATCGGCATCGACAGGTACTATGGAGCATATGTTATAGATTATTTATATTTAGGGCTTGTCTGGGTTGATATTAAATGAAGAATTATGTTGATATACATGATCGGCATGGAAAACAAGGTAAGTGTGTCGTGTGTGTCTCTGAGTGATAATAGAGAATGGCGTGGCATGTTATGGCAGCATCAGCAATGGCATTGTGGTCTCTTGTTACAACTCCAATAGTGGTCACTCCAACAGTGAGCTGTCAACAACACACCACCAGGAAATGACTTCCCACCTGTGGAGGTCACTGATGTGATCCCTCCAGCAACCCCTGTGAGTCTTGATCGAGGAGCCACTCCAAATGTGCCCAATCTGGAACCAAGAAGATCTAAGCGGTGCAGACCTGCTTCCAAAAGACTCATTGAAGAAAACTAACATTTGACTTAATCATAACTATTCTAAAGTCTAAAAGTATATTCTCAACAACAAATATTTCAGTACTAGTAGTACAGTCTAAGACTTACATATCAATGAATCTATAGACTTTATCATTCGAGTAGTATTCAACATGTCATGCACATTGAGATTCTAAGATCCTAAGATTATCTTAAAGATCTCTTATAAAGGTAGGTGTTGTGTAAGCACCGTGCCAGTGGTGGGAACACTACCGGACATTATCCGGCTAACCTGTTTTATATCTACCACTGCTGCAGGGGAGTATAAAGTGTCCAACTCGAACTTCAAAACATGTGCTTCCAGTCTCAATCTTTTGGTATTCAAAAGGCTTAAAATCTAACCCAGTAATCTAGGTGCAGTATACAAGACTTTCCATCACATTTCATCAAAATGGATAACATTTGATTAATGGTCGGAATTCTTAGGAGGATCTTTGAATTGATTCCCTTGATCAGTAATGCTAAAATATTTCTTAATAGTTTCAGGCAGTGCCTGAACTGGTGGAATGAATAGAGCTGCTTAAGCTAGATATGTAAGATCTGTGCTAATAATGTTGTTATTATGGCGTTGTTATAGTATAGATAGTTTTCAAACATTTCCCACCTTATTATTAATGGTTGGGGCGCCTGCTTATTACATACATCTAGTTAAACTAACATGCGATGGCTGCTTCACAGATAACTCTCAGTTTATGGCCTTTCGATTATCTTGACACAACTAATTATATAGGTAAACAGAGTGAGGCATAACAGTCACAGGCATCAATGTGTTTTTTTTCTTTTTCTTTTTCAGTCACATGTTTATACATGTGCCCAACATTTACCTTGTAAACATGGGATGATTACTATAATGGGATATGTGGTACATGATAAAGGAACTTGAGCAAATGACTGCCATTTCTGGTTTGTTCAATGATCATAATGAAATCACCAATATCATTCGTTGCTTGTAATGTTATACATGTACCATCAACAATGTCCTTGTGTGGTACTGTTACTAGGACCCAGTACTTATTTTAGCAACAGTTTACAAATTAAGTTTTTGATAGATTTATGGTTATGGTGCTGATTTCTCAGGAAATATTATTTGCTTTCAAGGCTTGGATAATTAAGTAGTTTTTTTCATTTTGTAAGTAGAATCATCAGGTGTAAAGGTTTTGAAGAGATTTAACCTTAAGAGTAGTATGATGGAGTCACTGGCGCGCATAGTCAATGCTACTAAGTAGGTCAGTAGGTCACTACGACCGAGTTTAGGTCTAAAATAGGTTCATAGCCTAATAGAGAGTTTGAATAATTAGGTCATTACGACCTACTTTTAAAATAGGTCACGAGAGGTCAGAGGTTATTTAACTATTTTTGTAATTAGGTCAGAGGTCAGAGGTTAGAGAATATATATGTCAGAAATATTAGAAAACAGGGGCACTGAGAAAACATGTCATGGGAAGAGAGCGTGGAACGACTTGGAGACTGGAGGCCGTAAGGCCGGAGGTGTGCACGTCGTTCCTCAACGCTCTCTTCCGATGACATGTTTTCTCAGGGACCCTATATTCTGGTTACGGCTAAATTATTACATATGTTCTGATATATTTTAATTGCAAAGGGGGGCGGTGCGGTCAACCCATGGGAGGGTTGTTTTGGAATGAGGTGGAGACCGGAGGCCCCGCCGGAGGTCTCCACCTCATTCCAAAACAGTCCTCCCATGGGTTGCGTGCACCGCCCCCCTTTGCAATTTTTAGCACTTATATTATTACTATTCGATTCGATTATATCTACTTTATGTCTATGTATTCGCTTTAATATGATTTTTGATAAAGTTTCGTGTTCATTAAATAATTAAATAATATTCGTATAGAAACTGGATATAGAGTTTTCGTGTTCATATTCATTAAATAATATACGTATAGAAAACACAACATATAAAATTCATTTATAAGTTTTATTCATTAGAAACATATAGAAACATATTTACATTGTCACAGATACATGGTGTAATCTTTTATTTACATTGAAACTGTTCACAAAGTGGTAATGCAGTATATGATACAAAATCATTTACACTGTTGGCATAAGAAAACATTGTTTCCATTGCCTGGGAGTAGACAAATTTAACAATGAGGTCAACAATGAGGTAACAATGAGGTAAACAGTTTCGGGCAAGCGTCCTTATCTTTGGCTGTTTCAGTTTCTCTTTGTTCCATGTGTGAGTGTATACATATGTGTGATGCGGATTTCTGACGGATTTGGCAATGGTATGGTGAAAGAGAGACTGTGCTTTGAAAAAGTTACAGTCTACTTCAGTCGCTAACACATTGTGACCGAAAACAGGATTCATTTGTACCTGGTATGAAAAGAAATTTTCGATGGCCTGAATGTAAATTGATTTCAGCTCACAGTGTAGTTGTATACATGTAAAACAGAACAAAGGACCAACAAAAGTGACATCGGAATCACGGGTTCGACATTTACAAAAGGCCTGTGAAACGGCTGTCACTTTATGTTGTTCAATGAAAACCATAAGTGACTTTACACTGTTGACGGTGTATCTGGTAGTAACTCTGAAACATGAGTCTTGATGATGCTGATAAACCGCCAAACAGTAGTCCTTGTGGTTATCGCCGTTGATAAGCTGGCTCGTTGCGAAGCTATACCCATCCCACATAGCTTCTGTAAAAGTGGAACAGGATCGCGTCGTACCAGTGGTGTGGTCTACAGTACTAACATGGTGTGGTTTCAGATAAAAGTCGCTGTACTGTGCGGGGATAATCTCCCAAAAGAAATATCCACTACATCCGCAAAGTACAGCGACTTTATCATTTTTTGGTATAAGGCGAAAGTTAATGTCTGCTGATGGATAGTTAGAGTCGAGAGTACTATCCGGAGATTCAGGTCGTGACTCAGCAATATTGAGGAATGATAAATCGAGACCCCATCTAAGTGTGGTATCGTTATCATTTGTTGATGAATCATTGCTTGCCAAATCGATTAGAAAATCCGAATAGTTGCTGTCACTCATATTGAAAGCTGTAATATAATACTTGAACTATGGCTACACTAAGCAACTAGTTGAATAAAATATGGGTATCCAGTTATTTTTGTAGTATTTACTATTTAGTATGTTCTAAGAAAATAACTGGTAGTGGGTAGACACCTAAAATTTCTCTGTGATTCCCTGAGATTTTCGCTGGCGGGAGTTCTACCCTAGATAAAGCCATGCATAAAGCCATGCATTTTTTTGGTTTCTGTGAGATATTGTATAATTTTTATTTTTTTTTTATTTTTTATAATTTTTAAAAGTTGTTTTTCTTTTTCTTAGACAAATATTTTATATTTCAAGCATTTTTTCTGTCTCTATGTGTGATTTTGTATAATTTTATTTTTTACTTTTATTATAATTTTAAAGTTTTTTTCTTTTTTCTTAGACAATTATTTCTTTTTTTTAAATTTCAACTTTTGAATATTTTTTTAAAACAGCGGTTACATAAATGATATGTACAGGCTTAATTTTCTTTTTTTTTATATTTTATATTTTATAATTTTGTTGTTGGAGTATTTCCATCATAAATGATATATTTCATAGTTATAAGTCTGTTATTTTTTTTCAGAATTAAAGAATATTTACAACATGATTGCCGAATTCCTAGATATCTAAGGGTATCGTGCTCACACCGTCTTCACAAGTTTTTATATATTGATAACTTAATCCTGTCTTTTTCTGTTTGTATGTTATTATATGATGATCTACAACTTTGAACCCAGTGTTAACGGCGTCCATCGTGATTTGTGTTTCAAGTACGGTGTTAAAGGATTCCATGTCAAGTATGTTTTGTTTCTGTATGACACCTTTACAGCTAGTTTTCTTTTCTTTTCCATGACCGATATAGCATTTTGAATTTAGTGAAGTCATTTCATCTCCTTCCCATTCAATTTTGAATAGTCCTGGGGTCCGTTTGTCGTATTTTTCTCTTTCTTTACAGCATGGTTGTGGGAACCATGGTAGATTATTTGTTTTTGCTATTATATATTGTTCTCTGTGATGTTCATTATTACAAGATTCTGATGGTAACCATAAGTGGCGTTCTCTATAATAGGATTCTCTTTTTTCTGGAATTATCAATTCATCTAAAGTCTGTGCGCTGAGTGCAAAATACAGACTATCTGTATCCATTTCACAGAGTTCAAAGTCAGATTCTTCGATGTACTTTTATAAGAAGTCGTAGTAAAATTGTAACATTTTCAGTTTTGCGTATTGATATACCATGAAACCTATTTGAACTGGAAAGTCGTATGTTATTGACGTAGGGAGTAATGAGACTTCGCATGTATCTTCACATAATACTTGGACATCTTGTACTGTCCAGTGAAGAGCTATTCTAGCGGCTTTTTCTGGTGTCATATATCGAGTGTTTGTGAAGTTTTGTTTGTTACAAATCGTTTTTCCATATGAACTGTTTCCTAGGAGTTTGTAGAGGTCAGAGAGAATTTTACAGTCAGGGTTTTTGTCTCCTTTTCTACGTGCCTCTGTTACTTGATCAACAAATGAGAGAAATGATTTCTGTGGTATGTATTCAACTAGTAAGTGAACTTTTGTTACGATTAAACCTTTTTCTAAATACCATTTAAGTAGTGGTGAACCTAATAAAATATTTTTTGCAAAATAACTTCCGATTAATCGACGTTGCGGTCTTTTCACTTTATCGTTCTTTATCGTAGATGTTGTTTCATATGTTCTCCTACATCATCTCTTGACACCATTGTATTTTTGAAAATGGGCGTCATTTCTTCAAATTTAAATTTAAGGTGATCAGGTGTGTGTATGTCCACCGATACTAGTGTAGCGCTCCCTGGGTCAGGTTAGGCCCGGGGAGTCAATTTAAACCAGGTTGATCACTAGGATTGGAAGTGTGACAAATGACCAAACAACAGTAACTTAAGTTGAACAAAGTTTATTAAAACAATCTCTCTAGATATTTACAAAGTAAAGTACAAAGCCAGAATGTACAAACAGTAACACAAAGTTACTAATAAGGTTTCCAAAATAAGTTACACAAGTAAAGGTTCCACAAATAAAGGTTACACAAATACCCTTTTCACAAAAAGGTAAACAAAGTCTGTACTTAGAAAAATACAAAATATAAACAAAATCTGTAATTTGGAAAACAGGCCCAAATAAGCAAAGTCTTAATCTAGAACAGGCCAAACTAAGCAAGTCTGAAACTTTAGGGGAAAACTGTTAAGTCAAAATATACTTGTGAGGCAAAACCATTAACTAAAAGTTAATAAAACAACCTAGTCTAACAGACATAGGCAAACCAACCACCACAAAGTATATCAAAAACCAGCCTAAAACTAGGCTATGCCAGTAACAGTCCCCTAGAGCCAAACAGGCCTTCTAAGTCTCACAAGTCAGGGTTACCTACCAAGGTCTGAACCCTACAGCAACAAAACACAGAGTGAGCAGAGCCCCAGGAGAGCCCCCCTTATCTAGCCTGGGCACTGAAAGCACAGACCTCAGAGAGAGCACCCTACTCCAGACTCTCCAGTGCCCCAAACCCACTCCCCTGGAGCTCCCCTGGAGTAAACAATGCTGTGCCCTGATTGGTCAGTCAAGGAGGGGAGAGCAGCCCTCCCATTGGTCAGAAAGGGAGCACTCTGATTGGCTTGTTCAGACCGTCCGTCCGGTCGCCGAGTGGGAGACCGGGCCGCGCGGTAAGTGTGTTGATGGGCCGGGCTGCAGCAAGCCCTGGCCGCCGTCGATCGGCCCGACCCGGTCGCCGAGGAGCGCCACACGCCCCCCTCCTTGGACCAATGCGCCCTCGCATTGTTACCAAATAAAGCAGTCCAAAAATACATAAAAATACAGTACAAAATACATGGAACATGGAACAGTACAGTACAAAATACATGGAACATGGAACAATACAGTACAAAATACATGGAACATGGAATAGTTTAAAATACATGAACAGTATACTGTTTCACAAGTTCAGTACAGAACTACGAAAAACATGAAAATACACATAAAATTCTCCTTGCAATATAAAAGTCTCTTTGGTGAAATTTTAAATCCTTATGTCCTTAAGTTGATCAGACTGTTCTTAGTCTTCCTCCGTTGAGCTCCTGTCAAAGTCATCACGCAGTGCCGGCGATACTGCCAGCTTCGCCCTTGGTCACGGTGTTCCAGAGGGATCCCAGAACCTGCTCAAAGCAAAGGTTTGTCACCCATCATGCTGACCTTAGATCTTCCCATCTCTCACTACTCAGTGAACTACAAATGTAACAATGAGCTACGCGAACCTCTGTTTAACAGCAAACAAACTGCTTGTTCTGAACAAGTAAGCTTCTCAGATGACAGTCCGCCTGCCAATTCCTCCTGATCAGACATAAAGGGAAATCCCCCCTCCAGATCAAACAGCATATCATCAACCAGTCCATCAGAACATGCTAGCCTCCCAGCAACAATACCTCTATTGTAAATCTGGAATCCAGCTTAGAGGGCAAATCCCTCTCCATCCTGGGTAGTAAATC
Source organism: Lepidonotus clava (assembly GCA_936440205.1). Classification (NCBI taxonomy): domain Eukaryota; kingdom Metazoa; phylum Annelida; class Polychaeta; order Phyllodocida; family Polynoidae; genus Lepidonotus; species Lepidonotus clava. Next base: position 53,426,577 of record OW387140.1, read on the forward strand.
ACCTCGCCAGAACCTCCAGAGAACATGCATATAAGCCTCCCAGCAACAGTACCCCTGTTGTAAATCTGGAATACAGCTTGAGGGTAAATGCCCTCTCCATCCTAGGTAGTGAATCACACATCAATCCCTCCAGAATATGCATGCAAGCCTCCCAGCAACAGTACCCCTGTTATCTGGAATCCAGCTTGAGGGTAACGCAGCCCTCCTCCATCCTGGGTAGTGAATTACCTCGCCAGAATCTCCAGGACATGTGAGCTTACGAGTGAACAGTACCCCTGTCAGTCCTGGTCCAGCTCAAGGGGTCACTCCCCTCTCCAATCTGGTTATGAAAACTAACTGTCCCTACAGGTCACGTGAGCTACCCAGACAACAGACCCACTGTTCGAAATTCTAGGCAAAACTCTTTAAAGCAAACCATTTCACATCTGAGCACCTTTTGTAAGGGCACATCATTCCTTTGATAAGTCCTCTCAAACCAAATCTCACAGTCATCAAAACACATCTTATAAAAGCTTTGAAAACAATATTAAGGAACTCCACCTTAAATATCTGCCTCTACAATACCAAATCTGATAGATTTCACCTTTCCCTAGGTTACTTTCCTATGATTTCACCTTCCCTAGGTTACTTTCCTATCAAACAAAGTACTCTCAACAATACATAACCAGCAACCCACTGGCAATGTGCCTTCACTTACTCATACTTCATTCACAATCAGGAATCTACCTGAAACCATCGGACATAAGAGCTTTCACCTAGCTCAACTCAACCATAATCAGGAGTCCCCCTGAAACTACAGCTCACATCTCAAAACAATCATGAATCCACCTGTAACTACAGGAAACAAGAGCTTTCGCCTAGCTCACTTCTAAAACTATCAGGAATCCACCTGAAACTATACAAATCAAGAGCTTTAACTCAGCTCACATCTAAAAACTATCAGGATTCCACCTGAAACTACAAATCAAGAGCTTTCAACTAGCTCACGACTCCAAAAATAATCAAAGCTCACCCTGTAACACAGGGAGCAACAACTTTTAACAGGAACTATTCATTCTCAGTAGCCGTGTTCCCACTGACAATGTCATAAGTACCATATGCCATGGCCAAATTCACAGCATCCCTAAGGGTAGAAGGGGTGAAAGCATGGACATACCTTTTCATCCCAGTATCACACAAACCCTTCACAAAAATGTTGATCAACACACGTTCATTGGGCAGTTCACCCGGAAAAGCCCGCTTGCCAAGTCTGCGCAAATCGTGGGCATAAGCTGCCAAAGTCTCATTGGCCTGCAAAACATGGCTCATAAACTTAAAAGTAAACTGGGCCTCTTGCCCCAGAGGCCAAAACCGCTCCTGCAAAGCTTCAATCAAGGCATCAAAGTCTCTCTGCAAAGGAAGGATGACATTAGTCAACACCTCCCGAGCATCTTGTACTAAACAGCAGGCCAGCTGCATGCCTTTCTCTTCGTAAGACCACTCGTTCCAGAGGGAAACTGCCTCGAAATGACCAATAAAATCATCTAAGTCACTTTCCCCATCATACTTCATGGGCACAATCATCCTTTTTGGAGGTTTGGTCTCAGGCCTCCTTGTAGGACCAGCATGTCTAGGCCTCTGGGCATCAGAGCCAGCTCTGCCATCCATCAACCTCACCTCAGAGTGATGGCTGATATCACTAATATGGGAAACTGCATCTTCAACCTCACCCTCAGTATTAGGCTGGGCATCCATTATCCCACCTGAACGGCGCCACACTAGTCCAAAAATAGTCCCATTTTTTACTCCGTTTATTATATCTATTTCAGAAAGGATATTGTGTGTGTTTGGAATCGGTATGCTCCACAGTGATTTACATGCTATAACACTGTTGTTGTTATTCTTGTCTTTGTTCCAGTCACACTCGTATTTCTCAATGACAGTATAACCTATTAGTTCTAGATACAGTGTTGTTTTAAGAGTTTGTCGACATCTTTCTGACATTAGTTTACGGCCTTTATCAGTAGAGAGAGTGTTTTTATTCATGTGACACGCGTGCCCATGCCAGTAGCAACAGTGAAATTGATACACGGTTTTTGTATCTGGAACAAGTCCGTCCACTCGAACTCTTTTTGTACCCACACTAACTTCCCCATGGTTATAAGCATGTAGTATTTTAACTTTGTCTGTAATCTCTCGAAACCGCAACCATTCTGTTGCAGCGCGACTGACTTTTTGAAATTGTTCAGGTTTGTAATTGTTACTACTTCTGCGGACTACAAAGTACCCAGTACAGTGTTCTTCACCCATACATTTAAGGTAAAGACTGTTTGCATCTACTCTTATGATATGACGGCACACTTTACTTAATGGCCCGAATGATCTTCCTCGTATTCGTGTCACCCCTGCTTTTTGATGTCTATGAAATATAATCGATGGACCACCTACCAAATTGCTTCTAATTAATTTGTGTACATCTTTGTCTACCTCTGAGAATATAATGTAAGGAAGGGCGTTTGATGATGTTTTATCAAATAGAAATTTTAGTGTAAGTCCTAGAAGAGTCAGACCATCTTTGAACATATCTATTCCTCTTTCACTGAAAAATTTCATGTGTTGGTTTATAGCTTTGACAAAAGGTTCTACATCTTTGTTATTGTAATATATTAGATAATCTCTGAAAGTTGTCATTCCATTATCTTTCCACACTTTCTTGCACTTGGCATAGTCTTCCGCTGATATAGAAGTACCCGTAAGTGAACTATAGAAAGCTGAGCGAGGTGGAAGTTTTAAGTTCCCTAGTTTTCTAGTTGATGTCATCCACTCATACGGAAAGAACCCTTTACTTTCATCTTGTAGGAAAGCTTTTAAATAGTTAGCATAGGAGTATCCGGGAGCTAGATAATTCAACATGTCTAAATAAACACAGTTTTCGTTGTAGACAGCTATGTATTGATTACTCCTTTTATGGTTTTCATCTCAGCTGTTTGCTTCTTGGCATAGAAGGAATGAAAATCTCGCTTTATTAGATTTAAGTCGTAGCGACCAGAATTGAAACCTATGACAGGTACTCTGTAAATATAGTTCATAAGACGAATTTTGATTTTATCTATTCTGTGCGAGGTTTTATTACTACCCTTTTTTCCTATGCTCTTCATTAGTGATTTAGGCACTTTTTTTCCTTCAGCAATCTCATTTTTCTTATACTTTTCAAGCTTTTTTATTATGTCAGAGAAACGTGTTTCTACAACAGCTCCTATTTTTCAGCTAAATTTTGTATGTAATCCAGTGTGTCGTGAACTATTTCATCATTTTCTCCATCACTTTTTCTTATGAAACAAACTAGGTTTTCCCACTCTGGAAAGTCACTTGCTACACTAGATGAAAGTGGTACATGATGTGATTCGACTACTGTGTTAGTTGTCTGAACATCACCTTTTGTTTTGTGAGAAAAATAACTTTCAAAATCATACACAATTTTGTATGGATATATTCGAAGTTCAGCTGGTACTTTTATACCTAGCTCCTCCAGTCTATCAAATACAGATGGTTTGTTTTTGTAAATACCACTTTTGTAGATGAATTTAACTTGAGTACAGTCGCTTTTAATGTTGGTGTGGCGCTTAAGATTATACTCTGTTTCAAAGAGTCTTCTACACTTATGACACATGTGGAACTGTGAATATTTATTTAGATCGTTTACTAGACTGAAGTGATGGTCGTATAGATTTAGTGTCATAACTTTAGACTCATCTTCAACACTCATTAAATTTCCCTTTATACATTTTTATATACAAGGTGTCCCCCTTTTAACTTTCTTTTTCTTGGAAGTGGTACTCTTCTTAGGAATGAGCGAAAACACTCTTATCATAATGTTGTATTTGGCTTCTATCTCGGTCAGTGCCTTAATTGAAATGCCTCTGAATGTTACTTTAGTTTCATCAGGTAAACATTCTTGAAGTAGTCTTTCACAGTGAGATGTGTTTTTGAAAAGAAAATACGACAGACATCTAAAAAAACACAGGTAGTCTTTGTACACCCGTTTGCTCTTTGCATTACGATGGAAATGATGTAACCCCTGTCTATGTAGGAAATTTGGAATTGTATCCAATCTTCCTATTAATCCATCCTCTCTACCTTGAACCCTTACTATGTAGACGTTTGCGTTTACATTACCCACTAGTCTCCAACTTGTGTCAGCTCTATTGACACTCCATTCTTTATCCCGTAAAAAACTTATTACGTCTTGCAAGTCAGAATCATTTTTAATATGTCTGTAATTGCTTTGCTGTTCGTGCTCTTACCAAAATAAAGAGGAGTTATTCACTGAAGGATGATAATACATAACTTCTCGATCTTCTGTATAAATCTTTTCTTCATCAGTTTCTGTTGTTCCTCCATTAAGTCTTTCAAGTAATGCACCTAAAGATATAGCTAGTCTATATTCGAAAACTTGGTTCTGATGTATTTTGTTAATAGCCTCTATTATCTCTTCAACTGCTTCTTTCATGTTCAGAGTTGAGAGTCTGACATTGAAAATTGATTGAACGCTTCCTAGGAGAACTAATCCGTTTGCTATTGACTTAAAGTTTTTAACATAAGTGTCGTGATACCACCAATAACTCCCTATAGTTGATGGCATTACTGTTGTTTCTATATCATACTGTTCTCTGATGCATGTAGGTGAAGAACAGATCACCTTTCCAGAATGTAAAGAAAAATTGCGAGGACGACTTGGCACGTTACACATCGGACAATATATATTCTGATTCATTTTCTTATTTTCAACTTAATAACTATATAAAATATTCAATTATGTCCTAGCTAGTTATTTAAAAGCTGACTAAATATTTTTTGTTTGAAGCTAACTATGTCTTACACTAACTATGAGCTAGGTGATTATATAAAAGCTGACTAAATATTTTCTTTGAAGCTAGCTAATACAATATCTACAGCATGATTAAATGTTTTCTGTGTATATATGTATATAGGCAACCACACCACACCATGTATAGTTACTGATATGTTTTAAGACCACACCTACCTGCCCTTGGTGATTACATCATGTTCTGTGATCTATTCGGACTGCTTTAAGTCATTCAGGATCTTTGGGCCGATCGTGCTAACCAAGTCGAAGAACAGTGCAGATGGTATGGTGTGCCCCTGGTCTTTCGGAGGTGCGTCGTGCACCCCGCCAGAGTTGACCCATTTCTCCAGCTGCTCCACGTAGTGGCGGGACCCCAGATGGATCGTGGCCTTCCCCTTGTAGGTGGTGACGATGACCGAGATGTTGTGCGTCTTGTTGATCTCCTGGACGGAAGGCTTAATAGTCGGGATGCCCTGTTCCACTTCACCTGAGGCACGTTCGTACTGCTGGATGATCGTTTTTGAGGCGTCGAGAAGGTTCTGGAAACCTGTCCTGGTCAGGTTGATCCGCCATTCGTAGGCTCGCTGAGGGCACTGAATTATGGCGACCTGAAAAATATAAGCACAATTTTGTTTTGAGTTATATGTATAAATTTGGGATCTCTCTCTCTCATTCTATTTCTATTTACACGCTTATGTATTTACCTCTTTACTTATATTCACATTAAATAATTACAATGAAAGTTAACTGTAAATGAAGTACATGTTACCTGAAATAAAAATAATGCTTCTATAATTTAAAATCTTACTTACCCCTACGGGATCAGGTGGTCCATACACGTGGATGCAGGTGTTCTTGAAGGTGTCACTGTTGAGGAAATACACCTTCTTAGCTTGTGTGATGTAACCTTCCTAGTAGTCGGCGTCTAATTCCAGTGGCCAGAACAGTCCGGTCAGGTTCAATATAGGCGAGAGAGGGGTGTCTTTACTCTGCTGTGCCTGTAGCTCCTTCAAGACAGCATCAGCATACTGCTTGGCTAGTTCAACGTCCACTGCTACAGGTTTACCTTTCTTTGCACAAGGTTTCCGTTCACCAGCAGGCTTCCGTTTTCTCGGCGGTGACTTTTTCTTGTCTGTTGGTTCTCCCTCCGACTCTTCCTCGATGATGATCGGTACCGAAAAAGATTCTCCGTCTTTCGGTGGTGGTACGTTTTCTTTGTTGGAGTCGTCTTGGAGGGTAGCGGCGGCGGCGGCGACGGTGACTGTGGCGGTGACAGCGTCAGTCAAAGGTTGAGGTGGCTCGGGATTCCACAGATCAGAAATATCGTTGTATTTTTCAAGAAGACCGACATCAAGAACGTTGATGGGCATGGACGTGTCTTCACCTACATCTGTCATATAGCCAGATTGAGTGTCCATGAACGAATCTGTCGCGTACCCCCCAACTTCACCAGGAATGTAACCGGGGTCTTCTCTCGATGGAAACACTCGGTATTGATCAAAGTATTCATCAATGACCGAATTTCCAGGAGGCGCCTGCTTCGGAAGTCCCCCCTGAGCGGAGGAAGCAGCAGAAGATGTTGAGGTCTTTGAACGAGCAGTCAAACTTCTACGTCCCATCATGAGAGTGTTGAGAAGACTCCAGCCCATCAGTCTTTTATACAAAAGTTTACTATCAACGTCGATTAAACGTAGGACGGTTTTTCCAATTTCACAAAGTTTTTGATGAGCGTCGTCCGTTATTTTATTCGTATTTTGTTTTGTTACCGATAAGCAGATATCACTGAGTACATGGTTCCATTAGTGACGCGACGGGAGAGTCTGACACGTGCACTCCATAACAAATATTCAAAAATTTACATGTATCGGTTTCATTGGAGATACGTATTGTGCTCGTTAACAAAAATGATAATATACACTCTCAGAGACCCTCTGAGATTCATTTCTAGACTTGTCGCCAATCGCATCAGTCTCACCATGTACATCAATGCACAACCCTCGGTTCAACACCGTGTACCGCTGGCACCGCTCATTGGGAGACCATCTCATTTTCGAAATGAGGTGGTCAACGTGCCTTTTGCGTGAGCATCAGGCATCTATGGAGAGCATCATTGGGTGAAATACATCTGTCCGAGAGACGGAATGTATCAAATTGAGGGTGAAATTCATCCAAACATTTTATTTCAAAATTGCAAACTTCTGAAAAACATTCGGCTAACACAACAACCAAATCTAATGCTCAAAGATATGATAACCAAGAAACCTTGTGTTGTCGGTTTACCTACAACACAAGCCATCTTGAGTCACATTTTTGCGCGACACTCTGTCAAGGAAACAGTACAGAGACGTTTTTGGCTTAAATCAGAAGCAGATCCTGATGGGAAACCTTCTATATTTCTGCATGCTGACATTGTTATTGCCCTTATCAAAGCAACCATCAAAATAGTTAACACCCTTGACAACAACAAATTCTTCTATGAAAAAGAGTTCGATACAGAAATCGGACATGGTCAGCAGGGTTGTGACCATATTGTCAGGGTTGTCGGAAGGAACGGTGAAGAGGAATCAAGTCTCGTGACGGCTTATTCTATTCCTAGATTTACTCCTACTCATACTCCCCAATATTAAAAAAGCAAATAAAGATCCTTTTATGCTCCTCCAGACTATTCGGTTTTCTACCAAAAGGTAGAAAACCACCCTTCAACCAATCTCTTTTATTCTCACACTTATAACGTAAAGACGTCCGTTTATTTACTATACAGGTCTATAAATCATGTCATTATTTATGTTGCCATTGAAACAAAACGTTTATGTAGTGATAAATTAGACGCTGGTTAGGTTTATCTCCTGTGACATATGAGCTGATAATCGAGTTGATACTATCAAGCTTGTAACTCTAACCATACGTTAACGGTTATAACCACTTAATCAAAATAAAAACACAAACGCCTCAAACGGCGTTCAACGCTTTTCTTGAAAAGAGAAAAGGGGTGCATAAAAGTGCACCCCTTTTCTCTTTCAAGAAAACAAAATGCGCGCCGCTCCGCTCGCGGGTGATCTACGTAGCGGGCGCGGCTCGGCGGTCGGTGCATTTTGGGTGGGAGGGTGCGTTTTTGCACCCGACGTCCAGGGGCTGTCCCATAACAAAGACCGATCAATTAAAAAACCAAAACGTATGGAGACCGTTTATGGTTCGGTTTCATTAATTTGTTATTCTTTTGTTTTGTGAAAGAGAAAAACCCATGTTATAACAGTTTCCACTTTTAATTTGGTATTCTTTTGTTTCGTTCCACATAAAATATTGTTATGATGCCATCTCTTTTCATTTGTCGTTATTTTATTTCGTTCCACATAAAATGTTGTTATGACCACATCTCTTTTCATTTGTCATTATTTTATTTCGTTACAGGAAAAACACTCTTATGTTATCGAAACCAAACAAAAAGGATTGTTTTCATGAAAAGTGTCATTCAGTACATTAACCTTCGACCGGGTAAGACGTGTTATAACTTCGTTAAATAGAAAAAAATGGAAAGTGTAAAGGAAATCGCATTTGACCCAAGTCTACAAGGACCTTTCACATGTCTTATTGCTGGACCTTCAGGATGCGGTAAAACGCAATTAGTGTTTGAAATTATAGAAAAGGCGAAAGCTGTTATAAACCCACAAGTCGATGAGATTATATATTGCTATGGACAATGGCAAGACGTTTTCAAGAAGTATCAAGGAAAAGTGAAATTAAACGAAGGTCTGCTTTCAAGAGAAGAACTTTTACATAAAAAAAAGGATTTATCTAAACATTCTCTACTTATAATAGATGATCTGTTAGATAAAGAAGATGCACCTCTTATAAGAGATCTATTCATAAAAGGTTCTCACCATAGAAATATGAGTGTTATATTCATAACTCAAAATTTTTTTTCTGCCTAATAAGGATTTCAGAACACTTAGTCTGAACTCTCATTACATGATAATTTTCAAAAATCCAAGAGATATGAGTCAAATTCACGCTTTATCACGTCAAGTGTTTCCAACTCATCCTCGTTTTCTTACTAATGTATATAACGAAGAAACATCGGCGAGACACTCATATCTAGTGCTGGACTTCAAGCAGACTACACCCAACACGCTAAGGGTGCGTAACAGTGTGACTACACCTCTCAAGACAACTGTATTCATTCCTACTACACAGAAACAATGAAGTCTAAACAACTCGCTCTCATAAAGAAACACCTTCCTCTATTGAGACATCTGTCTAAATGCACTGGTAAGGAGTGTAAACATATAATGATGGGAATGTCTAATGAGGTGATAAGGTTGATAGCGCAAATGTGAATAGGTGATAGGTGTGAATATTATGAATAAAAACTTGCACATCTCCAATAAACAAGCAGTCGGTCGTCTATCGAGGTACAAGAAACAACTCAAAGGTCTTACCAAGCCTTCAACTACAGAAGAACACAAACATAAGATTCTTGAACAACAAGGTGGCTTTATTGGTACTCTATTGGGATTAGCTGTTCCACTCATATCCAGTCTTATCGGAGGCCTTACAAGACATCATTAGGTGAAAATGACAAGCTATAAACGAATGCTGCTCATTCATCCAGATGTGTTGCAAAGTTCTAACAAAGTGGAAATGGAGAGTTCAGCTGTTTCTGGCAAAGTTGATTCTCCACCTCCTGCCAAACAAAGTGACAGGGATTCCTTTTTCGAAAGGTCAATGGTAAAAGAAAAACTTGAACCTACAGCGTCTACCGTGGAGGTGTTAGCTCGTTTACAAAAAGAAATGAGGCGTGTATTGAACGATCCAACGATGAGCAGAGAAGAGAAACTAGCCACATACAATGACCTCATGACCAGGTCCTCCATCCTTTCCTCTAAAGCTAAAAGTATGTTGTTTTCAACATCGCACCTTTCACGTTCTCCTTCACCCTCTCCTCCACCTTCTCCAACTATCATGAAACCTAAAAGAGTTTCTACAAAACCGAGAGGAGTACTTATGCCGAAGGTACTACCACATAAGATGGAAAAAGCACTAGAAAAAGTTCCGGGTTCTTACCATAACTCTGTGCGTAATCTCTACAAGACCTTGGCCAAATCACGAAAACAGTTTACAAAGGACGGTCGTCTCATTCTAGGAGACACACCTATAGATGAAACTCATTTGATGAATCTTCTTTCGAGTGCAGTGCGACCGACTACTAAGAAGAGAGCCAGCTTACCGGGTCAGAAACAATTCGTCCAGATTGTTAAGAAGCTAAATCCGAAAATGAAATATATAAGGAACTACAACATGAAGGGTTCTGACAGTGAAGAGGAGTATGAAGAGGTGGAAACACCTAGGCGGAAAGAGAAGACTCCTCAACAAGAAGGTCACGGCAGAAGTAAGAGACATCGACACTTTACACCGTTTGTAAAATGGTCTACAAGGCTCTGAAGAAAGATGTGATTAAGCACTTCATTGATCCTAAACAGCCAGCAAGCTTCACAAGCGCATCCAAAATAAAGAAACACTATTTCAAAAACACTGACATCAAGCATATTGAAGATGCACTTGAATCTGTGGATGCTTATACTAAGCACAAACCATTCAAGAGACGCTTTCCTAGGCGTAAAACACAGACTTTTGGAATAGATAAACAATGGCAAATGGACTTGATAGATATGCAACAGTTCAAAAAGTATAATAAAGGTTATTCATATATAATGGTTGCCATAGATATCTTCTCCAGATTTGGATTTGCACAAGCTATAAAGAGTAAAAAAGCCACAGATGTTACGGAAGCTTTCAAAGTTATGACAGTTAAAAGATGTCCTAAATACCTTCAAACAGATAAAGGTTAAGAGTTCCTGAACAAAACTTTTCAGTATTACTTGAAAGAGACAGGTGTATCTTTTTTCACTGGAGAAAATGATGACATAAAATGCTCTATAGCAGAAAGGTTCAACGGCACCTTACAGCAGAAAATGTGGCGATACTTCACTAACATGAAAACATACACATACATAGATGTACTTCAAGATCTAGTGCATTCTTACAACCACACCTTTCATTCTACCATAGGAGGTCGACTGGTAGACGTTAATAAAGATAACGCCGACCGATTGTTCTATCATTTGTACGAAAGAGTGAGAGATAAAGATTTAAAGAAGAAAAGGAAACCTTTAATGAAAAGTGGTGATAGAGCACGAATTCTAAGAAAAAAGAAAACCTTTAATCGTGGATATGAACCAAATTGGAGTGAAGAAATATTCACTGTAAAGAACCCAAACTATATTACAGGGTATGGAATCGAAGATACCCTTCAAGAAAGAATAAAGGGGTGGTTTTATCCTCAAGAGGTTCAGAAGGTGAAAGTTACTCCGAGGAAGCAGTACACTGTCGAGAGCATCCTTAAATATAGAGGAAAAGGTACTAAAAGAGAAGCACTCATTAAGTGGAAAGGATACAGAGACAAATTCAACAGTTGGGAACCAGTCAAGAACATACAAAAATGGATGTAACCTGCACTCTACCCGGTAACTCATCTACTAAGACCTTTCCAGACAACACTCTGAGCACTTACAGAGTTCTTTTACAGAAGTATATGGTACTACCAGCTGACACAGACTGCGCATTATCTGAAATAACGCTTCCAGTAAAATGGTACAATGTGCGGAAATCAACTTTCTACCTTCTCAGCGCAGGAGCACCGATAGAAAAGAAGAAACATAACACTGCACCAACTAAGGCAAGAACTTCCCGCGGTTCCGATGAAGATCCTTCTACTCCTGCTACTTCCACAACTACACCTGGAACTGCAGCTGCTTCAATTTAAACACCGACAGTACCAGACCCTGATCATGACGAGTCTTCTGGAGCGTTTATTTCAGATGCAGTGTCAGCTGTAAGAACAGTTAGTGAGAGTATATCTCCTCCGACACCGAGTTCTCACACTTCCGACGGTCCTACGCCTCCTAAGAAACCTAGAGAAGGAATTACTCCATTACAAGCACCTCCGACAAGGCCCGTTGAAGCTATCACTCGACTAAAGCGTGAAATAGAGAGCAGTAGGAAAAAACGTGACAGAGAACCGTTCCTAACAGACATGTTTAATACTAATTTGGTAACCCACATGCATGAAACACCCCCGAAAAGAAAACTAGAAGTTGAAATGGAGGGAGTTGAAAAAGAAGAAAACGATGACTATGACGATGAACCAGAGCCCGCAGAAGTATTCGAAGAAGCTGATGCTGATGACCCAAAAAAGCTTCCTCCCACATTGAGTTCCATCGATTCATTAGCAAGGAAGCACTTTCAAGGAAAACGGTCTTACGCTCTTTTCTCAATGGAAAGCGGCCGAGTGGAAACCAACAAAGATCTCATCAAACTCCTGAATAAAATAATGAAGAAAAATATACCAAAAGTCATCAAGAAAATGAAAGAAGAAAAGCGAAAAAATAAAGGAAATGGTCCAGATGAAATTTTCTCTTATAACGAATTCACAATGAAAACGCTTATTGCACTGCCTTCCAACACAATGCTCGTCATACCAGAAAACCTTTCTTATCAACTTGGTTTCGAAGGAAAAATATACATGGGTAGGCGCACAAGAGCAAAACAAATAACAGATGTCAACTTCAGAAACCATACAGTCTATGTCTACTCTGACATTATTCACAACGGGGTAGTAGGAGATACTGAAGCGCCACTTCTTCGATGTATGGCCGTAAACAACTACTCTCAAAAAACAATGGACACAATAAACTTTCCCAATTTGATTTTCCATCCTCTGCGAATAACACATTTCAAAGAGATCGGAGTGTACTTAAGAGACAGTGCAGGCGAACCTATACCATTTGAGCACGGGGAAGTGTTGGTAGTACTGACCTTTAGAGCTCTCTCTCATCCCTATAGTACATTAGTGTAAGAAGGAAGACATTGGAAAAATGGTGAGTTACTATATGAACGTGCCACCCTTGTACTCATCACCAAGAGGTGAATATGGACAATATTATAAGCGCTCGCAATTTGGAAGTGGACAATTACCTGCTTTTGGTGGAGCTAAAAGACAACGTGGCCAAGGAATATTCGGAAGTATAATGAGATCGGCTCTTCCCATGATAAAGAAGCTCGGTGCGCCAGCATTTAAAGCAGCAGTCCCCACCATCGTCAAAACAGGAAAAGGAGTTTTTGACGATGTCGTGGCAGGAAAAAACTTTAAGAAGAGCATCGTAAAAAGGTCAAAGAGTGCAGGAAGTGCCTTAATGGACACAGCCTTCAGTGCAGCCAGAAGGTACTTAAACACTGACGACGATGGACCTCCAGCCAAACGATGCCAAGCAACTCAAGGTGCAAGACGTGGTAACGGAAAGAAGAAGAGTGTAGGTAGACATAAGTCTACCCTTTTCTAAAGGGGTCATCATGAGTCTCATTCACCCCTGTGCGGCAACTTGTGCCGTAGGTGAATTGGATTTACACGCACTACCTATATCACAGAAAGATATTCTCCGAAGTCAATTCGTCAAAAAAACAACAAACAATGCTCTCACTGACACCACAACTTGTTTTGACTTCACCTTCGAACCGAGCAATCTTTACACAGACCTCAGCGAAGCTGAACTCTACCTAGAGTATGTGGTTCAAGGAAACGACGAAGCTGCCTTAACCATGGCACAAGATGCAGCTCCAGTCAACAACTTAATTCATTCACTTTTCAGCAGCGTGCAGCTTCTCATCAACGGTGAGAAGGTAACTTCGAACATTGAAGAGTACTCCTACAAGTCCTATCTCATCGACCTCTTGACGATGGAGGAGGGCGCCAGAAAGTGTCGCCTCCAAGGTTGCCAGAACTGGTTCATGGACACCCCTGAAAAAATGGACACCAGAGGTGCAGCCAACGCAGGTTGGAACTCACGACGTACAGTCCATGTCGGAGGAGTTAAGTCTATGGTGGGAAGACCACACCTCGATTTGTTTACTCAGTGTAAACTCCTACCCTCTCACTGCGAGATCAAACTCGTGTTCGAACGTCAGCCCACCAGCTTCTACATGCAGATGGCCGCTAACGAGAGTTACAAAGTCATCATCAAGAAGGCCGAAATGACCATGCGCCAAGTTCACGTCAGGGACGAGGTGGTGGAGGTACACAATAAAAGTGTACGCGACCCCAAGATGGGACCATTCTACTACCCGATCACCAGGAGCAAGGTCACAAAGCACACCCTCACGCAAGGCTCATCGGAGTACACGTGGACCGTGCCCGACACAACGCAGATCCCCATGGGGGTTATTATTGGCTTCGTCAAAGAGTCGGCCAGCTCAGGGAGCAAGACGGAGAACCCGTTCAACTTCAAGCACTACGACGTAACAGAAGTAGCCTTGCAGTTCGACGATCAGAAGTTCCACGTGAAGACAGACTTTGTCAACGGAAACATTAGCAGAGCGTACAGTCAACTCTTCAAGGAGACTGGCCTATTAGCTTCGGGTCACGACTGCGGTATTCAGTTATATCATTTTAAGAACGGGTACACGTTGTTTGCTTTCGACCTGACCCCCGACCGAACCCCGGAGGACGCCCGCATCAACCTGCTGCGACAGGGAAAGCTTTCGGTGTCCCTGAAATTTGCTGAAGCGCTGGGCCACGCGGTTTCAGTAATTATGCTGAGCACTTACGACAGCTTGATCCAGCTAACAGCCGACCGATTGCCGGTCACTGACTACGCCATGGTGTAGAAGATGGTTCTCAAAACCTCAGAACTGAACAAAATTCTACGTAACCATCCCCACACAAATAGATATTTCCTTGGAACTTTTCCCTCTGATAGAATACCAAAAAACCAAGACCCTTCACTTGTTTCATTAGCAACACAGATCCTCACAATAAACCAGGGGAATACTGGGTAGCATTTTGGGTATCACCACAAGGGAAAACTTTCTATTTTGACTCATTCGGGTTACCACCAATAGCTATAAATCACATCTCATTCTGCCAACGTTCGTCATACGGTATCTGGGAGTATAACCAACAACAACTACAAGCACTCACAAGCACCACCTGCGGAGCGCACTGTGTTAGATTTCTCATAGAAACATGTAGCACTCTCAACCCCTACGTCGCACTGTCAGCGCTAGGTACCCCAGCCATGACAAACCTAACGGACAAGACAGTTCTTACTTACATGAACTTAAACCGGTGGAAATGGAGAAGACGGAAACACCAGATGTTGAAACGCTAGAAATATGGTTATCTACAGATACAGAGGAAAAAGGAGAGTCATCAGAAGAAGATGTAATACTGGACATGCCTAAGAGACGTCCCATATCACTAGGGCGCATGCAATGTGATCTGGAGAACACCATTGACTGTGTGGAGGCCCTGTCGGCTAATGTCGACCGACTGATCTTCGCAGTTACCAACTTTTTTTTTTTTAATTTCTTTATTTCCAAAAAGACTTTCAAGCAAGCTTGATCTTCCAAGTTTTTACTATTTTAAATCCTAAGTTCAGGACACACTATTATCATAATTAGAAAAAATATAAGGAAAAAATAAAGATTATAAATGATGAGAGATATGTGTATGAAATAGCATTAAGGACATTTCCAAAAACATAATAATCTTCAATTGAAAAAAAAAAATAGTACATCAACAATATAATATTTTAGGTACTTTTTAGCCTAAGTTCAGGCATAAAGTACCTTAAATTAACACCCATATTATTCAACATAACATTTTACCTTTTTCTTGACTATGTTTTTAAACTCAGTGTTAGTAACTGCAGTCTGCTCAAACTGGCTTAGCGCATTCCACAGCACACTGCCTCTATTCATTGGTGATTTAATATATTTTGTGGTTTTGAGTGAAAGTAATTTAAAATTGATTTTTAACTGGTGTCTAGTAAGTCGGCTAGGGGGTTTTATATTATTTGCATCATGATTGGCCCACCAATAGATTACACATAATAACTGCAAATCCCATCTTTGCTTAAGACTTAATAGTTTTAATTCTAAATGCATGTCACGACGTGATACGTCCAAACGTCCTACGAATTAGGAGGAACTTGCAAAGTAAGCTGGAAGAACTCACAGAACGTTCAGCGCAATCTAGAGGCTGTGGTTTCTCATGCTCCAACAATTCCTTCGCCCTTTAAGAAAAAATGACTGACCAAGGACAATGAAGTATAGCTAAAGAAACTGAAAAATGACTGCCCAAGGACAATGAACTATAGCTTAAAAAAAACTGAAACATTTTCACTATATAGGAAATGTATGAAAAACCAAAAAAAAGTATAAAATATAGGAAAAAACTTAAAATATTTAACAATTTTTAAAAATTTAAAAGAAACGCCTTGTATATATGAATTATAATCTGCTTTATACGATTTTTAATAAAAAATAACTAAAAAAAATGTTGTTTTGTTTTATTTATTATATGTAATGAATAATAAATAACATAAACGTATACAAACTATATACAAAAAAAATGTAAAAAATAACGAAAATCATAGAATGTCCGGTAAAATTATCCGGTAAAATATACGTAGAAAGTATATCTAAAAAAAAAGAAAAATAACGAAATAACACGTTCCTTAAACGTATTTTTAAAAGTAGGTCACGAAATTAGGTCGTAATGACCTAATTATTCAAAGTATCTATTAGTCTATGAACCTATTTATCGCCGATGCTCACTCGTACTGACCTAGTGACCTAATTAGTAGCATTGACTATGCGCGCCAGCGACTCCATTATACTACTCTTAAGATAATCCCCAGGTCTACTATTTTGCCTTTATATTTGCTGTACTCTTTCTCTTGGATACAGAAAAATAACCAGTGAGTTTAAATTAAGATCAATATAAACCAAAAGAGAAGCAGTTGATGTGAATCTTGCAGCACTTTATAGTCTGCATATCAATGAAGCTGGATATTTTGATTTCTCCACGTCAGAACCTAAGACAGTAGTTTTGATTGGGTGTTTCTGGATTTGACTGCATTAAGTTATTCCATGAGGCTCAGACTCTGTGGGACCAAATGATATAGTCTAAGGGCCCTTCTGCATTCCCATTTGTCCCACTCCTTTCAGGGTAGTTTGGCAAGTCTTTTATGTAGAGACAGAGATCTCTCCTCATGGGTGACCAGATTCCTGCTTGAACATGTAATGAAATATCTGGATAGACTTTTTCAAATTTAGTTTTAAATACTAATGTAATAACCTTGAAAAATGGTTTTGCTCAAAGAAATAAAAGCATTTCTTTTGGACTGTATTGCCCCACTCCCCCACCCCCCCTTTTGAGTCTCGCGCACTGATCTGTATGTATAATACAGGTACGATGTGGTCAGTCCCTTTTTCTACAATACCAGAAAATGACCTTGGCATCAGTTATAAGATTGGATGGCAGCTGCACAGATGAATCTCATTTCATGACTTCTGTAATTATCTTTACATAACTAATTATTTAGGTAGAGGGAGCGCGCCTTGACAGGCATTGATGTCTCGTTGTTTTTGTAGTTCAGTCACATGTTTGTGCATGTGCTCAAAAACAACCATTCTTATAAGTGAAGAACATTTAATGAGAATGAGGTATGTAGTGCAGGAAAGATTGTGATTAACTACTTTTCAGTAAGCTCTACCATGTTTGTACTCATGTTTGTAATAGAATGAATTTCACACCAAAATAATGGCATGCATGTGACATAAATCATCTTTTGCTGTTTTCCTGCTAGGACTAGTAGGAGTCGCCTAGCAATGGGTTACAAATTTAGTTTTTGAAAGATTTCACATGAATATGGTTAGGATATTTATGCAGGGATCTCCTTAGACGTGTGGAATGTGGGATTCCCACATCAGGAATTTTTAAGCAAAAATAATCTTAGTTTTTTCATTATTTATTAGTCTGTTTATTTATTAGTCTGTCCCTATTTAGTTTCTACAAACCTATATATTACATATATTTAGTTTACAAACAGTGGAAGGGGACCCGGGCAGGACCCCCCTCAAGGGCCCCAATTAGGACCGGGGCCGACGACGCGTAGGTCCAAAACACTAAAAAAGCAGGATCACAATAGGTCTGGTGGTCCATACAGACTCCACCAAACTCCTCCAGGTCATGCCACAATAAGTCTACCTCCTGACTCCACCAAACTCCTTCAGGTCATGTCCTGACATATCCTGGGAGTATGCCACATTTTTTTTAACGAAGATCCCCTCAGATCTCCAGGCCAATCTCTCCCTTGTCATGTTGTAGGAGTGGCTGAGTATAGCGGAGGATGTCAATCATCATTGACGTCATGTCTTACATGCTCCATATAAGTCTATGTCCCACCTCTCATATGCTTCTTCCCGTGCTGAACTGAAGACACATCAGAGCCCGCTTCCTGATATCTGCATTACTACCAAATAACGAAAAGTAAGTTGAGTAACTGCAAGTGTTTATATGACCTAATGCGTGTATTCACTGACGTTAAACTTTGTAATATCTTTATATATTTCTTATAAGTATCATTTGTCACAAAGATTTCATACCATGACTGTACTATGCATGTTCATGCCAATATCATGTTTGAGACATTATTTTCATTGAAATGAGTATCACTTATAAGTAATCTAACTTAAGCCTTGACCCACAAGGTGATTTTATCGTGATGGGTGGAGAGCAAATGAAAGAATCGCTGAGGAAATGGCCAGGTGACTGGGTTATCAATGAATTGCCGGGTGACCCCTGTGGTTGTGGTGCACATTCTCGACAATGGACAACAGGATCGGTGGGAAAATCAGTGGGGAAATTAGATGGGAATTCTACTGTAAAATATCAAAATTACTTGATATTACAGTTGCCTGGTGACATCGATGGCCATTCTCCAAGTCCCCTGTTGCCCGTCACCGGTAAAATCACCTAGTGGGTATGGGGCTTTGAATAAACAACTTACATTACTGGTGCCTACATGGAGTAGATTTACCTGCCCTCTATAGGTTTACACACTATTTTTACAAACCCACATTTATATCTAAATATATATGTGTAAATATTGATAAGATGAATGTGTCATATCAACCCAAGCAGGAACAAGCAGGTTCAATGCTGCCCACTGTGGGTAGATTGGTTAACTCTGTCTGTTGGTTGTTGTTGCTACTGACAGCTCCCTCCATTATTATTTGAACCACCAACAGGGACAGAGGCCACCTCTTGACCAGTATATCTCCTTATTCATCACCCGTACGGCCGGCGAGTGGTGTGTATTGTGCACAGGGTGTATTGACAAGCCATAGGCACTGCTCCATATTCTCAGCATTTTCTCAACAATTTCAGCAATGTTTGTGTGATAAAATAAAGAAGCACCTTTGGAGTCATCCTCAGGTGGTTGTACGACCCACGGAGATCGTATGAACCTTGGGCTTTGCCCTCAGTATGGGTCATATAGCCACCCTCGGACGCCCCCTGTGGTACTTCTTATTATAGTACGATTATTATTACTGATTTTGCAATAACAAAAATCCTCCAGGATATATATATATATATATGTATGTATGTATATACACATTAGCAACAGTTAATATGACAATTACTCCTGTGTTCTCTTTCAGGAGAGTTGCTCCATCATGAAGTCATTGGCAATAACTGTTCTGTTATTCAGCATGTGCCATTTGACTTTTATCCAAGGTCAAACCCCAGACCCATATTACCATCCTCCGGTAAGTCCTCAGAACCTTTCTGTAAGTCATTCCAGTTTCCCCCTGAGTTATGTTGTTTCCTGCAATAGTGGAACTTTATTTTTAATCAAGCTTATTTGCTATTGTCATACAGGCTTTCGGCTATGATGAACCGATATTCCAGTAGCTGCAAGCCTTACAATTTGTTGGTTTGATGATTAATACATGTACATGAACCAAAAATCAAATTGGAAATGACAAAGTGGCAAATTTTCATTTTACGAAGAAACTAAATATATAAAGCCCTATTTGCTGTTATGTAAATTTTATATAAAAGCCAATAGTTATCATTCATGTTTGCATTATTTGAATCAAGTAGAACTCTAAGCAACTTTTAGAAAGTGATTCCTTGCAAATATCATCATTTCTATTTGCAGGTGACCTATCACATATGAAAAATAGTTTTGGGTTTGATTATTTATACTTTAAGGTTGCTTTAGAAAATCTTTTTCTTCAAACTGCAAACATTTTCTCAGGATTGCAATGTAAATGATCACAACAAAAACTGCATAGGGCCAACTAAAAAAAACTATTAGAAATACATGTGAAGACATTTAGTTGTTCATATTCAATGTTTTCTTTCACATCCTCTCATAGTGTACGGGTGCTACATTCCCACATGAACCAGCAATTGGAGGCAATGGCAACTGTTATGCAATTATGATATATGTAAGTATACAATTGATTTAGCATTCCAGAATACTGATGAAATTGGAGAAAAAACACACAAAAAAAACCCAAACATTTTCATTGATGCTGAAGAATTTGAACATTCTTTTTTATTTCTTATTGAACTGTACTATTTCACAGGAAGAAATCATCTCTGTGTGTTTATAGTGAAATTTATGCTCAAAATAGTATTACATCTTTACAATATTTTTATTGTATATGTTGAACATAATCAAAGAAAGAGTTAAATCTACCTTCCTTTATGAACTCCTAGCTTTCTTTTCTAATGTCTCGGTGCACCTTGACAAGAATGTTGTATTTTTTTCTAGGATCCTGTCAAATGTCCGCTTCTCCCACTGACGATTGGCTCTCTTACTCTCTGTGCCCAGGTAAATCAGAATCTGTTCATTCATTTGTGGTGTCTTAAATCAGCTGAATTAGGCAAACAAAATAACTGAGATTGAGAAATAAAGTGAGACTTCAGGGTCATCATTTTCATTATATTTAAACATAATTAAACTGGGGCTTGTTTCATACCAAATCTCTGTAACAGCTATGTGAGTTTGCATTTCATAAAGTTACAATCACCTCTTTCATCATCGTGGCTACCTGAGTTAGTTTTTTCTTTCGTGAGTTTGGGTGTTTTATGAGAGATTGGGCTGGATTTACTAGACCTTTATTATGAAACAGGAGTTTTCAGGAGTTTCAAACTCAGTTTTCATAAGCTCACATAAACTTCCATAGCTGCAGAGCTTAAAAATTGTTTCTAGTCATGCTCATGACAAACAGATATTCTTTGAAAAATTACTAAAATGATTGCCTGCAAATTGTTATAAATTTGTTGATGTCTGTTTGAAAATCAAAAAATGTCCTTAAGATGAGTTCACGTGAAAGATGTGGATGTGGATGACCATATTTTGGCTACTTGTCATCTTCAGATGATCAGGCTTTTGTAGGCATTTTCCTAGACTTAGTATGATAAAAAAGCAGCAGTATGTTACCATGTTCATGGCATTCTGATTTCATTCATAATCACCCATATATATAAAATATGTCATAAAATAGCTACTAAATGCTGATATGCATCAGTTGTGAATAAATGGTGGCTGACACCTCTTTGCAGATTCCTTTATGAAAAACATCTTCTTGCTTTTTAGTTTTAATAATGTACATGGAGACTCAAATGAGCAGGGAATAGGTTTTGAGATTGTCATCTCATAACTCCCAAATTTTAAATCAAGACCACCCCCCACCTTTCTTTTCATATACTGGATTGGCACCATAAATGGATTAATGATACCAAATTACGGTGCATTTCCATGTTTTGTTAGGTAGTGGGCATTATCCTTAATACACCATTCTTCAATTGGTTTGCATGAGCCTTCTTCACTTTAAATGTTACTAACCTTTTCCTTGAAAACATTCCTGGTCAATGGTCTGTTAGAAAGGCCGAAACAACAAATATCAATATTGGCTTATAAATGCAGCAGAATCCCTGATATGGTACAATCCCAAAGGGGAGGTTGGATACTATGGACAGACAATAAAATTACATTGAAACGACCCTATACAGTGAAAAAATGTGTATCAAATGGTCCATATTGTGTTTGCATAATTTGGGATAATGTCTTGTCAGACATGCAACATTTGGAAATATTAACATTATTTTAGCAAAGAATTAAAGCAAAGGACTTGACATTGTTGATTGGAAACCCAGCAATTAGTCATGGTCAGGTTAAAGGGCATTATAACTAACTTGGAATGGCCTTCTGTTCCCTGTCTATAACACACCGTGGAGGGATACAAAATTGTGAAACATACATTTATCATCATCATTCATCAGACTGTATACTAGGCATATTACTTGTTACTAGCAACCTACTGTCTGAAAAGTGTTCTTTGAATATACAAAAGAATTGTATTCTCCTGATTGTGATTAAAGATCTTTGTCTCCTTATTTGATAAATAATGCCTTTTTGCAAAACTCTTTAGAAATGTGCTTATGGCTGCCCTCCATCTGCAGTGTGAAAGGGAATTAGAACAAATATATCTACCCGTTTACTGCAAATCTTAGATCTTTGATGCATTTCCCCTTTCCTTGCGAGTCTCCTCTGAGTTGAACAAGTATGCTTTTCTGCAAAAATTGAACAGGAATGTGATCACAACAATCCCCACAATGATGGCTGCCCGTCATATACCATGTGTAGGAAATTTAGATTCACAGATGTGACTGCATGCCTCTGTTCAAAGGTAAGGGAACCTACTTACTTTATAGTATTGCACAAGATGTCATGTCTTCCAAAACAGTCTTGATGCCATTTTAGGCATCAATCTATATATATATATATATATATATATATCCTTACTTACTTTTAATAATATGTAATACAAACAACTCTACAAAATCTTGATTTGCAATTGCCATACATTTACAACATAATCTTTATGTGAAAAAAACAGCACTTAACCACAAACAATAAGTGAAACAAACCTGCATTTCTCTAGAAACATTGAATAAAAGATAAAATAAAATAGATTTGAGTTCTGGGGATCAGTTCATAGAATTTTAAATAAAAATACATCATAATTATTCTCACTTTCTGAAATATTCTCACTTTCAGAGCTTCGGTGGTCCCGTTTACTGTGGATAGAGCCAAGGACGATAAACACAGATTAATTTCTCATTGGATTTGATCTTAACATTTGCTTTGTCATACTTATTCACACCGTACTACAGCCTACTACTTATCTTATTGAACACTCCTATAATCAACCTAGTAATACAAAAGACTACAATACATATACCAGTAACATAAGATTACCTCTTTAATGAAGATCAGCAATAAAAAAAGGCGAATATTACACCATAGCATGGTGTTAAATGTCAAATACGAATAAAAGTTGAAAACACAGTACAACTTATCCATTGGTGTTTTTATTGCTCTGCTCAAAACAGTAACCTTATTTAATTGAGTTATTCATGTTCAAATGAATATATCAAACACATGCAATGATATATTTTATTGATAACCAGTGTTTGAATAAATCTTCTTAAAGGAACCTTTCACATAATGATAGGATAGATATTTTCCAATGAAATTCATTGAATGTGGTGTTTGCACCAAGAACAAATAATGCTAGAGATATCTTAGGGATATTTCAAGTGTAGATAAAGTTATTGGACTTTAAGGTGTGGTCTAATAAATCAATTTTTAAAGAAATTCCCCAAGTTTGTGATGTCACACAGTGACTAATTGGGAATCTCTATCTTTCTCTAAAAGGGAATACCCATTCATAACTTATCTATAGAAATGAAAATGTGTTTACCACAAAATATATGTAATTGACCACATAAAGACTATCAACTATTGCAACATTTAATCCTCTGCAATCATAATTATAATTATTCACATGGAAATCCCAAGTTATTTTTTAGGGGAATTTCCATCATAATGACATAGCAAGGGGAGTATTGAAAAACTCATAAATTAGGGAATCCCCAAATTTGATTTCCTTTCTTTAATAATTCAAGGATACTTCGATAGTTTTCCTTTTTCTTTTGAAATAAGTTAGGAATACTTAAGAGTAGCTGATAACACAAAAATTAGAAATTTTTAAATCAATGTGCAAGGAACCCTTTAATGTTTGTGTCTAGTTTGTAAACAAGCGTGCCAAAACATGATTAAAGAATATAGATATTGTAAATTATCTGTTGTGTCTCTCTTGTCCCTTAAAGCTAGACTACTGTGGTTGGAGGCTGATTTGTGTGATATCTCAGAGACCTTAAGTCTCTAATCATATGCAATATATCACTTAAAAACATGTACTTTTATCTATTTGGTGACATAAGTCATGTGTTAATATGATTTGAATTTGAGGAAAAATAGTGTTATAACTTTAACTTTAATTTGTTGGCCAAAGATTGTTTTGCTTAATACTTATTACAAATTAATGAAAAATAAACCATATATAAATAAGATATTCCTATGGAGGGAACTGTGTCTCAGTTGTTCGATTTAGGTCCTTGTTTTTGTTTTATGCTAAAAGATGTGAAACTTTTGCTGATTTCTTTTTAAAACATTCTTTTCTACATTAGCTGCAATACTTACTATGACTTAAATAACAATTTTCAGACACAGCTTCCTCATAATGTATACTAACTACATGATTCCAAAATTTCAAAGGATTTTGTCTATGGGTCGAGATATTCTTGGTAAAAAAATTGTAGGATAAAATGTGTTTTTTAACTTTCAGATACACTTCTACACACATTCCCATACCCACAAATATATGCTATACATCATTAGATCACATTTATAAAGGGTATTTCATGACAATTCTATAGAATATTTGGTAAATTAACCATCAAACAATAATGGGAGTGCCACAAAATGCACCTAACTGCAGAAGTCTATCCTTAAATCTCGAAGTGGTGATGATAGACCATAAAAATTGACAAGTAACAATGTAGAGTACTCTTAAGGATAGACAACGGTTGATAATGGTGTTTTGCAGTGGTAGCGGTATCCTGTTTGCCATTCCTTTCCACAAAAGCCCCATAACTAGTGTTATATATCATTAAATAGCTAAAAGAAAATTTTATATATTGATATAAATCATATGATAATGGATGGAAGGACGCCTACACAAGTAAGCTTGGAATCTGAGAAAATAGTTTTTGACTACAATTTTTGAACACGGATATCTCAGTGAGAAATGCATACAGAGATTTGAAATTTTGAATGTGTATGCATGATAGGCATTTAGAGGGAACGGTGTCTCAAAATTTTGAATTAGGCCTTACTTTATGTTTTATGAATTTAAGAAAATTGAATTGTAAAAAATAACAAAATTCTTCCCGTTTTTTGACACAAAATAAAAACTATGGCCTATATCAAAAATCTGAGACACGGTTCCCTCAATTGGAATGTTCTGAACATGTACATTAAATGTTGGGCATACACCTTTGATATTAAGGGAGATATTCATGTTAAAAAAATAAAAGTGAAGAAATTGCTTTTTATTTTACCGCAATTTTGATCAAAGAGTGAAAATAATTTTGATTATATCAATAGATAGAGAAAATTCTGTGTTTTCAATTGATGTATTACATTTTAAAATCGGCTGGGTAGTTATTCAGATATCACACTTTTTGTGAATCGGCCGTTACCAACAGTTGTCTATCCTTAATTGTTGCTATTATTTGCCTCAATATCACCAAAAAGCCGATTTAGCCAACTCTCATATAATATAAATTTTCCCCATCATAGATAAATGATTTCTTGTAATTTACATGCAGACTAGCCTAAATGCATGCTTGGAAATATTTTGAAATGCCAGAATGGCATTATCATTTTATGGTTCAATATGGTTGATATACCTTTTGGGAAATAATTTTAATCGTAAGCATGGTTTCGGAGGGATAAACAATTTTTTCATAGCATGATCAAAAGGGAAAATTTATCCCTCCGAAACCATGCTTACGATTAAAATTATTTCCCAAATGATCCACCCAGGGCACCAACCAACTGACCACAAATGACCACTTACAGGAACTCTGATCCATAGTGACTGAGACTCCACCTACTGGCTCACACAGACACCAAACCTGCTTGGTACAGACCAAAACCACCCCCACCTATAGACCCATGCTCTAAGAAAGGTTGACTTTTTCATCCTTTTACAGCCTTTTACATCTCACCATAGGAACTTTAGATGCATGCATTGGATACCTGAGGGTGTAGAAGGCATTATTATCTTTCTTTTAAGTGATTATACAACATTATAGTCCAATTTTTAATGATTTGATGCACAAAAAACCTTTCATATCACAAATTTTCATAATTTCAACCGAATTCAATAGTAAATCCCCATAGAGAATCTCTGAAATCATCATTTTTTGCACTTTTTGACCATTTTGAATTTTTAAAGATTTAGCTATAAAATTAAGAATATACATAACAGCCACTAACATTATACATCATTGTAATCATCAAGTAAAGACGGATATGCCTAATAAATTTATTTTCACGTATCATAAACATTACATTCTTTCTATAGAGCCTCAAATCAGATTGCATGACTTAATAGTAAAATTTTATTTTCGTTTTTCCGACTTTGGTTCTAAATAGAATGTTTTCATTCTGTGATATATTTTACAAAACGAGACTGAATGGATTGTCCAATTCATTCTAAATCCTATGGTATATGAAGTAATACTGTAGCTCATTTACCCAGAAAGTTATGGTTGTTGGAAAAAAATGCCTTTTTCCATAACTTTTAAAGTCACCCTTTCTTGGTGCATAGGTCTATAGTGGGGATATCATGAACCAGACTCACACTTACACACAACAAACAACCTTTTGATCTAAGCAACAAAAAGGCCCACATTACTCCTGAAGAGAATCATAATTCGAAACCACAATGTTTGTAATCACCAAATCAAAAAAACATTCAGGCAGAGACAAATCTCACTGCATTGAGAGTTAGGCCAACAGCCTTGACCTCCATGTTGGTTGCCAACCCACAGCAGCAACCAATCAGAATGTCCATACCTTGGTTACAAACAACAAACCTGGTCACATGCAAAAGCCAGCCCAGAAAGAGTGGGAACATCAAACCCCCACTGGTCATTTGTGGTAGACTAGCCTTCAGCCTCGTCAGCAGTCCTTGGACTGCACCCACATGGTTGATATACCTTGCCTGCCTTGCCTGCCTTGCGAGCCTCTGTTCTTAAATTCTATTCATAACCTCACCTAAGACAACTAGAGATGCCTAGTGGGAATCGGAGGAAAACGAAGCTCACCTTACTTTTGATTCATGTGCCATGAAGTGTGAATCAATAAACCATGCATTCCCACATTGAAAGTACCCAACCAAGGTTATGATGTTCCAATATCGTTGCAGCAATATTCTGGATTGATTCTTGTTACATTACACTGTTAGGTTGCACGGATGTTGTTTTGATGACTCCCAATAATGTTGCTGCAACCAGCTGTTGGAATGTTACATTGTGACGTTCCGATAATGATCTTGTATCATCATTCATGAAGCTAATATTGTGACCTAACTTCAAAAGGATGTCACAATAATGTTCTGTTTAGGTGAGGTTGGGACCTCCCCTGATCAGGAAGTCACAATGATGTTCTGTTTAGGTGAGGTTGGGACCTCCACTGGTCAGGAAGTCACTACGATGTTCGGTTTAAGTGAGGTCTGGACCTCACCTAATCAGAATGTCAAGATGACGTTCTGCTTTTTATTTGATCTTAACCTGACCTCACCAAAACATTATGATAACATTCTGTTTTGGTTAGATCTCAACCTCCCAGAAAAACTATGTAATAATTATGAGACATTAATTTTTAGTAAGTAACAGACAAACCTAAAGAGTATGGCTGGTTGTTACCTGGAATGCATGAAATGGCCTACAATGAACTGAATAAGCTGTACAAGCAGTCTGGTCTGATTTGTGATTTTAACTTAGGATGAAAAGCAGGCCAGATCAGTATTCATTTGATGCCGTTCTTTTAATCTATAGGCCTACTGTTTAAAGAGTGCCACTTTTAGATGTCCCTACTGTATGGTATTTGAGCATGTTAAGAGTCTTACTAAGTGACAGGAAGTCAGAAGTGAGATATCCATATAAAGGAAGATGCCAACTCGAAAAAGCAGTTTTTCCTATTATGAACATACATAAAGAAAATAACACCCATCTTAAATAAAACTTACTCTGACAGAATGCCAAAGTAAATGCCATATTCTGCTATGCGTCATTTCACTTGCGTTAAGCATTTCACTTGTGTTAATTGACATGAACGCAAGGAAATGCAAGCAATTTCGAGAGCACATAGTGGAATTTGGAATTTGCATGCATTCCTTACTTGCCCTTTAGTAACGCAAGTCGCATGTAAATTTTTATGTTATTTTCTATGTAGTACTTCAGATACCAAAATGTTGGTATCTGAAATGCAAGTTACTTGCGTTTCCCAATTAGGGGAAACGCAAGTCTGATTGCATAGTGAAATATAGCCTTAAGTGTCATATTTTCCGCTCTTCCCAATTGATCATGCCATAGAAGGTCAAGGGGCATTAAGTATTTCATCTCTGAAAAGGCAAAGAATTATACTGTTAATTAATGTTGGCATTTCGTCCGAAATTCATGTAAAGTAGATTCTGAAAATAGATCAATTTGCGTGTTTTATATTTTGTTTGCACATTTTGTGCACAACCATAAATGCACAAAACTATTATGCAATATCATTAAGGACAATGTTAGAGACTAAATGGTATTATAGGTCTGCAGGGCAAGAAATGACTGAAAAACTTGAAATATCTGGTCCTTCTACCTGTCTTAAAAATGTAGCATAGTTAATAACGTTATGATAAAAATAAAAGTGGTATATTTAGATTCAGTATATTTTTTTCTATCATTCAATAACAAAATTGTTAGTCAGGCACAAGTATTTTAATATGTTTAGCAAAATATGTTTAGAAAATTCGAAAAGTCATCAACCATGTACTCCCTGTCCAGTAAACTTATGTGATTGATATAAAAAAAACTTACTACAATTCTTTGGAAAATAGAACTGAAAATAGAACTGAGAACAAAACCAGCCCTTTCTTGTCCTGCAGATGTTACTTGTGGTGAACAAAATTCATGGGATAAAAATGCCTTCAATTGTATAACAAAATAAGGCATCTTGAAACTATTGACATTAAAGTATTTGTTTGTGTGGTAGAAAGTTGGCAGGAGCTACACAGTTGCATGTTCGATTCATGTTTTGGAGCAGGAATTGTTCTCTTTAATGTTTTTGTGTGTTAATTTCTTATATTACAACACAGTGATGGAGACCTTCCTGACTTCTGTATCTTTCTATTACTTTCTAGAGAACTTAATCAGAGAGAATTTAACTATATTTCAGCCCCCCCCCTAATTTTTATGTTTGACTTATTCTTTAGACATGTTTGTGGACACGTGGCTTCTTGTTCCCGGGGTCAAGACCAGAATGACTGGAGGAAACTCAAGTTTCCCCGTCTTTTTGAAGGTGTACTCAACATATCTCTCAGATCTTCTCGGGGTATTCTTCGTGTCCATTGGTCAGGTTTGTTTACCGCACAACTCGAGATGTAATCTGTGTCCTCATTGGTTGAGACAACGGGTATAGTCCTTGACCTTTGGGTTTCTCAGTGCCTAAGGTCTGTTTCTCCCAGCTCAGAAACTAAAAGTTAATTATATAATTAATTTAATATTCTGGACCATATTATATTATTATGAAGTATGATTGGACACCTTGTCATTGAGGTTTTGCCGGGTTAGGGCTCATCAGTTGATACTTGGGAATCAACAATAATTTCTTGTTTCAGTGAAGGGTCAGTTTCACATTCTTTTTGGTTGAGACTATAGTTGGTTGGTGTTAGACTATAATGGCTTAGTGGTGCCACCTGGTAGATTGTCCCTGTGGTGTCAGGGGGCTCCATCTAGTAGGGTATTTCATGGTTTGATCTTACCCATTTAGTAAGTTCAGGCTGACTTTGGTCATATAGTGTGATCATAATTATGTATAATACTTTAGGGAAACATGTATTCTATTATCTGTATTGTTTGCAGGTTAACAGAGAGATGTCAGACTTCCAATGAAATCTTTTTCTTTAGACATGGTTACAAGAATCATAATATTATGCTTAAAGCCCTAATTCTTTAGATGTTCCTGTTGGGAAATTTGTGTGAAAATCAAAGCTATGTATATAACTAAATAAAAATAATAGTACTGATCTTGGTCAGATATTAAAAGAGTTATTCCCCGGTTGCGCTGGGGAGGTGATGGGTGAAGCACAGTCGAGCCCAAGATTGTAAAGGAGCCCTGCATAAATGATGTCATGCAGCAGGGGGTAAAGGGGAGTTCCAGGGGTCAAAGGTGAACTCGGCCCAATGGATATCACGCGCCACGGTTTAGTCATGCCAGGGTGGATGATGTCATGCAGCAGTGGAGAAGGAGGAGATCCAGGGGTCAAAGATGAACTTGGTCCTATGGAGATCACGCACCATGGATTAAGGCGTGTTAACATATAGAGACTGAACTGAACTCAACAGTTCAGTTGAGTTAGGTCTCTGATAGTCTTGATATGTGACAAGGGTTAAAACTGGAGTTCGAGGTTTTCTCAAGACTGGTCAGTCTGCTCTCTAATCTTGAGATGTTGATGATTTAAGACTAGATAGTCTTGAGTCTCTGGCAGTCTTAAGACCCAGTCTCAATATGTGACCAGCTTTAAAACTGGATAGTCTTCAGTCTCAAGCAGTTCTAAGGCCAAGTCTTAATGTATGACATAGCTTGAATAGTCTTGAGTCCATTATCCAATTAGATAAATTCAAATAGACGCGCCTCTTATGCCTGTACGTCATTTTGTTTATAGGTAGGGGCAAGAAGACTTAGGACTATCCAGTCTCTATATGTGACCACTGGTCAGTTTTTCCATTAAGACTGGTTAGTTTGTAACTATCTACTCTCAAATCCTTAAGACTGTTGTGAAAAGTTCAGTCTCAGAATATGTGACCGGGTCTTTAGTCATGACCAGGTCTTAAGTCATGTCCGGGCCTTTAGTCATGACAGGGCTGAACTGTGCCAACGGCTTATAACTTTGCTAGTCATTGAATCACAACAACTTTCTACCTTTGTTTGAAAAGGATAAATTTAACAGTTCATAATTTGTAATCCACTTTACACTAATCTCATACATACTTTTAGTGGATTAGAATAAGTTTTGACAAGTTATAGTCTCTATTACAAGTTAATTTAGTTACAAGTCATGCGATTTGATCCTAATAACTTTGATTAAACAAACTTATCAAATACAGAGGATGTAGGTGTTTATGCGCCATTAAGTTAAGTGCGACTTATGGTCCTTTCCCCACCACAGAAAACAACCCAATGGTTGGGAATACATAAAACACTATCATTGGGGACTAGTATCATGGAAGCATGTGCAGGATGTCACAAATCACAGCTAATAATACCCGAGATCCATATCAATCGAAAGCTTATTTGAACCAGCATTCCACTGTAAAACTTGTTTCTAAAACTTTACTAAACTGCTTGAATTACCTTATTTTTCTTTGTTTCTTTTTTCAAAGGCTTTATCATATTCAAAAATCATCCCTGTTTTCCTTCAATTGCTTATACTCTTCAAATATATATGGTAACTTTATACGCCACATTCAAAGGGCATAATCCATCTTGGCAATAACAAACTCATTTTAGAAATTGGCTCCGATACTTCAAAATGAATAGTTTTTACAATGATATCATGGTTTGAATCTAACCCCAAACTCTATCTTACTGTGGTTAAGCATTGTTTCCCTAATGTCAGAAGGGGATGTCTATGGAATTGGTAGTGAATGTGTCACATGTCAAATTTTAGACACATGTCGCATGTTGGCACGATGAAGTATGAAGTGTGGTTGGTCATAATTGTATTGATGTTCGTCAATCTGAAAATAGGACAATGTGGGACATAATATCTGTTTTTGAACCTGTGGTCGTGACTACAGCCAAAACAGAAGTTTCCATGTCAAAGGTGATACGTGATCCTTTGTAACCATTGAAAAGCAACAGAATATGGAGAAACATGAACATAGGATCCTTAGCGTCTCATCTATGGCAGCTTTCCTGATGGTGACAGATGGAGTCTGTCCAGATTTAGGCCTACATTGCCATGGGTAAAGGTATCATTTAAGCCATTCTTTTTTGGATCTTGGTCTAGGCAATATTTTAACAAGAAACAAATCTGTTACCACTTTCACCACTTTAGAGAATGACTCTTCCTCTCTTAAAGTCTGCGACTTATGCCTGACAAATTAATGATTGAAACTTCTTAAAGCACCCCAGGAAGAGCATGTTATTTGATTGACAGGAATTCAAAGGTGACTTGTTCTTCCAAAAGGCAGATGCCAATTTCAGAAAGGACATGAAAAATATGCATAAAGAAACACATATATGATTGACAGACAAACATAAAGCATTCTTCATAGTATGGCCAAGTTTCACACTTCCCTTTATTGGTCTTGCCACATGAATAACTTAAAGTTCAAGGGTTATTCACTGCTCTGACGATGGGATACAGTAAGAAGACCTTTTGGAAGACCTTTGGGCTGCAATCCATGTAATGTTGGCACTCATAACATAAAGTCTCAAGTTAAAGCTCCCACAGATATATTACCTCATCTGATGTTTAAATATGTATCCACACATTACAAATGTTAAAAAGCCTTTTCACTTAGCACGGGCAGATGCTCAGTTTGTTATGGTTGGGGTGATGGGAGGTTAGTCTCTTAGTTATTTTATCTTGGGTGACCTGAGCCACCCATACGTTTATTTTCTGGAAATAATTTCTCATAAACAGTAGAATAGCTATTCACTGTAGGCTTATGGGCAACCCCACGAAAACTACTACTGCCATTCGCTGGTCAACCTGCCACAAGAACGAAGGATTCGGGTCAGATGGAAACGTCAGTGTAAGGGAACAAGAATTTTAAGTTTACTTTTCAGACAAGAATATTATTTGATTATCAATTTTTGTTGTATATTTGTTGTACACATAATCTAGTTTGGCAGAGTGGGCCATGTTGATGCTACAATCAATATCAATGTGTAATTTACACATTACAACTGTATTTTACTGAACTATCAGAGCTCTGTATATACCCAATCGAGGGAAACCTTGCACAGCAACCAACCTACAAAGTATTTAATGGCTTCAATTTTAACAATGCTTTTGAGGGGATCCCATAATGTCAAATGCCAATGGAAATTGTCACTATACACTTATGAAATTATGGATTAGCTCCTTATATTTCTGTGATCTTCCTCATGAAAAAGGTCACTGTTTTCATTGGTTTCCTACAACAGACCACATGATTGGCTATTCCTACATCAGGCCGGGGAGTGTGTCTCAGACTTCATATTGAATCAGATTCTCTGAGGTAAAGACTTTATGTAGACAAGTAGTGTCTATTGTTAAGTTCGCCAGCATCCATGAATATCACCATAAAATTCATACTTTATATATAACATATGAAAATTTGATAAAGATGTTCCAAGGGAGACAAACGCTGGCCTCATACACTGAAGTCTGGCACCCTATCCATTAGGCCACCTGTGATAGGACTGTGGCATGGACTCCAGTGTGGGTATAGGAGGTCATTTTGCTGGATGCTGGTGTTCTGCCTTGCGTTTCATAGTGACGTGTGAGTTGAGATACCAGCATTTATCTCAACTGGCGCTGTTGCTCTGGCTTTAGCTCACTCTGAGTCCAGTGGTGGCTATTACTCACTGGGTGGGGTTTGTATAAAGATTTGAAGCAGTGCCGTATTAATTTAAGGATGGTAGCAATTGGTCAAGACCTATTTTGCTGTACTTCATCATCCTATTGCCAACCAGGGGTCATGCCATGCTCAATGGTTCATTAATATAATAGTATGCTCAATATAATTGTTTTCCTGTTGGTAGGCAAGAATAACTATAACAGACATTATTTTACCTGTTGAGACTAACTTTAATATTTGATTTGCACTGATCACTATATTATAAATGGAATACATATTGTGTTTTAATATTCAAATGGACCTAATATCTTCTTATGTGGAAACTATTATCCCTTAAACAAATAAAATATTGAGGATTCCAATGACAGTGCGATAGTGTGTTAGGACTGGCACTAAACAAAATTTATCTTTAATGAATCCAAATTTGAAAATAGTGCTATTAAAGGGACTTTCTCGTCACCGACGACGTCATTGTTTGCTACGTTGTAACTCCCATTCACTGGGGCCAAATTCGTGAAGTGACCAATCACATCGCCGGGTTACGTTCTAATGTCACAAAAAACGTCGCGTCGTTAGGCTTACATCAGTGGATGTATCTCTTTGATCTCACAGATGAGAATGTCCCTTTAAGGGACTTTAAAATTCTGGAAAGGTCACCTTCATAACTTCTCTTTATAACCTTTGCCGCCTGAGGATGTAGGAGCTTTTGGTTACAACATGACCTTTAATCTATGTTAAAGTCCCCATTTACAAAACTAAAACACTACTGCCCATTTTTGTGTAAACTGGGAACTTAAGGGCCATACCCACTACTCAACTTTAGCAGTGACGGGTGACTGGGAGAACTGCCGCGATCATTGCTTGGCAATTGCAATATTAAGAATGTTTGTTTTTTTACCAGTAATTTTATCTTGATTTTACCGACGATCCCATCACCAATCACCCATTGCCCAGAAAGCACACCATACCCACAGGGGATTGCCCAGTGATCCATTTAAAACCAAGTCATTGGCAACTTGATCGGCGATTCTCCCAGTCGCCCGTTGCTCGTTGACATCTTAAAGTCACCTATTGGGTATGGGGCTTTGAAGTTTAGGTTTTCAAAACAGGTTGGAGTGCATAATTTAGATAGATCGCAGATATCTTTGTCTTAAATAATAGGCTCAATATATTTCTACTTATTCAAAGGCTGGAGGATTTTCCATGCTACTTGAGAGCATTAATTCTGTGGCAATTTCACAGGTTAATCATAAATGTGTTTATCTCATCTTAAATCAAAGATGATGATATAACGATATAGAACCAATACCAGAAACATGTCTTTTGCCATTTCTTGTACTTTATTTCTTGTTTTAATCAGAAGCATTGGTTTGTCACTACTGTTTCAAAATCATAAACTTTATTCGCTTGTTTCAACTAAAGACAGAAATACTATTTGAGTGTCAGACCTAATCTCCTGGATACATGTCTCGCGAATGCTAATCCTAAGGTTGCTCTAGACGTACTTTTTATTTTACTGTCCTTGATTTATTTACTGAGGTGTTATTTTCAAAAATGTGTGTAGCAGTTATGAAACGTGTGAGTTATACACTGTAATCATTTTCAAGGTTTAAAAGAGTTAGTCTAGTTTCTCAGAAAAGAATAATTTTGCTGTTCATGGTCTGTGGTCGTTCCGAATTGTTCATTCCAAGGCCAATCACACATCTTGGGGCAGGACTTTATCAAGGATGCTGCAAAAAAGGGATAGCAATATATGTAGGCTGTTCACACGATGCCTGCAAATCTAACTATGTTAAGACTATGTTAAGGTTCAGTTTCCAGTGTATACCTAGTACGATTCCCAAAGCAGTCCTTTAAAGGGACAGTCTCGTCCGTCAGACGGCCGTATTTGATACGTTGTAACTCCCCCTGGGCCGCGCCAAATTCGTGACGTGACCAATAACGTCGCCGGAATACGTTCCAAAAGTGAAAAACACGTCGCCGGCCGTCGCGTCGTTAGGTTAACGTCGGCGGACCTAAGCTTAACAACCGCAGGAAGAGACTGTCCCTTTAAAAGAAATAGGACTCTGACTTTAGAATGGAAAACTATTACAAATTATGTTGTATCAAAATTAATTGAGTAATACAAATAGCCAACCTAAGGCAAGACATATTGAACCAAAACGAGTTGTTCATTGAATTCAAAAGTCACAAGGCTAGTGTTAATTACTTCTTAGGTGTATCATACACTCTGTCCTTCAGTAACGTGTAGTATAATTTGCTAAAGCTATTTGCAATTAAAATAAGGACGGAAAATCTGATGTATATTCTTTCAATCATATTTCTTGGTTTTCCAGTATTTGTGACAGAGATCTAGGTATAGGACAATTAACAAAATTTCGTTTTTTCTTTTGACAAAACAAAGAATTCACAGTACATGGTAATCTTCTAATAATCAAAAAGATGATGGCAAAAGAAACTTGTCTAGGAGTTTATCAGTCATATTCTTAACCTAATCATTCCTTAAGGAGAGGGACTGTAGTACTTAGAGTTATATAGTTTTCAACTCACCGTTGTGCAAAGATCCTTGGTTGTCCCTGGACCAAAAGAAAATGGTCTCAAGGTGCCAACTAATCCACAGGAGCTCTCCTAAAAAGTAGTAGAACAGATTTGATATAGTACTGTCATTAAATTGTCACCAATTCCATTATTCTTCTTGCAGTAAGCAGCTGCTTGAAATGCAGACGGTTCTGCTAATAGTTTGCCATTTAGAATATTTCAATCATGTGTACAATTCTTACACTATAGACAGATCCCTTTTTCTATTCCGGAGACAAAGCTGAGATGATTTTTTTATACATCTTTGGGTTTCCTACTAATCATCTAAATATTTCATACTTTAATGGGATCCAGACTAGACTTTTCTTTGGCAAGATAGACACCTCCTTCATGAGGTCATAGATTTAGTGAGCAAAAGTGTCTATAAGTGATTTTTTCTGTCTTTATTTTTGTTGGGGTGCGTTGTTAGGTCACAGTAGTACTGTTCTGATGCCTTTTATTAAATGTAACAGAATGTTAGAACATTACAGCAAATTGCAATCAAAAACATACTCATCTGTTTCATACAAATCATCATTATTATTCATTTTCTATTTCAAATTTCAAACATTTTTGTATCAATCTAAAGTTGGGAATATGTAAAGTATGGATCTGGAAAGATTATATATATATAACATCAACAACACCTCCTGCCTTCAAGTGTTCTCTTCATTTGATATCCACACTACAAAACCTAAGTCTCACAAAGCCATATAGCCATCTTATTGTATAGCCGGGGTGTTCAGTTATCCAGTAATGTGAGATTATAGAACTATATTAGTAACATTAATTTACTTTCTTCGTTGTTGGCTGTTGGTTACAGACAGACGTAAGTGTCAGGAGACAGGCTTTTGTGTGTCTTCACTTCACAGAGAGAAGTTGCAGGATAATGCATGGGACAGGGTCCTATATAGATTGCATATCACGGTTGAGATGAGGGGAGGGGGGGGGGGGGGCACTGAGTTACGTCACCAAGGCATCAGGCAATCAAGATCCAGGCACCTCTTGTATTGGGGGAGGGTGGTTTGATGGTATACTCACTTCGTCAGAGTCCTATGATCTAAGTCCGTAAAAAGAGTTTCTTCTGATCGCTGTCTTACTATCACACATATGTTGGACTCTATTAGAATCATCCAAAGTGTTGTGCTCCCTTATTATAGAAACTTTGGATAGGAATAGAAAGGTTGTGTAACAGGATCACACAACCTTTCTATTCCTTCCTTTTTATGTGTACAGAGCACAGAACTTTCAAGTTCACCACCTTTTCAAAGGTCAAGTTGAGTCGGGCCTTTTGCAGTATACAAGTTGTAATTTTATGTAACCATATTGTAACAAATTACATGATAAATGTGAGCTTAAGTGTTGTATACTACATTTATGAAATATGAGACAAAAAGAGGACATTTCTAGTGAGGTT
Source organism: Lepidonotus clava (assembly GCA_936440205.1). Lineage (NCBI taxonomy): Eukaryota > Metazoa > Annelida > Polychaeta > Phyllodocida > Polynoidae > Lepidonotus > Lepidonotus clava. The sequence goes on from OW387140.1 coordinate 53,464,092, forward strand.
TTCTCTTCTTAAAAATATGATATATGCATTAGAGTTGGTAGATGGTGAAATACACCATTTGAATGGATAAAGACTGGATGGAATGGAAGCATTCCAAGACTTCATTTCCAAAGTATGGTTTCAACATGTGAGAGAGTGATGTCCATATAACTGGTAGTTTTTGAGTGACATGCCAAATTTGAGTGGCATATTGCATGTTACCATGAAAAAATGTTGGACATGGTTTTTCATAATCACGATACATGTATATCTAGAAAGAATACAGGACATGCCTTTCACTATGCTTTCTTAATGTGCTATTGTATCTATTGCCAATAGTAGTAAATGCTGCCAAAATCCATACGTGATCCTTTGCCACAACTGAAAAGAAAAGAATATGGCAAATACTTCAAAAGACTCTTTGAGCTGTCATCAGTGTGGTCGAGGTTAGTTCACCTTTGATGTCAGGGTGCAGGGATCAAATTAATTAAATCATGCACAACTCTAGCTTCTTGACTGAAACAGTGGGAGAGGAAATTGGCAAGTTATTTTATTTCTATACTTCACCTGTTCCAGCGAAAGTGATGCAACTAGGCCAAAATCAGGTTTTTCTGACCTGGAAGTTTCCCAAATGCTTTTGCATTATTATTTTTTATCCTATTGGGTCCGGCTCAATGAGAGCTTTCAAGGTAACAACGGTTTTACATATCTGTGACCGATATTTAAGGAACTGTGGGCCAAAAACATGCCAAAAATGGCCTTTTTTGACATCTAGAACACCTTTCTTTCATTTTATGCACTCAGTACATAAAGAACATGCCGGGTACATGGATTTTTTAATGTTTATATGCATGGAAATTACATCAGCTTTCATTAATACCCGGATTTACTCAAATTAACCCAATATTTTAGTCACAGAACCAAAATGAATGATTGTAAAGTGGAAAATGTCCATTCTCAGCATTAATCTTATAAATCACCACAGTATTTCAGGAATAATATAATACTGATACCAATTGTGGTACATAAGAAGCAGGGTAGGATGGCAAACCTCCATTCAATTTATTGGAACTTAAAATATAATACCTGGCTCACAGTAGGTTAAGAATGCATCTCAAATCTCAGCAATAACAGATTTCTCAGCAATAACAGATTTCTTATTTTGTGTGGCTTTTGCACAATTATTATATTTAACTATATACACTATATCTGACATGTCCAAAACTATGTTGGCTATATATGAATAGAAAGGCTACCATGTACATGCATTATAGTGAGAATGAGAAGCATTTTTTATGTTTCCTGGCAATGCGCGTCTCAGCAATAACGCGTCTCAGCAATAACGGGTGTCTCAGCGATAACGTCCATATGGTCTGTATGTAAGTGTTATCCGTTTTTTTCCAGAATATTATTGCATATATGTAATCTTCTCATGTAGGGCTACAATGTAAATGCTGAACATTAGCAATATATCTCCTAGTGCATGAGACCCAGCAGGTTCAAATCTGTCCATTTTACTGGATTTCTACATTCTTTTACATTACATTGTATATCAAATGCTGTCATTTAGTAACTATAAACATTTAAGAGGTACGCATTCATATTTTGTTTTTTGTAAGGGTTGCTTCTAACTTAAAAAAACATTTTTGGTTCTAGGCCTGTACAGATTTGTGTATATGGGACTTGATGTACATAGGTGTTAATGCTGAGAATGTTACCGTTAGTGCTGAGAATGTGCTAAGACACAAATATCTGAGACATATATACCAACTATGTGCAGGAATTTCTATTTTTCAGTATATCATTGTAGGTGAACCTCATTATACCTTGCATGCAATCAATAACAAACATATCTTTGTTATATATCACAGTACATTTGTGCACGTGTATATGTTCTATCAAATGCTAGGGACAGCTTTATGTTTAGGGACAGTTTTATGGGTGTAACACCTACAAGAGAATGTGTTTGGAATGTGCAGACGCTATGTGAGGCAGTAGCACAGGCAGTACAATAGTTTACCATGATTTAAAAGAAGATCTACTAAGACAAAGTTACAAAGACATACCATGGCTCTGCTAGTGCCATATCTAAAGCCATAGAATTATGCAGGAACAAGATTTACAAAGGAGAGCAACTGAAGTCTACCACCAGGAAAGAAATTGGTATTGTCCAAGAAAGCTGTCGCAATAGAATTCCTTTGGAGAGAAGACAATGTATACAGCATGCCTGACAAGCAGATAAATACAGAAGGCAAAGAGCAAGTAGTGGCCCTCACTGACATGTTGAGGAACTTGCACCAACAGTTTTGTACTCAGACATCAATACAAATGTCTCTAGCCTTATTCTATGCTGTAAGAGAAGAAAACAAGAGGTCCATCAAGCTATGCAAATAACTGGAGAGACATGTATGCCTATGCATCTACCATGCCAACATGGGCTTGTTGATACAGAGTGTACCAACCCTTTCCTCATCAACAACAGCACTCCTTGCTATGGATGACACTGAGATCAGAAGTAGCATTCACATTGCCAACAAGGACAATCTGTTTTACAAAACATGGACAACTGAGCAAAAGGAATACACTGATAAAAAAAAACAAGAAGGTCAAGACAACACCCCACACAGAATTGGTCAAGAAGGAAGTAGCCAAAAAAGAAATGGAGGAGCTAATAATGAGTACATTGCCAGCCTTCTCAGAGCACGCATATTGGGTTCAGGCCCAATATGCTGCAGGCAATCTATTGAAGAAGGAGCTGCCTGAAAATCACTGCCAGTTCAGGTTGATGACAGTGAAAACTGGAATGTGGCCTATATGAAGGAGATCATTCAAGAGTTTTATGGAAAAACACAGGTGACCATACAACCCATGGTAGTTAATTACATCACCATCTCAGAGGAAAACAAGTGAGTTCTCAACAGTAAAGCATGTGCTAGGATATCCCCTGTGCTTTGCCACAAGTTCTTCACCACACTGTCATTCCTGGACCTCCTGATACCTCACATTGAAGAAGACTTCAACCCTCAGCTACAACATCTGCACATTATTTCCAACTCTCATTCAAGCCATTATAAGAACATGTGTACAACTTCCTCCTTGAAGCACCATACATGTACAACATCCGTGTGACCTGGAACTGGTTAGAGGTCAGATGTTGACCTGTAGTCAAGAAAGGCAAGCGAAAGGTTGGAGGAAAAGAAGAGAAAAAAAGTCAACTGGGAAATCACGGATGGATCACAACCAATTGCAAGTCTCCTTATGAAGACCTGTGTAGGAGATACATAAAGAGGAGGAAGTAGAAGTAGACAATATTAGCAGTATCTTTTACCTGAGGATTCTCAGCATTTATGAATATGAACAGTGATGTTAGATTTCTCAGCATTAACTTATACCTAGGAGTACTTGATGAAAGTATTTCATAGTAGAGATTCTTAGCACTGACTTTGACCAGAGGATTCTCAGCATTAATGTTTGAAACTTATATGTGCGAAGCATTGTGTTCAGTGATGTAATATTTCTCAGCATTAACTCATACTTGACAGTTGTTTGTGAATGTATGTATACTAGAAATTCTCATCACTGAAGTGAACTAGACAAATATTAGCATAATATGACCATGAGAAGAATCGTAATATTTCTCAGCATTAACTCCTACAAAGGAGTGACAAATAGACCAAAGCTGAGAAAGGTTCTCAGCAGTAACTTCTACCAAAGATATCTCAGCATTAACTGTATGATCTGATTAATGGTACATCTGTATACATATTTCTCAACATTTATTGATATATGGAAGTTATATTGTACAGTATAGTTTGCAGAAATTACAAAGAAATACTTCAACAGGTGTACAGTGCTATATGCTGTAGTCAGGGGTAATGCGCGTCTCAGCATTAACAGGTGTATCTCAGCGATAAGGTTATAGTGGTTCAATAGGAATGGATAATTTCATAAGCTTTTATTTAATTACTAATATAAGAGATCAGTTATATTTGCCACATAATTAACTACTGCAGCAGATAATGGTAGAATTGAGCTATTTCCTATGACAAAACACCCATAAAAGTACATTGATAGGACATATACATACATAAATCTTCTGTCATATATAGCAGAAATATGTATGTTATTCATAACATGCAAGGTATAGCAGATTCAGATGCAATGATATCTTCAAAAAGAGTAATTACTGCACATAGTAAGTATTTGTCTCATGTATTGGTGTCTCAGAACTAATGAGAGCATTCTCAGCACTAACGGCGAGATTCTCAGCACTAATGGTAGCATACATAAAATCCTAGCTATAGAAATATGTATGAACCTAGAACCAAAAATGTTTTTCCGAGTTAGAGGCAACCCTTATAAGAAACAAAATATGAATGCATACCTGGTAAATGCTTATAGTTATTAAATGGGAGTATCTGATATGTAGTATAATGTAAAAGAACCTAAAAACCTGCAAAATACAGTAAAATTAACATTTTTGTACCTGTTGCTTCTCGAGCACTAGTACATATATTCTTAATCTTTCTTATTTACATTGTAGCCTTACATAAGTAGATCACATATATGCAATAATATTCTGAAAAAGCAGATAACATATATATATGGAGACCATATATCCATATCTGGGAGTTAATGCTGAGACGCGCATCACACCCCATGAGGTTACCGACTTTGCCTGGTTACCATGGCAACGGATATCATATTTAACAGATTTCACCTATATCATAGGTTGCCCCAACACCTGGGCTATATGCACACAATAGGATTTCATGGTATTCCTATTTGGATTTTTTGGCCCCTGGAGGCCTAGTTGCATCACTTTCGCTGGAACAGGTGTCTTTCCCAGGGACTCAGTGATTAATCAAGTGTACTACCAAGTATATTGAAAATATCATCCCCTTCAGTGAGATAAATGATATTGGTCATCTCTACTTGTCAAAATATTTTGGGCACACAACATTTTCAACCAACAGATTTCAAGTGATTCCTGTCACAATATCTTCATTTCAAGCTATGGAACTACAACTCATGTGAACATGTGCTTAATGAAGAACTTTTAAATCAATACTTAGCTTAGAGTGACAGATGAGATGCCCAAATCAATACTTTGATAGATACTTGTAGAGTGACAGATGAGATGCCCAACATTTGCGTTTTGTTTGAGTATGTATTGAGGCTTCCCAGGTAACATGAAGTCAGAGGTCATTATGAAATGTAGAAAGTCTGTAGATAAAAATACTTAATTAATGTTCAAACGGTAGCATGAAGTTAAAACTTGAATAAACTGTGAAAATGATTTTTGACAGATGGTATGCTAGTTAAAATGCCAAAGATGAAGAGGTGAACATTGTTTTGCCCGTAGAAGTTTTCATAGAGTTGGCTCACCTTACAGGAGAATGGCCAATTAAGTGTCATATTTTCTCAGTAGATCATACTGCCTGAATGAAAAGGTATTCAGGGGGCATTCACTATTACATTATCCTGACAAGAGAACACAGTTAGAGGACCTTTGGAAGACCTTTAATTGAGCTATCATCTGTTCAATGTTGGCACTGTCTTATAAAGCAGGGACTGTAAACTTAATGAATTGTTGTTCAGCATGCAGGCCCATAATATACAGTCCAAAATTTCAAAATAGAGGCAGTTGATGTAAACATGGTAGGACCTTGTAGTCTGTATATTAATAGTACAAACATTTGAAATGTTGCCACTGCACTGAGGTCAATACCTTGTGTATGGCAAGAATTAGGGTAAGGATTTAACTACTTAAAGTATTAGATGTAAGTATTAGAATATTTACAGTAAAACTATGTAATCTTAAGTAAGGAGAATAGTCACCAGACTGCGTTAAACTAAAGCAAACCTAACAAGTCATTAAAGGAAAGTCAAAATGATAAGAAGGCCTATTGATGACAATAAGCACTGACAACAGCAGGTGAGACAACCATAGGACGGAAGTCAACTTGGGCGCCATGTCTGCCAGTGGCTGGCAGCATTGCAAAGGGAGCATAAGTATGTATACAATTGATAAAGGGTTAGTATAAAGGGATTGGCTTTTCAGAAAAAATTTAAAAGTAAAAGAATATTGAACTCTGAGTTTTTCAAATAGAATAAGTACTCCGTTTCCAATTTCTTTTCTTTCATGTTTTTAGTTGTCCCCAAGTCGTGTGTTAAGTTTTCCTTTATGCCTTCCAGAAGTACATCTCACCTCTGACTTCTGACCACCTGTCACTTGGTAGTCCTCGTCATGGACTCAGACAACATGCAATTCCTGGGGCATTGAATCTTTAACTCTTTGATTTAAAAAGCATTCATTGATAAAACGCTCTTACAATTTGTAGTTTAAGAATTTAGAATATATATATCATTTGTTATGGGAAAAGTGGGGAACAATTTAAGAAGAGTCCTCCTAAAACTGTTTTCTTTTTGTTTGGGGACTCTTTGGTTCACATTGCCTGGTGAGTACAAATCAGAATTTAGATCAAATTTAATTGGATTGATGAAGATAGCATGTCTTTGAAACCTAAAAATGTTTTTACAATACATGTTGTAGGTTTCTTAAGGGGGTGTTCATTAATGCTATTTTTTTGAATTTTTGACCCCCTCTCCCCCTCTTGTCATGTTTTGTCATGCTACCCTTGACCCTCCCCTCTAGGAATGACATCATGCTTAGTGGGCCCCACCCAAGAATACCCCTGGCTCTTTGATATTAACTGAGAATAAAAACTTCAGCATTCAATATCCCAACCGAACAATAAATTTTCCCTTGAAATTATTGAAATTGAAATTTTTAACGTGATGTCATGCACAACATGACCCCTCCTCTCTCCCTTGTTATTCCTGGTCATGGAACCATGAACCCTCCCTCTCCGACCCCTGCTGCATGACATCATTCATGGACAGCCCCTAATTTTTACATGAAATGGGATGAATCAAGTTGTGCTCATGTGACTGATGTTAACCAATGTCACCAATTAGTTTTTGACTATATTGATCCGATCATTATTAAGTTTGTGCAATATCTGTATGAACCTAGTTTATTGCAGGGATGTTGTGATCTGTAAATTTGAGTTTTCCGCTCAACACCTGTAGTTGGTCTAACTAATCTGTTAAGTTTCTTTTGTTTACATTGACCAAAACCAATCTTGGCATCAGATATATGATCTGACACATAGTGACTGATACCTTTTTTTTTTCTTATATAATAATTCAACATGACTAATTATTCAAGTTAACAGAGTGAGCCATGACAAAGGCATCAACGTCTCATTCTTTTTGCAGTTTCTGTTGCATGTATGTGCATGTGCTCAACACTAACAAGTAAAACAGACAAAGAAAATTGATTGAGAAATATAGTAGGTAATACAGTTCTGATTTAATCATTGACAACCTAATTTAAATGTTAAGATATCATGACTTATAAGTTGTCTTTCCCTTAACAACTGTTGACATCCTAGTCCTTCTCTGGCCAGCCTACCTCTTCCCTGGCCAGCTTGCTCCTCCCTTGGCCAGCCTACCCCCTCCAATCTAACCCATACTAGGACCATCAAGCAGTCCTAAGAAATGTTTGGGGTAAACGTGAGTCCTGAGATTTACAGGACCCTCAGGGATCATTCATGCTATGCTCATTGTGGTCATGGCCATAGTTTCAGGCATAGATTTGATAATGATTGGACTGTTGGGCCCTCTGGAGTTGTTCATACTGTATAATTTTGATCAAAGTGAGAGACGGGTACTGATGGGTTGGTGATCAGCGGATTGGGATGACTGGAAGGGCATTCCTCATCACAAAGAATAATTTAGTTGTCATGTAAATAGTATTAACTCTATTTAAATGAATAAATGAAAAATGCTGTTTTTGATACCCACTGATAATGCAGCACTGATAGCCCACTGCAAAGACAGGATGATTACCCTATTATTCACTGTAAATACAGGACTGCCTCAGATCTTTTTACCTGGTTAATAAACTTTTATATAGTGGTTTATATCAGCATCGAAAAAATATTTATTAAGTGGTACAACCTGCCACAGCCACCTACTCCGAACCAGGTAATACACCTCTTGTTGAGAATGTTTAGTCGCATGTCTAGTCGCACAGTGACACTATCATTTAATTGATCTTTTTCCCTGAAGAATTGTCTTTGCAGAAGTTAAATATTTAAGTATACGGGTTACATATTTACGTATGTGATAATATTGATAACATTTAAATGACATGCAAAATTATTCCTTTCTTTGACCTAATGTACCACAATGACTCTATTTCTATCCCTCATAGGACATTAAGGTGAAAGACTTTTAGATATACATTTACTATATATCTTGATAAAAGTAGTATCAGGTCACACACAATTATCTATTTATGTTTCTTTTCTCTTTTATATAATCTATATCTTCCTATTTCTATGACTATGAGGCAGGTGGTATAAACAGAGAAGTGTTCCCCTCCAGTGAAGGAAATATAATTCAAACCCCCTCCCAATGTGAGGGGTGCCTGGATCTAGATCTCCTGGTTTGGTGTCGTGACTTATACACAATTTGGTATACAGTAGTTGACATATATATAGGCAGTGGCCGACCCTCTGGTGTTGCTATAAACGGATACACAGACTTCTCTCTCTTAATATTAACCCCTCAACAATGGCTGCTCTTGAGCACAGTTAGCTGCCACTTTTTATATAATTGTAATGCATGCTTACCCCTTAAAAATACACCCAAAAATTGGAAACTGAGTGCTCTATAGTTCATTTGAAAATATGCCTTGGTCATGCCAGCCCCACTCTAATCCCTGTGGCTTCACTGACTCTGTCAGTATGTGTGAAATCCTCATACTTAGGCTGCCCCTTGCACTCCTACCGTCCCCTAGGCTAAGTTTACCAAACTCACTCATCAAATGTGAAAATCACACCCAACACTTAGTGCTCTCCTGCCCTCATCTTATACCCTGAACTGAGTGTTTATTATTTGCTCGCTGTGTATGGAAGCCATATTTTTTGTTATCCCTGGCTCTCAAATCTCTATTTGCTAATTAATTTGCTTTCTGTATAACTTTCAGCTTTTTAAATTCTAATATACATATACATATACATTAACAATTTAAATGAGTTAATGGAACTAACAAACTATAGATCAGCCCTGAATATGTGAGTTTAACCCTGGTCCTGGCATAATTTTACTAATTTATACCTTCATTTCCTCTCAATTATCAGCAGCCGTCTCTCATAAGCAGCCAGTTTTCTGATTTCCCAATGGTGGCTGTATCGGAGAGGGAACACTGTATAGCTACTTTGATACCAAATAAACACAACACTATAAATACAAAGAACTTCCTGCCACACAATGTCATGTTCTTGAACAGAATGTAATTGCTTAGGACAATATTCACAATGGAGTGTGAACCAAACAATTCTCAGACAAATAGAACATGGTTCTAGAAGGGCTCTGGATAGATTGGTATTCCATTTTACCACATAAAAAGAACTCTTCATTTTAAGTTTTCTAAACTACATGTGTTAGGTACACATCCTTAATATATTAATTTTAATTCTAACCTTCCTGAACAGACACAGGTCAGTTGCCTCATGAATGGCATGTTGTTTGAGAACATAATGAGGTCCACCAAGTGACAGCCAGTCAGAGGTGAGATGTCCTTCTGAAAGGCAATTGCAGATGTCCATACCAGATGTATGTTCCCCATTATGTATATGCATAAACAAACTCTTAACGCTCGACTTCAGACCAATACAAAGCATGGAAAGAGAGAAACTCATTTCATGAGAAGGGCCCAGTATGTGTCATATATTTGTCGACCTGCCCACCAAGTGACAGGCAGTCAAAGGTGAGATGTCCTTCTGGAAAGGCAGTCGCAGATGTACATGTTAGAAGTATGTTCCCCATTATACATGTATAATGAAACACTTAATGCATGCCCTATGGCCAACAGAAGTCATGAAAAAAAAGAGAAACTCATCGTAGGATAATGGGCCCAGTATGTGTCACATTTGTCAGAATTTGAATGGCATAGAGTTCAAGGGCCATTTAGTATATATCTATTCTGACAGTATAATGGACAAGTGGACTCCTTTGAGCTACCATTTTTTAATGCCAGTGCTCAAAACTAACATTCTATGGAACAGCTACTTTAAATGTACTGTTCTGTGTGCCATAGTTTTATAGCTATTTAGACTACCATAGATGGATAACAATTGGAGGCTTAATAATTGACAGGTGGTCAAAGATTACATAATTATGATATTGACAACCTCAGCATTATTGAAGCATTATTGAATAACATACAAAATCTATTTAAACAACCATGTTTCAGTTTCTGAAGCTGTCAGTAAGCTGCCTAATGTTTTCACACTATTTGGAAGCCCTTCATATTTTCTAGGAACCGTGTTAGGTCTGCTTTCAGAGAAGGTAAACAAATTGGCCTCTCTATATTTTGGGATTGAATATGTCCCTGCTCACAACCATGAAGCTGTCTCTTGTGCTGCTGTGGGAGTGGCTATGTTTAACAGAAGATGTCAATCATCATTGACGTCATGACTTACATGCTCCATATAAGTCCATGTCTCCCACCTATCACTTCATTCTGTGCCTCTCCATCCTGAAGTGAAGACACATCACAGCCGTAAGCTTCTGCCTGACGCCAACATATCTCACAGGGATCAACAACAATAAGTGAGTTTTACTTTTATATGTGATTAAAGTTATAAGTAAGATTTAAAAGACAGTTACAAAAATCTTTCAAAAATCTGCCCTACAGAATATAAAACAATGATCCTTATTCCATAATAGAAGTCCCAAAGAATACAGGACTTTATCATTCTAAAATGATCAGGAATTCTACTCTGAAATGTTTGTAGTTAGTTCAAGTTTATTATTACAATTTGTATTACTATTTAATTAATTCCACTAGAAATATCAGCAAGCAGCATAAATCAGATGTAACTTTGTTACCATAGCATTTCAGGCAATGGGTAAATCATTCCAGGATAGTTTGTCTTGCACCGGTTAAGATTCTGTTCTCACAGGTCACTTTCGACAAAGATTACTTAAAATTCTGAGATGATATTAACTGATACTGGCTAATAATGTATCATATACTGTTAAGAAAATGATATTATATTATAAGTCATGGACTTAAGGGATCAGAAAAGTATAAAAATGAGAGAACATATAATACAAATATACATGAAATTTTATTTCTTAATAAATGTGTAGGCAAGTAAGATGCATATATTGATACCTGTACTCTTTAGAGTGAAACAAGTGGCCTATGAAGGCACCTCCAAAACTCGTGGGCTTAGAGAGCTGCAATAACACTTGGGCATGTGAGCAGAGATAGATAGGTGACTTGAGATAGGAGTACTGGTTTGTGAAGAGTAGAGCAGACAATCTCTCAGACTGACATTGGTCAAAGGAAGCTCAGTTGCTTATACTATTGCATTTGGATTGAATAAACATTGACCTTTCACACCAGTGTTCTCTGTCGTCCCTGAATTAGGAACTAGGTTCTAGGGTGATTACTGATCATAAGGAATTGGAAGACTGTGATTGGCAATGGTTTTATTGGAATATCTCACATGGAAACTTAGCGGAATGTAGACTAATCTTCCATGCAAAAAGTAAACCCCATAGTTCAAAATCACAACTTTACCTTCTGTTATTATGTGTATATGTTTGACATTAGCCAAAAAATAATTCTTGTGTTTAGTTTTTATAGGTCAGAAAGAAGGATTGATAGCTCAGATCCTATTTTCTACATTTATTTTGTCAGCATGAATGATTGTCTCTGATCTTGTTGAAAACCTATACACATACTGTAATTCTTTCTAAGATCTAGATTACATGTTTGATTTTCTATTCATTTGTGCATATTCGTTTTTTTCTTAAACATTTTCACTTTTGATTTAACATATGTACACATTTATAGTGGTTTTGTTCAAGGATATGCCTACCTTTGCCAATCAATGTCTCCATGTTGTGATTACTTCATGTGATTTCAGTCCCCCCATGCACAAAAGTATCACAGGTTCTTTTTTGAATTAATAACAGCCTACTGTGACCCAGAATACTGATGTTGACAAAAGGGGGCAGTTTGGAGGATCAGCTAGACATCAGACAAAGTAACAAGAAAACCTAATTAAAAGAAATGAAAAATTTGCCTGACACAGTGATAGAATCATAAATTTGGTGAATTTGGTGATCTTCCAAATAACTGTTGTAAAGTATTTCCATCATAAATTTGATCTGGAAAGAAAGAGTGTACATGTCTTGTGATTGGCAAGTCAGAAAATAATAAAGTTGTCCCTTTTATTCAAATGGAGAATCAATGAAGGAAAAAAAAAGAGCACTGAAGGAGCATGTGACACCTTGTGACACTTTGAGAACAATAATTGCCGCAAAGGGGGAACCATGTGACTAGAATGGAACATGAATATTTATTAAGGGCCTCTGATACAGATGTATTCATGTCCCCTAGAAATATTTTCTTATATAAAGATAATTCAAATAATTATATTACACTTCTACTGATACTTCTTATTACACCTTTATCACACACTTCCTCTGAAAAATGCCCATAAGCAATTAAGTCACCTTCATGTTGACACCTGTGTGTAGGCAATCCTGTAATGGTGAGATAACTATACAGATTTCTAACATAAATATAAAGAAATAAAACACAGACCTAATAGACAGTGTACCAAATTGCAATGGTTGGATAGATTTTTTCCAATTACAGGCACAATGAAGTTGACACTGACGATCGTTGCTCTGGTGCTGGGAGCTGTCCTCGTGGTCCCGAGTGATGCTCTTACAGTGTCTGTCCTGGTAAAGTATATATAGATAACAAGAAAACCTAAATGGAGATATGACCTTTAGTGGCAAATATTTATCATGAAAATAACATTTTCTTATCTATAGTTAATACATGAAGTCATATGCAGATTACAGATTTATAGTCCTAGCGTTCCACTATAGAGGCTGTCATTATTGGAGGACACAAGGGGGAAAGGTCAGGAGAATCCAGACCCATAACACCAGTCAACATGCAAAAAATTAGATGATTATGTGTTCGAAAACTCCATAAGTTGTGAATGCACAGAGAATTGTTTAATCTGACCATTTCATATGTCATCAAATTTTTACTGCCAAACAAAACAGTTTCCTAATTTTTCAAAGTTCGACCTAACTTAACCAGAAACCAAGAAGTGCTACTGTCCCTGACCCACCTGGTATGTAATATATGCCTGGTGCTTGTCCCCTGTTGCAGGGCACACAAGCAGAACTTATAAAAGGGGATACAGTAAAAGGACACACATAAATAATTATATAATCTTGTTGAATTTCAGTGGACATCTCCACCCATGGCCGCCTGGATCATCAGGGCACAAATTGCAGGTGTTAACTACCAAATTCCAGCTTTCGTAAGTAGGGACCCCTTCATGGGTTTATATAAAAAAGAAATTCACATTACTTTGATAAAATATGATTTATGCATTTGTAAATGCTTTTGTTGTTAGACATTATAGACCATATATTTCATACATGTACAGTTAAGATGATGTGCCTAGGAGAATGACTAATAAGACTTAAAAGTAGAAATTGTGGAGTTGAATGACATGAACATAATCCTTTTTCAGTCTACTGGTCTGCCTGACAGAATACCACTGGACTGTCCAGGCAGTGCTCAAGTCTACATTCACTCAGGCTATGTATGTTTGATTGCTCTGCCACTTCTCTTGTTTAAAAGACTGATCTAACCAAGTGCTTTTCACTTAAGTATTTTCATGATTAATGATATCTATACAATATGTCTATTGTCCTGTACGTCTGGTGATACCAAGCCAATCACCCAATATAACCTAACGGCATATCATCAAGTTAGATTAACATAGACCGTGACCCTCAGAGAGTTTGAGTGTAAGAGCTCGTGATGTTTATTAAGACACATCAATTCATATGTATAGACTTGTGAACAAGTTTCCTGCTTAACAAAACAATGTACATTATTTTCATACCAATAATACTTGTATTGTTGCCATGTCTACGTATTTATGAAATTGACAATAATAAAATAATTGTCTGCATAATTGTCTAAATACCAAGGATGACATTTTTTTGATGAAACTAATGCTAACATAAGCTTTAATCTAATTTTAATACAATGTTAACTTCATGCAATCTATGTTATATAGACTATGGGCTGGTGAACCAACGTACTAGTTAAGTAAATGAAGCATCAATATAGCCAGTTATAAGTAAATACATTTATAACTACTAGCTATATAATGATATTATAAAATATAATTTTATCATGATATAAAGTATTTCTTATTAATTATTTAGAAGATATTTAAAGCTTCACCACCTCAGGATATATAATGCTGTAGGGGACACTATTTCATTTCTGCATTATCTTTTTTCCTCTAGTTTTGCTCATCGAACACTGATTGTCAAGGTACAGCAACTTGTCAATTAGCCTCCTTTCCAGCGGTTACTGGGGCAGCAAATAAGGCCCTTTGCGCGGTAGGCCCATTTGGAAGCACTTTTGTCTTTTAATACTTTCCTAGGTAGTCTAACTATGAAAACATATCTTGAACATTACAGATGAATTTCATTGCTTACTGACTTAAATGATATCCATTTGAAGGGACAATAATAGAGAGAAAAACATGGCTATTTAAGTAGACACCAGACAGTCTACACCATGGTGTAAGAAACTCCTTTGAAATATCAAGTCTTTCATGATGTTTCCTTATTGAATTCCTATTTAAAAGATTTATTAATTAGATTTAATTTTGTTTCCTGACCAAACTAGACAGTCGTACCCTTACATACAACCCAGTATACACCTTGATGTAAACTAACCTACAGGTACAATATTAGAAATCTGCTGTCTGTGGCAGGTAGAATTACGAGGCAAAATATTGTATGGTGAAATAAAGGCTGTAGCAATTATGAGGTGACAGGAGCAACATCAATTTCATGATGGCAAGAGGACAGAAGTTGAACATTTGATGCATAAAGCTATTCAAGTACATAATACAAACCAAATTATGTTTTTATCATGCTTATGTGATCAATGTTTTTGTTCATTGCCATTGGCAGGCATAGATATAGGAATGTGGAGGACCCAGACTGCACAGAAAACCAACCAGTGAACCATGAATGTTGATGGGCAGAGAGCGATCAATTTCCGAGAAACAAGACTTACAAAACTAGATTTTCATAAAGATAACAGAGCAATATTGACATTGCCAATGCCACTTTCTTATTCTCCTAGACATATCATAAAGATAAATGTCAATAGAGACAGTAAGTTTTAGCTCCTAACATATTTGGCATCTGCATGTATTTACAGCTTGAAATAATGGAACTCATTTGCTACCACTCATTTCTCCATCTCTTTTTTATTGTAACAAGCAAATAAAGTTTATGAACATCAGTAGTTATGTGTATACTAATGCTTCTACCTGAATTGCAAAATAAAGATTATAGTAACTCATGATCTCTCTTATCTGTCATTATTCATAAATTAAATACCTTTTTGTTCAGTAATAAACATCAGAGTTAGCTCTGTTTTTCAGTTCATTACAAAAATGAAAAATGAGAAAAGGTGACCTATATAGAGAACAATAAATAATACTAGTGGTAAATAAATTGTACACAAAATATCAAATACAGTCACATGTCTAACCAATCAAAATGGCTTTGAAGATAAGCACTCAAATCTTTTAACAATTACAATCACATATCCAACAAATCAATATAATCCTTATTCATAGAATTTATAAATTTCATAAAGACAGTCACACTTTCAGAATTTTGCAGATCGGCACTCAAATTATTCCAATATTTGAGGCCACAGAAGAATGGATTTTTCCTGAAAGACCAATGAATTTTGGATGGAATTACAAAAACTTTCTTATTAAAATGTCTAGTTACACGAACAGGAGATTTATATAGCCTCAGTCTTCAAACTATGTTTATACATTTGTCTCAAAATTTGTACAATGCGTCTTTGTTCAAGTGAGTTCAATTTACACATGCGGTGAATTTCATTACGAGTATATCTATCTGTTAGTTTAATATTCAAACATAATCGGAGAGCATTATTTTGAAGAATTTGAAATTCACGTTTTTGCTCTAGAGTAGAGCATAGTAAAAACATACCATTATAGTCAAAATTCAGTAATATCGTTTGCGTATAAACAGAAATAGCATTGTAAGTGTCAATATATTGTCTTTCTTAATTGAAATAGCTTATTAGATACTACTCTCTTTGTATCATTATAATTATGAGCATATGATAAATCCTTATCAATAATAGTACCCAAATACTAGTACTGGTCTACTGGCAATAAAGAGTGATTACCTGCCTTAAACAAAGGCTTATCACTTCTAGTTAATATACTGTCACCACTTCCAACAATAAGATATTTGGATTTACTCAGATTGAATCGCAGGTTATTCTCTATTCCCCAATTTATAAAACAATCAATATCCGATTGGATCGAAGTAAAAATATCATAACAATTTTTTGAGGACTAGTGTAACACACAATAATTGTTACAAAGACTTATCCTAACATTATTTAGCACTCGAACCACATTGTTAATATAAAAAATGAAGAGACTTGGACCAAGAATTGTTTCCTGACCAATACCTGAGGTGACATGTTTAAATTCTGACATTTTACCATTAAATCAGTCTGAACTCTATTTAAATAGCTAGCAAACCACATCATAGCCTGGTGGTTAAATCCAATATCAATAAGTTTCTTTACTAATAATTTATGATCTAGAGAATCAAAAGCCTTGTAAATATCGAGAAGCAATAAACAAACAGATTTTCCCTCATCATAATTCCAATGTATATCATTTACTAGGTTGAAAACTGCCTCATGGGTTGACTTATTTTTTAAAAACCATATTGAATCTGTCATTATCCAATCAATAATACTACTACCATCACGCTGAAGACGAGTATAGGAGTTAATCAATTGACATACTCCAAACTTCTTCATAATACCGCATAATTTAACAACATTCAGATTTGATCGTTTGGAAAAGTCAATATTAATATCACCAAGTAACCACTTTTCCGATCTATTGATAATCTTAATTCATGGCTTCACTGGGCCGGAAGGTGGTCTATACATACATGAACAGACTAATTTTCTATGCTGGGGACGGTAAACCAGAATTGTTATAACCAAGATATTTGGTTATTCTAGTACACTCAGGCAGAATTTTACAATCATGACCAGGTTGCATCTACATATATACATACTCCTCCTCAAGACCATATTCTAGAATTAACCTCAGACATTGCTCTATCTAACCTGAATAGCTTCTTACCATAAATTGGTACGAATACATCATTAAATAAAGGCTTAAGCCAGGTTTCAGAGCAGAATAGAAAATTGGTGAATTTAAAGGTATGTCTAATTGCATCAATCTTATTATATATACTTCTACAATTTAAATGAACAAATGATAATCCAGAACTATTTGCTATTGTATTTGCATTACATGGTAATCTCATATTACAAATTTAGAACTAGAGTGAATACATATAAATGGAAGAGCCGGCCACCAGCTGGGCCCTTTGGTCAACAGAACAAGGCATTGCGCTGACTGTATATGTATTGTAGTAATATTTATGGATGTAGAGATACGTTCACATCCTTGAGTTCAGGATTCTGCTCGATTTTCTTCTTCAAGAGCATCTCAAGACACTCATACTTGAATTTCTCCCAGGGCAGTGATGTCTTTATTGACTTGTGTAAGCGACATATCTCATAAGGGTTTGTTTCGTTCATTATGCGCTTTCCTAGGTCATCTAGGATGCATCATCGGATGCAAACTTTTTCTTTCAAAACTGCATGATTTATTTTGTCCCGTGCTCCCAGCCGCCTGGAACACCCCTTTTCCTGCCAGCTAATGCCTTCACTATACGGCCTAAGCATTGACTGGGTCTCTGCTATATACGTTTTACACACTCTCCATCGCTCTCCACTCAATGCGCCGGGGTAATAAATATATTGGCCCCAGTCAAGCAGAACAATATAATCTCAGGGGCAACAGTTGTCCCTGCCTGAATCGGAACTCTCTGCTTTTTTTTCCGCATTTTTTTCATATAACTTTTTAAATGTTCATCAAAACTACAAGCAGTGAGCAAGTGAGAGGTAGCTTGGATCTTGTGGACATAATCAACATGTCACATATCTAATTTCTAGAAGGATTCTAATTTTTATGATTTAATGAAAGATGAAAGTGAACCCTTGTCTTTTGCTGTAATTGATATAACCACTCGGCTAGTGCCTCATGATTATATATATAGCCAAAGACTCTACCAAATACAACATGTTTACAGGCAAACATTTGTCTTTGTTAAAATTAGACAGTACCATATATATATAATACAGTGTATATGTAGCCTACACTATGGACAGTTGAATGATGTATGAGTTGTGGGTATGTTGATTGATTAGGGAGAGTCATTCTCCACTGAGCTTCTGTTTGATGCAGCTAGTAAATACTCAATGAGTGTTGTTCCTGTTTGTTTGGTTTTTAACCCTTTGAACGCTAGTTGCTGTTTTATGGTTGATTAATAATTGGGGAACTGTTTATGATGTTAATTCTTCTGCCTTTGTTACTCGCTTTCGTATATGCTAGTCAAGTGGTAGGTAAGTTCACGAGATGGGCGCTCATTTCCACAACGCGAACAACGCTTGGCTGTAAGTCAGGTATATTCGGTGGATCACTTGTACGCGTACAGAGCCAGTGCAATGATGGTTAATATTCCTAGAGTCACAAGTCCAATTGATAAAGAGAGTAAGCTTTCTTCTAAGAGTCCGCCTATTCTTTCATCCGCTCTCAACACAGTAATTCCTCCAACAGTCACCAGATGTCCTTTCTACGTATAGCTATCTAAACCCCTGCGAATCCTCAAGACTCGTGTATGTCCAAACGTAATAGTGCTCTCCGCCGTTCCCAGAGGTTTTACTCAATATTTAGCAGTCTGGTATTGATTTTCCCTGAGCATCGACGCTTGCTGGGAGATGCACCCTGTCTGCTATTGCGCAACAGGTATATTTACACCTACCAGCAGCTCATGCTACCTTTATACTATAATGATGTAACAATTCCTGTAATTTGGAATACTTTCTTTAATTCCCTTATTTACAACTGGTGACGTTCTCTTCATTATATTTCTATAAAACTAATTTCATGCACAAAGTGATTTACTCTCTACCTTTGTGCACCTTTCCCTATGCCACCAAAATTTCACTCAGGATTAAGGAAACTACCAATGTACTATAGCAAATAGCCCCAAACTATGCCACATAAGGCACACAATTCATTATCAAGATCTATGTTAAGGTATATATAACATATAACAAATTATTTTTAACCTTTAAATTGTTAGATGTACTATATTATAAATAATGTGTGGGTTTTGAAACAATATCTGATATTTTTTGTGTGTGAATGGTTAGCTTGTAATTCACTATTTTGATGATGATTGAAAAGATGCCTCAAGGCATCTGGCGTGTTTTAGCTGGCAATGCCTCAACATATCTGGTGGACGGAAAGGGTTAACAGTGGCGGATCCAGGGGGGGGGGGGACAAAAGGGGCAATTGCCTCCCCTAGACCAAAAATGAACTCTCGTAGTTTTGACATATCCGAGGAGAAATTTTGCAAGGTAATTTAGGGGTGACGTCAAAATTCAGGGGCTGTGAACCTGAGAGGCTGCGACAGGCTGCAGCAGAATGTTAGTTACAAGCCCTATGTGCCATGACTGGCTGCAGCATTCTAAAACTCATTGCTTTCTCATTAAAGGGGACAGACACCACCCTTTATCAATATAATTATTAAGGAGAAAGATAGAATGGAACTTTTCTTTTATGTTTGTATATGTTACCTACCCTAATCACCCCATTAAGGCTAATTAACTAATTAACTAATCAGTCATTGAGGTCATTTAAGGACATTAATTTAGTGTCCATACCCTCTTCATACCAGGCTGCAGCCCATTGCAACAGGCTGCGACCCTTATTACCTTCCAGTGGAGGCTACATGGTGTCAAGTCACTGACTATTGGCTGCGACCTGCTGTGGAGAATTATGATGTCTCCCCTTATGGGGGGTGGGGGCAGATATCTTGCCCCCCCTAGAAGACAGACCCTGGATCCGCCCCTGGTTAAGTCTTCCTCAAGACTAGAGACTGATATTGATTTTCAGTAGATAAAGAGATGAAAGTCCACACCAACAGGGAAAGGGGTCAGGTTGGACCCTTTGAAATCCTGCCCTTCATGACTGTTAATGGTTCCCCCAAGCATTGTCATTAGTTGGCACAAAGGTGAGACAACAGACACACATGAGACAACAGAATTTGACCAACACTGGGCAAATTAAAAAATCAGTCCATTGTCAGTCCTAAAAGTGTATTGGTCGAGAATTAGTTTGCATTTTCTCTTGGCAATCTCCTCATTGTTCATACCGAACAATCTTTAGGAAGCTAAATTTGGAGCTCCCAAATGAAATAGGAAAATACCCCAGGAGGGAGTTCAGTGTAAACCCCCATTTTCATTTACAGTGAGTGAACCCCCTTGGACCTCCCCAGCTCCAAACCACAGGCAATCCATCCATAAATACACCAGGTTACAGTTAGACACATTCTCCTCTACCACACCCATACATGATTCACTGGATATTTGAAAGGCAGTGAGGCACAGTTAGGCACATACTGCCACACCTACGTAACTATAGAGTGCCCCAGCATACATACAAAAAACTACATACAAAGTCTAGTTATATTCTTTACAAGGTACATCAGTTATGTATCATACTTTACCATGTGTTGGCAGACAAACATTTGGCTTTATGAATATTAAATGGCAGGCTCCGATTGACAAAATCAATAGTGTAAGGCTTGACTTCTATGGTCCTTGCATCTGCAGTTTGATGGTAAGATGATGTGTGCAGATGATGCAGATACAACACTCTGTGGTTAGCTTTGCAGAGATGGAGGCAATCAGAGTCAGCGTATTTCTTTTGTTCCTTTCTTTTGGTAAGTACGCACAGAGGTTTGTATGTTTAGCCTGAGATGGGTCTTAATTTGGTTTCCCTAAATCTCTGTCTGTTTTGACATTATATTCCCTTTGATATTTCAACTATTGATTGATATGTGGTACATATAGCATAAGCTTGTCCTGTATGCAATTTATTGTCAAGTGGTAGATCCAGGAGGGATGTCCTGGGGGTCATTACCCCCCTTTTAATTTACTTTTAACTACAAAAAGAGGGGAAAATTTCACATGCATATATGCGCAAATGCACGCTGTTTTAGTACTTCACCTTTATGCTGATCCCCCACCCCTCTTTCGAAAACCCTGTATCCGCCCTTGCGCCTAGACAATATTTCAAGTCCAACCACAGTCGAGGGCTATATCTGACATAATATATACCACAGGCCCTTTTGATTGGTGTTTGAACTATACTAGTATGCTGATCAGCTGGGTAGATCATTTTGCCCTCAGCCTGGACCAATAGAATATATAAAGGTAGTTCATGCAGGGGTTCTTTTACAGTCCTAGGATGGTCAAACAGTGAAGGTCTATCATAAGGTTAAAGACATTTTAGTTCGATTATTGGTCACAGTATGCCTACTTTCCATCCTGAGTTCAATCTATAAATGAGACGGTTGCAGTGCAGGCAAGTCCGCCCTCCCCCTCCCAAACACTGGGCTACTTTATGAATTTCTATCTCCACAATTCAAGACTCCTACCACCCCTCCCCTAGAATGACCACCATGCTCAAAGACCACCGTTGGCTCAGTGGTGGATCCAGGATTTTGAAAAAGGAGGGGGGGGGGGGGTACTTTTGGGAACATTTTTCTTTAATGACTTTTGGGCCGAATTTAACATGAGATAAATGTAAAATTGGCCAAAAAAATGGATGTGTGTGTGGGTGCGCCCCCCCCCTAAATCCGCAACTGTCAACATTGACTGTATGGTATTGTTGCTTTTCAGAATATACATCCGGTGATTTCTGCTATGCTAACCTTGGTAGGGAGCGCTGTTTCTGGGCCCACAACACCTCTTTGTCTCAGCTAGAGTCCCAGGAGATGTGCGGACAAGATGGCGGCCATCTTTATATTCCGGAAGGCAATCCCGATCCATGGACAACTATCGCTACCTTAGGATCGCTAAACCAGTATGTTTATTCTGATTTGATTCTGATTTACCAGTTACGAATAATATTACAGCTACACTAAGATATGTGACGTGGGACCATTACCTAGATGCTTTTTGTGACACTGTTGATAATGGCCTGCTACAGCAGTTGTCTGTTTTGCCATTTTTGTGACGTCATTGCTGTTTGTTAAAAAAGATACAGCCTGTCTTCTTTTTTTGTACCTGGTTCCATGGATGTGATACGTATTATACTTTTCCAGAACTGACAAGTTGGCACACAGTGAAAATGTTCTAAAATGTTTTCTAGATAGCTTCAAAAGTGAAAACTTGAAACCCATTAAGAGTCCTTAATTGATTAATCCTAGAAATTCTACTGGTCAAATTTGAGTTTTGTAAATAGTCACGAATAAATGATAACAAAAAGGATAAATGATGGAAAATATGGAAAATATAACCACACCAACACATACATTTGAATGACTCCTTTCTGATATTCTATATTCAGATATATTTCATACATCTGATATTCTATATTCTGATATTTTTTAAAATATTTTTTATATTTCTGATATTCTATATTCTGATATATTTTATACTTCAGATGTTCTATATTCTGATATATTTGATAATTCCAATAGTGATGAATTCAATACTTCTGATGTTCTATCAACTGAAATTTCATCTTTCAGTTATCCAGCCTTCTGGGTATATTGGACTGGCCTCACTGATGCAGAAGAGGAGGGTACATGGAAAACTGTGTTTGGGAAGATTCCCCCTTTTGTACCTCCAATGACAGACAACGATCAGACCAAAAACTGCCTCTGTGCTAACGCAAAGTCATTTGTTCTGAGACCCTGTACTTGTGCAAAAGCCTCCAGAATAATACTATGCCAAGGTAGGTAAAACTTGGATAAAAGGAGGTGGAGGTGGACAAAACTTGTAGTCGAGGTGGGTAAATGTTGTAGTCGAGGTGGGTAAAAGATGTAGCGGAGGTGGGTAAAAGTTGTAGCGGAGGTGGGTAAAAGTTGTAGCGGGGGTGGGTAAAAGTTGTAGCAGAGGTGGGTAAAAATTGTAGTGGAGGTGGGTAAAAGTTGTAGCGGAGGTGGGTAAAAGTTGTAGCGGAGGGGGGTAAAAGTTGTAGCAGAGGTGGATAAAAGTTGTAGAGGAGGTGGGTAAAAGTTGTAGCGGAGGTGGGTAAAACTTGTAGTGGAGGTTAGCAAAGGTTGTAGTGGAGGTGGGTCAAAATTGTAGCGGAGGTGGGTAAAAGTTGTAGTGGAGGCGGGTAAAAATTGTAGCGGAGGTAGGAAAAGTTGCAGCGGAGGTGGGTAAAAGTTGTAGCGGAGGTGGGTAAAAGTTGTAGAGGAGGTGGGTAAAAGTTGTAATGGAGGTGGGTAAAAGTTGTAGCAGAGGTGGGTAAAAGTTGTAGCGGAGGTGGGTAAAAGTTGTAGTGGAGGTGGGTGTAAGTTGTAGCGGAGGTGGGTAAAAGTTGTAGCGGAGGTGGGTAAAAGTTGTAGAGGAGGTGGGTAAAAGTTGTAATGGAGGTGGGTAAAAGTTGTAGTGGAGGTAGGAAAAGTTGTAGCGGAAGTGGGTCAAAGTTGTAGCGGAGGTGGGAAAAGTTGTAGCGGAGTCGGGTAAAAGTTGTAGCGGAGGTGGGTAAAAGTTGTAGCGGAGGTGGGTAAAAGTTGTAGCGGAGGTGGGTAAAAGTTGTAGCGGAGGTGGGTAAAAGTTGTAGCGGAGGTGAGTAAAAGTTGTAGCGGAGGTGGGTAAAAGTTGTAGCGGAGGTGGGAAAAGTTGTAGCGGAGGTGGGTAAAAGTTGTGGCGGAGGTGGGTAAAACTTGTAGTGGAGGTTAGTAAAGGTTGTAGTGGAGGTGGGTCAAAGTTGTAGCGGAGGTGGGTAAAAGTTGTAGTGGAGGTGGGTAAAAGTTGTAGCGGAGGTGGGTAAAAGTTGTAGCGGAGGTGGGTAAAAGCTGCAGCGGAGGTGGGTAAAAGTTGCAGCGGAGGTGGGTAAAAGTTGCAGCAGAGGTGGGTAAAACTTGTAGCCATGGTAAGTAAAGATTGTAGCCAAGGTGGGTACAACTTGTGGCAGAGGTGGGTAAAAGATGAAGCCATACAAAGGAAGCCTACAAAGAGGCATTAAATTCTATTTTTTCACATTGTCTGTTTGTGACGTCACACACAGCAAAGTGTACTTTGCATACTGCACAAGCTTATTTTGACACTTATTTTGTATAAGAAAATTGTGTAAAGAATTTGAACTAATAAAGATAATCCTATGCAATTTGGCATAGGGATAAGTTGGATGGTGGGCATCATAGGACCATGAGAATTTATACTCAGTGTCGGAAATTAAGCTGCGCCTGCACCTGACACGCACATTTTCGCGGCCTGGTGCATGCTTTTTTTAAAGGTATGCACCCACAATGTGCATACTTTTAATGACCTATATAATAGCTATGTATTACGAGGGTGCATTGGTGAATATTCGAGTGCATAGCTTAAGGATGAGTGCATCTGATGGGTGCACAAATTATAAGCTTTTTTTCCAACACTGATTCACTGGCTCATCTCTTTAAGGCATTGCTCTCAAAATTTGTCTAGTGATTTATTGAAAGGATCACAAGCTTTAGTCTCTAAATCTTGTCTTACATGCAGCTTATAAACATGAAACATATTTGACCTTAAAAAATACTCTATAAAGCATACACATACAGTAAAAAATGGAATAGAGTTGAAAGGAAATGATGAACTCAAACATACAGCAGGACTAGATATACAAAAAAAGAGTGTTAGATTAAGAACCGACCAGGCTGCTGACGGAAGGAATGCCACACTTTACATGGAAGGGAACACCAACTCTTCACAAAATCTCGTGTCATTGTTTGTGGTGTTTTGGTAAGTATATGCTCATTCTAATACTAATGTTACATAATCTGTTGTATTTTATTGTTCATACCACATTCTGATTGAAGAACCAAAACGTGGCATGAATACTCAATAGATCCACCCTTGCAAAAGTATTCAGGTGCTGTGCCAGTGTTTTTTCTTAAAGGGACGGCATCGTCCATCTGTTTCTAAGGTAACTTTAAAAGCAAGTTAGATGTAGGTCTTTCAACAGTGACATCCTTATGATTTTCAAATTGACAAGAATCGCATTAGCTACAACACCCTGTTGCATGGTGGCCAAATTTATTTCTAACAATGTTAACCATGATCCTGCAATACAGCTCCTATACATTTTATAAGCTCAAGTACAGAGCTAACATTATCTTACCATAGGAATCAAAAGAAATGTCCAAATGATATGTATGGACAAATTTTGTGTTGATGAATATGACTTCCCTGGCCCCAGACTGGCTGAGACACATAAGAAAATGCAAATCAATATTGTAAGTTAAATTCCATTGTCATAACTTTAAAAAAAAACACAATCACATGGTGTGCTGACCCTCGCTGTTATAGACAAAGCTGCAAACCCTCAATGAGACCCATTATGCGTCACATAGAGCAAAAAAACATTGCACATGCATTTGTAAATGCTTCAGTACTTAAAAAAGCCAACAATGTGAAATGTAAGCAAAAAAATTTGTGATTTTTGTGAAAAACGAAATTGGTCATATGTTGCACACTCATCAAAACCTTGTTGGCATATACACTAATAGGAACTATCAATGGTTACTTAACAATAATTATCAAGAGATCGCTAATTAGGTCACATGACCTAGTTTCCATGTTCTTTAAACATTCTGGTAACCATGGCAATAGTATGCACAATTTTCGAAAATATTACACATATAAAACTACACAGAGTTTGATTTTTAGTCAAATTCTAGCTTATTTTACTATTTTTGGTCATTTCCTATATAACTATTGACTGTAGGCTTATCGAATTGTGTGTCAATAGCCCCAAATTGGACGGTCACTTATGCAAAAAGTCCCTGACCTCCTGGGTGAGTTGTTCACCTGCTGCACCATGGGCCCCCTTTCCCACACCAGTTCCTGTTTGACCAACTACAGTGGCCTGTTTCATAACAAACTTCCAAACAGGAGTTTATGTTTGCTTACGGAAACTGTATGTGAGTTTGAAACTCTGGTACATGGCTGTTTCATAACATTCCTTGCATAAATACTCTCGGAAATGCACCCCAAACTTGTGGAAATGCACCCTGAACTCGCATAAATGCACCCCAAGCTCGCGTACTTGCACCCCAAACTCACATAAGCGAAAACAAAACTCACGTAGCTACGATGAAGTGAAAAGTTGATCGTAAGTTATGAAATGCAAAATTTATGGAGGTTTATTATGAAATAGGCCACTGTTCTGTAAAGACCAGAATTTGGTCTACTGGTGGTTAAACCAACATTTCTGTAAGGTTGTGTAATGATGGTATAACCAAGGTTGTGGGAGGTTGTGTAAGGATGGTTTAATGGTCGAATAACTATAGGGGGCAATGCTCTTTTCTCTCTGTATCAATATTAATGATGTGATGAAGGCAACCAATCAGTCCGTTTTCTAATTACACGTTTGAGGTCGACAACCCAAGTTTGTCGTTTGTCGTTTCTCGTTTGTTGGTGCAGTGGTGAAGTAGAACCAAACCTTTATTATGGTTTGACCAAGTTTTCAAGCTGGCTGAGTAAGCATGGTCCAATAATTACGTGTAGCCAATGTTCTCTTTTCTATGTATCAATATTAGCTATGTGATAAGAGCGTGTAACCAACTAGATGCCCATTAATGTATGATGGGGCTTTGTTATTATCATAAATCTGACATGTTTCCCATGTTTTTTTCCCAAGGGTATACATTTTGAATGCTGACTTTAAAAGTCTACCAAAATATTATTACTAATTATAAGTAAATAACTTTTTATTTAGGACTCTGAAGATATGTACGGATTCGACGCTATTAAATTCTACTGCATGCTGGAACATGAAGGCTTTGTAGTTTGAGATTGTTTCAGGTTAAATACAATTGTTTTGAAAAATAAACAACAAAAAAAAACACTCATGATCAGGTTTTGACCAATGAAAATTCAAAGTATTCACAAATGCAATGGTTTTGGTTTTGCAACAGGATTAATATTAGTTTTTTCTCCTTTTTTTTTTTTTTTTAGGACGGGGAGGGCAAAACTCGCATATCCAGTTTTGAGGGGCAGATACCGGGATTCGGGAAGGGGGGGGGGGGGGGTCTTGATATAGATTAAGTACTGAAATGGCACGCATTTGCGACATCGCGCAACATTTTTTTTTCTCTTTGGCAAGTTTAAGTCCCCACCAAAAGAGGCGGGGTTGGGACTCCCAGGGCCTCCCACCCCTGGATCCGCCTCTGCGTTTTGTTCACATTTTGTACATATTTTCACATCAGTTTACCAACACATGTTGTAATACATCATTCCGCTTCCTATTGTCACCCAGACCTTGTTTGATTTTACAGTGCAGCCATGTATATGAATCTCTTGATTAAAAAGAAATAACCCATAAACAATATTTGTCTACTGTTACCGGCCTGGAAGTTACACAGAGAGTATCTATAAGGAAGCAGCGTCACAAACAACCTTCTGCTTATAAAAGGAAGTTTGCCTCTGTATTAGTTTAGCGGCCGGGCACTATCCTCATAGTTTTTTCATCCAGGAGCAAGGCGAAACATCAAATACTCCAGCGATACCACAACACAAATTCAGGGCTATCTCACAAGTGATTGGTGACTTTTCTCTCAGTAGTCTTGTCCTGCTGCTGGTAGCATTGCAGAGCTTTTGGTTGGTTTAAGGGGTATCTACTATTCTTCGTTCTAATCATAGATCCAAATATCCAGTATCAAAGGTGAAAAAAGCCAGTGCTTTGGAGTCTGGTAGTTGAAAATAACAAACTAACCAACACAGACCACAACTGTATTCCCAGAAGAGACAAGTGCCATTGTCTAAAGGGATCTGCACCTATAACTTAGAGGTAAGTGGAACAGTGAACATCTTTGTCATTGTATTGTTGAGTGAAGAGCATTTTTGTATTGTGTTTCTATTCCACCAGTTCAATTGCCCAGCAATATTCTAAAGATATTCAAATTGTATTTTTTCCCTTAAAAGAAATGGAAATTTTATTGCAGATCATGTCTGCAATAGGATTCAAATAAACCTTAATTACTTTTCCTGTAAAGTCATCAAAAATAGCTCATGATGTTTCTACTTTTCTTTGGTCTAGGGAAGAATTGTTCTTTTAGGCACAACTTGGGCTGCGATATTGGTGGCATAATGATGATTTTAAAGACAAACTCACGAACAGGAGTTATATGATTGTTAAAACTTGGCAATTTGGAATTTCATACATGTGTCACAGAGAATGTTATCTGTATTATGTGCCTTTCTCTTGCATCTCATGTCATGCAGTGTAATAGGGCCTTAATATCATATCGAAATACTGTACATTTGTATCAGCAAGGTCACTATTATTAGATGAAGACAAAAATTGTCTTATAAGTCCGATTGAAATTCTAAAAATAGCTGTATGATTGTACGATTGACATTATAGAATGTTTCTAAACAGATAATCATTTATGTCAAAAATTGGCAGACAGCTACAATTTTAAATGAACAAAAGTATCGTTTTTGACCGACCGATATATGTATCAGTGTCCTCCATCAGGCCACAGACAATCAGTAGCAAAATAGTGATTGATTCCTTCACTGTCAGTAGCATTGTTCTGGAATGAATTTGACATCAAAATCGAAAGGCATTTTCCCCATTTCTGAATCAACCTCAGGGTAACTGTGGTCATGAAAAACTTTAGAATATTGTCAAACATGTTGAAAAATATTCAGTTGTTGGTCATAATTGATTCATATTACCTTTATAATGTTATGGTAAAGTGACACTGTAACAACGCTTATAGAAGCTTATGTTATATTTACAGACATAATTGTCTTAAGACTTACAACTAGACTTATAGACTAGTTACTAATCAAGATATTTTCCCATCTTTTGTATATACTATCTACAGAGTCGGCTGATATATATAAGAACTTGCAAGGATTTATCTGTCAGGAGAGACAACAGCAGATCTGGTAGCTCCTTTGAAAATATTCTTAGGATTACTCAAGGTAATATTGTTCTTCACTTAAAATACTAAGAATGTTTTGCTATTTTATTTAAACTAAACTTTTTAACAAACTGAACTTAGAAAGAAATTTGAAACTCTCTCAATCACCTTTATTTAGCCGGACCTGAATGACAGTCCGATTCATTGGAAACCTCATTTTCCAAATATTGTCCATGAACTTTCTCCCCAGAGAAATGTTTTCTAAAATTAAAAGGGAAAATATTTACCAGGACATATCCTGAAAAATATTCAAGAACCTCCTCATGTTCCTGACGAGATCCAATTGATCAAAACCACAAATCATTTTATCTGTAATTCAGAATTTATTCCCCCCTCCCCACAATAAATGACCCACACCCCCTGCAGGTCATTTAATGTACACTCCGAAAACTAGGTCACACTGACCCATTTCCCTCTGACACCCTGAGGTCAGCCCCTCAGCACCCGGTTACTGTGGTCACATGGGACCGACCGACCAATGACTGGCCGGCCACCCCTAGCAACTAGTGTACATGACAGAATTGACCAATAGATTTCCAAGAAATAAGGTAACCAAAAAAAGTGTGGGAGATTTGGACTTACCTGACTGTCATTCGTGGTCGAACCTGGAGAGTCTTTGCCTTGTATCTCCTCTATTTTATTTAAACTAAACCTTATTTGATCAACATTTATACATTCATGACGACAGCCTTAGATTCACCATTTTTTCATATTTATAAATCCATCACCATTTTCAACATAATTGCTCATAATTGCACTTTTTTCCCTTACTTTCTTGTGTATCATACTGCTACATATAATACAGTCTTTATACACCATTTTCACTTTAGGATAAATCAGATCTTTTATGATGAATGAAACCGGAATGGAAGAAGAAGGATTTCTGTACAACAGCAGCTTTAGTCCTTATCCAGATGCCAACAACAGCCAGTTTGGTCAGTTTGAGCTGTTTGAGGACAAGTTACTGCGCGGCCTCGCGGGGGTTGCTGGGCCCGGCGAATGGTATATTGTATACTCAGGTGTCATCAGAGTTATCGAAGAACTGGTTTCTTACTTCGGCATGATTGGTAATGTTCTCACTCTTTACATCATGTCCCTACCAACACTGAGACACACAGTCACAAGTGTCTTTCTAAGGTTTCTTGCAGTTGCTGATTTACTGCGATTGGTTACATTGACATTGTGGAACAACCCATTCATCAATGTTTATTTTAAATTTACAGACATAGATGTTTTCTGCAAACTCCACAAGTTTTTCCTGTTCTTCTGTGGTCAACTTTCTTCTTGTGCTCTCATTCCAATATCATTAGAAAGGTTTACAGCAGTTTATTTTCCATTCAAGGTCAAACATGTTTTCACCAAAAAGAGGGCTTTCATTGTTATTGGAAGCATTACAACTGCATTGGTTTTACTGAACTCATTCACTCTCTTTGCCTACAGTGTAATACAAACTCCATTTGGAAAGACTTGTGACATTCTAGATCCTGCTATTATGACATTCAAGGACACCATAAACAACATTATAGACTTCTCTCTTTACTTTCTAATTCCTTTTCTGGCCATCGCTGTTTGCAATATTGCTATAATAATCAAAATTACCAAACACAAATTGAAGAAAACTCAAGCAGCATCAGCTGCAGACCAAAAAGTATCAAGCATGACTGTTATGCTGCTGCTTGTTAGTGTGGCCTTCATCTTACTGGTGTCCCCTCTGGTAATGTTCTTCATGTTTGTCAAACCCTTTGACCCTGATGGTTTACCCATAGCAGTCAGAATGTGTGGTCTTTACTCCCTATCCCTCCTTTCTACTATCAACCATTCCATCAACTTCTTGCTCTATTGTGTTGCTATGCCGAAATTCAAAGTGGAAGTGACTAAGTTGTTTCTGTGTAAGAGATGGAACAAGATCAAACCAGTTGAATCATCTAGTTCTGGGTCTAGTCAAGTCGCTAAATCTCAGACTTAAGTTTGAGGTCTATACCCAGGCAAGCAGTGATGTAACAAGCACATTCTGTGACCGTACCTTTTTGATCAGTTTATTACCTGCCCAATTTTCATATAACAGTTACATCTCTTTATATTAAGTTGAGACTCTTCAAGACAGAACTTTACAATAATGTAATATTATGGTGAAGTTGAGACCTTACCAATACAGAATGTTATAATAATGTCGCAGTACAGAATGTTAGGTTCTGGAGATTTCATTGGATACCATCAAAATAATGTAAAAAGAACCAAACCAGAACCAAATAGAACATTGCTGCAACATATAGATAAAGTTACATTCTTGCCTGGGTATAGCTAGTTCCATAAAGAGTCCTATTTCAAACAGAAGTGATTAGTGTGATACACTTAGATTTACAGAGAAGAGTTGCCTTCAGCAATTAATCCTCAATTAGAATTTGGTAATATTGTTTTTTTACTATGCTAATATTTTTTTAATGAAACAAGGTCACCAGTGACTGCCACACCATCTGGCTTGCAGGTCTCATAGCACTGATTGTATACAATATATACAATCCAATGTGAAAATCTTTATAATTGTACTTTGTTTAAGTCTAGGGAATCATAGGCATAAATAAATACTATCCTCAATGAAAATCTGTATAATCCCATATCTATAATACTATGTGTGAATTTATATGATGCTTTGTCTAAATCTATATAATCTTAGCTTGTCTGTTAAAGTAGATAACCTGATATGCAAATCCATACATTCCTAGGTTGCATTCTGGGCTGATTCAGATTGAAAAATATTTTTTTCTAATTCTAATAAGATCAAATACATCTGAGCCAGTAAGACCTAAATCAAAGTTGATATAAGCTTTGATCAATTCTGAATTAGGTAATAATTGTGTTTAAAGATGCCAGAGGGAGTTTTTGTCTCAGACAAAAACTCTTTCAGTGTTTCAAACTTTCAGATTGAGCCTTCACATTTTACCTCTTCTGGGCAAGACCAAACCACAAAAGGGTAATCTCCTGGCAGCTTTACTTGTCTGTTGATGTCAGCAGTTGTCAAATTAATTTTAGTTTAATCTAACAAGTGATAAATTTGAGATCATCACCTAGAATACTGTTCAGCTGGAGAATTATCCATTCTGATGAAGAAATAATCAATATTTAATATAAAACCTAAATTTATCCCAAAAATAAGTCTAGTTTGGTCTCCAAACTATTTAGTGACTTTGAGCTACAATAATAAAATATAAAAGAGGTTTTGTGAAATTAGCTCAGAATGCAACTCTACATCACTGTGTGCAAATCTACGTATCTAGTTGCAATTCTATATATTTCTGTATGGAAATTTACATAATCCTAGCAAATCTATATAATCCTCAGTGTAAATCTATAGCATCCTAAGTTTAATTCCTTTTCATCTTGTGTGAACATCTTATAATCTTATTTGCAAATCTTTATAACCCGAAATGTTAACCTGTATAATTTGTGCACAAATTTATGTAACCATATATGCAAATCTGTATAATCTTGTGTGCAAATTTTTCGTATTTTCAAATCAATCTATTCTCATGTATAAACCTTTACATTCCTATGAGTATTTCTTTATAATCTTGTGTTCAAATCTTTATTACCCTAGGTGCAAATCTATATAATCCTAATTGTAAATCTTTTTAAGTTTGTGTGCAAATAAAAATATTGTCAAGGACGCTATTGTACAATGGGCCACTGGGGACACATGTGATAAAATCCCATCTTCTCTGATCTTTTGCTTTAACAAAACATCAACAAAAGAAGTAATAGTTGTGACTACAGATGCAACGTTGGGAAATGTGATTCTCCTATGTTTCCATAGAGCTATTTTAGCTACATGTATGCCTCTAAATATCAAAATATACATATCCTGAAATTTCTGAGCTATCAGAACAAGGGAAGCTTTCACAGCAACCAACCTACAAAATATCCAATGGCTTCAATGTCAAAAATGCTTTTAGGGTGATCCCGTAAGCTCAAATGCTCAAATGCCAATATAAATTGCCACTATACATTTATGGAAATATGGATAATTTCCTATTATTTCTGTGATCTTCCTTATGAAACAGGCCACTATTTCCTTTAGTTTCCTGCAACAGACCACATGATTAGCAATTGCTACATCGATATGTGTAATTGTCCTAACATACCAACTCTGAGGTAAAGACCTTAAGTCGTGCCCATTGTTAAGTTCACCAGCATTCATGAATATCACAATAAAATCCATACTTTATATGTAGCCAACCAAAATCTGATAAAGATATTAATTATTCTTGACAAAATTAATTCTTTTTGCCTATTTCAAACAGATTATATATTCATGGATAAAATTGGTCAAAGACTGATTTTGCTGTAGGTTTATTATCCTTTGGCCAACCAGTTTAAAATGGTTCATTAATATAATAGTGTGTTAAATTTAATAGTTTTCTTGTTTGTAGGCAAGGAGGATTCTAACAGACATTATTTTACGAGTTGATTTGCCCAGATCACATCTTATTAATGGAACACATATTGCATCTTAATATTCAAATGGAACTCACATCCAAATATGAAAACTATTATCCCTTAAACAAATAAAGTATTGAAGATTCTGAGTATAACACGTTCACTCTGCTTCCCAGCGGGCGCGGGTACTGAACCATGCACACCCCCTTCCGTAGCTTGGCCACCACTTGCCAACTTTCTTCTGTCGCTGTCACTGGCGACAGCGACAGAGCAAAGTTGGCAAGTGGAGGGGTTTGGACACTGCACCTATTTTCCAGGGTTTTGCATGTAACTCTTTTAAAATTTACGTAAGTCTTTTAACATTTATCAAAACCTCATTATAATAAGTGCTGAAATGTTGAACAGGTGGGGTTTGGTGAAGGTTGAAAGCAATGCTGTTCTCATATAAGGAAGGTAATAACCTCCAATGAAGGGGTGAAAGTATGTGTTAGGACTGGCACTGCACAAAGTTTATCTTTAACAAATACAAACTTGAAAATAGGGCTGTTAAGATTCTTTAAAGATAATGGAAAGGTCTAGGAAAGGTCAAGAGTTTTACACAACCTTTGGAAGAGTCTTTCAGGTGACCTTTAAGATTCTGGAAATGTCTACTTCATAACATCTCTTCATGATCATTAATCTATGTTAATGGCCCCATTTATAAACTAAAATGCTATAAAACGTCCACTTATGTTTAGTGTGGGAAATTAAAGTTTAGGTTTTCAAAACAGGGAGCTTGGATTGATACTTAAGACAGATCGTAGGTCTCTATCTTACGTACTAGGCTCAATATATTTTCACTTATTCAAAGGCCGGAGGCTTTTCCATTTTACTTTTAGAGAGAATTAGTTCAATGGAAATTTCATAGCTCTATCATGAATGTGTTGATCCCATCTTAAATCAAAGATATGATTACAATATATAACAAATAACAGAAACAGGTGTACTTTATTTCTTGTTTTAATCGAGCATTAGTTTGTCAGTACTGTTTCAAGACCATAAACTTTATTTGCTTGTTTCAACTAGAGATAGAACAGATCATTTGAGTGTCAGAAGTGATCTTCTGGATACATGTGTTCAAACTGGTATTGCTGAGGTTAATCTGCATGTAAAGTTTTACTGTTTGTTGTATGTGGTCATACCAAATCGGTGATTCCTAAGCTTATCACACATCTTGGAACAGGTCACAATCATCAATGCTGCAATACAGGAACAGCAATATTGAACACTAGTTGTTGTTATGGGTGTTTACTTATTAACTGGGGAACTGCTATTACTTTATCATCCGAATAGTCGTAGCTAATCTTTTATCCTTGCTAGCCAAGTGGTAGACTGATATGCGAGACGGGCGCTCATATTCATGATGCAGACAATACTTAGTTGAGAGTCAAGTTTATTAGTGGATATATCAATTGCGTTACAATTGCCAGTGTTGTCACAGTCTGTCTTAATCCTAGGTTCAGAAATAACACCACTTGAAGGCAAACTTTGTCTGTAGAGTCCGCCAGACTTTTTGCGGTCATGCAACAGTATAGTTCTTTTACCAGTCACCAGATGTCCGTATGTGGCTATCCAAACCCCCGAATCCCTAAGACTCATATTGTTCCAAATGTGTATCGAATAGTTCTCTCCGGTCTTAACCGTAGATTCCCACCTATATATATTAGTCTGATTATTGATTTTCTCCCAAGCAGTGCCTGTAGAGATGTAGCCTGTCTGCCGTAGCTTGGCAGGTATATCACACCTACCAGAAGCCCCTACTGTGTTTACATTACGTAATGCAGTAATTTGTATAATTTTGAATACCTTTTATGATATGTCTTCTACAATATGGTGACTGCTCCCTTATTTTATTTATATACTACTAATTATATGCACAAGGTGTTTTTGTTAACTACCTTTGTGCAATATAGTTAGTGCATTTTAAAAAACTGCAAATTTAAGTTTGAATTGCAATTCATGTAGCAAAACCAATAACCCATGTGCAATAGGAATATGTTCAGTACATAAAAAGGACTCAATATCTGGTATGGAAAACATTATAGATTATGTTGTATCAAACAGACATTGCCCCACAATGTGTTTTTTGTTCATTTAATTTGAAAGTCATGCAGCCAGCATTAAATGGTAATAGTTATCATTGTCCTTGATTGATATGAAGATGTCTCTCATTGAAACAAGGATTAAAGTTTATTGCATACTATCTTACAGTCACATTTTTTACAGTTTCAGTATTTGTTACACTGATCTAGAAATGGAACCACCAACAATTGTTTTTCATATTTTTGGTAATGAAAAAACACTTGACAATACATTAAATTTTTCACTAATCAAAAAGGTGATAGAAAAAATATTATCTAATTCTTTACTATATTGTCATATCCCAAACTTAATTATTCTATATGCAGCAGTTTGTAATCCTTTATAGTTCCTTCAGCTTAAACTCACCGTTGTGCAAAGAATTTTTGTGCCTGATCCAAATGCAAATGGTTTCAGGATGCTAGGTGCTGGACATTGCACACTTTCCTGAAAAAAAAAATATCAAAAGTTCTTGAACAAAAGTGTATTCTATTGGAACATCATATTGTGGCAAATGACATGTAAATATTCTTACCATAAATATCTGTTTAACATCTTTTGTGTGTCTTTTTAATAGGTCCCTATAAGTTTATCATAGAAAAGTGTTCAGTGCTATCATAAAATCAGAAAAACAACAGTCAGCCACATATAATTATTGTGACTATTTTCAATTTTCATCATCTAAATATAGACCTTTTTTAATTCTGGACATTGTTCTAGACAAGACTGGATACAAGTATTTCATTGTATTCTGTCAGGCTGAGAAGAATAAACATAGGTTTACAACTGTTTTCCTTCCTTTTGTTACACATTAAAATGGATTAATTCATTGTACTAGAATGGCATTTTATCAAGTTTGGTATTTCACTGTAGAGAATACAAATAAAGTGTGTAGCGCCAAAATTCAAAATATTTTAGATATTTTCACCATAATTTTTGTTCATGTTCATTGTTCATTGAGCCGAAATTTGAATACATTGTCTTGGCATTCCTCTCGAGGGAAGGAAGCATGTCTCATTTTATTTAGATAGATTTCATTTTATGAAAAGGAACTGCTATTTTGAGATACTTTTACATCTGGAACAACCATAAGAAGGTGCATTTTGAATGTCAGGCTGTGCATTTCAAATGTGACTCAAAATCATTGATATTCAGTGAGAGATCTATGTTTGAAATCTTTCATAAAAGATAAAATGTGTGAAAAATGGCAATGATATTGTTAACATGAAGTTCACTGTTTATACTGAGATGGTGGCATTACACTTACCAGGGCACAAACCTTAAAGGTTCCTATGGTAACCCAATCATTCTGCTTAATGCTACATTGGTTTGTTGACCAATAGCCTTCAGGTTGCTAAGGAAGAAGTATTACATATTTACTCTCCATCATCAATACAGCTTTAAAAAAAAGATGTGTTAACAAAGTCATCCTTTGTCTTTACTGTTTTAACTTTGAGCCTTGGGAACATTAGATAAATGAAAAAAAAAGTATGGTTACAATATTTTATTCCTTCCTAGGTAGTGAATAATGAACGTGTTAAACTGACAAAATGTCTCAAGTGTTTTAAAATTATCACTTAATAAGGTTAATAAGGGGAAAAGGATGGAATTATTATTCAGTATACCTTTAAGATGTTTGAGTACAGATTATTTGCACTTTGTAAGCTGTTCCCTAGTCTTAGAAACTGATGTAAATCATAACCAAATATAATCTTTAAAAAATATTGTCAATTCCCATGAAACTTGCCCAATTGGGGCCTAAATGAGGTCTAAAATAAAATGTCTTCAGAACCAAATGCTTTTTTACGGTGTGAATGTGCTGGCCTGGTCTATTGAACTATAGAGAGGTTAATTATCCATTTAAAGTTAGTGCGTGTTTGTAATATTTCGTTGCATAGATAATAGCTAGCTCCATTCGCAGT
Source organism: Lepidonotus clava (assembly GCA_936440205.1). Lineage (NCBI taxonomy): Eukaryota > Metazoa > Annelida > Polychaeta > Phyllodocida > Polynoidae > Lepidonotus > Lepidonotus clava. The sequence continues at coordinate 53,501,849 of OW387140.1, forward strand.
CTCCCTCCTCGCCGACTGCGGTCGTCCAATACATAATTATAGTTCCCTCATCATGTAAGACGTGAACACTCGTTGTGAAAGGATTTGTTGTTTATTATCCAATGTCTAGTCGTTCCGTGACAAGAACTCGATTGACCATGATCAGTCCCGAGGTTAGAGTCCCCTCAAACACATTCAGTCAACGCTCCGCGCTCTAACACAATTTCTATATGCCTCTCTCCAGAACCTAGACTGCAGATTAAAGCTCCAACCTTCGCAGGATGTTTACTCACACAGTGCGTGCAGCTACTCTGGCTAGCTAAGAGCGGAACACATTATTATATGGTGGTACGTCACACCTTAACTCCTCCCCCATTTCACTACTGTCAAAGCGAAACATTGGCTTACACGTGTGCTTCTAAGCTCACGTTATGCTGCCCAAACATGGACTGGCCACCCGCGTCAGTACACTATTATATGCATGGACTTGGGAACACTACCATTACATTTAAACAAATCTGTAGGCCAAACTTTAGGGCCCCCACGGTCAATGACAGAGACACAATGATATATGACAGAGCCCCTACAATCAATGACTATACCCAAGAAACAAAGACTCGTGTTAACACATGTTTTACAGGAACACCATTTCTGGTGTTTTTCACCTGTTTGTGTTAATCTCGTGTTTCCTGTGAGTTTCTTTAGCTTAATGTGCCCTGTAAAACATGTGTAAAGCACTAGTTGATCACCAAATCAAAACTCATGTTATAAACCTGTAGTTTTCATGGGGTAAACTTACAGTTTGGTCCTAAACTAGTTTACAACTAATAAAACACGTGTTAAAGTGAAAGAAAACACAAGCCTTGTTTGCTGGGTAGTACTGAATTATCTATTCAGGATGATGTACTAATGACTATATTCCTTTCCTAAACATGTATGCATACATAAGAATCAATATAATTTTAGCATTATCATTCCCAATTATTATTATATATATATATATATATATATATTATATAGATCCATGAAGTTACATGAAGTTATCAATGTTAACGAAACCCCCCCACTATCAATAACAAGGCATTAAATGATCATTAGAGTTAATATTATGCTATGTTTTTATGAAATCTTCATAATGTATATAAAAATATATGATTCTGCATATGTGTTGACTTGGTTATTTGATAGGACTTCTACTCAATAATAAACATTGAAGTAAGAGTCATTAAAGTACCCAAAACTACCAGAAAATGTATCCATATATTAACATCCTTTGAAATGTAAGTCTAAATAGGCACTAACATAAAAAATGCATTTACCAAAACCTAATATAATTCCATTTATTCATTTGAGATGAGCAGTTTTCAAAAAAGCGGAACAAAAAGAAAGATTGTAAGGCATATCTATAACGTCATACACCAGAGCTACACCAACTCATAAATCCTGGAAATGCCACACTTTTTACCATATTTCTTGAAATTTTGAGGCAATACAGCAAAAATTGGGTTATAATTCTGACAATGCATGGCCAGATGGAGATATCCCATAAAAAGTAAGATAATATTCATACACCTCAAATTACTGCACATTAACATGAAATTCTTGAATTGGGCATGTTTCATGATAATTGATCATATAATTGAGAATTTCAGGTGCCTTGAAATTTCCCCAAATACTTTTTTTAGAATTGATTAATCTGACAGTGAGATTCTCTTAGAAAGCTTCATGTAATCTCAGACCTTGATGACACCAAAAACCTACCACTAATATGCTGGTTTTAATCAGAGTCCCTACACCCTTCTCCTTCCACCAGGTAGATCGAAGCACCTTATCCACACATTCTCTTCTTCTCTAACAAGAAATCTCTGAGTGTTTTCTTCTTGAAGAATTCTCTGGTAGTTTAAAGAATGAGACTTCCTTTCTCTTAAAGAGGCTCAAATTCTCTATTTTCATGGAGAAACAGTTTTCATTCTCTATTCTCAGGGAAGAAAGTAATTCTCAGTCTTTCTTTACAGAGAATGAGAATTTGTTGATGCTTAAGAAGAGAGGTTTAAAGAATTTCTTGTAAGAGAAGAAGAGAACGTGTGAACAAGGTGCACAAATGGAGACCCTACTATAGGCTACAGGGGGAGCTGGGGCAACTGTGACTATGAGTAGCACTTAAATGTACCTCAGTGTATCATGCTAAATGCTCAGTGAAAAGTCCTGAATATGAAGCAGCATAATGTTGATAAAAGTATCATACTAACCATTTTCTTGAAGCCATATACGTATACATTTCAATTGTAAGTCAAGATTCCTGGTACGTACTTGTACATGTGACGCTCCGAGATGGAGCTCCACTATTCAAGTATGAAATATCATACTAAGTTAATAATTAGTCAAAATTCTAAACAAAATGTACCACCTCTTCTTGCTAGTCTTGTATTTTATTCAGATACATTTATATATATATATCATAAGGGCCCTATCAATCAATTTTATCAAGATTTATCATTGACTGGTCATCCCCCTTAGCATTATGCATCAATCAGATTAAAACAGGGATGTATGGATATTCTCCAGAACGACTGACCCCTTAACCCATGAATAAGTGTTATCTTTGAATTCATGTAATATCAAGTGTACAAAATGAATGATCAGAATCAATCAACAAAGTCCTATGTCACTATCTGAAATTTAAAGTACATCAATCAAGCTATGTTGATTTTAGGGGTCTACTACCATATTTTGAGTTACAATCTCCCTATCATGTTTGCACTTTTTACTCATATTGATAGTATATTCACAAGGACTTTTGTCTTGATTTATCACCTATACACCGCAGAAGTGCGACGTCATCACTGGGGCACCATGCAGGGGGTTTGTCCAAAATACCCACTTGGCACTATTTTGAACTAGGGTTTCCCGCCAAAATGACTTCAGGGCTTCCGCGGTGTATTTTGATTGATTTGTTATGTGAATAAAATTTTAAAACTATCAATACGATGGTCCAATGTGTCAAAAGTAATTAAAAAGTAAGCATACTAAATGGATTTTGTAAACAAATATTACAGCATAAAACCATCTGGATGACTTAAGTCTATAGCTGTGAACATTATTTCATCAGGTAATCTCCTTTTCTACTGTCCAATCATATTTTATTTTATAGTCACAATCCCTGGTCAACCGGCTTATTCCAATTACTAAATAAATATTCTAAGAAGATATTGAAAGAATATACACTCACTAAAACTTATAACAGCTCATGCAATGTCCAATTAACATAACAGTTTTCCATAATAGATGATCTTTTGTATTACAGGAAATCAAAACAAGGCAATACAGTGACACATCTGTGTCTCAACAGTGACATTTGTATCCAGGTGTTTCATCAAACATAAACAGACATGTATCACCTTGCTATATGCCTATATACAGGTGTCACTCATTGGCTTCACAGAAAGGTACCCTGGGAGAATCATTGCCAATGCATGCATGGATCAAGCTCTTGATATTATAGGCTTCAAATTGGAGCTGATCAGTTATACCAAGGATCCCTAAAGGCCCATACCCACTAAGCGATCTTGCTGGCGACAGGGATGGACAACTGGGAGAATCAACAGTAAAGTCGCTGAGCGACTGTTGTATCAAGCAAGTTTATTATTTTTGCAGCAAGTTTCCCGATGATTTTCCCAGCAATCCTGTCATCTGTTACCTGTCACCCAGATTCCGCACCATATCTATGAGGTGTCGCTGGGTGATCCTGAGTTGCCCAAACTTTACTGTTAATTTGTGCACTCACCCATCACTTGGCAATTAGTGGGCATGGGGCTTTATTGTATATGGTTTATGTGTGCATCCTGCCAGGAGTGGTATCCGTATGTTTTTCCTGACCAGAAACATTGATACAAGCAAATTCCTCATTGAAAATATGCTAGTAGTAAAGAAACCTATTAGTTACTCATTGTTTGTGTCGAAGCAATTGTCATCAGGCTTAAGTACCTACCTCAGTCTGAGTATAGTCATCTACAGCCTGGCTGGGCCTCAAGAAACACACCAGCAGAACCATGGCAGTAATGGCTGCGAGCTTCATCATTTCTGAAATGTTTAAATGAAGTGCTTTTTTCATTATGTATGCATACACAGGAATCAATGAATGAGTCAAGAACTCTAGGATAATGTAGATGTGATCATTTGTAATAGAGGATGGCCACCTATGTATTGTTTCTAGGTCAAATAAAAAAAACACCAGGCCCATTGGTCAGCTAAAACTGCAAGTAACATCAAACTTGTACTTTAGCTAAAGGATATTCCGAAAGTAAAGTTCCCAATGTACATTTTTAAAGAGATACTTGAGATGGTGAAATATTTTTGTCAGCACTTTAAGGAAAACAAAAAACAAATAAAATGTGATTTATTTTAAACAGGCTAAAAGACACTTATATTATCTGGTACTAATGAATAGTGCACATGCCAAAAGAGCTGCTAATGATAAGTTTAATACATGGTCTGTAATAATTTTGACTTGCAATTGATCACTCTTAAACATGCTGCTTCTTTTGTTGATTGCACTAATATTTATTGATGCACAAAAATTACCAAAACACAGGTTTGAAGTACAGACCTTCACATGTTCTGTAAATTGCATATAATTATCAAATATGAAATTTAGAAGTAATCATTGCCTTTCATTCTGCACATATCGTACATGAATATGTTTGTAAGTGGTATAGAGCCTGCTGGAAGATATATCTGAATGTGATAAGACCAAAACTATTTTTTTTTAAATTCCTTTATTTAATCAGACATAAAAAAAGTGCAAAAGCACTTGTTTACATTAAATGCCTGAAAGCATTGTAATAAATGCTGCTCAAGGCCCAATTGTATATATAAATAACATACAAGGTACAAATAAATCAATTATATAAAAATACTCAAGACAATAATAGAAATAAAATAACACATACTGGACATACGTATACATACATATAATATTAAAATCACAGAATAGCAATTGTTATGAATAAAATTTACATGGTAAGAGGTATATGTAAAATTTTATAACTGGGCGTAGTTTACGGATAAGCAGACAATTACAAAGTTAGTCTAAATTCTTGATATTAATAATTTTTGATTTAAATTCTTTAAAATCCATATTACGATACAACACAGGTTGGTCATTCCATAGTTTAGCACCTCGATAAAATACACTTAGTTTTTCCTTTTCATTATTAGGTTTATAAGATTTAAAAACCGGTGCATCATGCAGCCTTGTATTAAGTGCCTTTTCTTTAAGTAATGTATCGTTCATTTTCAATTTATGCATGAATAGTAATAAGTGTATTTCACTTCTTAAATCAATTGGTAATGGGTTACATTGGGAACATAAATCTGCCTTATCATGATAAAGGCCATCACCCATACATATAAGTAGCCCTCTGTAAAAGAGCCTATAAGTTTGAAATTGCAGTGCCAGAATAAATCACATCACCATATTCCATTAACGATAGATCTAGTATCATCGACTTGAAGATCATAATACTTGCTTTTTTAGCCAGGTATTTCCTCATATATGATAATAGATACAACTTGTGATTTACCAGTTTAATTAAATTTGAAATATGCTTATTAAAATTCATTTGTTCATCCAGAGTGAAACCAAGATATTTATATGAGCAGACTCATTTAAGTCTCTTATTGCCCAGGCATAATATACAATCTGAGTTAAAGTCAATCTGACTTAAAGAGTTGGATCTGTTCAAAGAGGTCAACTGTGCAGGTGTGTAAAAAGGGTGTAAACCATGAAAATTCAGCCTAAAGACTTTCACCTTTATGTGACGTAGGTCAAGAAAAGCCTATATAATAATTATGTATAAGGGACAGTTTGTTTGGCTCTTTCACCTTAGATTTTATACAAATATTTACATGAAACATTTGTAATATTATTTCATATTACATGAAGCATTCTCCTCCAGACAGTCAAGTGAGTGTCATTCTTCCACCAATTGATCACACTCGATGAATCACTTAGAGTTCAAGGGGCAATCACTACTATATGTATTCTGACAAGGGGACACAGCAGGAGGACCTCTGAAAGACCTTTGGGCTATGGTCCATTTAATGTCGGCACTCATATAACATGCAATCTTAAGCTAAAGCTTCCTCAGATATATATCCTTTTGTGATATTTAATTACATATTCATACACTACAAATGTTAGAAAGCCTATTCACTTAGAGGGAGCAGAGTGAGTGAGTGAGTTTTGGATGCTTTACACCATACCGACAGCCAGGGTCATTTTCACAGCAAAAATAAGTTCGTATTCTGACTTTTCAGACATGCGCTTTGACTTGGTCAGTTTTTGGTGAATATATCTATGAGGTGAGGGTGACAGGGCAGACAAACAGCAGGGCATTCAAACCTGGAAATCATTTTTGCCATACTTCATCCCTCAGTGAACCCAGACACCAACCAGGAATCGAACCCAATGAACCACTGGGTCTAGCAAGGGCAGATGCTTAGTTTGTTATAGGTGGGAGGATGGGAGGTTAGTCTCTTAGTTATGTTATCTTGGGCAATCTGAGCCACTTACATACATATTTTCTGGAAATAATTTCTTCTAAACATCAGAAAAGCTATCCTCTGGGTTACCTGGAGAAATCATGACTGCCATTTGCTAGTCAACCTGTCACAATAACGAGGGATTCAAGTGAGATGGCAGTGTCGGTGTAAGTGTCCAAGAACTGATACAGATATTCCAAGTCCTTAGAATATTCTTTTTGCCTAGTTCAGACAAATATATATATATATATATGGATACAAGTGAGTTCCACCATCGAGAGTCAAATACCGACCTCCCATGCTAAAGCATGTCACCCTACCACCACTGATGGGACTGTGGCAGGGGCTCCAGTGTGGGTATAGGATGTCATTTCACTGGATGCTGGTGTTCTGCCCTGCATTTCATAGTGACATGTGTGAGTTAAGATACCAGCATTTATCTCAACTGGCACTGTTGCTCTGGCTCTGGCCCACTCTTGAGTCCAATGATGGATAGTATTCATCAGATAGGGCTAAATGATTATTTTGATGTTGAAGAACGCTGTAAATATTACTCCAAACTGCATATATACATGGTCTTCTATTTAGCCTTGCTAATATTTTATATTTGTTAGGAATTTGAGATGGCTATAAACAATAAATTGCAATGTTAACTATATTTTAATCAATTTGATCAAGAATAAGGTTCTACGTATACATATATGCAAAATAGGTACAAACCAAAGTGCCCTTTTTGCCTTCCAAATCCATAGGCCTATGTCAACGTTCACCTCATCCACACACTCTCTTCTCTAACAAGAATTTCTCCAAACCTCTCTTCTTAAGCATCAAGAAATTCTCATTCTCTGTAAAGAAAGACTGAGAATTCTTTCTTCCCTGAGAAAAGAGAATGAAAACTTGTTCTCCATGAATTTGAGCCACTTTATGAGAAATAAATTCTCATTCTCTAAACTATCAGAGAATAAGAGGAATTCTCTAGCATTGCTCTTCAAGAAGAAAACACTCAGAAATGTCTTCTAACATAAGAAGAGAATGTGTGGATGTGGTGCACCTAAACATTAGTTGAACCATTTGCCAAATTATTCAGCTTCTATAAGTTATCATGATATATCTAAATAAACAAATGGAGGCAGGAGATTTATGAGTGAGTTTGCAGAGCTGTTTCTTATAAATTGCTAGACCCCATACCTTACTTTGAAAAGCATTAAATATTCAAAGATCAAAACCCTACCTTCAATTTTTAGTTGTATTCTCCAATTCAGCTATGAAAATGAAACAACAGGCACACAGTAGCTTTTGGTGGGACTTCCAATAAACTGATCATGAGACAGACTGAATTCTGTATTTCTATGCAGTGTTTTGATAGAGTGTCAGAAATATATTCATACTATGCATGATTTAGGACTATCAAAGTGTGCATACTTTATACTATAATACATTCCAATATAAAATTACATTAGTGTTCCATTAGTTGATGTTTATCAGTAGAATATATGAATAATGACTGATACTGAACGGTTTCCAATCATGAGATATGTATTTCTATACAGTGTTTTGATATATTGTCAGCAATGTATTCATGCTATGCATGATTTATGACTGAGTATCTAGACTTCATACTATGATACATTCCAGTATAAAATTTTGCATTAGTGTTCCATTAGTTGATATATATGACCAGAATTTAAGAATAATGACTGATACTGAATGCATATGGTTTCCATTCTATTCACTTATCTGAGGACCATTTTACGTAATGTACAATATGTTGCCTGTATTCAGAAATACTTTCCTATGAAATAAGTCTGTGGAAGGGCAGATCAACAATTAAAATATTGTTGGTGACAAATCTGTGTGTCTTTATTTGACATTCAAATATCTGTATGAAGACAAATTTATGATTTTACATATGATATAGATGATATTTGAAAGCATGTGGTCTTCTTAAGGCTATCATAAAGTGTACTTGCCACTGAAAGGATTTCACCTCCCACTGATAAATCTGCTGACACTTGGAAAATACATCTAAGCAGTGCACATATTCAACCATGCTTGGGAATAAGCCTGAAATGAACTTTATTGACAATCAAGTATTGAGTGACAAGGACATGATTTTACAATTGTTAGACATTGACTGTAGTTGAGGTAACACTACAATCCTTGAACATTGATCTTTTTATGAGGGAGAACAGGGTGAACTATAGGGATTAAGTTGACTGTCTATTGTAGAGGTATCTTTGAACATTATGTTTCTTTACTTATACCGATATGCTAGCTCATGCCAATCACAATAGTAATATGGAAAATATCTGATTACCACAGGGAAACAGTGTAGAGGGACTCCTACTCAGCCCAGCTCAGGCCTCAGGCCCCTGGGGTGTGCAGGCTGGCCTGAGGACAAGCTTTGTGACACATTATGTAATAGGGCATGTCATATTGCTGCCCGCTATATATGTCAGTAGTAATGCACTCTGCAGGAACCAGTCACACTGATGCAGTGGGCCTGGCATCGCTAAACTTCACCTGCTGCTGGGCAACAATAGTAATGCGCCCCAGGCACAAGTCATACTCATACACATTTGTGCAGGGTGTTCAACACTTATTAATGCACTGATTAACGCAGAGCATTTGTCTGATTGATGCAGCCAGTCGTTCCTCCTGCGACTCTTCAAGACACAGCATTGTAATAATGTTGTATTATGGTGAAGTTGAGACCATACCAATACAGAATATTATAATTAAATTATTATTATGTGAAACAACATTACCAGAATGTTATAATAATGTCACAGTGCAATGTTAGAATGTAAGGTTCTGAAGATGTCATTGGGTACCATCAAAACAACGTAACAAAAACCAAACCAGAATGAAATAGAACACTACTGCAACATTATAATAAAGTTACATTCTTGGCTGGGTATAGCTAGTTCTATAAAGAATCCTATTTTAAACAGAGAACAGCTGCTTTCAGCAATTGATTCTCAATTAGACTTAATACTGTTTTTCTACTATACTAGGCAGATTAGAGTCTTTTTCCAAACGTCTTGATATATACCTGTATCAACTATTTAATTTAAAAATATTACATTGGTAGGTGCAAACCCTTCCAGAATTGTTTTCCATACATGACTAGATATACCTTGTGTACCTCTCAACTCAGAAATATCAATCTCTGATACCCACTAAGATACTTCTTGTATAGTGAAATGCCTGAGCTCAAAGTTATTGACAGCAGGGTGGGTATTATTATTTTGATTTAAAGGTAACCGGGTTGTTTGCGGTGATTTGTTAAAAACCACGACAAAATTCTTAAAGTCAAAGGGTGGTTAGGTGGATGTATAAGGAACATAAAGAAACCTTAAAATTCAAATGTCACCATATCAATTTCAGAGATACAAGCGTCTGCAAAAATGAGTTTTTACTATTGGAGTCTATAGGGAAAAGTAGATATTTTAGCACTTCAAAATAAATAACTATGGTTTTTACTTTAAATGCTCCTAAAGTGTGGAAAGGATCTAAATGAGTATTTTAAGCCAAAAAAAATCTTAGGTCACCATGAAAAATCCAATTCTATCCTCCAAAATCAAGAAAAACTGAAGGTTAGGTTTGACAAGATTGGGTTCTTTGCTTGATGGTCAATTCAATTCAGATTTGATAAAATTTGTTATAGCCTTCTTTATGTGTGAGTTATTCATACTTCTTAGTTTTCTAGCAGCACTCATATCCCCCTCAGCCTTGCTTCTCTTAGCTTTTTGCATCGCAGCATCCCTGTTTTTCATCATTTCTATCATTTCATCTCTAAGCCATTCAGCTTTTCTCAGTTTAAATGAAAAGGATCTAATAGGAATATATAAGTCTAGTGTTTCCAAGGTTTTTTGTTGATCTAATTTGAAATATAATTAATATCCATTTCTAAAAGCATCTAAAAGGCTCTAATGGGCAAGTATATCTAAAAAACTGTCATAGTCTAGTTTATAGTATGACCTGCCCCTAAATTCACATTTAGGAGTTACTATTTAGTTTTTCTTAATATCTATCAAGACAGTGAACATGATTGCCTATGCTCCCGTTGAGTGTGCTAGCGTATTGTACCATGTTGATATTTAAAAAGATCAAATCGATGACGGCATAACCATACAATGGTCTAGTAGGTACGTCAATATATTGATGAAATGAGTTATTTTTAGCTAGCTTTTTAAGATTTTTAGTATTTTCTTGTTCTGGCTTGTTATAGCTCACCTTAAAATCCCCTCCTATTATTATTTCACAATTCTCTCGTTTTGGCAGGTGGTCCACTTTATATTGCAGTTAGGTATAAATTCTTGAAAGTCCGTGCATTTCCTGTTTTCCTATCCAGTCTATACATTTTAAACCCTAAAATAGTCAGGTAATCTGCCAAAACATTGTCTTGCAGCCAAGTCTCATAAATACAAATGAAGTGATAATCTGATAATTATATCATCGGCCTAAGAGAATCTAGTTTATTACAAATGCTGCGAACATTCCAAAATACGATCCTGAAGACTTTTCTAGAAATACTATTCAATAATAACCAACATAGGAATATTAAAATCCAGGTCCGTCTGAGATGAGAAAAAGATGAGATGACCGCAGTATTAACTTGTATCTACACACTGGTGAAGAAACATAATACAAAAAATTCTGCAAGAAGCGTCTTGCTTAGCACCTTGGCTCGAAGTAAATCAAATGGCTTACAGTTGTAGGATCAGGTTATTTTGATCATCAAAAACAATGCGTGTAAGGTTAGATCAATTAATTAGTATTGCAAACCTACATTTAACCCCCTACAAAGCTGTTGTGAGGCTAAATCATAATGAACAGAGTTAGTTTAACATTTTAGTCCAGAGTCTATGAGCAGTGCCATGCTGTATTTACAATTTGTTGAGCCCACAGGTCAAGCAGCTGGCAGGAGGGATGGAATCTATCGCTTAGCAGCGAATAATCATGAGTGTACCCGTGTTTTTCCCTTTGGCGGTGCATTTGGTGAGATGTCTGGCACGTTGGAGTGTGGTTACATGTGTTGACTACTGCTATTTCCTTATTAATGGCAGGAATGGAGTTGTTCAAGATCCGTTGGTGATCAAAGCAGGCATCCACACAGTACAATGGAGACAGTTATAGACACCTTTTTTGTACCCTAAGAGTGGAAGTCACCAGTTCTCTGAATGTTATTGCCAGCATTCCTCTGTCGGGTGTCTAACTGATGTTTAAATAATGTTTAACTGGTGTCTCACGTGTGCTTCACTGGTGTCAAACTGGTGTCAAACTGGTGTAGGTCTAGTCCAGATATTTGTAAAAACATGAAAAGGCCGTAGGGGTAAGCTTTATGGTAGGCAATGTCCGCCTAGTTGAGTAGAGCCGCCATGTGGTCAGTACATCATCTTGTGATGTAAAAGGAAAACAATATCTTTGTATGGTGCTGTGCCAGCGTAGAAAGTCTGAGGCCACGGCGAATATCAGACAATTGTTGTATTTGTTGATGACACAGTAAACGCACTACAGTAGAATTAAAATGAAAAATCTGACTGGTGAATGAATAACTGATCAAACTTATTGTACATCATCATCATTATCATATCAATATCTACTACTATTAGATGAGCACATGTAATGTGAAATAGGTAAGATTCAATAATAAAAAAAATTAATATGTGAGAAGTTAAATGCCTGCATATTGTCTTTTAATGTCCTCCTCACCAGCTCTTAACTTTCTTAAGCCCCATACCCACTAGGCGATTTTACCAGCAACTGGTGATGGGCAACAGCAGAATCACTCGTAAAATGATCACCAATTCAGACCACCTGTTAGAATGTAACATTTTACCAGTGATTCTGCTGTTGCCCATCACCAGTCGCCGGTAAAATCGCCTAGTGGGTATGGGGCTTTAAGCAGCCAGTTTTATGATTCCTAGAGGGTGGCCACATTTATAAGATGATGGTATTATCACTATATAGTATCATCAAAAACATGGGAATTCAATTGGGTAGAGAGGCCTATGTCATGTATATATCTTATAAATCTGCTATATATATATAGTACTGACTGAGGTGGGATATCAAAATAGTTATTACCTGGGTGTTACAGGGTCGAGGGACGTAGCGTAGTGTAGTCCCGAGACCCAAGAGGTGGGATATCAAAATAGTTATTCCCTGGGTGTTACAGGGTCGAGGGACGTAGCGTAGCATAGTCCCGAGACCCTGTAACACCCAGGGAATAACTATTTTGATATCCCACCAAGGTCTGTACTGGATTTATTTCAACCCCTATGAATATATAAATTCACGGGAATATAATATGGGATATTTTCTCTTAATTACATACTTTAAACTATGAAAATTGATGGATTATCAGCAGAGATATCAACAGATAAGAGTTACAACAAAAAGTGAACAAACTGCGGAATTTTGTGACATGGCAACGCGACCTGGCAACGCGACCTAGCAACGCGACCTAGATATTCCCCTGGGCCCTCTGATTGGATGATAGCATAAGGGGGCATGGCCTAACTAAAAGTTATTGCCCTGGGTCTGTAGATTCCTATTGGCTAAACCTTCTAAAAGGGGCGTGGTCAAATGTTTCCTTGGTTTTCCAGGGGAATATCTTTTATTTATTCCCCTGGTCTCTGTACTTAAGAGTTTAAACCAGGGGAATATCATTTTTGTTATTCCCCTGGCTGAATAATGTTACGTTTAAATAGGAAATGTACAGAAACTAACCCACTAGGGGTGAAATAAATAATTCTGCAGTTGCCATTGTTTTACTGCTTTTTGAAAGCTTGACTTATCAGGGTTTTTTCATAGTTATAGGTAGCTTGTCCCACAATTTTACTCCAATGTAATAGGGCTCCTGCCATGTATATTAATATTGACAGTTTGCACTTCAAAATCTATTTTCTCAGTGTACCTGGTTGTTCTTACTCTTTTAGTTGCTAACCAAGACTCATTAGTATGATATTTATAAATAGTAGTCAACAGGTGTAATTCACATCGCTTATTCAGCCGATCGATATTACATAACTCATGGATTTTTTACAGGCAAACATTTGTCTTCGTTAAAATTACACAGTACCATCTACATGTAAGGCAGTGTATTTGTAGCCTACACTATGGACAGTTGAATGATGTATGAGTTGTGGGTGTGTTGATTGATTGGGGAGAGTCACACTCCACTGAGCTTCTGTCTGATCAATGAGTGTTGTTCCTGTTTGTTTGGTTTTTAACCCTTTCCTTATGCCACCAAAATTTCACTCAGGATTAAGAAAACTACCAATGTACCATAGCAAATAGCCCGAAAATACACCACATAATGCACATAATTCACTATCAAGATCTAAGTTAAGGTACATATGACATATGACATATTGTTTTTAACCTTTAGATTGTTAGATGTACTATATCATAAATGATGTGTCAGTTTTGAAACAGTATCTGATACTTTTTCTTAAAGGGTTAGCTTGTAATTCACTATTTTGATGATGATTCAGGCAGCTGGCGTGTTTTGGCTGGCAATGGCTCAACATATCTGGTGGGTGGAAAAGGTTAACAGTGGCAGATCCAGGGGGGGGGGACAAAAGGGGCAATTACCTCCCCTAGACCAAAAATGAACTCTCATAGTTTTGACAAATCAGAGGAGAAATTTGGAAAGGTAATTGATGGGGGGTAGAAGACAGACCCTGGATCCGCCCCTGGTTAAGTCTTCCTCAAGACTAGAGTCTGATATTGAATTTCAGTAGATAAAGAGATGAAAGTCCACACCAACAGGGAAAGGGGTCAGGTTTAACCCTTTGAAATCCTGCCCTCCATGACTGTTAATGGTTCCCCAAAGCATTTTCATTAGTTAGCTCAAAGGTGAGACAACAGGCAAACATGACAACAGAATTTAACCAACACTGGGCAAATTAGAAAATCAGACCATTGTCAGTCCTTAAAGTGTATGGTCCAAAATCAGTTTGCATCTTCTCTCGGCAATCTGCTCATGGTTCATACCAACCAATCTTTTGGAAACTAAATTTGGAGCTTCCAAATAAAATAAGAAAATATCCCAAGAGGGAGTTTAGTGTAAACCCCCATTTTCATTTACAGTGAGTGAACCCCCTTGGACCTCCCCAGCTCCAAACCACAGGCAATCAATTCATAAATATATCAGAACTTGGCACATTCTCTTTTACCCTGCCCATACATGATTCAGTGGATACATGATAGGCAGTGAGGCACAGTTAGGCACATACTGCCACACCCACACTTACTTCAATATAGAGTACCCCATCATTTATATATGATACTTTACCATGTGTTGGCAGACAAACATTTGGGTTTATGAATATTAAATGGCAGGCTCCGATTGACAAAATTAATAGTGTAAGACATGTCTTCTACTTTCCTTGACATCTGCAGTTTGATGGTTAGATGATGTGTGCAGATGATGCAGATGCAGCACTCTGCGGTTAGCTTTGCAGAGATGGAGGCTTTCAGAGTCAGCTTACTTCTTTTCTTCCTTTCTTTTGGTAAGTACACGCAGAGGTTTGTATGTTTAGACTGAGATGGGTCTTAATTTGGTTTGCCTCTGTCTGTTTTGACATTATATTCCCTTTGATATTGCAACTATTGATTGATATGTGGCTGGCCGCAATACATTGTCAAAGATGAGGGCTATATCTGACATATACCACAGGCCCTTGTAATTGGTGTTTGTCTAAGCTATACTAGTATGCTGATCAGCTGGGTAGTTAATTTCACCCTCGGCCTGGACCTATATAAAGGTGGTTCATACAGTGGTTCTTTATTAGTCTTGGGGTGGTCAAACAGGAAAGGGCTATCATAAAGTAAAAGAAATTTTAGTTCCATTATTGTTCATAGTATGCCTACTTTCCATGCTTAGTTCATTCTATAAATGAGATGGTTGCAGTGCAGGCAAGTCCCCCCCCCCTTCCCCCCTGAGCACTGGGCTACTTTATGAATTTCTAAGTTCACAAGTCAAGACTCACCCCTTCCCTAGAATGACCACCATGCTTGAAGACCACTGTTGGCTCAGTCAATATTGAATCAACATTGACTGTATGGTTTTGTTGATTTTCAGAATGTGCATCTTGTGATTTCTGCTATGCTAACCTTGGCAGGGAGCGCTGTTTCTGGGCCCACAACACCTCTTTGTCTCAGCTAGAGTCCCAGGAGACGTGCAGACAAGATGGCAGCCATCTTTATATTCCGGAAGGCAATCCCGAACCATGGACGACTATCGCTACCTCAGGATCGCTCAACTAGTATGTTTGTGCACAGGGGTTGATTCTGATTTACCTGCTACCAACAATATTATACCTACACAAAGATATGTGACTAGGGACTAACACCTACATGCTTTTTGTGATGTCGCTGATAATGGCACACTACAACACGTCTGTTTTGCCATTTTCGTGACGTCGTCGCTGCTTGTTTATGGTTCAAAAAAGATACAGCCTGTTGTTGTTTTTGTACCTGGTTGCATGGATGTGATACTTATTATACTTTTCCGGAACTGACAAGTTGCCATACAGTGAAAATGTTTTAAAATGTTTTCTAGATAACTTCAAAAGTGAAAACTTAAAACACATTAAGAGATAGTCCTTAATCCGATTAATCCTAGAAATTCTACTGGTCAAATTTGGCTTTTGTAAATAGTCACAAATAAATGATAACAAAAAGGATAAATGAATATGGACAATATAACCACATTAACACATACATTTGAATGACTCCTTTCTGATATTCTATATTCAGATATATTTCATACATCTGATATTCTATATTCTGATACATTTCATGTTTCTGATATTCTATATTCTGATATTTTTAAAAATATTTTTTATATTTCTGATATTCTTTATTCTGATATATTTTATACTTCAGATGTTCTATATTCTGATGTATTTGATATTTCCGATAGTAATGAATTTAATACTTCTGATGTTCTATAAACTGAAATTTCCTCTTTCAGTTATCCAGACTTCTGGGTATATTGGACTGGCCTCACTGATGTAGAAGAGGAGGGTACATGGAAAACTGTGTTTGGGAAGACTCCCCGCTTTGTGCCTCCAACGACAGGCAACGATCAGACCAAAAACTGCCTCTCTGCTAATGCAAAGTCATTTGTTTTGAAAACTTGTCCTTGTGCAAAGGCCAACAGAATAATACTATGCCAAGGTAGGTAAAACTTGGATAAAAGGAGGTGGAGGTGGATAAAACTTGTAGTTGAGGCGGGTAAAACTTGTAGTCGAGGCGGGTAAAAGTTGTAGCGGAGGTGGGTAAAAGTTGTAACGGAGGTGGGTAAAAGTTGTAGCGGAGGTGGGTAAAAGTTGTAGCGGAGGTGGGTAAAAGTTGTAGCGGAGGTGGGTAAAAGTTGTAGCGGAGGTGGGTAAAAGTTGTAGCGGAGGTGGGTAAAAGTTGTAGTGGAGGTGGGTAAAAGTTGCAGTGGAGGTGGGTAAAAGTTGTAGTGGAGGTGGGTAAAAGTTGTAGTGGAGGTGGGTAAAACTTAACTTGTCAAACAAAATATTACAGGAATAAATACATAAGGTGTCCACAGCACATACACATGTAAGCCCTTCCTGGGCTAGTCTTCATGATCCTTTGGGCTACAAAGTCCAAAATGATTTTAAAATCTGATAGCAGAGTCTGTATAGACATTGTGCAGATGACATCATAACTGCCATAATGGGAAGGTGGCCAGATTGGTGATCCAGTTTTATGCTGAATATATTAGAAATAGTCTTGTACATAAAAGCTTAATAATTTTGTCACTTTCTTTTAATGAGTCTAATATGAGACTCATTAAAAGAAAGGGACAAAATTATCTGTAATTGTTTTTTGAGTTTTCTATTTTATCACATTATCTGTCCTTGACGTCACACATAGCGAAATGTACTTTGCAAGCTGCACACACTTATTTTGACACTTATTTTGAATTAGAAAATTGTGTTTAAAATTTGAAGTAGTACAGATAATTGTATGCAATTTGACATAGTGATTAGTTGGTTGGTTGGTGCATCCTTTTTTAACGGTAATGTGCATACTTTTAATAACCTATATAATAGCTATGTATGAGGGGCGTGCATTGGCGAATTTTCGGGCGCATAGCTTAAGGATGAGTGCATCTGATGGGCGCACAAATTATTAGCTTATTTTCCAACACCGATTCACAGCTGGCTCATAACTTTAAGGCATTGCTCTCAAAACTTGTCTAGTGATTTATTGAAAGGATCACAAGCTTTAGTCTCTAAATCTTGTCTAACATGCAGCTTTCTTATAAACAAGAAACTCTATAAAGCATACACATACAGTAAAAAATAGAATAGAGTTGAAATGGAATGGTGAACTGAGACAAACAGCAAGACTAGATATACAGAAAAAGAGTGTTAGATTAAGGACCGACCCAGCTGCTAACGGAAGGAATGCCACACATTCCATGGAAGGGAACACCAACTCTCGACTAAATCTTGTGTCATTGTTTTGGTAAGTATGTTTTCATTCTAATACTAATGTTACATAATCTGTTGTATTTATTTTATATACCACATTCTGAGTGAAGAGCCAACATGTGACATGAATACATCCACCCTTGTATAACAAAAGTATCCAGGTGCTGTGTCAGTGTTTTTTTCTTAAAGGGACGCCATTGGCCATCTGTTTCTAATGTTAGGTGTGCAGAGGCTAGCTTGATGAAAATGTCACTGGCAACTTTAAAAGCAAGTTAAATGTGGGTCTCTCAACAGTGACATCCTCATGATTTTCAAATTGAAAAGCATCACAACAGCAACAACACCCTGTGGCATAATGGCCAAATTGATTTTTAATAATGTTAACCATGATCCTGCCATTAACCTCCTATACATTTTATAAGCGCAAGTACAGAGCTAACATTACCTGAAAACAGAATTTTAAAAACAATGTTCCCAGAATATCCCCTTGCCCATTTTTGAGATCCTATGGCACATGAAAGAAATGTCCAAATTATATGTATGAGCAAACAGTGTGTTGCTGAATATGACTACCCTGGCTCCAGACTGGTTGAGACACATAAGAAAATGCAAATCAATATTGTAAGTTAAATTCCATTGTCATAACTTTTTAAAAAGACAATCAAATGGTGTGCTAACCCTCGCTGTTATAGACAAAGCTGCAAACCCTCAGTGAGACCCATTATGCGCCATATAGAGGAAAAATAACATTGCACATGCATTTGCAAATGCTTAATGTTCAATACTTAAAAGAGCCAACAGCGTGAAATTTAGGCAAAAAAATGTGTGATTTTTGTGTAAAATGAAATTGGACGTAACGTCATATTTTGCACACTCATAAAAATCTTGTTGGCATATACACTATTAGGAACTATCAGTGATTACTTAACAGCAATTATTAACAGATCGCTGATTAGGTTGACCTAGTTTCCATGTTCTTTAAACATTCCGGTAGCCATGGCAACAGTATGCAAAATCTTCGAAAATGTAACAAATTCTAGCTTATTTTAATATTTTTGGTCATTTCCTATATAACTATTGACTGTAGGCTTATCGAATTGTGTGTCAATAGCCCCAAATTGGCCGGTCACTTATGCAAAAGGTGCCTGAACTCCTGGGTTAGTTGTTCCCCTGCTGCACCATGTGCCCCCTTTCCCACACCAGTTCCTGTTTGACCAACTACAGTGGCCTGTTTCATAACAAACTTCCAAACAGGAGTTTATGTTTGCTTACAGAAACTGTATGTGAGTTTGAAACTCTGGTACATGGCTGTTTCATAACAAAACATGCATAAATACAAACCCAAACTCACGTAAATGCACTCCAAACTCACATAAGCAAAAAGAAAACTCAAGTAGCTACGATGAGGTGAAAAGATGATTGGAAGTTATGAAACACAAAATGTATGTAGGCTTCTTATGAAATAGGCTACTGTTCTGTAAACACCAGCATTTTGTGTAATGTTGGTTAAACCAACATTTCTGTAAGGTTATATAAGGATAGTTTAACCAAGGTTGTGGGAGGTTGTGTAAGGATGGTTCAATGGTCTAATAACCGTAGGGGGCAATGCTCTTTTATCTCTGTATCAATATTAGTGATGTGATAAAGGCAACCAATCAGTCCATTTTCTAATTACACGTTTGAGGTTGACAACCCACGTTTGTCGTTTGTCATTTGTTGGTGCAGTGGTGAAGTAGAACCCAACCTTTATTATGGTTTGACCAAGTTTTCCGGGTGGCTGAGTTAGCAAGGTCCAATAATTCTGGTAGTCAATGTCTTTTTAGATGCCCATATTGTTATTATGGGGCTTTGTTATTGTTATAAATCCGACATGTTTCCCAATTCAATAGGTACAGACCCTTAACATCGAAAGGGCGACATGGCCTACTCTTAAATTTGACACGTGACATAAGGCTTAATGATACAAAGAAAAAATAAGCAACATGACATACGCTGTTCCTTAAATTCAACATGCAACATGTAAGGTTCTTAAAATTGACATGGAAATTTAAAATATAGTGACAAGTGACATGGCTATTGATTAAATATGACATATGACATTATACGAACATTCAGGACTTATTCAGGAACACATGCATTTTGAATAAATGTGTTGTTTGCAGATACTTACAGTGAGTATTACCGATTATATGCTGATGACAGCCCTATGAAAGTGGACTTTTTGAGGCAGGAATGGTTCAAATTTATGAAAACGTGTTTTCTTTAGGAAATTCCAAAAGCAAAATTAATGCATATCTGTCAGAAAATCAACACTCAACAAATATTCAATTCACAATTGCATAGGACAACCCTCTGACAAATTTACAACAATCATTTCTTAAGATAATAATGACTGCTATTGGTATCAGATCTAGAGCATTCATAAAGCTGTCGGGGCTATTCTAAAACCCCTACAATTACCAGCATCATAAGGATATTGTCGGTCTGTGTAAATCCCCCTTTAGACTTAACTCATTTCATCTCGGCGTTTTTTGCAAGAGTATACATTTTGATTGCTGACTTTAAAAGTTTACCAAAAAAGTGTTACTAAGTAAATAACTTTTTATCTAGGACTCTGAAGAAATGTACAAATTCAATACTGTGAACTCTACTGCATGCTGGAACATGAAGGGAAATCGTCTTTGTAGTTTGAGATTGTTTCAGGTTAAATACAATTGTTTTGAAAAATAAACAACCAAAACCAAAAAATAGCTCATAATCAGGTTTTGACCAATGAAAATGCAAAGTATTCACAAATGCAATCAGTGCAGTCACTGCCACACCAAAATACTTTGCTTGATTTTGCAACAGGATTGATATTATTTTTTCTTTCTTTTTTTTAGGAGGGGGGGGGGGGGGACGGCAGAACTCATATTTCCAGTTTTGAGGGGCAGATACGGAATTCAGGGAGGGAGGGAGGGGAGGGGGGGGGGGTCTTGATATAGATTAAATACTGAAATGGCATGCATTTACGCACATGTGCACAACTTTTTTTTTCTCCTTGGCAAGTTTAAGTCCCCATCAAAAGAGGGGGGTTCAGGACTCCCAAGGCTCCCCCCCTGGATCTGCCCCTGCGTTTTGTTCACGTTTTGTTCATATTTTCACATCAGTTTACCAACACATGTTGTATACATCATTCCGCCTCCTATTATCGCTCAGACCAGTCACCTTGTTTGTTTTTACAGCTCAGCCATGTGTATGACTCTCTTGATTAAAAGGAAATAACCCATGACCAATATTTGTCTACTATTACCATCCTGGAAGTTACATAGAGAGTATCCATAAAGAAAGCAGCATTCACAAACAACCTTCTGCTTATAAAAGGGAGTTTGCCTCTATATCAGTTTAGTGACAGGGCACTATCCTCATAGATTTGTTCATCCAGGAGCAAGGTGAACCATCAAATACTCCAGCGTTACCACAACACAAATTGAGGGTCATCTCACAAGTGATTGGTGACTTTTCTCCCAGTAGTATTGTCCTGCTGCTGGTACCATTGCAGAGTTTTTGTTTGGTTTAAGAGGTATCTACTAGTTTTCATTCTAAACAGTGATCCACTTATCCAGTATCAAGGATGAAATAAGCCAGAGCTCTGGAGTCTGGTAGTTCAAACCAACAAACTAGCCAACACAAACCACAACTTTATTCACAGATGACAAGTGCCGTTGTCTAAAGGGATCTGCACCTATAACTTAGAGGTAAGTGGAACAGTGAACATCACTGTTGTCGTTTTGTTGAGTGAAGAGCATTTTTGTATTGTATTTCTATTTCACCTGTACAATTGCCCAACAATATACTAAAAATAATCAAATCTTATTTTTTCCCTTTCAAAAAATGGAAATTTTATTGCAGATCATGTCTGCAATAGGATTCAAATAATCCTTATTGCTTTCCTATAAGGTCATCAAAAATAGCTCATGATGTTTCTACTTTTCTTGGGTCTAGGGAAAAATTGTTGTTTTAGGCACAACTTGGGCTGCGATATTGGTGGCATAATGATGATTTTAAAGACAAACTCACATACAGGAGTTATATGATTTTTAAAACTTGGCAACTCGGAGTTTCATACATGTGTTACAGAGAATGTTATCTGTAAGATGTGCCTTTCTCTCGCAACTCATGTCATGCAGTGTAATAGGGCCTTAATTTCATATCAAAATACTGTACATTTGTATCAACAACAACGCTATTTTCAGATGAAGTCCAATTGAAATTCTAAAAATAGCTGTATGATTGTACGATTGGCATTATAGAATGTTTCTAAACAGATAATCATTTATGTCAAAAATTGGCAAACAGCTACCTTTTTAAATGAACAAAAGTATTGTTTTTGACCAACCGATATATGTATCAGTGTCCTCCATCGGGCCACAGACAATCAGTAGCAAAATAGTGATTGATTCCTTCACTGTCAGTAGCATTGTTCTGGAATGAATTTGACATCAAAATCGAAAGGCATTTTCCCCATTTCTGAATCAACCTCAGGGTAACTGTTGTCATGAAGAACTTTAGAATATTGTCAAACATGTTGAAAAATATTCAGTTGTTGGTCATAATTGATTCATATTACCTGTATAATGCTTTGGTAAAGTGACACTGTAATAACGCTTATGGAAGCTTATGCTATATTTACAGACAAAATTGCCTTAAGACTTACAACTAGCCAAATAGTTACTAATCAAGATATTTTCCCGTTCTTTTGTATCTACTATATACAGAGTCGGCTGATATATATAAGAACTTGCAAGGATTTATCTGTCAGGAGACAACAGCAGATCTGGTAGCTCCTTTGAAAATATTCTTAGGATTACTCAAGGTAATATTGTTCTTCACTTAAAATACTAAGAATGTTTTGCTATTTTATTTAAACTAAACCTTATTTGATTAACATTTATACATTCATGACAACAGCCTTAGATTCACAATTTTTTTCATATTTATAAATCCATCACTATTTTCAACATAATTGCTTATAATTTCATTTTTTTCCTTACTTTCTTATGTATCATACTGCTACATATAATACAGTCTTTATACATCATTTTCACTTCAGGATACATCAGATCTATTATGATGAATGAAACTGGAATGAGTGAAGAGGGATTTCTGCACAACAGCAGCTTAAGTCCTTATCCAGATGCCAACAACAGCCAGTTTGGTCAGTTTGAGCTGTTTGCAGACAAGTTACTGCGCGGCCTCGCGGGGGGTGCAGGGCCCGGCGAGTGGTATATTGTGTACTCGGGTGTCATCCGAGTTCTTGAAGACCTGGTTTCTTACTTTGGCATGATTGGTAATGTTCTCACTCTTTACATCATGTCCCTACCAACACTGAAACACACAGTCACAAGTGTCTTTCTAAGGTTTCTTGCAGTTGCCGATTTATTGCGATTGGTTACATTTACGCTGTGGAACAACCCATTCATCAATGTGTATTTTAAGTTTACAGACATAGATATTTTCTGCAAGCTCCACAAGTTTTTCCTGTTCTTCTGTGGTCAACTTTCTTCTTGTGCTCTCATTCCAATATCATTAGAAAGGTTTACAGCAGTTTACTTTCCATTCAAGGTCAAACATGTTTTTACCAAAAAGAGGGCTTTCATTGTTATTGGAAGCATTACAACTGCATTGGTTTTACTGAACTCATTCACCCTCTTTGCCTACAGTTTAATACAAACTCCATTTGGAAAGACTTGTGACATTCTAGATCCTGCTATTATGACATTCAAGGACACTATAAACAATATTAATGACTTCTCTCTTTATTTTCTAATTCCTTTTCTGGTTATCACAGTTTGTAATATTGCAATGATCATCAAAATTACCAAACACAAATTGAAGAAAACTCAAGCAGCAGGAGCTGCAGACAAAAAAGTATCAAGCATGACTGTTATGCTGCTGCTCATCAGTGTGGCCTTCATCTTACTGGTGTCCCCTCTGGTAATGTTCTTCATGTTTGTCAAACCCTTTGACCCTGATGGTTTACCCATAGCAGTCAGAATGTGTGGTCTTTACTCCCTATCTCTCCTTTCTACTATCAACCATTCCATCAACTTCTTGCTCTATTGTGTTGCCATGCCTAAATTCAAAACAGAAGTGACAAAGTTGTTTTTGTGTAAGAGATGGAACAAGATCAACCCAGTTGAATCATCTAGCTCCGGGTCTAGTCAAGTCGCTAAATCTCAGGCTTAAGTTTGAGATCTATTCCCAGGCAAGCAGCGATGCAACAAGCAAGTACTGTGACCATACCTTTTGATCAGTCTGTTCCCTGCCCGACTTTCATGTTAAAGTTACATCTCTTTATAATTAGGTTGAGACTCTTCAAGACAGAGCGTTACAATAATGTCATATTATGGTGAAGTTAAGACCTTACCAATACAGAATATCATAATTGAATTATTATTATGTGAAACAACATAACTAGCATGCTATAATAATGTCACAGTGCAATGTCAGAATATTAGGTTCTGAAGATGTCATTGTTACGTCAAAACAGCGTAACAAAAAACAAACCAGAACAAAATAGAACATAACTGCAACATCATAATAAAGTTACATTCTTGCCTGGGTATAGCGAGTTCTATAAAGAGTCCTGTTTTAAACAGAGGTGATTAGTGTCGCAGATACACTTAGGTTTACAGAAAACAATTGCCTTCAGCAATTGATTCTTAATTAGACAATATTAATATTATATTTTTACTACACTTATACTTCTGCATGATACAAGGTCACCAGTGACTGCCACCCCATCTAGCTATCAGGTCTCATAGCACTCATTGTGGTGCCATCTGTAGTGTTATATACCTTTCTATCCTGAGGAGAAGGGAATGACTGGCTTTGAGTGGCTGATAATGAAATGAAGAGAACTGACAGAATTGAATGAAAATTCAAAGGGCACCCCTAACCATTTCTGAGTTATTTCAATTAAAAGAGTCCATGATGCAGTGATTAAGGAAAAGGTTTTTTGAAACAGCCTCTGTGCTCCATGAAGTTGGTGGCTGCAAAAGTGCCAACATGAGGGTAGGTCAACATCTGGGGCTCTTGCTAAAAATTTTCAGGCTCAACCTATGCTGAAATTTTGATATTTTGTGTGCCAAAGAGGCTGCAATCGTTGTTCTGAATTCCACTCACAGGTAGGTGTGCCATCTAGCAGATTAGTGTGGAATTACCTAAGTGAAGTTGCAGGTCTCACGGAACTAAATGTGGTGCCATCTGCCAGTGTCCTACAACTTTCTTTCTCGAGGTGAAGGGGATGCCAGCCCGTCATTGGCATATAATGGGATAAGATAAATTAAAATAATAATGCAGGATTAAAATTTACATGATACCCCCTCTTATTTTTAAGTTGTTTCATAAAAAGGAATCCATGATATGGGGACTTTGCTAAATGTCAGTAGGGTTTAAAATGGTCTCTGTGCTTCATGAATTTGGTGGCTGCAAAAGTGCGCAAATGAGAGTAAGTCAACATCTGGGACCTTTGCGAATTTCTTTTGCGGTCAACCTATCCCCAAATTTTGATATTTTTGTGTCCAAGATAGGTCCCAATAGGTTACTGAATCATTGTATTAAACGTGTTGCAATGTTTGGGATATTTTATTTTAAAGATGGGCAATATTAAACTATATAGGAAAACATTTTAGTTCCATGAGACCAGTACATTAGCCAATCAGTGGCCTGTTTCAACAAACCTCGGTATATTTTGCATTTCATAAACTTAAAATCACATTTTTGGCTGCCCCAGCTACGTGAGTTTTGTTTTTGCTCATGTGAGTTTGGATTTATTTACAAAAGTTTTTTTGATTTACAGGAGTTTTGGTTTGGTAATGAAACGGTGAGATAGGGGAGTAAAACTCTGGAACAGTTTCCATAAGCACAAATTAAACCTATCATACTAATTGTAACAGCCGATGTTACAGCCTAGCATATAAACATTGAGTTACACTGAGTAGAGTGGCACATCACCCAATTATATTGCTGCATTGTGACCAACCTGCACGTTGTAAATGCTGACCTCTTTAAACTAAGCAAGAAGATGTGTCAATTATCTATTCAATAATATCATAAATCCAAAGTAAATGAAAATGGAAGGTTAGATTTGCATTGAATCTGATAGATTAGGTAGCAAATCTTTATGAAAGCATGTGTAGATCAATGTAATATTAATCTTATGTGTAGATCTGTATAATCATATGTGGAAATTTATATTATCTTATATGTAGATCTTGATACTCTGTGGTTCATATCTATATAATTCTTTGTGGAAAACTGTATAATTATATGTGGAAATCTGTATAATCCTAAGTGTACATCATTATAATCTCTTAATTGTGTCAGTTTATACACTTCTAGGTCTGTTGAAAATCTTTATAATCCTTTACATATATGGATATATATAATCTTACGTGTAAATCAATATGTGGAAATCTATATAGTCCTATAATTATATCTATTTTCTTTTGGTAAATCTATGTATTCTGAAGTGCAAATCTATATAATCCTCAGTGCAAATCGTTATCGTCCTATATGTATTTATATATATATAAATATATCTAATCTATATAATTACATCTCGAAATCTATAATCCTATATGAAAATATATACAATCCAATGTGAAAATCTTTATAATTGTACTTTGTTTAAGTGTAGGGAATCATAGGCGTAAATAAATACTATCCTCAATGAAAATCTGTGTAATCCCATATCTATAATACTATTTGTAAATTTGCATGATGTTATGCCTAAATCTACATAATCTTGTCTGTTAAAGTAAATAACCTGATATGCAAATGCAAACAATCCTAGATGTTAATCTCTACATCGCTGTGTGCAAATCCACGTAACCCTAGTTGTAATTCTTTATATTTCTGTATGGCAATTTACATAATCCTAGCAAATCTATATAATCCTCAGTGTAAATCTATAGCATCCTAAGTGTAATTCTTTTTCATCTTGTGTGAACGTGTTAATAATCTTATTTGCAAATCTTTATAACCTGAAATGTTAATCTGTATTATTTGTGCACAAATTTATGTAACCATATGTGCAAATGTGTATAATCTTGTGTGCAAATATGTATCATTGTATTTTTAAATCTATCTAATTTCATGTATAAACCTTTTCATTCCTATGAGTATTTCTTTATAATCTTGTGTTCAAATCTGTATTACCCTAGGTGCAAATCTATATAATCCTAATTGTAAATCTTTTTAAGTTCGTGTGCAAATAAAAATATTGTCAAGGATGCTATTGTACAATGGGCCACTGGGGACACATGTGATAAAATCCCTTCTTCTCTGATCTTTTTCTTTAACAAAACATCAACAAAAGAATTAACAGTTGTGACTACAGATGCAACTTTGGGAAATGTGATTCTCCTATGTTTCTATAGAGCTATTTAGCTACATGTATGCCTCTAAACATCAAAATATACATATCCTGAAATTTCTGAGCTATCAGAACTCTGTATTAACAAGAGAAGCTTTCACAGCAACCAACCTACAAAATATCCAATGGCTTCAATGTCAAAAATGCTTTTAAGGTGGGCCCGTAAGCTCAAATGCCAAAATAGAAATTGCCACTATACATTCATGGAAATGTGGATAAATTCCTATTATTTCTGTGATCTTCCTCATGAAACAGGCCACTATTTCCTTTAGTTTCCTGCAACAGACCACATGATTGGCAATTGCTACATCGATATGTGTAATTGTCCCAACATACCAACTCTGAGGTAAAGACCTTAAGTCGTGCCCATTGTTAAGTTCACCAGCATTCATGATAAAATCCATACTTTATATGTAGCCAACTAAAATCTGATAAAGATATTAATTATTCTTGACCAAATTAATTCTTTTTGCCTATTTCAAACAGAATATATATTCATTGATAACATTGGTCAAAGACTGATTTTGCTGTAGGTTCATTATCCTTTGGCCAACCAGTTCAAAATGGTTTATTAATATAATAGTGTGTTAAATTTAATAGTTTTCCTGTTTGTAGGCAAGGAGGATTCCAACAGACATTATTTTACGAGTTGATTTGCCCAGATCACATCTTATTAATGGAACACATATTGCATCTTAATATTCAAATGGACCTCATATCCAAATATAAAACTATTATCCCTTAAACAAATAAAGTATTGAAGATTCTGAGTATAACAAGTTCACTCTGCTTCCCAGCGGGCGCGGGTACTGAACCATGCACACCCCCTTCCGTAGCTTGGCCACCACTTGCCAACTTTCCTCTGTCGCTATCATTGGCGACGGCGACAGAGCAAAGTTGGCAAGTGGAGGGGCTTGGACACTGCACCTATTTTCCAGGGTTTTGCATGTAACTCTTTTAACATTTATGTAAGTCTTTAAACATTTATCAAAACCTCATTATAATAAGTGCTGAAATGTTGAACAGGTGGGGTTTGGTGAAGGTTGGAAGCAATGCTGTTCTCATATAAGGAAGGTAATAACCTCCAATGAAGGGGTGAAAGTATGTGTTAGGACTGGCACTGCACAAAGTTTATCTTTAACAAATACAAACTTGAAAATAGGGCTGTTAAGATTCTTTAAAGATAATGGAAAGGTCTAGGAAAGGTCAAGAGTTTTACACAACCTTTGCAAGAGTCTTTCAGGTGACCTTTAAAATTCTGGAAATGTCACCTTCATAACATCTCTTCATGATCTTCAATCTATGTTAATGGCCCCATTTTTAAACTAAAATGCTATAAAACGTCCACTTCTGTGTAGTGTGGGAAATTAAAGTTTAGGTTTTCAAAACACAGAGCTTGGATTGATACTGAAGACAGATCGTAGGTCTCTATCTTACGCACTAGGCTCAATATATTTTCACTTATTCAAAGGCCGAAGGCTTTTCCATTTTACTTATTAGAATTAGTTCAATGGAAATTTCATAGTTTTATCATGAATGTGTTGATCCCATCTTAAATCAAAGATGTGATTACAATATGTAACAAATAACAGAAACAGGTGTACTTAATTTCTTGTTTTAATCAAGCATTAGTTTGTCAGTACTGTTTCAAAATCATAAACTTTATTTGCTTGTTTCAACTAGAGATAGAAAAGAACATTTGAGTGTCAGAAGTGATCTTCTGAATACATGTGTTCAAACTGGTATTGCTGAGGTTAATCTGCATGTAAAGTTTTGCTGTTTGTTGTATGTGGTCATACCAAATCGGTGATTCCTAAGCTTATCACACATCTTGGGACAGGTCACAATCATCAATGCTGCAATACAAGAACTGCAATATTGTACGATAGTTGTTGTTATGGGGGTTTACTTATTAACTGGGGAATTGCTATTACTTTATCATCTGAATAGTCTTAGCTAATCTTCCTTTATCCTTGCTAGGCAAGTGGTAGACTGATCCGTGAGACGGGTGCTCATATCCATGACACAGAGAATGCTTGGTTAAGAGTCAAGTTTATTAGTGGATATATCAAGTGCGTTACAATTGCCAGTGTTGTCACTGCCTGTCTTATTCCTAGCTTCACAAGTAACACCACCTGAAGGCAAGCTTCTTTCATAGAGTCCACCCGACTTCGTGCGGTCATGCAACAATATAGTTCTTTTACCAGTCACCAGATGTCCGTATGTGGCTATCCAAACCCCTGAATCCCTAAGACTCATATTGTTCCAAACGTGTATCGAATAGTTCTCTCTGGTCTTAACCGTAGATTCCCACCTATATATATATATATATTAGTCTGATTATTGATTTTCTCCTAAGTAGTGCCTGTATAAATATGTAGCCTGTCTGCCATAGCTGAGCACTATCACCCCTACCAGACGCCCCTGCTGTGTTTACATTATGTAATGCAGTAATTTGTATAATTTCGAATACCTTGAATGATATGTCTCCTACAATCTGGTGACTGTTCCTTTATTTTATTTATATACTACTAATTATATGGACAAGGTGCTTCTTGCTAACTACCTTTGTGCAATATAGTTAGCAAATTTAAATGCAACAAGTTTGAATTACAATTCATGTAGCAAAACTAATAATCTGTGTGCAATAGGAATATGTTCAGTACATAAAATGGACTCAATATTTGGAATGGAAAACATTATAGATTATGTTGTATCAAACAGACATTGCGATGAAGGGGTAATGTGGCAAGTCTAATATCCATATAATTACATATTCTATTTGCTGTTTCCTACATAAATATATTAATCAAATATATCAAATGAAATAAAAATGAAATAACTACAACAGAACTTAAAATCACTTTTAATTTCCTATTTTCCTTTATACTTATAGTTTGTATTTAACACTATTGCCATTAAATTGAAAAATACACAAACAGGAAAACAGACAATTGAACCCAGTCTTAATATGCAAATTAGGCTCTGCCCACCTCATTAATATTCATTTTTGCTGGTTCCCTGATGCTACACAGTCTATTACGCACCACCAGTTTCCACTCTCCAAGCAGAAACAGGTACATTTAGAGTTCCCTGCTGGGAGAGTGATGCCCTGCTGGGAGAGTGATGCCTGTCAATCATGTATGCTCATTTGCATATTAAGACTGGGTTCAATTGTCTGTTTTTCTGTTTTGTGCATTTTTCAATTTCATGATATAAGTCTTAAATGTAAAGTATTCGTATGAAAGAAATTAGGAAATAGAAGTAATTATGAGCTCACTTGTAGTATTTTCATTTACATACCATTTGATACATTTGATTAATATATTTATGTAGAAAATAGGAAATAGAAATGTTATGTTTTTTTTGTTCATTTAATTCGAAAGAAATGCAGCCAGCATTAAATGGTAATGGTTATCATTGTCCTTGATTGATATGAAGATGTCTCTTATTGAAACAAGGATTAAATTTTCTTGCATAATATCTTACAGTCACATTTTTTACAGTTTTAGTATTTGTTACACTGACCTAGGGATGGTACCATCAACAATTGTTTTTTATATTTTTGGTAATGAAAAAATACTTGACAATACATTATATTTTCCACTAATCAAAAAGGTGATAGAAACAAATGTTATCTAATTCTTTACTATATAGTCATATCCCAAACTTAATTATTCTATATGCAGGAGTTGTAATACTATATAGTTCCTTCAACTTAAACTCACCCTTGTGCAAAGAAACTTTGTGCCTGATCCAAATGCAAATTGTTGCGGGATGCTAGGTGCTGGACATTGCACAATTTCCTGAAAAAAATATATCAAATGTCCTTGAACAAAAGTGTATTCTATTGTAACATCATATTGTGGCAAATGACATGTAAATATCCTCACCATAAATATCTGTTTAAAACCTGTTGTGTTGCCTTTTAATAGGTCCCTATTAGTTTATCATAGAAAAGTGTTCAGTGCTAATCATAAAATCTGAAAGACAACAGTCAGCCGCATATAATTATTGTGACTATTTTCAATTTTCATCATCTAAAGACAGACCTTTTATAATTCTGGACATTATTCTAGACAGGACTGGGTACAAGTATTTCATTTGTATTCTGTCAGGCTGAGAAGAGTAAACATAGGTTTACAACTGTTTTCCTTCCTTTTGTTACAAATTAAAATGGATTAATTCATTGTACTAGAATTGCATTTTAATAAATTGGTATTTCACTGTAGAGGATATAAATAAAGTGTACAGTGCAAAAATTCGAAATATTTTTGAATTCTTATCAAGTATTGGAAAAAAAAATCCAATATGAAATTATGCTAGATTAGAGCACTATATGCAAGCAATAAACGTTTCCGAGGAACACTAGTTGACTTGTGCAAAGGTGTTAAGTAGTTAATTTCAGACATTTACTTCCTCACCATTTACATTACATTATATTTATTCTGTCGACTTTATCATGTCCAGGGATAATTATCAAATCTCATTTTGGAAGTCAGAAATGAGTTGAACAGTAAAGGCTGTATTATACTATGCATTTTTTTAAACACATTTGGGCCGTTTCAATTGTGTTTTTGCCAACGTGAATAGCAAATGCGAATGTTATTGCCCAACGCGAAGTGTAATATATAAAAGAGCAAACCAATTGCCTAACGTGACCCAACGCGACCCAACGCCTAGTGTAATATATTACGCGTCGGGTAAAACGCGTAGTGTAATATGGCCTTAACGCAAACCGTTCGCGTTGGCTAACATTGCCCAACATGAAGAGGTACCCGAAGCGTAGTATAATTAGGGCTTAAGCCCAAAAGGATAGATGTTTGTAGAAAATGCTATAAGGTTATATTTATCTCTAGGTATAAATATTTGTATCAAGATTCTGATAAACAATAGATTTTTTCACCATAATTTTTGGACAGGGATACCTAAGTAATGTTATATTCATTGAGCCGAAAATTTGAATACATTGTCTTGACATTCCTCTCGAGGGAAGGAAGCATGTCTCATTTTATTTTGATAGATTTCATTTTATGAAAAGGAACTGCTATTTTGTGATACTTTTACATCTGGAACAACCCTAAGAAGGTGCATTTTGAATGTCAGGCTGTGCATTTCAAATGTCACTCAAAATCATTGTTATTGAAATCTATGTTTGAAATCTTTCATAAAAGATAAAAATGTGTGAAAAATGGCAATGATATTGTTAACATGAAGTTCACTGTTTATACTGAGATAGTACACTTACCTCGGCACAAACTTTAAAGGTGCCTATGGCAACCCATTCATTCTGCTTAATGCTACATTGGTTTGTTGACCAATAGCCCTCAGGTTGCTAAGGAAGAAGTATGACATATTTACTCTCCATCATCAATACTGCTCTTAAAAAAAGATATGTTAACAAAGTCATCCTTTGTTTTTACTGATTTAACATTGAGCCTTGGGAACATTAGATAAATGAAACAAATAAAAGTATGGTTACAATATTTTATTCATTCCTAGATAATGAATACTGGAAGTGTTAAACTGACAAAATGTGTCATGTGTTTTAAGATTATCACTTTAGTAAGGTTAATAGGGAAAAGGATGGAAATTATTATTCAGGATACCCTATTAACCTTTTTGAATTTGAAGCAGCATAATGTTCATAAGAGTTTCATACTAACCATTTTCTTGAAGCCATATACAATTCCATTGTAACTCAACATTCCTGGTACGTACTTGTAAGGCTCCGAGATGGAGCTCCACTATTCAAGTATGAAATATCATACTAAGTTAATAATTAGTCAACATTCTAAACAAAATGTACCACTTCTTCTTGTTAATCTTGTGTTTTATTCTGACACATTCATATATATATATATATATATCATAAGGGCCCTATCAATCAATTTTATCAAGATTTATTATTGACTGGTCATCCCCCTTAGCCTTATGCATCAATCAGATTAAAACAGGGATGTATGGATATCCTCCAGGACGACTGACCCCTTAACCCATGAATAAGTGTTATATTTGAATTTACGTAATATCAAGTGTACAAAATGAATGATCAGAATTAATCAACGAAGTCCTATGTCACCATCTAAAATTTAAAGTACATCAATCTAGCAAAGTTGATTTTAGGGGTCTACAACCATATTTTGAGTTACAATCCTCCTATCATGTTTGCACTTTTTACCCGTATTGATAGTGTAATCACAAGGACATTTGTCTTGATTTATCACCTATACACCACAGAAGTGCGACGTCATCACCGGGGCACCATGCGGGGGGTTTGTTCAAAATACCCACATGGCACTATTTTGAACTAGGGTTTCCCGCCAAAATGACTTCAGGGCTTCCGCGGTGTATTTTGATTGATTTGTTATGTGAATAACATTTTATAACTATCAATACAATGGTCCAATGTATCAATAGTCATTAAAAGGTAAGCATACGTAATGGATTTGGTTAACTAATATTACATCCTAAAACTATATGGGTATGGGGCTTTATTGTATATGGTGTATGTGTGCATTCTGCCAGGAGGGGTATCAGTATATTTTTCCTGATCAGAAACATTGATACAAACAAATTCCTCATAGAAAATATGCTAGCAGTAAAGAAACCTATTAGTTACTCATTGTTTGTGTCCAAGCGATTGTCATCAGGCTTAAGTACCTACCTCAGTCTGAGTAAAGTCATCTACAGCCTGGCTGGGCCTCAGGAAACAGACCAGCAGAACCACGGCAGTAATGGCTGCGAGCTTATTCATTTCTGAAATGTTTAAGTGAAGTGCTTTTTTCATTATGTATGCATACACAGGAATCAATGAATGAGTCAAGAACTCTAGGATAATGTAGATGTGATCATTTGTGATAGAGGATGACCACCTATGTATTGTTTCTAGGTCAAAACAAAATAACAACAGGCGCATTGGTCAGCTAAAACTGCAAGTAACATCAAAATTGTACTTTAGCTAAAGGATATTCCGAAAGTAAAGTTCCCAATGTACATTTTTAAAGAGATAATTGAGATTGTGAAATATTTTTGTCAGCACTTAAAGGAAAATAAAAAACAAATAAAATGTGATTTCTTTTAAACAGGCTAAAAGACACTTGTCAATATTGTTTTTAGGTTGATTAAGTCAAGAAATATTGAGATGAAAGAGGTTACTAGGGAAACTAGAGGAAATCTAGCCCCTCTTGTACTAGTGCTGTTTACTAAAAAAGATTATATAATAAGGTCACCAGTCTTTGCTGCGAAAAACTTGTGGAATAATTTGCCTGTTCCACTAAGAAGTATTGAAGAATATACCACATTCAAAAAGAAACTAAAAGAGCTGTTAACTAGTGAATATACTGCCAGTGAAACCAGAAGACTTGCTGCCGGTATATTTACCTAAGTTGAATGTTATATGGCTAATATATATGGAAATCATCATACATCAAACCATCACATTATCTCCATTATCATTATCATTACTATGTATTAGGAAACTTCTGTGTACAATTTCTATACACTACACATTGTACTAACTACTACGTGATCACATATTCATAAACTCTTGTACTGGAGAATATATAAGCTGTAATGTATAAACTAGGTTTTGGCTGGTTGGTGGGGGAAGACTGGAGAAATCCAACCCACCACCAGGATAAATAAAACTGTTAAAAAACAAAGGAAGACAGCATTGAGACATCATAAATACATTGAGACAGCATAAATACATAAACATGACTAGCTAGGAACAACCAGTACTGATAAACCATATATTGATTTATACCAATCTAGATGTCACAGCTACAGCTACAGATACTGATACAGTATTTTGTTTCTGTCACAGGACTGATATTTGGCTTAAACAAGTCAGTTTAGATTTAAATATTACAAAACAATACAAGGAGATATATGTCTATTTCTGTTTTCAGGTGAACTTGGAGGCTACATGGGACTGCTCCTAGGAGGTAGTGTCATAACTGTCTTTGAAGTAGTTGACCTCTTCATCTACCAGGGAATTCTCAAGTGCATCTTTGCTTGGAAAAAAGGGAGAAAAAAAAAACCTAATTTCCAGTGAAAGCTGTGGAAGGAACTCACAATAAGTAACATTGGTGAACAATTTCTACCAATTGTCAAGATTATAAATTAGATGATAATTGGTTTATCGATAAGTATATCAAAAACATATATGTGTCATAATCTTGCTTAAAGGAGAATCATGTTGCACCCATATGAATTATATTGGTCATCAATGTTCAATCAAATTATAAGGTACAGACAATTTGTGAAAATGTTTACCTTTGATGGAAATATTTCTCCTCTTCATCCACAGGTTGTGCTTCAGAGTTTGCATTTGATAAAGCTAGTACTTTACTGGAATGTTTTTCAGTTAATTCGAATTCTGTTGCAATTAGAGTGAGTTCAGCTCATCTAATGATCGGACTATTATTTTGGACCCATCATTTATGCTATTTGTATATAAACAGTATTTAGACATTTTTAATATATATGTATCTTGATGAGTATACCTAATTGGTCTCATTTTTTAAACATGTGCAGTTTTTTTTAATAATATGCTGAATATGCATGAGATTCAAAGTCTAGAGGTAACTCCTCAAATGTGAGAATTGCTTAGATTAGAGGTGAAAGATTTTTAACAACCATTGTTAACCCAGGTATGGTATTATCTGGGCTGCTTTAACTGGACTGCACTGTTAAAATTGATTATGAAACATGTATCTGAATATACAATTGTTGTGTAGAATAAGATGCAAATTTTAAGGTGCCACTAGCACAGCATCTAGCTGGTAGACCAGTGCTATATGCACTTAGGTTTCAACATGCTGTCTAAATATAACCTGAATAGATAAAATGATATTACAAAAAAATGTTGCATCTTCTTATATTGTGTGCAAAAATGAAACAGGCAGCTTATGTTCTTGCAAATTTGAATACTCTCCTTTCTCTAAGATGTTTTAGAAAAACTAAACTAAGCATCTTGATGCTTGCCCTCCTTTAACATTTTAAGAAACTGTTCTGTTTGTAGATTCAGCATCATTAGCATTGTATTTTTCACTAAAAACAAATCAAGCATGCTTCGTAACTGTATTTTTGTTCTATATCAACATGCATTATCAGTACATATAGCTCAACTAATGGATCTTAAAATGTATTGAGGTCAATAAATTTAGCATTATTGTTGTTACTACCTCTGAACATATCTAAAGTGTAATGTGTTTAATGTAATCATTAAATGAAGTATTGTAGTGTTGACATGTGGTAACATTGTTTTTTCATCAACACCATACACTAAACTTGGTATGTGGAGGCTTATTTT
Organism: Lepidonotus clava; assembly: GCA_936440205.1. Lineage (NCBI taxonomy): Eukaryota > Metazoa > Annelida > Polychaeta > Phyllodocida > Polynoidae > Lepidonotus > Lepidonotus clava. Next base: position 53,538,579 of record OW387140.1, read on the forward strand.
GCTGATGAGTGATTTTAATAGCCGACCAAGGTCCTTCACTACTAATGAAATATGTGATGTATGATCTAATAGAAAAAAATCATAAAAAAAAGTGAGATGATGATAATAGTCCAAACAGAGATATTCATATAAGGATATAAACTGCATAATTTATCTGATCCTACATATCTTTTAACAGTAGAATGCTGTAGAAAGAAGAAGTGGCTGCCTAGTTCTCCCTACCACGGATAGCTGATTAACAGTATTAAAGTGCAGGTAACTTTCGACAATTTTGTTGAAAACAAACGCATGCAATCAGCAGATAATACATAATTGCCATATTTCTATCCATGATAGACACACTTTCAAACCAGCCTAAAATAAGATGTTATATTAGTTTGAACTATGTGGAGAGACTATTTACTGGCTTAACATATTTATTGTTATCACAGTTGTTAGTTCATATTAATAAAGTATGGTTTCATCTTCCTACTTTGTCTTCATCCTTCACTCAATCATTGCAGAAGTTCATCCAGGACAAATAATGGCACCAAAATTAATTATGAGAGGATTTGTGTATATTTGATCCAAACATCACTATTTACAGTTATTACCTATTAATTGTAATCAGATGGTAAATACTCCACTTAACATCCATCTCCTCATACAATCACTAAAACACTATCACTTATACACCACTATAACAGATGACCCTTCCCCCAAAGATCTTGTCACTTACTAGAAGTAGACATAGCCTCTCCCTTTACATTACATATAAGTTCTCCGCGTAAATTATTCCACTATTGTAAACCGGTATCAATATCAATTTTTCACAAACGTCATGTACTTTCATCTGTGCTTCAGTACAGGGATCTGAAGTTACAAATTTGAAAAATAGTCATTGCTAGTTTTTCATTATGTTAAACTATAAAGGATGTCATGATTAATGAAAAATTATATGCTGAAGGCACGTGACTTGTCTGCATTTTAACCCACATGCATCTTGATCTAGTTTAGTCTGCAAGTCCAAATAAGATCATATGCTATCCATGGTGGAAAGAATCAAAGAAAAACTCAAAATGTCCACAACTTGATGCTAGGTGGCAGCATTTTCCTCTCACCTACTCCAATACATCATCTTAATTAAAAGCTGGGCTCATGCGAGTAGCGCTGACCAATCAGTTGGTACTTAGCAGTAAGGCCCACCCCTCTCCCTTATTTGGGCATCTGACCTAGGTCAGGCTGAGGCTGGTGGGGACCACTCCTGGTGCTGTTAGCAGCACACAACCCTACACTAGGACCACTGGGGTGGCTGTGTGACTGGTTTATCTATAGGACAAAGCCATGTTGATAGATCAGACCATGTGGAGGGACCTCATGGTGTCTGTTTACTTCACTCAGCGTCCTTGGTTGCCATGGAGACTGAAATGCAGATGGTTTGAAGATTTAAACCAACTGATATTTAAACCATAATATCAGGCACAGATTGAGACATTATTCATTTACACTGCATATATGGAAACTCTATGTATTCATAGATCTATTGTACAAACGTGAGTGTATAGTACCCATTATATCCTTGACAAAATAATAATTAGGTCTGTGTGTGACAGTTGCTGTGGTATTGAAGTACAATTGGGGTCTGGCAGGCAATCTCCATGGGCGTATGTTAAACTTCTTTTCGGGACTTTAAATCGCCTTTATGATATAAAACAGTTTGGACTAAAGGATTTTACTTCACAGTTATACATTTATTTGAAAGTTACCATTATTCCGTATTAGTTACTCCAGTACGCTAGCTCGTGTATGTCACAGTCTTCCTTCCAGTCTCAGTTGCAGGTCATCTAAAAAATTAAGAGGTGAAGGAAGAATCGAATGAAAGGATAATGTTTATTGAATCCAAACATGTAAAGCATGTTGCTGCGCTCCTGTTGACAACTATCAGTCCAGAAAGTCTGTCCGCTCAACCCACACAACCAATGCCCCTAGCCTTCCACCAACTTGTCCCAGCTCACTCGCCCACAGCAACCTTAGTTTACAGTGCCCCTTCCTAAACGGGGTTTCACCTATCTGATTTCACAAAACACTCAAAGCTACCGCTGCTTATGCCTCTGTTTTACTAGTCCTATGACGTAGCTTCTATGCTCTCCACCCCCAATGGAGAGTAACTCTTAGCCCTTAGTCATACTTATAAGTTGGCTAAGATTACGCAGTGTTCATATCAACACCATTGGACATGTTGGGCACTACTGTAATAGACATATCATCTGTAATGTATGTGATCTATAAACCAGGACATTAAAGACAGTTGTTTGTCTTTGACATTGGACCTGGGTGGCTATCCAGGGAAAATTTACAAACTGCTTTGTATTTCAAATATACGAAGGGTATCTTTGTATACTTTTGACACTTTAAAATATACGATCACAACATTTGTGATCATATATTTTTGCATTTAAGATGCGTTTTTGTTGCTTTGTAAAATTTACGAAGCACAAAAAATCCACCCTTTTTGCATCGTAAATTTTTCCCTGGTTGAAGAAAATGCTTCGTATTTGGTGTTTTTTTAAAAATACGAATCCTCCGTAAATTGTCCCTGGATCGGCCCCCAGGTTTCAGAACAATTCAAATTATGATAACTGTTTATCAGTGTACAGAGTTTCCCACAAAAGTACTTCTGCCTTTCTCATAAACTATTTCAGTACTTTATTTCCAATCATTGTATGGATTTTTCTTATCCACAGCCTCATAAATTGTTTTTTATTCTGTACATGCATATGCAATCATATGTTCATAGTAGGAAATGTTTCTTTATAATTCTTGATAATTCTTTAATATTGATATTCTTTAAATTTGTTGTTATTCTCTAATATATTGGAACTTTGAAGTATTGGACAGTACTACAGACTCAGAAGTCCTTGGGTCCTGTTGTACCTTTGATAAGTTGTCCTTATCAATGTGCTTGTGTCTGCTCTTAATCTGCCTCATTTCACCAGATGAATTATAGATCTTTGCCAGATGACATCAAAGTGGTGGACCCCATAACACTACACTGTAACACTGTTTGATGAACAATAGTTTGTAAGTGAAGTGAAAAATAACATTTTTATAATGTAACAATAGATTTGGGGATTGTAGTGAGCATAAAGATTTAAGGTTCATTGGAGGGCTGAGTTGTCATGGGGAACTCTGGGTTATCTCCAAACACTGGTCACGTGACCATGTTTACTAAAGATCACTTTATATGATTGCCGAAGTCCGACTTTCTGCATCTTGATGAGGAAGACTTAAGCATCCAGATCATGAGGACTTTACTTCTAATTGGGACTGTTCTATGGTCTTTCCGAAGTAGGTAAAACTATAATATCTTTGACTTTAGATACGATTTGCTATTGATATGATCATTTAAGGGTAGATACGGGTTATTTCAACCGTATACGCAGTGTTGCATCTTTGTTCTATTAATGATTCATTTTTAGAAATATCTGCATATAACATGATTTTTCCTTGCTACATAAGAGAGCAGTCAGAAAAAAGTCAGCGCCAACCAAAATCTATCCGGGCTAACTGGATTTTGGAAAAATCAGGCTGTTTGCCTGTTGGCCAACAGCCTTAAAAATTAGGTTCTGACAGTGCTTACTGTTTATTCCACACATTTGAAACAACATGTAAATGTTTTAGGAATACACATACAACTAAATGAAATTAATGTTTACCTTTTATGTTGTTGTAGGAATGTTGTGTTCTATTATTCTTTATCATAAAGCAGAAGGTATCAAAGAAACCGACAGTACATAAGGCTCCTAGCTTATCATATTCACAATTTGGTTCGTAATAATGAATGTATGGTGATGGGCTTTGGTACACTTTAATCAGCATCACAACATTTAATCCTGACAAGAATGGTTTGCCACAACTAACTACATTTTCATACTCTTTTTATGAGAAAGTCACCAGGATATGACATCTTGTTATAACAAAATCAGTATGTGAAATAAGACACATTTACTTTGTGTGTTTGACTTACCAATGTAGATTATGCTGTGGGGGAATTTTGCTTTGTCCATGGAGACAAGGAAAGATGTTTCTGGACTCACCTATCATCAGTAGACCATCCAGAGGCCAAAGAGATGTGCCGACAGGATGGCGGCCATCTTTACTTCCCGGAAGGCATACCTAAACCATGGAGTTCTATAACGAACCTTGGTTCCTTAGACCAGTAAGTTAACATTCCCAATATAATATATGTATAACTAGACCCTAATTTATTTCTGCAAAACTAACAGTTAACTTCACAAAGGCTAGTCACAAATTCTCACATATTTGGATAACAGAACTTTTCTAAACAAATTTGAAGGCCAACTTGACAAATTCTGGCACAAAATTTGCAAGCATCTGCATGTGTTTGCACTTGTTTTATCACCACATTAAACTTGCTTGAGTTATTTTTCACCCATTTGCACATTATGCAAACGTTGTTTTTGGTCAGTTTTGACTTATTGCAAATAAGATAAGCTTTAAGAATCTCAAAGTATTTTGAAAATATTTACATTACACTCCAAGTTATGAACATTTTAGTAAATAATCATGACAGAAATGCAAGATACCATGAAAAACTTTCATATTTTATTCATTAACTTTATGTAACTAAGATGTTTCTCTTAGTTGCCATGGTAACCGAAATCAACAATTTTGGAAATTTCTCACTGTTCTGTTACCATGGAAACCATGATTTTGCTAGATAATGCTTATAAAGTTATTAGTGGTACCATCTTTCTCAGCATTAAAACTACTTAAACACATTTTTTCTGAAAAAAACATTTACATTACCTGATAATTTTGAATTTTTACCCATTTACATTGATCAAAAAGGGCCAAACTTTTGGTTAATATTTTCAAAGTTAATAAGGCTACCATGCTTTCTAGGATTCTTCAAAGACTGAACATTACATTTTGTTTCTTACTTACTCAGACTGTGTGTATTAAAGAATTGAAGGATTAAATGACAAGGCTCACACACATGCCTTAAAACGTCCTAAATTATCCAATGCTAATCTTCCACTCATAAATCAGCCAAGCCATACATATAATGTGGTGTAGAGATGTGAGGAAATAGCTTTGGTATACTGAAAATACCTAATGGAATACTGTATAATATGTATCCCAAAAGTCCAAGCTATAAAATGGCCTATTGTATTGTCAAATCTACCATTTTCATAGTTGCCTCTTTAAGACATTATAGATCTACTCTTTATATTCAAATCTTCCTTTCAAGCTATAACAATTATTGGACATATTGGACTGGCCTAACTGATGAAGCAGAGGAGACTAGTTTCAAAGTGATCCCAGGAAAAATGCCTTCATATTTGCCATCAATAGAAGGTAACAATGAAACTAATGACTGCACGGCTATTAGTGCTTACTCAAACATGGTGTACGCAAGGTCCTGTTCAAGCGTACATGACAGACGCAAAGTCCTTTGTCAGGGTAAGTTATTTTTTATCGATAGTGCTTTTGCACATTTCCAAGCACCTTTGTGCTGATATATATTGTGAGAAACAGACCACCCCACGTTTCACCTACCATATATATATATATATATATAGATATACATATATAGTAAAATATCTTATTATTCAGAATTTCTTAATCTCCCAATCCATGTACTCTTTGGAAGATCCATTTTGGCCCTGAATATATTAAGAAGTTGGTTTGGGGGAAGTCCAGAGTATAGGGGCATTTCACTCTAAGGTTTCTCAGTAAGGTTATTTTTTGTAAATTTGATGGTTTTGGATAAGTGACTACTGATTGTGTAGTTTAAAACTATTACACACTATAGATTTTTTGGTGAAATTGTAGGATAAGATGTCCATTTAAGATCTTAAGTGTAATGTTGCTCATCGGCTATCATAACTTTCAAGATTATGGAAATAAAGCCTGTATTATCTATTTATGAGAAAATATTTGTCAATTCATGATTGAACATAGGATAATGTTGAACATTATTCAATAACTATTGTCTGTCCATATCATATGTAACCCTGATGATTTTGAAGATAAAAAAGTGTCACCATTTTTTTTGTTTTCTGCCTTAAGTAGCTAAGATATTTCGATTTCATACCAGATACTATAGAAGCTGTAGTATCTGAATTCCAATGTAGATTGTCAGCTTATTTAGTTCCTGCAGTATACAATAGATGGCATATTGTCCCACATTGGTGCAAATACAAAGCTCATAACAAATATACCTATCAAACCATGAATATACAAATAAACAGAATGAATTCATCATAAAAAATTCAATTCTGACTATACAAAACAATTTTTAGAATGCACATTTTGGGCTTGAATGCTCACTATGTTAGATCCTAATGCATTCTTTCTATAATAATTTAAATAATTAATATTCGGGGTAGTAGAAGAACTACAAATCAACTCAAAGATCTATCATGACAATGAAATCCCTGGTTTTTTGTTTCATTGCTGTTCAGTTAATCTGTAAAACTTTAGCAATATTGACCTCTTGAGTCTCAACTAAGTGTCATTGTGAAGCTGGGTAAGGCAACTTAGTTGAAAGGATCACAACTTTTGTTTTATTCAAAAAATAAATTTGGTATTGAATATAAACCTAGAGGAAGGTATTCTGCAAAGTTCAGATAAAATGCATATGGAATAGATGCTATTAATCAGGTAAGTACCACTTGGGGTTACTAGGCAACCAATTAAATTTTGTCAAAGTTCAAATGTGCATGTTTTTTCACAAACAGCATTATATTCTGTTTATATCTACTCACTTTCCAAATAGGAATTAAAGTCCAAGGATGAGCTTCCTTTGACAAGGCTCTCTCTTTCTTGTTAACAGTCATAGTATACCCAGACAAGCAGCCACATACCAAGCACATTCTGCAACCGTACTTTTTTTGACCAGTCTGTTACCTGCCTAATTTTCAAGTAACCATTGTATTATAATTATTTTCAGTTAGGTTGAGACTGTCTTAGACAGATCATTAAGACAGGCCATCAAGGGGCTTAAGCTGTTGATTGCCAATTTCACTAAAAAAGGGGGGCTGTCAAATCATCGAATCATCTTTCAGGGTAGCTGTCAATAATACATTATATTTGATACTAGATTAAAAGTCAATTGTAGGTTATCAAATTTCTTGATAATCGCTCTCCAACAAATTGTCACCCTCAGGAACTGGATTGTGACCAATAATTTTTTAGGTTAATGTTGCTCTCAGGGGCTGTCCATGAGGGATGCTGAAAAAGGGGGGCTTTCAGAGTGTGCCAATTTTTCTGGGGGCTGTCAAATCCCCAAAAAGGGGGGGCGGGGGCTGTAGTTTAGCAGTTGGCAACTACCTCCATATAATGTGCCCCCCCCCCTCCGGGTCACTAGCTTGCTGGCTATTACTTGCTGACTCCCACACTACCAATAGCGTCTGATTGCTACGAAATTTCGTGGTAGTCAGATATGGGGTGCCAAGTGTAAAGTGAATTATTCTGTGTGTAAAAGACGGAATCACAAAGAAAGCAGTCCTTACACTATTGTATGTATTGTGTTAAGCTTCTGTTTTTCTTTTGTTATCATTCTGTGATGTTTCTTTGATGATTCTGTTATGCTTCTGTCCTGCCTGTCAGTGCTTCTGTCATCCACCAATTACTCCAGATGGCGCCACCTTAGTGTACTGGCATTCCTTATAAGGGAAAGGGGAGGGGCTTTAACTACACCTCACTGTAGGTGGTGGATGGAAACAGATGTAGGAGGCTAGAGAGAGGTGTAGGGCATCTGGAAGAAGTGTAGGGGTCTGGGATGAGTTGGGTGTAGCTTGCTTTTTTAAGCAAGCCTTATGCTACGTCTGGTAAACAGTAGTGCAGTTTCTTGATTCACCCTTTCTTACCCAGGATGGTTTGCGTTCCTTTGGGGTCAGGAAGAGGCCCCGATGGCCAGGAGGGACCCTGATGGCCGAGAGAAGAACCTGACAGCCAGAAAGGACCCTGATGTCACTATTTGACAGCATGTAAAGGGTTGTGCTGAGGTGTAGAAACCGAGTATGAGGCCCAGGAGACCAGGATAAGGTGTAGAAGGCCGGGTTAAGGTGTAGGGGGCTAGGATTAGGTGTAGGAGGACAGGAAGAGGTGTAAGAGGATGGGATGAGGTGTAGCAGGATTGGAAGAGGTGTGAAGAGGTGTAAGGGGATGGGAAGAGGTGTAGCAGGATGGGGAGAGGTGTGAAGAGGTGTAGGGGGATGGGAAGAGGTGTAGCAGGATGGGAATAGGTGTGAAGAGGTGTAGGGGGATGGGAAGAGGTGTAGCAGGATGGTAATAGGTGTGAAGAGGTGTAGGGGGATGGGAAGAGGTGTAGCAGGATGGGAAGAGGTGTGAAGAGGTGTAGGAAGATGGGAAGAGGTGTAAGAGGATGGGATGAGGTGTAGCAGGATGGAAAGAGGTCTGAAGAAGTGTATGGGGATGGGAAGAGGTGTAGCAGGATGGGGAGAGGTGTGAAGAGGTGTAGGGGGATGGGAAGAGGTGTAAGAGGATGGGATGAGGTGAAGGGGCATGAGAAGAGGTGTGAAGAGGTATAGGGGGATGGGAAGATGTGTAAGAGGACAGGATGAGGTGTAGCAGGATGGGAAGAGGTGTGAAGAGATGTAGGGGGATGGGAAGAGGTGTAGCAGGATGGGAATAGGTGTGAAGAGGTGTAGGGGGATGGGAAGAGGTGTAGCAGGATGGGAAGAGGTGTGAAGAGGTGTAGGAAGATGGGGAGAGGTGTAACAGGATGGGATGAGGTGTAGCAGGATGGAAAGAGGTCTGAAGAAGTGTATGGGGATGGGAAGAGGTGTAGCAGGATGGGGAGAGGTGTGAAGAGGGCTAGGGGGATGGGAAGAGGTGTAAGAGGATGGGATGAGGTGAAGGGGCATGAGAAGAGGTGTGAAGAGGTATAGGGGGATGGGAAGATGTGTAAGAGGACAGGATGAGGTGTAGCAGGATGGGGAGAGGTGTGAAGAGGGGTAGGGGGATGGGAAGAGGTGTAAGAGGATGGGATGAGGTGAAGGGGCATGAGAAGAGGTGTGAAGAGGTATAGGGGGATGGGAAGATGTGTAAGAGGACAGGATGAGGTGTAGCAGGATGGGAAGAGGTGTGAAGAGGTGTAGGGGGACAGGAAGAGGTGTAAGAGGACGGGATGAGGTGTGAAGAGGTGTAGGGGGACAGGAAAAGTTGTAAGAGGATGGGATGAGGTGTAGCAGGATGGGAAGAGATGTGACGAGGAGTAGGGGCATGGGAAGAGGTGTAAGAGGACAGGATGAAGTGTAGCAGGATGGGAAGAGGTGTAAGAGGTGTAGGGGGAGGGGAAGAGGTGTAGCAGGATGGGGAGAGGCGTGAAGAGGTGTTGGAGGACAGGAAGAGGTGTAAGAGGATGGGATGAGGTGTGAAGAGGTGTAGGGGCATGGGAAGAGGTGTGAAGAGGTGTTGGAGGACAGGGAGAGGTGTAAGAGGATGGGATGAGGTGTGAAGAGTGTAGGGGCATGGGAAGAGGTGTGAAGAGGTGTAGGGGGATGGGAAGAGGTGTAGCAGGATGGGGAGAGGTGTGAAGAGGTGTAGGGGGATGGGAAGAGGTGTAGCAGGATGGGGAGAGGCGTGAAGAGGTGTAGGGAGATGGGAAGAGGTGTAGCAGGATAGGGAGAGGTGTGAAGAGATGTAGGGGCATGGGAAGAGGTGTAAGAAGATGGGATGAAGTGTAGCAGGATGGGAAGAGGTGTGCAGAGGTGTAGGGGGATGGGAAGAGGTGTAAGAGGATGGGATGAAGTGTAGCAGGATGGGAAGAGGTGTGAAGAGGTGTAGGGGGATGGAAAGAGGTGTAAGAGGATGGGATGAGGTGTAGCAGGACGGGAATAGGTGTAGAAGGATGGAAAGAGGTGTATTGTATAGTAATAGAACACAGTGTTGACAGCTGCCATGCACCTCCCCGTGTGTACAACATGCCATATATGGGAAGCGCTGACTTCCTTTGCAGAGTTACAACTCCCTTAAATTCTAGGTCAGGGCACATTATGTGTGGCAGGTAGTCGGCGTGTGTTGTCTCTATAGGCTAGGAGGTCCCTGATGGCCAGGAGGGGACCCTGATGGCTGGGAGTTAACCTTAAACAGCCAGGAGAAGACCATGACAGATGAGGGCAGGCCCTGACAATCAAACAAGGAGGGGGAGAAAGCGATTTGGAAAAGCCCCACCCCTTTCCCTTATAAGGAATGGCAGTAGACTAAGGTGGTGCCATCTGGAGTAATTTGTCGGATAACAGAATCATAACAGAATCACCACAGAATTATAACAGAACCATAACAGAGGCATAACAGAAGCATTACAGAAGCATTACACAATCAAGATAGAATCAACACAGAATCATGAAAAAGCATTGAACTTTGTTTGTGAAATGCTTTTGTAAAGATTTTGATTATTTGTGACAGAATCATGCTATTTAGACACAGAATCACTCTTTTTAGTTACAGAATCATGCTCTTTACACTTTGTGCCCTATAGTCAGATGGTTCGGAAAGAGTCTCTGTCATACAGTTTGGCTGACTCCTGATCAGAGAGAGTAAAGTTAAACGAATGTCCGGCTCATGATATTTGGTGTGGACGGACTTGTTTTGGATGTCACACCTCTGCAGGTGGTCATTTGATGGTCATGAAGCCCCCCTCACATCTGGAGTTTCATCAGGGCCAGGGGACAGCTCCGTAGTGGTGCATACATCATCCAGGTTAAGAGTTAATGCCAACAAGTTTGTATTTACCTGAAAATATAATCCGCCTGTGGTCTTAATGTAGATTCATAATAAAGTGTAAATATTTCTCTATTTTTTGCGAAAGGTAATAAACTGAGATCATGAGAGGTACATGATTGATGGTGTGATTGATTTACCATAAATTCGACACAGCAACATGGCCCTTTTTCAGCTTAGTGACATGCAAGAGGGGGTATTCTTAAATTTGACGCGATGACATGGCCTTTTCTTAGATTTGAACCAGCGACATGGACTTTGGTGACAAACGACAGGGCCTTTAGGAATATTGTGACATGCAACATGGCCATTTCTTAAATTCAACATGCGACATGGGACCCCCCATCTACACCCCTCTAATTAGCAAAGATAGGGCCTCCTGACACTCTCAGATATACCGCCACCAAGAGCCGGTTTTAACTTTACTCTCTCTGATATGATGGTGGGGTGGGGATAACATTGCTATAGAAACTCCTGAAATCTGTTGAATGTCTAAAGGAGCCATTTATCTGAGCGGCCATTTTTGGATTGTTTTGAAATAGATAATCGATGAAAATTGCGCAGTGAAACAGGTTTAAGTAATTATGACTTTGATATAATAAAAGATAAATACGAAATAATGTTCTTATTATACGTGGACACTATCTGGAAGGTCTGTGCAGACATTATATCACAGACTTTGAGATAATAGGGAAGGCTGAGTGCTGGTAATAAGGAGTGCGTATACCTGCACAACAGTCACGCATACACTTTATGTGTGGACCCGTAATAAGGAAATTTTATGTGTGACTTTGAGTTAAAAAGTCCTCGTATATCTGGAATCCCATGAAGTGTTTACGGAATCAGCAAATTGGCTATTTTCAAGCACAATCTAAATAAGCCAAATCAGTCATGAATTCCCAAATAATTTGATTATTATTAGAAGCAATTAAATTTCTTGCCCATGTCTGGACATTGGGCTAATGCTTTTTACCAAGTCGTCATGTTTGTTTATGAAAGAAAAAGATTGCCAAAGATAAAAATCACATGCTGTTTTCACCATTGAAATAATGAAATTTTTGACCACTGATATAATAATAGTCAATGTGTATTTATATATTTGTCCATGTCATAACACGGATGAATTAAAAAAGTTGACAATACAGCCACTCATTTAATTTAATCTGCCATTGTGTGTTTACCCCCTATTTTTGCTGAAGTTAACCAAGAAAAGGCTGACTTTCAGGTAGTTGAATAAACCTTTCAAATTTGTAAAACTTTCATGCCGTGTTTCCTCTTAGCTACCCCCTTCACCTCTCGTTACACATTAGTTCAACTTATGCCACATTTAGTGGTGGAGGATCTCGTGTCTATCATATTTATTACATTTCAAATAAATTTTCCCTGCTCTCCACTTAATGTGTGTAACATCTAAATAACATCCTTTACGGCTGTACACATCCTTTCAGATATTTTTACTCCCCTCCCACTAAAGTCGTGTCTAGATAATTATGAAATAAAATAGTGAGGCTATATATCCAAGGTAAGTAGAGGATACCTGCCTGCCACTAAAGTCATATGTAGATAACTAGGAGATAAAATAGTGTGGCAATAAATTCAAGACAAGTAGGACATACCTGAAGTCTATTTCATCCAACTTAATTATGCCAGAAGTACTACGCATTTGTAACACAAGTATGTGTAATGTTATTCTGGGCTATTAACACATGGGTTCCTGTACTAATTGTCAAATATCATTATAGATAAAACTCAATGAGTAAATGTCAGAGGCAAAATGTTTTCATGAGTAGATGCTGAATGAAAGTAAATAACTTAGTACAAATGGAAAATCTTTGTATATTTTGGCAGTTTTGGGTCGAATTATCCATCTCCGTATGTAAAACATGTATTGCGTGTTCATTAATTATTTTTCAATGTGATCTCATGTTTCCTTTGTATCAGCAAAAACGAATCCAATGTTTAGCAGTGTTTAAGTTCTTCACAACGAATGTGGCGATGAAGGGAGTCTTTTCTTTTTTATATTCCACCCATGTAGAATATTTGATAATATTTAATAAAATATTCCCCTTGGATGGCGTAAACACCCATCACTCACTCACTCACCCCTTTATGACTAACTTTGACTCTAGAACATCTTTTCACAGAAGTTAACACAGTTTCAAGTGCAAAAAACAAATACTCATTCAAAAGGTCTCACTAGCTTTTTAGTGCTTTAAGCTAATTCTTTTTGTAAGAGTCATATATATTCTTTTACATTTTTGTGTAAGGGTGATTTGTCATTCCAAATAAGTTACTGTAGAGCTCACGACTTGTTCTATCATTAGGTCTTGAGGCAGTTATTAGACACCTCAAGCTTAGAGTCCAGGAACACATGTCTTATGAGTCATAGCTCAAATCTGACCTTTCTAAACTTCCCGCATTGTGATAAACAAATGTTCCGTACTGCCTGTTTCATGTTTTATGTGTGATATTCACCAATTGAAAATTTGTTGTATTTTACTCATAAGATTAGTCATACACTTAAACAAGACATGAAATATCTTAAACTGCAGTTGGCTCAGACATGATAATGTTTACCTCTTTATCTCTGATATTTTATCTAGTATACCTGCTTTAAAGCTGAGTTTCAAAGCTCCTAAAAAAATCTAATTTAGTGTTATCGGCTAGAATGTATCTATATATTTTTGAATTTGCATCAGTCTGCATCTCCCCTAATTTTAGGTACAGCCTTTTTACTTTTCATGGTGACCTCTGACTTCATGTCACCTGGTAGGTCTCATTATGATTAACTTAAACAACATACAAACCTTCTGGTATCTCAGCTGTCAATCTTTAAGAAGAATAAATTTAAAAGTACTTAATTCAGTATATAACATTCTGCGCAGTTTGAAGAACACAGCCCCCCTACAGAAAAACCTCTGTAACTCTGTTTACACCGTCTGTGGAGAGTCCCACTGAGAAGCCGAGGTATCAATGACTTCTGATGACAATGATGACCAGAGGAAAAAGAAACCTTCCTGTCATGGCATTGCCTGGTAGCAGTGAAGGTCATTGCATTATTGTAATAAGGAGAACCACGGGGGGGCACCTGTCAAGCTGAGGTTGGCCTTCCTTCCCATAGGGAATCGTCACATACTGAGGACGAATCCCAAGGTTCGGATAATCCCAATGGGTCATATGGCCACCCAAGGATGACCCCAAAGGCTCTACTTTATCTTATCCAAACATTATTCATACTATGTACAAACAACTGAGAATGAGGAGTAGTACATACAGCCCATCAATAGGCACTGGCCACTGGATGTACTGCTTCTTGGTGGTATAGGTGATTAAACAAATCCTTACCTCGGCTTGCCATAAGTCATCCTTTGATCAGTCAGGGGCTAACATTGGTAACTAAGACATGATCACCAGGTATAAGTACTCTGTTAATAAAACACTATTTCAAATTAAAGGTCAAAATTTTGTTGTGTGAACTGTGTAAAATGCAAGTTCTGAATGTAGTATAACTTTCTTTACTCTATATAGTGCAAAGATAAAAGTTAAACATATTTCAGAAGGGAACAGCTCCCTTAAAAGAACTCTTTTCTACTTGTGTTTAAACTAGCCAGTCTAACTTTACTCCTCAGAACTGTTTTCTCCAACATGACACAGTTCTAATATGTTTTTACATTAAAGGTAATAAATCTCTGAGAATTTTGGTACAAGAAGGGACAGAGTGGTGTGAGTTATGAGGCTGTCAGTGTAGGTGAGATAGGGCGGATCCAGTTCACCCACTTCCTTGGTCCTAGTAGACGACGCAGTAGTTGGGAGGTGACTCATACCAACACTGATATGTTTTAAGTATAGACCTCTCTGATATGTTTTATGTGTAGAAAGTGGAAATAATAGTTTTCTTTAATTCTAAGCCTCTCCACTTATTCCAAAACATATGTCCACTCAAACCATAGCAAAAGTAATGATTATTTTCACCACTCTGTCTCAACCAATCTAAACAAGGGATGAGGTTTAGTAAACTTTAGTTTACCAAAACTGCTATACTTGTACATATACAAGCTAAAGTTTCCAAATTATCCTGAACAGACCTGTCAATGAACATATTACCAGCCCCAGACCTTGTAGAAATTCATAAATCCATAGAAATTGAACGTCCTTCATAACTTATTATGGTGAAAGAAAATGTTATATTTGTCCACAGCTTATTTTGCCCAGAGACCGGCAAAAATAACCATGTTATGGTTGGGCAAATTGTACTAAGTATCTTTATCTTTTTTAAAGGTGAATCGTGTCGGCTGCCAAATTCAGTGTGTATATGAAGTTTATGTCTTTGAACGTTTCTTTGTGAGTTTGAATTTTTTTGAAGTGCTCTGACACAAATAACATATATACATATTTGAAACAGGTTTACTACAGAGGAACAGCAGGCAATGATTCTAGAACATTCTATCCCTACAGCAATGTGCAAGTGACTCGTTTGAATGTTGGATCTGAACGCTGAATTTGATAATAGATTGTTGGTTAATAGATGTTTGATAATAGATTGTATGGATTTGAGCCCACATAACATGATTACATTTCAGTGTGACAGGAAAAGGAGGTTTCCTTTCCATTCTGAATTCAGTCTCTTGTCATGGTCCTCCCATTCTTTAGTTCCACAAAGAATGGGAGGACTTTGGGAATGCTTGCATGAGACCCGTGCTTGGTCAGAATGCTGTATTGTTGTTGAAGGTAGCCAAATGGACTCCAGTAAATTTAAGATAGAAGGGGGAGAAGGGGTCTTCGTGCTTCACTAGCTATACTAACAGGGTGTCAAGAGCCTGTGGTGCTTCCTGTCATCATGTTTTTATTCTACTGGCTGGCTTGCACCTCTAGCTGGGGCCCAATCCTCAGGCCCTCACTATAAATAAAGGGGTGGCCGGCTGCCCGACGCTTTGTTCCCTGTACCTGCCTTGTTCCCCGTACCTGCCCATATTGTACTACCATTTTTGTACATCATAGTTCTTGTGGTTGTGCCCTAATTTGCCTATATTCCAGTGTCCTGTTTTAACCTGCACTTGGCCTATATTTGTTTTCTCATGCTTTGTTCCATATCTTCTCTTAATATTCTCCTGATATGGTTTTGTGCCGAGGAAGAAAGAGGTGTGAACACAGTGAGTACCTTAAAGGGACTGTTTATTCCCATGCAGCTCTCTGCTCTATATCACCACAACTGGCACCCTGGACAGTTAAGATTATATGGTCTTGTTGACCCTTACAGAGGTCACTACCGGTTGCATGCTTTCTTAATTACTCGTGCTCTCATTAACTGATTTCGTACCAACATCTTGTGCCGCTCTGCACATTTCATTCTATAAGCTAAACAATCGCATATCTCGACAATCCCATTCCAGGCACTTATTCTACATCTTTTACTAATAATCATAACTAACTTACTTGCTTTTAAAACTCGTGCCTTACAGTACAAAGTGATATCTGATTCATCACATTAAGATGATGGTGGGGGGGTTCTATCTTCATCCCAATATGGATTTTGAGTTAACATGTAGACATACATAATGGCATATCTTTCCAGATACGGGTGGGGGTTTTGCATAACTTGGCAACACATCATGACACATCATGACATGGCATGACTTACATAACATTACACTTTCCAATTTCCTGACATCATTCCTGGTGAGATCATTCCTGTCCTTGTTCATGTTGTTAGGGTTGGTGACGGGTCCTGTTTTTGTCCCAGTGCAGGGGGTCTTTTTCCAAACATGTGGGGGGCATGTGTTCAACATTTCACCATGTCATTTTGTAGTGGGGTTTGTACCATATGGCATTGTTAGACAATCTGGGGTCTAAAACCTACAAATTCTAACTGCTGTTATGAGTGCATTTCAACATTCTTTATTTGGACATTGAAGGGAATAACAACACTGACCAGGTTCAACAGATAATATCAAACCATAATGATTAATTAGTTAATTTATTTTAACATTGTAATATCAAGTTTTGGTTAAGATCTGCTTTCAATATTGGAAATGTTCTTAATATTTCATAATGTTGGTCTGTGATCTATCATCATCAGTTGTTGCTTGAAATTAGGACATACACAGTTTAATGTCAAAACTACCATCAATTATCAATGATTCATTCATTCCTTGAAATAAAGGAAGTCTCCCTCTTACTGGGTATGGTTTACTTGTCTGGGTATATATTTATTACGGAAAAGCCATCAATAATGATCTGGAGAGTGATTATTAGATTATCGTTTAAACATTTTATGTGATGCAAACAAACCCTTTTCCTCGCATTGGCATTTTTGTGGTAGACTGGTGTGATATCTTATTTCTTTCACACTTATCCCTGTTTAAGCCACCATTTTACATCAGAGGTTTTACAGTAATTCACTTTACTTATGAGCTATATATACTTCTGCGTCTTCCTGTAGGGACGCTCAAGGTCATAGGTACTTAGAAAGCTTGTTAATGATGTACAGAAAAAGAGAAGAAAAGTATGTACTAGGATGTACTAGGATGTAGTTGGATGTATAAACAAACTAATTTTCTCCTCCCCTGAAGCAAGTAACACCTGAGCCAATAGGCAGGTGCCTAGATGTGGATCACCTGATTGTATACTTTTAGAGAGGATACCAGGCACTTAACATACAGCTATTTATAATATGTCTTATATAGTTCTTGGCTAGTGTACTACTATCTATTGCGGAGATGACCAACTAGTACTCCCAGGGTTGTATCTATCTGGTCCAAATTTGAACCTTTTTTCTAGGAATATAGCACTCCATGCCCATTGCCTTTGGTAATAATAGACTGATCAAAGAGTAAAGCATGTGTAGCAGGATTGTTCATATTCCATGAACCATAAATATAAGATTGCACCAAGGAACAGCATATGAAAGATAACTTACATATAACACTCCAGTCCACTCTAATCTTTGTAATGTGTTTTGGTTGAGATACAACTATTATATAAACATTTTAATGACATTTGCTCTAAATGAAGGAACATAAAGGTTGGGACCTCTAATTCTCTTATAGTGGCCCATAGATGTGTAGTGTTAAGACATTCATCAGATGGCACTTCTTTTTTGAACAAGGATATCTTTCTTTTAAGTGAAGCCAGTAAAGTCAAAACGACCCTCCCAATACAAGAGGTGCCTGGATCTTGACTTCCTGATGCCTTGGTGAGGTATCTCCAGGGCCCCCTCCCCTCTACTTTGGCCCACTATATACAATCTATATAAGGCCTTGTCCCACACATTATCCTGCAACTTTCTCCCTGAAGTGAAGACACAAGAGCCTGCCTCCTGACGCCTACATCTGTCTGCCACCAACAGCAGAGAACAAAGAAAGTAAGTTATAATTCTCAATTATTCACTTTACTCTCACATCATTAGATAACTTTCCTTTGTAAAGTTAAGACACACAAGCACTGAACTTTCACATGGTTGATTTTTCATGGAACAAAAAGGCAGCGTGTTTTCAAAGGAAAGCTTAGAATATTTTTACCAAAATAGCTTTTATCATGTGGTTGTACAAAGTTCAAAGAAACATAGATTATATTCCAGTAGATGATTATGACTTTAGAAATGTATCATGCATCCCACTTATCATTTGAGAGAGAACTGCTATAGATAACTCTATTAAATGATATCATGATCTCTATAAGACTGGGGGACTAAGGCAGGCTACCTTATAAAGCTGCATTTTACAATTTTAAGAAGCGATTTGTCAACCAAATTGCCTTAGTTAATTTTGTAATATAACTGCCTTCATGGAAAAAGCAAGAGGCAATTTTGAAAATATTTTATGGTAAACTTTAACATTGTTGTAAACTGAGAGGGGGTTATTACCTTCTTTGCCTAGAAAATATGTGTTCGGTGTTCCCACCTGCACATGTTTCTTCATATATTTCAGTGATGATGAAGCTGACAGCTGTCCCTGCAATAGTGCTGCTGGTCTGTTTCCTGGTGCCCAGCCAGGCTACCGTCCTGGCCGACTACGATCAGCCTGAGGTATGTACTCAGTAATGTATTATGTATTACAGCAGACCCATTGTAACAGAGAATATGATGCCAACTAATGTCATTTATGTTGGGCTAATTTTACACCGACTAATTATTGTGATTTAATGTTTTTACTTAGCTCAAAATTGCATCATACGTAATTATCAAGTGTACAATTGTAAAGTAAGTAATACAATTTAACTGTTGACTGACAGGGGGTTGACTGACCCCCGCTTACCCTGGGCCGTTGGGAACCGGCAGCGCCATGTTGCCAATGGGCGAAGTTAAAGCTTGAACTTGTTTCTGGGTCTCCAGCATCATCCGTTTGCATTCTGCATTGTCACAAATTAATGCAATCATATCTGAAGGCAAGAATGAAAACTCACTTGCATGCCCAGGTGATTGTTGCACATTTTGAGTCAGGCTGGTAGCAAATTCCACCATCTCTAAAACCCGGGGGTCATCCAAGTCCGGCAAATAAAGTTTCCAGTCATGTGTAAAAATCCCCAATTGCTCACATTTAGAGATGCCAAAATGCGACATAACAGAAACTTTCTGCAACTATACTTTTTTGGTCAGTCTGGTACTTACTAAGATGGCACATAACAATTATGTTATTTATGGTTAGGTGGAAACCTCACCAAATCACAATGTTATCAACACTTTTTTTTTTGTTAGGATAAAACCAAAACAGAACGTTATAAGAACATTCTGTTTAGGTTGAAGAACGTAACCAGAATGTTATAATAACATCATGTTATAATAACATCTATTGGCCAAGTGTTCAGCTTAACCACAGAGTCCAGGTGGCAGCACTTTCCTGTGGGGGGTTTATACTTAAATACACTGGTGGCAGTCTATTATGATCCTAATTACTGGTTATATAAAAAGAGACTTGGAAGACAAAAGTTGTTGTAATGAAAATATATTTCTAAAAGCTTAGAAGATGGCTTCCTGCCCAGGCAAGCAGCAACATAACAAGAACGTTCTGCGACTGAACTCTTTTAATTGGTCTGAGACCTGACCAATTTTCACATAACAATAATGTTATTTTAGGTAAGGTTTAGACTTACTGAAAAAGAATGTTGTAATAACATTATATTTTAGTAAAGTTGAGACCGAACTAATATAGAATGTTATAGTAACGTTATTGTAACGTGAAATAACATTACAAGAACATCACAAGAACGTTATAGTGTGACTTAGCAACGTTAGGTGCCATCAAAAGCATGTAACAAGAACCAAACCAGGACTAAGCAGAATGTTGCTGCTTTGTTATTATAACGTCATATTCTTGCTTGGGTGGTCTGTTATTTCTTGAATATATACCTTTAAGACTACTGCCAACAGTATTTGTGACCATAATAAATTAATTCTTCCAACCACAGATAGCCAAATATTAGCATTAAACAGGATGCATGCTGGGTAATATGTCAACAAAGTTCATGGCTTTAGTATACACATTTTCATAAATTGTATCATTATTGGTAAATTATCATTGTGAAAATTTAGCCATCATAATTGTTTAAATAAGTATCCATATACTTTGATATTTCCTGAGTTGTTTGCAAATTCATTCATTGTAGATGGATTTAAAGGAATTATTTGTTTATTTTCTATAGTTTTTTTCATGGATTTTGTCGACAAAATAAATCAAAATTAGCCTGCAGGTCCTTAAAATACTATAAATCAGCTAACCGTGGTAGGGAGAATTGATTGGCTGACCAGGAAGGGCAGGGGAATTCTGCAAAAGTTCTACATGTCTAATTCTTTATTCTATCAATTATTTTCTATTCATTATCATTTGAATGAGATATGGTATTTGTACAATAAAGAAATGATTACTTTTGATAGTTTTTTTGTTATGATAGATATAGTAAATATTTTAAGTTGACAGAGAAAAGTGATTTCAAAATTAACATTAGCAAGAGAGTTTATTGGCTTCATATATTAAGGTAGCAATACACTTTAACCTGATATCAGTATGTAATTTAGTCTATGCATGGCATGCTTGTGGTTTACTTGCAACTTGGCTTTCTAAAATGTTCAACGATTTGCTAGTGATCTCCTAAAATATGTTTGAATGAATTCATTCCTGATATCAGTGCACCTCAGAAACATCTGTTTCTCTAATGACTTAATGAAAAGTTTTGAGGAAATGATATAATCATATTACAATAATTGGAAGTGGAAATTTGTTAAAGAGAAATAACATGTTCAGAGACATAATACAGTACATTAGGCAGTGTCATATCAGCCATCATATAAGTTAAATTTCTTAACACATCATATTTTAAACGAAGCAAATTTACTTTTCAAAATTTGTACATATTCTACTATTAAAGCAAAATCTCTTTCGATAATTTTCCTAGTGTCTGAATTAACTCAATTAACATTATTGTTAATATGTTAGTGTAGATAATTAGTGTAGATAAAAGTAACAGTGAGTGCCATGAATTAAAAAACAATGGAAATCTTCTTCTCTTTACATAGTGGGCCCCCTTGCCCGACAAGAGCAAGTATGTGAAGGTAACCCTAGACGGTGTTGATTATGGACTTAAGAAAACAGTAAGTATAAAAATCTTCTTATTTGCGATAGGGAGTTGGGGGAAATCCAAGTTGATGGCTGTAAAAAGTGACCCTTCAAACAAATAGTTGGTATTTAGAATGGTAATTCAGCAGCATGACACTTAGTCTTGTAGTTGAAAAGAACATGGGAGTTGATCAAACAGAATGATCAAATGGCTAAATCAATAAAATTAAAGACTATTTTAGTAAAAAGATATCCATCATTTCATCAGTTTATCATTGAAGGTACAAAGGTAAGGTCAGTGTTGTAAGTGTTGGTCATGATTCTGGATCTATATTCAAATTTATATTATATTTAGTACATTTATGATAACAGTAGGAAGACGTAAATGTCATCTTCCATTTGCAATGAGGTCGATACCTCACTGCTAGAATAGTTGGGTTATAATTGTGTTAAAGGAGAATGGTCACCAGACTGTGCTGGGCACAAAAAAGAGAAATTTGAAATAAAATAAAGATTTTAATTGCAGTTGGAAGAGCTGGATTATACCGTATATTGATAGTGTATATCTCCTTACCTTCCTTGGATTAATACTTTCTCATAACTGAATCAACTGGAAGAACATAAACTTTTGTATGTGAAGTTGAGAATTTAATGAAAAAAGATAAATAAAATAAAATAAAATAAAATAAAATTGACAATCTGCAAAGCAAGTGTTTTCATTAGGACTTGAACAACCTGGGTGGAGTTTTACCTCTACTCTTGGCTAGCATAACAAAAGTGCACCTTATCACGTTGACAAACAACTCGAAGAAATGACCTAACTCCCATCATGAATAAACAACACTCGTGTTCACATTAATGAAAAATGATAAAGCTGTGAATGATAAAAAACAAGGGTCACTGGGTACTTTAGGCTCTAACAACTTAATACAATCTATTAAATATGTCAGTGTATATCTAGTTTATCATGACACAAGCATGATCAAATTCACCACTATAAATTGTAAAATAGCTCCAAAACAGTGCATTAAAGGCTATACTTTTATGTTCACATGTGTAGAACCATGGTGGTATGCACATAAGAGAATAATACGACTTTCATAAATTCTTTTTCAGGTAATATTTCTTGATATACAGTATTGATTTAGTTATTATCAGTAAAATAATGTTTGAAACCTATCAAAAATGTGTGTCTGAAACCTGTTTAATGGTGCATACCTTCATGGTTGAAGGCTCCTTTCCGTCTGAATGAGAATGTAGTATTTTTCTTCATCTTTCCCAGAGTGAGTTCCTCTGCAGCATTCCCGATGCACTTCAGCCTCATGTCGATGGATTTCAAGTTTGTGCCCAGGCACCTGAGGTATGACCCTACATCAGAAAAAATACTTTTGCTAATCTCCTATAATATTTGCTGGCATACACAATTTGGTCTTTTTATGGTACAGATTTAGATTTTAAAGTGAAAACTGTCAACAAAATGTATGTCTATATACTAAATTTTCATAATCACTAATGCAACTAAAATCTTCTTGACTCTAACTAGAACAGTTGGCTGACTATTAATCTCTAATTCCTTTGCCAATTCCGGCACCAATTCTTCTATATGGTGCATGTGAGTCTGAGGGTTTAGGAGGAATTCCTGGCCATTTGTGCATTGCATAGTGAAGATAGCAATGGGAAATGTTTGGGTTTCTCCAAGTAGGTCCTTCATACAATGTATTGAATTGGGGTTGCTAAAACTCTGCCTGGAGAGTGTATAAAAGGGAATGTATACCCATTAAGTGTGTAATAACTAGACTTTCCATGACCATTTTGAGAGCTGCTTGGGATTCCTGAGGTTCATGCCAAACCTTTTCTCACTAACTGTAAGCAGATATCTGCACTAATATTTAAAAAGTTAGAGCGAAATTTCTCTCATACATTCTCATAGTAACAAGCCCGAGCATTGCTGGTCACGATTCCCCCATAATGAAGGTGCGCAATGTGTTTTTTTAGACCCGCATATTCAGTTTACACAGGCATGTTCTACACCTCACTTATCATTGCAGATAGATAGCAGCCCTTACTATAATAAAAAGGACTGCGGGGGACTTCTGAGGATGGCCGTATGACCTCTAGGGGAGCTTTACATACCGAGGGCGAAGCCCAAGGTTTGTGCGATCCCCATGGGTTGTACGGCCACACAAGGATGCCCCCTTAGGTCCTTCTTTATTTTATCACCCAAGAAATATTTTTAAAAAATTTGAATTGCTGAGAAAGGTGTCTACGTTGAGCGGTGCATACTGCTAGTCAATACGCCCTGCTCACAATATGCACCGCTCGTCAGCAGAGGTGATAAAGGTAGAGTTGGCTTTTATGTAACCTACCTATTCAATATGGGCGTGTTTGGTAAAAGTTGTCTTGTTGGTATTCTGCTGTGGTATTAATCAATCTTGAAACTTTCCTTAGGCATCTCTTCAGTGTCAAGACCCTGGTGACTTCAAGTCCTTTGTCTCAGCGAGTAGCCCAGTGCCATTTGAAATCTGCACAATGGTAAGTTGAAAAAATATTGATGAAAGGATTATCACGTAGACAAATTTGCTTATTCCAAGATATACACTTGGGGCCATGACAAGCAGAGACATATATATAAATTACTTGCAAAATCTTAGTTCTACAAGTATGTACTTCTTTTAGCTTGGAGTACCTGCAAGCTTAATTATGGAGCATTTGGAGTAAATGGTCAGTCATTTAATTCTTGCACATCAGCCTATGACATTTTATTCTTCATTGCATGATACTTTTGATAAACATATTTGAAGGCCTTAATATCTCGGATTGTTTAAGATTCAATTCAAAAATGATTTCTTATTATATTGATATGTTTTCATACTTTAATGTATGCCTGTTTTCATAGAATTTCCAATGATTAAGTGAGGAAAAAATATTTGACCAACAAGATATAAAAACAGAGAATGAGGACATACATATGTGTGTAATTGTTGGTTTTGGTTGCTGAGAACTTTAGGAAATATATAGTCTGACACTATTATGGAATGATAAACATTAGTCCTAAACAGCTTTTGATATTTATCAAACTTAACTTGAGAACATGTGAACTGCATATATAATTCTAAAATTGGTGAATTTACTTCTCTATAACTGTATAATTTCATGCAGTTATATGTAATTTTATCAAGTTTTATTTCAATATGCAGAACTTTAGAAATCAATATTTTGCTATTTCTGCTTTGCAGAACTAACTAGCGCCGCAACAAGGAACAGCTTAGGGACAACCAACTCCGAGTCATCCTAGAGGACAAACAACAATGCTTTTATGAGAAACCAAACTGAAACCTTGCAATAATTTTCATAACTGCTCCACATCTTCAAGAGAACAAAACTAATTATAGACATTAAGATAAACTGTAAGAGTAACATCAATTGCAGCAGTTGCAACCTATGTATATCCAGAAAGTTACATCTTACTCTGAATTACTCTTTTCTATCTAAAGTTGAAACAAGTAATCCAAGTTCATGATTTTGAAACAGTGTTTGTGAACTAATGCTTCTGATTAAAAATAAATACAGTTTTTAACAAACCAGTCTGTGTCAATGTGATTTATTTTCCTCAAGCAGATTGGGTTTCAGCGATGTCTTAACTTGGAGACCATGTCTGACCAGGTATTGCCAGTTTATAGACCTTTACTTTTCAAAGTTTGGCTATGTCAACATTGTAGCCTACGCAAGACAATTCATTCTTGCCAAAACAGCCTGCTCCAAAAGGGTTCACACAGCCTGGCCTAAAAATAGTGACCTTCCCTACCTGCAAAAGGAGGTCTGTGGGGTGTTTCATAATAATCCCTGTAGCTTTTATGTGAGCCTACAGAAACTGTATGGGATTTTGAAATGAATAAATCTCTTGTACATCAAGCCCAAACTCTTGTAAATGAAGGTTTCGTTTTAAGAATCAGCAAACTACACAAAATATGTCTTCCGTTCTGGCATTGCCATATGATTTAGAAAATATTTTTTCACATTCAAAATTGGTTGCCATGGTATCCATAGAAGGCTTTTGATATTTGTATCAATTTTCTATGAAATGCAAAAAAATCGGAATCAAGTTTGATTTTAGGAAAACCTTTGAATAAAAGAGTGTTGCCCTTGTTGTTTCCTAACTTTTGATAACAAAAAACTGTGTTTTGTAGAACCTTCTATGTAGATATTGTTACGTTGGCATGGGCTTCTAAAATCATGAATTTGCCATTATTTGACTGATGCCGGCATCATTGAAGACCGCTCAGGAAGAACTTGTATTATTCTAAATAAATATGGCATCCTGGTAAAAACCAACTAAATGTTGGAAGGTGCCATTGTTGAGGAAATTTGGGAAATACAGGAAATAAAACTCTAAAATTGACCTTCATTAGTAGCTTATTTGTTGCTATATTGGATTTGTAACAAAACGGTTGATTAATGGCATTTATTAAGTTAAATGAAGTATAATTGATTTAAGTTGTCTTTGAAATAAATATACAAATTGTAGTAAAGCATCAGAGGGCACCACCTGAATTTAAGTCTTATATTATAGTATAAATATTATTGCATCGGTCTGTTCTGTGCATACACCTTTTCGGACTGAGTTGAATATTGTGACACACTGTAGTTGGTCTAAATTGGGATGTAAAATTTTCTGAAAATTGAGTAAGACATTACAGGGACTCTCGCTCAATTGGATAGCATAAAGGGATGGGTGATATGCAAAAGTGCCTCGATGCCAAGAAGCATTTAAGATGCATGTGCAACGGGCCACAGAGGTTAAGGCCTTAGGACACTACATGAAATGACGATTATTCAAAACAGTTCAAAAGAAATAATGGTATCAAGAATTTAGCCTATTCATTGTTATGTTTATACATCTTAAAATCTGGAGTTTCTTGGGTGGAGGATTATCTCATTGACAGCTTATTTCGGAATTCAAGAAGTTAAAAGACCAATCTTAAGTCCTCAAAGGGTCTACATTATTTCAAATCTTTAATGGACAGTTTGATTCATCATTAGCAGGAAATTGTCTTCTTTGACCTATAGCAGGATCTTTACAGTTTCAAAACTTTAGTGGAGATATTTGCAAACAGTTGTCCAAGATTTCTCTCTCCCAATTACATGATTTTTTTCCTACACTGGGAGGAATAGATTGATATCTTCAAAAAGAGAAGGATATTCTTCATGCACATCTGTGTATAACCTTAAACTAAATAGTACCATCTGAAGCCATCAGAGGGCGATCAAGATTCCACACATTGACATAGTTAGGTAGAGTGACCTAATGCTGCGCTATTCAGGTCAGGTTTTACGATCCAGTAATGTCGGTAACAGCGACCAAACAGCCACTTATGTGTAGTACGAAAAGGTCCTCTCTCCTCAAACAGCCACTTATGGGACCCTTAATTGGGGGGTCCCCATATCGCAAGTTAAATTTAAGAAATTATCATGTCTCTTGTCACTTAACTTCAAGTGTTGCAGGTAACTGAGGTTGCCTCTAAGAACTTCTCATGCCCCATGTGGAATTTAAGAAATGATCCCCGTCATATCGTCTATTTTTCTCTCCTTGTCACTAAGCCCCATGTCACATGTTGATTTTAAGAAATGGCCATGTTGTTGTATCAAATTTAAGGGTCCAGGGCCATACTTTTAATGTGCATGACCCAATATATACTACAGCCAGATGCAGGACCTTTTTTTTTTAAAATAATTTTTATTTCAATTGAAACCATTTCAGGCCTAGGCCTGGTCTTCCACCAGCTCCAGCGCGTGGTCGGTTTTAATAATATTACAAACAGTAGGCTGAACAGGTGTTCTCTCAGAGTATCGGTACAAAATATCCAGACATAAGATGAAATCACATTTTAGATGAGATGAGCAGGACAAGCTGGATTTATTACCTCTCTATATAAAACGGTACGAAAATGAGATTTGCTCCATGTGCCGCCATGTTTTTTTCGCTGGTTTAGTTACATTTAGTCGTTAGCACTAGTCACACAAAATTAGTCGCCTAAGCGGGGACTCCCCTTTAGAGTGTACTGGGTGACAGTTGGCAAGGCCACTGGCCCCCACTGACCAGCTTTATAATGCTAAAAATAGGATTTCCCCCTCACTTTGTCTCGTGAACAAGATAGTTTTATGATCTCGAGAAACATTCATACCATCTCAATAATGCAATCTGAAATTATATCTTAAGGAAAGTATCTTTGAAATGTTAATAGAGATTCTCTGTTTTTGGTCTGATGACATCTGAGCGGCCCTTGTATCCTGACATTATCCTGCAACCGCCTTTTTATCTTTACCACACAGGTCACCACAGTACTCTTGGCTACAGTCCAGTCAATGTTTCTAGGAACATTTAGGATGTTTTACAATCTTTTTATTTGTAAGATTAGTCTTGACACTTTAAACACTTGAATGAAATATTACATATCTTAAACTTGATGTGGTCTAGGGATAAGAATGTCACCTCTTCATCTCTGGTATCTTAACTACTATGCCTACCATTTTTATCATGTTTGTTGTTATGAAAGAGTATAAATGTTGGGAATCTATTTTGTGACTGGGGAATACCAAACTGTGTAATACAGTGGACCCCTTCTATACGGCCCCCCCTCACCATCCCCACCCCTCTTATGTGGCCAAACATAAATGTTTCTCTCTATATCACCAGGCCTTAACCACACATTGACATATTCGTTCAAATGTGTTACATTGTCTCAGCTGCTCCCTTCCATCTCCTACCCCGTTAGGAAGCCTTACCTTTACTCACAAGGCATTACATCGTCTCACGTTGGCCGCCACCTTCAGTCTCCTACCTCCTTAGTAGGCCTAACCTTCACTCACGAGGTGTTACATTGTCTCACCTTGGCCATCCCCTTCAGTCTCCTACCTTCTTAGGAAGCTTAACCTTCACTCACAAGGCATTACATTGTCTCACCTTGGCCACCCCCTTTAGTCTCCTATCTCCTTCAGAGTTTATCACATAGACTTTATCACAAAACCTCTAGAGGTTAACCACATAACCTCCAGAGTTTACCACAAAACCTCTAGAGTTTACCACATAACCTCCTGAGTTTACCACATAACCTCCAGAGTTTACCACATAACCTCCAGAGTTTACCACATTTCCTCGAGAGATTACAACATAACTTCCAGAGTTTACCACATAACCTCAAGAGTTTACCACATAACCTCAAGAGTTTACCACATAACCTCCAGAGTTTACCACATAACCTCCAGAGTTTACCATGTAACCTCAAGAGTTTACCATACAACCTCCAGAGTTTACACATAACCTCCAGAGTTTACCACATAACTTCAGAGTTTACCACATAACCTCCAGAGTTTACCACATAACCTCCAAAGTTTACCACATAACCTCCAGCATTTACCACATATCCTCCAGAGTTTACCACATAACCTCTGGAGGTTTACCACCTTACCTCCAGAGTTTACCACCTAACCTCAAGAGTTCACCACCTAACCTTCAGAGTTTACAACATAACCTCTAGAGGTTTACCACATAACATCTGGAGGCTTACCATATAACTTCCAGAGTTTACCACGTAACTTCCAGAGTTTACCACATAGCCTCCATTGTTTATCTCATAACCTCCAGAGTTTACCACATAACCTCCAGAGTTTACTACATAACCTCCAGAGTTTACCACATAACCTCTACAGGTTTACCACATAACCTCCAGAGTTTACCACATAACCTCCAGAGTTTACCACATAACTTCCAGAGTTTAACACATAACCTCCAGAGTTTACCATATAACCTCCAGAGTTTCCCACATAACCTCCAGAGTTTACTACATAACCTCCAGAGTTTACCACATAACCTCTACAGGTTTACCACATAACCTCCAGAATTTACCACATAACCTCCAGAGTTTACCACATAACCTCCAGAGTTTACCACATAACTTCCAGAGTTTAACACATAACCTCCAGAGTTTACCACATAACCTCCAGAGTTTACCACATAACCTCCAGAGTTTACCACATAACCTCTAGTGTTTACCACCTAACCTCCAGAGTTTACCACCAGAGTTTACCACATAACCTCCAGAGTTTACCACATAACCTCCAGAGTTTATCCCATGACCTTCAGAGATTTATCACATACTCTCTAGAGTTTATCACATAACATCTGGTGCTTTATATTTGATGTTTACAATAATTTTTTTTATAGATGTTTCTTCATCGACAATAAGATAGGTCATAACTTATGATGTGGGTTCATAGGACATGTCCAGTCAAATAGCAGTGCAAAAGAGCCTGACTGGTCCCATCCAAGTGTATATAGGTGGGCCACCATTACAAGCAGCACTGGTACCCGGATATGTGCAATTAGGTGTGCTACCAGTGACCACTGCCTTAACCTAAAATTAACTCAATAGGCTGTTTGGTGACCAACTGGACTCGCTTCTGACCGCTATTGGTGAACACTTTAGCTTGTTCCTGAAGGGGCATTGAAGTGCACTGGTTCTAAAAAAATGAGAAAGATGTATAAACAAGTAAATTTTCTCCTCTGGTGAAGCAAGTAACATCCAAACCATGAAACAGGTGCTTGCGACATAAGCTCCATAGTTTACCACATAACCTCCAAAGATTTTAAAATAACCTCCGGAGGTTTATGAAATAACTTTCATAGTTTACCACATAACATCCAGAGTTTACCACCAAACCTCCAGAAATTGCAACATAACCTGCAGTTTTTACAACGTTACCTTAACAATAACAATAACAAGAGTTTATTGCATAACCTCCAAGGTTTGCCTCATAACCTCCGCAGTTTACCACATGAACTCAAGAGATAAATACATAACATCCAGAGTTTATCACATAACCTCTATGGGTTAACTACAAAACCTCCAGAGTTTACTGCATAACCTCAAGAGTTTATCACATAACCTTCAGAGTTTATCACATAACCTCTAGAGGTTTTCCATATTACTTCTGAAGGTTAACCACATAACCTCTGGAGATTTACCACATAATGTCCAGAGGTTACCTGCATAACCTCCAGAGTTCATCGCATACCCTCCAGAGTTTATCACATAATCACCAGAGTTTATCACCTAACCTCCAGAGTTTATCACATAACCTCCAGAGTTTATCAAATAATCACAAGAGTTTACAACATAACCTCCAGAGTTCATGAAAAAACCTCCAGAGGCTTGCCACATAAGCTCCATAGTTTGAGACATAACCTCCAAAGATTTAAAAATAACCTCCGGACGTTTATGACATAACTTTCATAGTTTACCACATAATCTCCAGAGTTTACCACCAAACTTCTAGAGTTTGCAACATAACCTCCAATATTTACATAACATAACCTTAACAATAACAATAATAAGAGTTATTGCATGAACTCCAAGGTTTTCCTCATAGCCTCAACAGTTTACAACATGAACTCCAGAGTTATTTACATAACATCCAAAGTTTAACACATAACCTTCAGAGTTTTTAACATAACCTTAAGAGTTTACAGCATAACCTCCACAGTTTTCAACATAACTTCCAGAGTTTATCATATAACCACCAGAGTTGAACACATAACCTATGAGGGTTAACTACAAAACTCCAGAGTTTACTGCATAACCTCTAGAGGTTATCACATAACCTCTAGAGTTTATCACATAATCTCCATTGTTTATCACATAACCTCCAGAGTTTATCACATAACCTCTTGAGGCTTGCGACTTAAGCTCCATAGTTTACCACACAACCTCCAAAGATTTTAAAATAACCTCCGGAGATTTATGACATAACTTTCATAGTTAACCACATAACATCCAGAGTTTACCACCAAACCTCCAGAAATTGCAACATAACCTGCAGTATTTACAACGTTACCTTAACAATAACAATAACAAGAGTTGCATAATCTCCAAGGTTTGCCTCATAACCTCCACGGTTTACCACTTGAGTTAATTACAAAACACATCTATGTGTTTACCACATAACCTTCAGAGATGTTGACATAACCTCTGGCAGTTTACCACACAACCTCCAGAGTTTACCACAAAGTGTCCAGGGTTTACCACATAACCTCCAGAATTTACCACATAACCTCCATAGTTTATAACATAACCTCCAGAGTTTACCAGATAACCTCTAGAGTTTACCACATAACCTCTAGAGTTTTCTACATAACCTCCAGAGTTTACCAGATAACCTCCAGGGTTTACCAGATAACCACTAAAGTTTACCACATAACCTCTAGAGGTTTACCACATAACCTCTAGAGTTTACCACATGAGCTCTAGATTTTACCACATAACCTCCAGAGTTTACCAAATAACCTCCAGAGTTTACCAGATAACCTCCAGGGTTAGTATAGACGTTTCTTCATAGACAATAAGTTAGAAAAAGTCATAACTTATGATGTGGGTTCATAGGACATGTCTAGCCAAATAGCAATGCAAAAGGGCCTGACTGGTCCCAGCCAAGTGTACTCAATAGGCTTTTTGGTGACCAACTGGACTCACTTCGCTATTGGTGAACACTTTAGCTTGTTCCTGAAGGGGCATTGAAGTACACTGGTGCTAAAAAAAATGAGCACAATGTATAAACAAGTAAATTTTCTCCTCTGGTGAAGCAAGTAACATCCAAACCATGAGACAGGTGCCTGGATCTGGATCACCTGATTTCGTATTTTTAGGTAAATTACCTGGCATTTAATGTATACATTAATGTATGTCCTATCTAGAGGGGCAGTTGTCTTATAGGGGTAGTTGTCCTACTCATAGGGGCAATTGTTCTAAGGCGTAGTTTTCCTAGGGGGTAATATTCCTAGGGGGTAATATTTCTAAGGGGTAGTTGTCCTAGGGGGTAGTTGTCCTAGGGAGTACTTGTCCAAGGGGTAGTTGTCCTAGGGGGTAGTTGTCTGAGGGGTAGTTGTCCGAGGGGTAGTTGTCATGTCACCAGGCTGCACACCTCAGAGGCCAGGCTGAAGTCATTTTACTCGGCCTCCTGGCCTCCACTACAGGCCCCCTACCCCCCCTTTTTAATGGAAGTCATTTTACTCCCAGGCTCCACTCCATGCCCATGGCTTTCCCTTTTTGATGGAAGTCATTTTTATTCAGTTTTCAATGTCTGTATGAACCCGGTCTATTGAGTGGTTGTTTTGATCTGTATGTTTGAGTCTTCTGTTACCCTGGATGGTCTAACTAATCTGATAATTTCTTTTTTTTCATTGACTGAAACCACTTTTGGCATCAGATATATGATCTGACATATGGTGGCCCATAAATACCATTTTTCATCTCATATTATAATTCAACATGACTAATTATTCAATGTAACGGAGTGAGTAATGACACACGCATCTACGTCTCATTTTTTTTGTAGTTACTCTCACGTGTTTGTACATGTGCTCCATGCTAACCATTTAAACAGGTGAAGAAAATAGATTCAGAAATAAAGGAGGTAATATACTTGAGAATGAATCATTGCCAATCTAATTTAAATGTTGAGACATTCTTTACCTTTACAATGGTTTTTACAGATAGGTCCTTAAAAGTATCCCTACAAGATGTAATACTTAGTTCTAAGTGAAAAGGTATCATTATACAGTGTGCATACCCCTGCTGAAAAAAACCCATTGCATCTGCTAAATGCAAATAGATTCCAGTTCCCTGACAGGCCTACCAACCACCATGCCAGCCTTACCCTTCCCTGGCCAGCCTACCCCTTCCCTGGTCTTCTTGCCCCTTCCCTATCCAGCCTACTCCCTCCATGACCATCCTACCACCTCTGCTCTAACCCACACTGGGACCAAACTAACTAGAGACTACCAATATTTTTGTTCAGACTTATTTGTTGTTTATTGAATATGTCTAGTTGCCTTCTCGTTAAACTATTTTTTGCAGAAGTTACAGAGGTTATTACGATTTATTATACTTTTTCGGAATTGGTAAATAGGCATACAGTGAGCGAGTGGAGTGTGATGATATGGAATCCATATCAGTAGACTCTACTGATGCGGAAAAGTAGTCCGACCTACTTTAAACCAATCAAAATACAGGGACACACAGAGAGTTTGACCTCTGACCTACGCCGACCTGACGTTGACCTATGCTGACCTAATTAACGGACCACTCATAACCGCGGATTTGATCACGTGTGTCAGACGCGGAGCTTTCAGAATTAAGATATCACAACAAATCCACTGGGGCTAAAAACCTCGGAAATATCCATTAGAAACGTCAGAAATGACGTCGGAAACGACGTTTACTATGGATTTAACGGATTCACAGATCAGGGAAATGCTAATGTTTGATTCTGACGTTAGTGAAACAGATTTAAACGAAGTTTTGGACGTTTTTGAGGCGCCCGACGTCTTTTGGCACTCCCCTCCCGCCAGTCCGACCATTATTGTATACAGAGAAGAGCCTCAAGAAACCCCTGCTCAGCCTACTGAAATCCCTGCT
The DNA here is from genome assembly GCA_936440205.1 of Lepidonotus clava. NCBI lineage: Eukaryota > Metazoa > Annelida > Polychaeta > Phyllodocida > Polynoidae > Lepidonotus > Lepidonotus clava. The sequence goes on from OW387140.1 coordinate 53,572,351, forward strand.
CAGCCTACTGAAACTCCTCCTCAGCCTACTGAAACCCCTGCTCAGCCTACTGAAACCCCTGCTCAGCCTACTGAAACCCCTCCAGAGGCGTCCGAGCACGTGAATTTCCACGATTTTGACATGGAGGATCCTGAGTACCTCCCACCAGGTAAGCACATCCCCCTCCCACCAATGATATATATGTAGCCTGCCTATTGAGTATCTTAAAACGTGTAAAAACACATGTATAGTACGTGTATAGTACGTGTATAGTACGTGTATAGTACATGTATAGTACGTGTATAGTACGTGTATAGTACGTGTATAGTACGTGTATAGTACGTGTATAGTACGTGTATAGTATGTGTATAGTATGTGTATAGTATGGGGAAATGTTACCCTCACTTCTCAGGAACTCTCTCATTCAGATACAGTTTAGGCCAAAAATGCCTGGGATCCCCTGACTAGCCTCTCTGGTCATACTCATAGAGTGGAGCTCATTATTCTCCAGGTAGACACACCCATTTTCATCTTCCCTGTTTCTATCAACTTTCAGATGCTGATGAGGAGGACTACATGGAGGAAGGCATGGACGAGGGCATGGACGAGGACATGGACGAAGACATGGAGGAACAGGGAGCCGTAGGAGGGGTGAACGAGGCCGACATAGAGGCCTACATTGACTCAGGAAAAACAAGAACACAAAGAGAAAAACACAACAGGTGGTCAAGAGGTTCCAAGAGTACTGTGCGGAACAGGGGTATGAGGACTTCGTGGCCCTCCTGCCCTCAACCCTCAATGTCATGGTGAGTGCCTTCTTCATGGTCGTAAAAAAGAAGGACGGGGAAGAGTACGAACCGGACACCCTCACCAGTATGCACCGGGCCATTGACCGTCACCTCAAGGAGAAAAAGTACGGATATACTCTAAAGGATTCCCCGGAGTTCCAGAGTAGTCGGGATGTCCTGGCCACCCGGAGGAAGGCCCTCAAGGCCGAGGGGTATGGCAACAAACCCAACCGATTCCAGCCCCTCACTGCACAACATATGAACATCTTCTGGGAGAAGGGAGCCATCTCTAAGACCAGCCCGGAACCTTGCTCTACAAAGTCTGTGCCTGAAAAATTTGATCAGGCGGACGCGCTCCGTACGAGGAATCTTCACTTCTTGCGGGAGTTCAAATGTCAAGGGTTCGTCACTTCCATTCAGATGGACCGTGAGTGAGCCCGACCAGGCGACAGTCAGGGCCTTGGACAGGATGCTCGGTCTTTGGATGATCATTCGTGGGCAGGCAGCACTTCCTACGGCTTCCATTTCGGCGGGAATGGGAGCCAGTGGAAATAGGAGCGTTTCCCATTGGCAGTAGATCCTCAGACAGCACTGCACTGTAGCCCTCCGACGTTGACCCTGCGCCAACGAGCGGCAGCCTGCTGCCAATTTCGAGCAGATACCAATAAATTTCCACCCCAGGTATATCACTAACAACAGAAGCAGCCACTGATGGTCGGATTTGTCGGCGGGTGGGAGGTGACTAGGTCTCACCACTGGCGGTCCCTCCCGAACAGTACGCAGACGCAGACTTGCGTTTAACAGTCGCTCTATGTCCATGGCCATCATCTGGCTGTTCTGAACCAGTGTCTAGTACAGGCACATACTTATACCCCCCCCCACGACCTCACAACCCCCCAGGTACTGTAAGGGCTTCATCTAGTCTTTAGCGAAAAGTTATCCCTACAACTTAAACAATACGTAAGGTATAACTAAAAAGACTTCTTCTAGTCAGGGGCTTCACGGGTTCTTACACTGGGTAGCGCGTAGCACGGCTAATAGACCGCTATTTTCTTCAGAGAGTCGATCGACAGGGGGTTCCTCTAAAATGACTTCTGTCGCGTTTGACATGGGGACACACGTCTATGATGACCGTGTCCAGCTGTCGGCCATCTGAGGTGGCGCATGTCAACTAGCTTCTGTGTCAGGTCCCTCACAGGAGTACCGCGGCCCGCAGCCCGCGGGGTAGTCTTAACACTTCTTGACACTTAACAGGCCTCAAAAGGGGTCGCGGTGATGGTGTCGCTGAGGTACACCCCGTCACGTCTAGGACGTAACTTATGGTAAAAGTCTCTGTTACCCCGTGTACACCCCGTCACGTCTACGACGTAACTTATGGTAAAAGTCTTGCCTCATCGATAAAAGATCGCTTTCGCCAGATCATGTGTCCACAGGGGGGCCAGCCGGGGATGTATAAATACGGCGTGGCATATGGCTATAGATCACTTGAAAACTTGCTGCCACCATGAACGCATCAACTGACTAGCGTGACTCTGTCCTGTACCAACCCGAGTATGAGCTCGTGCAGGATGATCACCAGCAGCCCAAAATTGGGTGGCGCGCAAATAACAGATCTTGAATCATCAGCAGACGCAGGTTCCCTGCAGCTGGAATTGTCTGGGTGATGACGCCCTCCACGTCTCAAACGTATACATGGTTCCCGATCTCCACGTCCCAAACGTCGTCCACGTCCGGGCCCTTGACATCTCAAACATCGTTCACGTCGTCCACGTCCCAAACGTCGTCCACGCCCGGGCCCTTGACGTCTCAAACGTCGTTCACGTCGACCACGTCCCAAACGTCGTCCACGCCCAGGCCCTTGACATCTCAAGTCGTTCACGTCGTCCACGTCCCAAACGTCGTCCACGGCCGGGCCCTCAACATCCCAAATGTCGTCCACGCCCGGGCCCTCCACGTCTCAAACGGCCATGGCCGATTTGCTTGCCAGGATGGAGCAGCTGGAGAAGAAGTGCCGTAAGGCAGAGGATGAAGCGGCTGTGGCAAAAGCCCAAGTGGAGCTGCTGGTCAACCAAGCCAAGCCTGACAAACCACTCAAACTGCACCCACGCCAAGAAATATGTGTAAGTTCCGAAGTTTGTTTTTACAGCTTAACTTATAATGTCACCTTTGAAACGTTACCGATTAATAGAGTTCTCGGTTTGTTTAGAAATCATCTGATTCCTAGTATAGCCCTGATGTTCTCTTTTACCGCGCCAGTTTATGTAAAGATTTCGTACACTGAAATTTAGTTAGAAGTCCCCCATCAATTCTTGGCTTGTTATATTGTTTCTAGGCACTCGTTCGTTCTGCCTACAAGGCCAGGAGTAGGGAGACGGATTGGAGCTTCAACCTTAACCGTGGGTAAGTTAATTACGTCATAACAACATGAATAGTACAGACAATAATATTGTTTTTAAGTAAGCAATGGGTAATGTGTTCCTAAACACCAAAAGCTGAATATAACCTTTGCCGTTCTCATCTTAATAGAGTCATAGAGCACTTGACGTGATGCCAATGAATTGAACAATATAAATGTATTCCAACATTCAGGGCGGGGATAAAAGATCCAGACAACGTTGCCATCATCGATGCTCTTGTTAACAACGCGTGCATGGGCCCAGATACCCCCAGACCAGAGGTGTTAGGTAAGTCCCATCGGTAGCAAGTTTCCTTGTTAACTAACCTGCAGCTGTACATTTCACGCATCTTATGTCCATGATTCCAAAGTTTTGATCCGTGAATTAACACAAAATTTAAGATGCTTGAGATGCTTGAAATCTTTCTTTAGTGTCTAAATAGGCTCCACTTACATTGGAAATTGTTTCTTTTATATATTATCCTACTAGTCATCTGAAAAAAAAACTTTGGTTCGATTATCTCGACAAAAAATATAATACCGGTGTAATGATGGTTTTAATTCATGAATAGTATGGTGACCTCACTTTGCATTTTTAACATGTATTTCCTTGCTTTATTGCATTTATTGCCTTTGTCGACTTAGTGGCTCGAGTTTTAAGCATACTTCCTATCCTTCCTCTTTTTCTAGCTGCTGCCAACACCTACTTCAAGACACTCCAAAGCAGGGCCAGCAACCTGCGGAAGGGGAACATCAAGGAGAACAACAAAAAGTCGATCCTCCGTCACCACGTTGCCCAGGTAAATAAATTTTGGTTCGAAACTTCCTCTTTTGTTCTCAATGTCAATGTTAACGTTGTTAGTTTCAGGCAGGCCGAAATTCTGCACTTTTCAAATATATTGCGGTCATTTTTTTTCAGGAAAAGTGCAAAGCCGAGGAGAAAGAGTATTGTCTATAGTATAGGGGGTGGGACTTACAGTTCTAACAATGAAACTTGGAAAACAATTATCATTTTTTTACATTATGAAATTTATATAGAACACTGTAACCTTACTTTCTTCCATAGACAATAATGTTTACATCCCATTTGAATGGATATCACACAATTAAGCAAAAGTGCCTGTATATTATAGAGACCAACGATAGAGCAACGCTTTTGAAATTAACTACAGTGACCAGGTTTTAAATTAAAGCAACTAAAATATTAACATACTTCTTTGTGTTTATTTGATGTTGTTGACCAAGTATGTTGTAACTGTATTAAAATAAAATTGTCTTTTTAACCTTGCAGAAGCTCAGAAGACGAGTAGTGGGTTTGGACAAACTCGTCACGTCATGGGACCAGCATCGGAAGTCTGCCGTGAGGGCCGTCCTGACACCAGACTACACGAGCGCCGAGGATCGCAGGCTGCATTTTCCGGTCCACCCAAAGGGGAAGACTGACGAGCGATACCACCGCCTCGTCAAACCACTCGTGTGGGAGAGCGACGAGCTCAGGGGCTACAAAGCCCACCTCGACGACATTGAGTATGCATCAATCACCAGACGTCAGCGGGGTGTTAGATTGGCTAAGCATCGGTGCACGGTCCCCGACCCTGATTCAAAACGCCAACAGCCTCCTCCCGGCGCCCCAGACTGGGCGGTGAAGCCCGCGTATCGGTCGGGTGTACGTGGCGCCGATGCACAGCCAATCTAACTTATTTCTAAAGGGTCTGTGTCACGCAGTATGTTATGTCATTGTACTTTGTTTACACTACGTTTAATTGTATAGTCTGTGTCACGCTGTATGTTATGCCATTGTACTTTGTTAAATTGTATAGTTTATGAAAAGAACTTTTCGTAGCCTAAAACTGTTCTTAGTCTAAAACCGTACGCGTTATCGAGTTCCTTCTAATTAGTGAATCTTAAATTTATGAATACTTTTTATATATGAATACGAAACGCATTTAATATCAATGACGTGTCATTTTGTTGAAAACGTGAATGTGCTATTTCTTAAAGATAGACCTTGAACTTGAAATCGAGTACAATACAACACTTTTTTGATGAGTTTTATGGCACAACATCTCTACCATTAGAAGAGCAATCGAATGACACCTGTCATCAATCATAGCATAAATCACTCATAAAAACTGTATTTTAAACAAACATAAGCTCGATATCAGAATTTGTAAATGATGCAAACATCATCTCTTTGTACTTATTTCTCAGTGAACAAAAAGTAATTTTTACATGAAGCCTGTTTTAAGAACTGTGACTTCTTTTCTAGTGGATCATTTTTAGTTATGTTTCATGCAGTAAGTTTGAAAAGTAATTTTTCTGAAATTTTATTCGGATCAAATACATCTCTGCCAGTAGCACCTATAACAATTTACACGTGATCATATAGGCTCCTGATGAACCCGAAATACTTTCTAGGATTTGTATCACACCTATATTCTTTCTGTCAGAGGACAGAAACCTCCTGCATATTGTAACCCTTTAAAGAGGGAGTTCTCTTGAATTTCTGTCTTGGTAACTTGGAGCCTCTGTGTGATAGCAAAATTAATAATTTATAAAACGAACAAGTCGAATTCGGTGTCCAGATTTATTCAGGGACGATAGCTTAATTAGCTCCAAAAATGTAATGAAAAAACGGATTTGTGTACTTAGTTCAGAACGAACTTTTTTTTCGAAATGCGACAGCTGTATATATACAGCTATATACAACCTAAACTAGTGGTGGGTGCAATTAATATTATATTCTGTTGAACGCCATAATCTCGGTTAGAGCCCGATCGCGAGATTATGGCGTTCACCACATTTAATTGCACTACTAGTTTAGGTTGCAGAACTAGTTTAGCCTCAGGCCCCTAAGTTAGGGGCCTGTGTCACAGATTACATAAAGGGTTGACCCTATCCCGAGCCAGAATAAAAGCGCTCTTGTCAGTGTCATACTGCTCTTTCCAACACCCAAATTTTATTTAGCTACAAATTCAATTTATGACCATCACACTTGTATCAATTGCACGCATGTTCGGCAGCATATTGCTATTAAACACACAAAAATAAACATTTTTCACAGAAGACTTAATCAAGGTCAACACGGCTTAAGTCGATTTTAAACTTGAAGTAGAAGTACTAATTGCAAGCTCACCGGGCCGGTATTTCCCCAAAAGAACAGGCTCTCCTATGCCTATACCCATGGTAACCAACTGGTAGCGTATAATGTCCTTAGTCATCAATCTTGTCAACATGATGTCCTTCAGTTTATTAAACTTTAAATGTGTGGGCAGTCGTGTCGATGTGCCGGTATAGCAGTCGGTCATTTGTATCACACAGTTAAAAGAGTATCGTGCGCCTAGGCATATATTTTCGGCTTTAGTCAGAATAGGATCGTCTGTTTGAAAGATATAATCGCCGAAATGTCCAGGGAACGTGCCAATTTTAAGCCATACACTGTGATTGCCCGAGACAAGCAAGTATACACGAAAACGAGCGTCTGCGAACATGCCAGTAATTCCGGAGCAAACAAACAATATGCTAATAATTATGGCTACTGCGAGAATAACAAGAAGAATAACAAGAAGAGAGAAGTACCACAGTTGGGAATTCTTCAATGTTTTCGTCTCCTGGGTTGGCTTCAGATCCAGCGTCAGTTACGGTATGGTCCTGGTCCAACACGGCTTGCAGGGTGTCATGAAAGGTGAGGCCGGTCATGGCATCGTGTTTTGGTGGAGGGTGACCGGTAATTGGAGCAGTGAGGTTGACCAACCGGGTCCGGGTTACTCCAGGCTTATTGTGAATGACCCTAGGCCTGTATCCACCACTTGCAGCTCGACCAAATTCCACACAAGATACAAGGGCCAAGTACGCGGCAGCTATTATTGAAAAAGGAAAAAAAAAGAACAATAAAGGTTGTCATCTCAACTTTAAACAAACACCTTCCTTCCAAATTACCAGGCAATTTAAACAAACAGAATCGACTATAACTGCCATATGGCCCCACCCTAGAAGTCAGAAAACTGGCCATACTAATTAATCAGGAAGGGGGACCACCAGAATGAATACATATGTTTTACGTTTTTTGAAGAAGTTGGACAGTCGGCCATGGACTTGTATAACCAAAGTAATTAAGAAGATTCTCACCAAGGGTGACACTCATGATATTGACGTATCCGTATACCAAACGCACTATATTGAAATCAGCTGGCCCTAAGTAGTAGCGGGAAGGTTATACCCTCGGTTTTCAAGGCAGGTGAAATCCCATCACCAGTCGACCTGACGGCGGTCGATGGTTTTCTTGATAATGAAAACAACTTGGCTCTTCAGATGAATATCAATTGGTTTCAACCATTCTCTCGGAAATGTTCGATGTCAGTAGGGGGCATTTACCTAACCGTTCTTAACCTACCCAGAAATAAGCGGTACAGACTTGAGAACGTCATACTATTCGGTATAATTCCAAACTTCAGTAAAGAAACCGCCGACCTTACCAGTTTTCTGCGGCCCCTAGTCAACGAACTCAAGGACACTGAAGAATGTAAGCCCACTGGTGCAGCAACGAAAACCGGATCTCCGAGCGTTGACCAGTATAATAAAATTGTTAATAAAAAAAAAAAAAAAAATCTGGAATCGAGGGAAAAGGCTTATAACCAACGATTACCCAAGGGGCAAAACCGTTAAGTTGGCACTTTTGAACTTTGCTGCAGACCTCCCTGCAGGAAGGAAGAGCTGCGGTTTCCTGCTACCTAATGCTATCATGGGTTGTTCAAAATGTCTGAGGGAATTCAAGAATTCAAACCGTGGAGGATTCAACTTGGCGAATTGGACTCCTCGTACTCTGGACCAACACAAGGAGAGAGTGAGGGAGATTAGAGCTGCACCCACCCCGAGAAAGAGAAGTGCACTTGAGAAACAGTATGGAGCTTGTTACTGTGTCCTCCTGGAATTGCCCTACTTCAATCCCATCAAGTAAGTATAATCTCCAGGCCGAACAAATTTAATGGCCAAACTTACACAGAATTATACCAAATTAATAAAAGTTTTAATTTGACATTTGAATAAACATTAATAAAAATGTTTCCATTAGCAGTAACTATATTATATAATTTTACTTAGACGCTTTACATTCATCTTTTCAGGTTCCTCTCGATCGATGTGATGCATAATGTACTGTTGGGTAAGTGTTGAAGCAAGACCTAACGTTAAGTAATGTTTAGCACCGATAATGTGTTTGAAATGGAAACTTGCATTTGCCTTTGGACTATTAAGTTCATTGGGGTTTCAATACCGATTTCACATATGTGCTTTTATTATTGGGAATTCAGGGACCGCCAAGCGAATGTGGAAGAGGTGGACCGACCCAGAGTGGTCAAAGAAGAAGAAGAAATCAAAGAAGAAGAAGAAAACTCCGGATCCGAATGAGGAAGGGTCGACAGATGAGGAAGGGTTGACGTTGGGGGTTGTACTAAGCCTTAATCAGGTGTTGATTATTGATGCTCTTCTGAATGAGTTTAAAGAGGGACTACCGGATGACTGCGTGGTAACTAACATCAAATTGAACGCTGGGACGTGGACGGCAAAGGAGTGGAAGAATTGGGTTAGAGTCTCGTCTGGATTCTGCCTCCAGGGCCTTTTGCCGGAGAATCAGCTTCAAACCTGGCAGCGTTTCGTAGAGGCCACTCGACTTCTGTGCAAGCCTTGTATTACACGCCACGAGATAGAACTGGCACACAAGAAACTATTGTACTTTTGCAGGCGCACACAGGTCCAGTTCGGGTCGCAATTCATTACCCCAAACATGCATCTACATTGCCATTTAAGGGACTGTCTCCGGGAGTACGGTCCAGCTCCCAGTACTTGGCTGTTCAGTTTTGAGCGGTATAATGGTTACTTGGGGAATGTGCTGACTAACAATCGCCAGATAGAGAAACAATTATTTGAGAGGTTTCACCGGATGAGTCGTGTCAGTCAGGCGCACGCCGAAATGCCGGCCAAACACGAGGGGAAATTTGGCAAACACTGCCAGCTGGGAGAAGGAGAGAAGAAAGCAACAACGGTCCCGGAAACACTCGATGTCCCCAATGAGCGAGATTTGGCGGAGTGCGAGAACCTGTGGAGTATCCCCGACGGCTTCGAGACATTTGGAGAACAAAAGGAGTGGCTCGACTCTGCCGATCTTGAGCTGCTCAAGAAAACATACCAAAAGATGTACCCCACAGAACAGGAGATCGTAGAGAAGTCATTTATGCCTTCATTTTACCTGCAGTCTGAAGTCGTAAAACATGGCCCCATGACTTATTCCAGCAAAATGTCCAGCAATGGTAAAAAGTTGTCTAAACTAGTGGCCAATTGGTACGAAGACGAAGAGAATGACCCCGAGGAGCGCCCGTGCATCGCCACACACTACATGAAACATTGCATAGAATGTCAGACAACCGGGAAGAAGAGGCAACATCTGTTTGCAGCTGTGAAGTGGTACCAACACAGCACCGTCGCATCCAGATACATAAGTCCTTATACAATGTGGCACAAGGCAAAGTTCAAGCACCCTTCATGGGCAACGTTCCTGCCTGTCATGCAGAAAAGTGGACATTTTGGATATGTGGTTGAAAAAGAAAATATGATCGTCTGTCCCATTCGGCGCCACGACTTCTTGTAGATCTAGAGCACCTATAGATCTCGAACTCGCAGTGTCCGAAATTAAGCTGAAAACGTATGCATAATTACTGAGGTTGTGCACCCCAAATTTTGTCTATGCACCCCCTGATATATAAGAATGAAAAAATCCATGAAAAGTGTGCACATGTATAAAAAGGGTGCACAACTTAAAAATCGCGCACCTGGCCATGGGAATGTGCACGCCGGGCGCAGGGCGCAGCAGCTTAATTTCGGATACTGTCCGGTGTTGTATTTATTGTTAGGATTATGTGTTTTAGACGCTTTTGCCAACAAAAGCAAAATTTTTTAATAAAAATTCGTCTTGAAGTAGTGTATTCATAGGAGGAATAATTATATTATGCCCTAAACCTTAGAATGTGACTACTTTAAAAAAAAAAAGGTAGGAATTTACTTCACAAGGTTACGGTGACAGGATGTGCGACTTTGAGGTACGTTTTCTGAAGTTATCTCACAGGTTGGGGGTGTGAGGCTGTGTGCATTTAAGGGTGGTTTCTTGAGTCAGGTGTCAGGACACCTCCTGCCCGGGCTGCGCGAGCGACACCTTATGTAACACCTGACACCGGTCCCTGAGACTGCTCGGCTGACCTAGATCGCCCCTCATTACCTGCCCCTTGTATAGCGGTAGCGGACAGGGGGGGGGGGGGCACCAGCTTTATAAGGCTGTGCCCACCACATGCACACACACAGTCCCGCACCAGCCTCAGGACCATAAAAGACGTACGCAGCAGATTACTGACATTAAACCCAAGCGCTACATTTTGAACAATGGCGACCGAGCAGAAAACCCGGTAGGTGAATAAGATAACTTGCCTATATTTTGATAAGATAACTTGCCTATAGTGAAGTAGTGTTTTTGACGGGAGAATGACTTGGGGGCGGGGATTATGCATCCGTAGAGTGTTTGTCAACAAATCTATCAGGGTGTGGATAACAGCTGTTGGATACATATTTTCCATTTTTTTCGTTTTCTACACAAACACGTAGATAACCAATTCGAAACACTTAAAGGTTGATTTTTGGCTCATTCCAGCGCCCAAGTGCTGTCGGAGGAGGAAGAGGGGACCAAGACATGGACACCCCGTGAGGACGAGCTAGAGGACGACAATATTGAAGAGGACGAAACGAACCCAAATGGACCGAGTGGACGCCCCAGTTCAACCCAAAGTAGGTTTAAATTGTTAAACACTGTTGATGCGGTAACAGGATTACAATATAATTATTATGTAACTATGCATAACGATCACAAATACGACAAGCATCGAAAGAAAATTGTTAACTTACTATCTTGTAGAGGTGACTATCTTCATGCAAAATAATGCACACTGTCTAAAACCCGATGGACAGACTCGGACATAGTTGTCGTCGCTCGAATTCATGTAACATGCTTAAATAACAGGCTCGTTTTTTTGACAATTTAAAAATTGCAAATTGATCACACTGGCACAATAACATGAAACGGAGATTTGGTGAGACAAATTGACATGCCGAAGATTTGGTAATTTCGACCACCTATGTTGAAATGATTGACGGTGTCATGATTTTTGATTTTTTTTCCAGGACGCACGACCAACAGCAGCTCCCGGACGGCCCGTCAGAGTGGACGTCCATCTACTGTTCGGAGGCACCGACCCAGGTTGGTACATTTGGATTAACACGGTGAAGCTGAGGGGAAAAAAAAACATGTGGGCGTAGGAAGGGAAATGTGTGTAAAAAAAAAAAGATGAGTGGGACGATTTCACGAGTACCATTGTTCTGAAATTTGCCAATTTTACCAGGCACACACTGGTATGTAGTAATGTCAAACTTGACATCTGCTACATTTAACTTTAACCACACAATTTTTTCAGGAGCAGGAGGAGTACTTGACCGACCAAAGGTGGATGGCGATGGAAACATTTGCCAAAGACGAACACACCACACAACCACAGGCCATATTCTTGGATGGCAACTACAGGTACGCCGTTTTATTTTTTTTCATAATAAACATAGCGGCAATGATTTTCGATGATACTACCGGGCAAATGTAACGAGGGCATAGAATTATAATGTTAACGTTGAAGTAAATGCCCAATTTGCACAGTTACTAAAGATCGGAATTGTTGGTGGTCCAATTAGTTCATCCACAAAATTTGGACAAATGTGTATTTTAAACATGCCTACTTAATATTTCAGAATGTACTTGGTCTGCAATTACTGCGGCCGGTGCTACCACGCAGACTGCGAGGGGGGCGAGCCTGCCAGCATCATGTGCTCCGAGGTGTTGTGCGAGTGGTGCACCGAGGATAAAGATTACCTTGATAAAGATTAGGAATCGATTCAGCAATAAAATACTACACATAGAATTATAACTACAGTTTGTGTCAAATGTCCTTTTATTTTATTCTTATATAGTAACACTCGTTAACCTCGGGAACATGATAAGTTATAATTTACCTTAAATCAAAGCTTCATGCTAAACTACATATTATGTTTTGTGTGTACCTGGCAGTCTACGGCCGATTGTACAGAGTATTGAAAATAAAATGTCAGTTAAAAATATATCTTTCCACTAAATTTAGAAATATACATGGAGCACCATGCCAATCATTAGTCAGGGAAAATGATATACTTTTTTAAGAAATCGTCAGAGATTATAGGGGTAGCACCTTTGATTGTTATAAAAATTCTTGTCTTTGGTTTTGAAAAATTTGTGTTTCAACTGGATAAATAAGATCAGAAATCAAGTACAATACAGATCAGAAATCAAGTACAATACTACAATTCCGTGAAACATGAGGGGTGGTAATGAGATGTGATGAGACAAAAAGACACCATTTAACGATCATATGCATATTAGATAGTAGTAAACAGTTAAGATTCAATTGCTATTAAAAAAAGTTATTAACCTCAGTAATGACCAGGAGTAAGTCAACATACACAAACTAGAGACGGGGTCTATATTTAGAGATCACAATGTGACGAAGTGAGTCCCTTTCCTCCAAATTAATGGTAAGGGATTAAGACGAATTTCTAGTTACTTGGATTGCCTGTCACAGTCTGTAAACCTCCAGTAGGTTAGTGCGGAAATTAGTGTCCTATAGCTATGTGTCTGTACGAAAGGAGACTAGTAGGGATAAATTCCCGAAATTACGAGGTGAAAAGATACACTTCCAATTAATAATTTGCCGACGCGCTTATAGAGCATCGACAATTTAGACCCAAATGCAAGGTCAATGGCATTGCACATTGGGTATAAAATGATGTATATTTCTTCTACTAGATCAGAGGGAAAAACAGTCTTTTAATCTCTAACTTCTAAGCACAGTGACAGTAGAACTCTGGTAAAGTGCGGCCATTAAATTGGTGCCTGAATGGAGGGTAGGTACATTAACACGCCGACAAGGTTGGGCGTGTAAACAGAACTATGAGCTAACGGGACTCTTGTGACACAATATAGTTAACACGCCCTGACTTACACTTATATACACGCCAGAAGGGGTAGGGAAACTTTGAGGTAGGCGCAAAAATATTGGCAGAAATATACCTAACACGTCCAGTGCTAGGAGTGGTATAATGATACTGTGCTGTTTCAGGGTTAATGGTGGAGTAAGACATACACTTCTTGACACGGTTTATAGCAAATTGATTCAAACAGGGCCAAGTCTACTTAGTGTATGAGATCAAAAATTTCCTGTGATTGTACTACCATTTTTGTACATCATAGTTCTTGTGGTTGTGCCCTAATTTGCCTATATTCCAGTGTCCTGTTTTAACCCGCACTTGGCCTATATTTGTTTTCTCATGCTTTGTTCCATATCTTCACTTCATATTCTCCTGATATGGTTTTGTGCCGAGGAAGAAAGAGGTGTGAACACAGTGAGTACCTTAAAGGGACTGTTTATTCCCATGCAGCTCTCTGCTCTATATCACCACAACTGGCACCCTGGACAGTTAAGATTATATGGTCTTGTTGACCCTTACAGAGGTCACTACCGGTTGCATGCTTTCTTAATTACTCATGCTCTCATTAACCGATTTCGTACCAACATCTTGTGCCGATCTGCACATTTCATTCTATAAGCTAAACAATCACATATCTCGTCAATCCCATTCCAGGCACTTATTCTACATCTTTTACGAATAATCATAACTAACTTACTTGCTTTTAAAACTCGTGCCTTACAGTAGAAAGTGATATCTGATTCATCACATTAAGATGATGGTGGGGGGGTTCTATCTTCATACCAATATGGATTTTGAGTTAATATGTAGACATACTTTTACATACGGGTGGGGGTTTTGCATAACTTGGCAACACATCATGACACATCATGACATGGCATGACTTACATAACATTACACTTTCCAATTTCCTGACATCCTTCCTGGTGAGATCATTCCTGTCCTTGTTCATGTTGTTAGGGTTGGTGATGGGTCCTGTTTTTGTCCCAGTGCAGGGGGTCTTTTTCCAAACATGTGGGGGGCATGTGTTCAACATTTCACCATGTCATTTTGTAGTGGGGTTTGTACCATATGGCATTGTTAGACAATCTGGGGTTTAAAACCAACAAATTCTAACTGCTGTTATGAGTGCATTTCTACATTCTTTATTTGGACATTGAAGGGAATAACAACACTGACCAGGTTCAACAGATAATATCAAACCATAATGATTAATTAGTTAATTTATTTTAACATTGTAATATTAAGTTTTGGTTAAGATCTGCTTTCAATATTGGAAATGTTCTTAATATTTCATAATGTTGGTCTGTGATCTATAATCATCAGTTGTTGCTTGAAATTAGGGCATACACAGTTTAATGTCAAAACTACCATCAATTATCAATGATTCATTTATTCCTTGAAATAAAGGAAGTCTCCCTTTTACTGGGTATGGTTTACTTGTCTGGGTATATATTTATTACGGAAAAGCCATCAATAATTATCTGGAGAGTGATTATTAGATTATTGTTTAAACATTTTATGTGATGCAAACAAACCCTTTTCCTGGCATTGGCATTTTTGTGGTAGACTGGTGTGATATCTTATTTCTTTCACACTTATCCCTGTTTAAGCCACCATTTAACATCAGAGGTTTTACAGTAATTCACTTTACTTATGAGCTATATATACTTCTGCGTCTTCCTGTAGGGACGCTCAAGGTCATAGGTACTTAGAAAGCTTGTTAATGATGTAGAGAAAAAGAGAAGAAAAGTATGTACTAGGATGTAGTTGGATGTATAAACAAACTAATTTTCTCCTCCCCTGAAGCAAGTAACACCTGAGCCAATAGGCAGGTGCCTAGATGTGGATCACCTGATTGTATATTTTTAGAGAGGATACCAGGCACTTAACATACAGCTATTTATAATATGTCTTATATAGTTCTTGGCTAGTGTACTACTATCTATTGCGGAGATGACCAACTAGTACTCACAGGGTTGAATCTATCTGGTCCAAATTTGAACCTTTTTTCTAGGAATATAGCACTCCATGCCCATGGCCTTTGGTAATAATAGACTGATCAAAGAGTAAAGCATGTGTAGCAGGATTGTTCATAATCCATGAACCATAAATATAAGATTGAACCAAGGAACAGCATATGAAAGATAACTTACATATAACACTCCAGTCCACTCTAATCTTTGTAATGTGATACAACTATTATATAAAAAATTTAATGACATTTGCTCTAAATGAAGGAACATAAAGGTTGGGACCTCTGATTCTCTTATAGCAGCCCATAGATTCATGGTGTTAAGACATTAATCAGATGGCACTGTTTTTTTAAACAAGGATATTTTTCTCTTCAGTGAAGCCAGTAAAGTCAAAACCACCCTCCCAATACAAGAGGTGCCTGGATCTTAACTACCCGATGCCTTGGCGAAGTAACCCAATGGCCCCCTCCCCTCTTCTTTGGCCCACTACATACAATCTATATAAGACCCTGTCCCACACATTATCCTGCAACTTTCTCCCTGAAGTGAAGACACATAAGGCCTGCCTCCTGACGCCTACATCTGTCTGCCACCAACAGCCGCGAACAAAGAAAGTAAGTTTTAATTACCAATTATTCACTTTACTCTCACATCATTAGATAACTTTCCTTTGTGAAGTTAAGACACACAAGCACTGAACTTTCACATGATTTGATTTTTAATGGAACAAAAAGGCAGCGTGTTTTCAAAGGAAAGCTTAGAATACTTTTACCGAAATAGCTTTTACCATAAGTGGTTGTGCAAAGTTAAAAAAAACATAGACTATATTCCAGTAGATGATTATGATTTTAGAAATGTATCATGCATCCTACATATCATTTGATAGAGAACTGCTATAGATAACTCTATTAAATGATATCATTATCTCTATATCACTAGGGAACTAAGGCAGGCTACCACATGGTGTACCTGTGAAGGCTGCTGTGAGTTATTCTGCTAGAGTTTCAATTTTGAAACTGCTCTCCTTAAAATTAGAATAAAAACCTTATACTCCATGCAATGAGAAATATTTTTTCATATAATGAAACTCCATGGGAGGCAGTAAGGGGTAGGGGGTAAATGGGTGGTGGAGGGGATGCTACAGCATGTCACATTGAGTGGTCCATACCCATAGTAAATTTCTTGATGTGTACAGTTTTTTAATATATACTTAATACCTGAAACCTGAAGTTATTCAATCTATGTAACTTTGAGGATTTTCACTGGTCAAAACTGGTGCCCCCCATCTTTGCTGTGTTGCTGACAGTATCACTTTCACTCGATCAGGCCCCAGGGCCAGGAAGAAGGTGAGGAAGTGTGCAGGTTGGTGAGACACAGGGGGCTCAGATAAGTGTTGACAAAAATTATAAGAATATGCCCTCCAGCATATGGTATTTCCAGGGTTGGACAAGGGTCAAACAAAATTCACGTGTAAAGCATCCTTGTCTCCTAGAGTTAGGGTTACCAAAATAAGCAAGAATATTTGTCTACATCCCCAAGTATTGATAAAACATTGGGATTTCTAAAATTTTACCAATGCATTTGCAGGTTTGCCAGTCAATCAAAATGCTGTATTTAAGGGAAAACAGGGTCAGACATTATAGGTTGACAAGCTCTACCATTGGTTCGTATAGGAAAAAAGCCAATATATAAAGCTGCATTTTACAAATTTAAGAAGCGATTTGTCAACCAAATTGCCTTAGTTAATTTTGTAATATAACTGCCTTCATGGAAAAAGCAAGAGGCAATTTTGAAAATATTTCATGGTAAACTTTAACATTGTTGTAAACTGAGAGGGGGTTATTACCTTCTTTGCCTAGAAAATATGTGTTCGGTGTTCCCACCTGCACATGTTTCTTCATATATTTCAGTAATGATGAAGCTGACAGCTGTCCCTGCAGTAGTGCTGCTGGTCTGTTTCCTGGTGCCCAGCCAGGCTACCGTCCTGGCCGACTACGATCAGCCTGAGGTATGTACTCAGTAATGTATTACGTATTACAGCAGACCCACTGTAACAGAGAATATGATGCCAACTAATGTCATTTATGTTGGGCTAATTTTACACCGACTAATTATTGTGATTTAAAGTTTTTACTTAGCTCAAAATTGCATCATATGTAATTATCAAGTGTACAATTGTAAAGTAAGTAATACAATTTAACTGTTGACTGACAGGGGGTTGACTGACCCCCGCTTACCCTGGGCTGGTGGGAACTGGCAGCGCCATGTTGCCAATGGGCAAAGTTAAAGCTTGAACTTGTTTCTGGGTCTCCAGCATCATCCGTTTGCATTCTGCATTGTCACAAATTAATGCAATCATATCTGAAGGCGAGAATGAAAACTCACTTGCATGCCCAGGTGATTGTTGCACATTTTGAGTTAGGCTGGTAACAAATTCCACCATCTCTAAAACCCAGGGGTCATCCAAGTCCGGCAAATAAAGTTTCCAGTCATGCATGGAAATCCCCAATTGCTCACATTTAGATAATGCCATTTTAAAGTACTTACAATGTGAATTGACTGGTCTCCCAGCCAAGATGCGACATAACAGAAACGTTCTGCAACTATACTTTTTGGGTCAGTCTGGTACTTACTAAGATGGCACGTAACAATCATGTTATTCATGATTAGGTGGAAACCTCACCAAATCAAAATGTTATCAAAACATTTTTTTTTGTGAGGTTAGGATAAAACCAAAACAGAACATTATAAGAACATTCTGTTTAGGTTGAAGAACGTAACCAGAATGTTGTAATAACATCATAGTGCAACATTACAGCAGTACGTTGCAGCAACGTTATTGGGAACCATCAAAATAATGTAACAAGAACCAATACAGAACCAAACAGAACATTGCTGCAATGCTATAATAACGTCACATGCTTTGCTGGGCTGTCATGCTTCATGTTGCAAGTGTTGCATAGCACCACAACCACGACAGAAAAATTCTTGAAATATGGAGCAAAAGGGCGAGTGTTTTCTAGCTGGTGGCTGGGGTCTGTCTGCCAACCAATGAGTGTGTGTGCAGCAGAGCAGAGCAGGTGTCCAGCCTGACCTTTATTGGCCAAGTGTTCAGCTGAACCTCAGAGTCCAGGTGGCAGCACTTTCCTGGAGGGGGGGGGGGGGAAGCGGGGGGGGGGGGGGGGGGTTATACTTAAATACACTTGTGGCAATCTATTATAATCATAATTACTGGTTATATAAATAGAGACTTGGAAGACAGTTGTTGTAATGAAAATGTATTTCTAAATGCTTAGAAGTTGGCTTCCTGCCTTGGCCTGTTATTTCTTGAATATACACCTTTAAGACTACTGCCAACAATATTTGTGACCATAATACAGTAAAGGGAGCCAAAACCAACATAATTGACAAAATTTTCAAAACTGAGACAAGTATAGAAATATGTTAGATGAGTCTAGTTCAGTGGTAAAGTATTAGCTGTGAAAACTAGCTCAAACTAAAGTAGAATGCCACAAGAGATGGTAATATTTGCATTTGTTTGTAAACAAACCTTATTTTTGCAGAACCACATTAATCAATTTAAGCAAGAAAAACATGTTTTTAATGACTTTTCATCATATATCATCGTTTAGATTTTACCATAGGCCAGGAATAAGCTCAAGGAATGGAGTTCTATGATTAACTGAGTTTGGAAAATGTCATTGAATTAATTGGTCTTGGCTCCCTTTAATTGGTGGCTGACCAGGAAGGGCAGGGGAATTCTACGAAAGTTCTAAATGTCTAATTCTTTATTCTATCAATTCATTTTTATTCATTATCATTTGAATGAGATAAGATATATTCACAATAAAGAAATGATTACTCGTCATAGTTTTTTTTATTATGATAGATAATTATAGTAAATATTTTTAGTTGACAAAGAAAAAGGATTTCAAAATTAACCATTAGCAAGAGAGTTTATTAGCTTCATATGTCAAGGTAGCAGTAATCTTTAACCTGATGTCAGTATGTAATTTGGTCCATAAATTGTGACCTGTTCTGCGATTTTGGGGCTTATTGACAGAGATGATGAATGTAGAACAAGTCTCAGGCTTTCTAAAAATGTAAACAGGTCCTTAATATTCCCAATAGAACTTAAGAAAATAGAGTAAAATATGAGCTGCACAAATTATGATATAAACAAAATACTCTCAATTTTATTCCAATGAAGATAGCTACAAGCTGTTTTTTGCATAATTATGCTTGAAGGTTCTACTATTGGGTTTTACTAATTCCAAAATAGATGTCACATGACCTGGTTTCCATTGAAACCAGAAGCTACATCATAGCAGTATTTCTATGTTTTGACATCTAATCAACATTCTTGTTACCATGGCAACAATATGAAGAATTTTTGAAAATGTTATAGTTTCAGATGAAACTACACAAAATTAGATTTTTAGTCAAAATTTAACTTATTTTACATTTTTTTGGTCATTTTCTTGGTAAATATTGACTATAGACTTATGTTAATAGGTCCCAAATTCGCAGAGCTGGTCACAATTATAATCTAAATTCATCTATGCATGGCATGCTTGTCGTTGACTTGCTACTTGGCTTTCTAAAATGTTCAACAATTTGCTAGTGATCTCCTGAAATATGTTTGAATGAATTTATTCCTGATTTTCGATGCAACTCAGAAACATCTGTTTCTCTAATGACTTAATGAACACTTTTGAGGAAATGATACAATCATATTACAATAATTGGAAGTGGAAATTTGTTAAAGAGAAATAACATGTTCAGAGACATAATACAGTGCATTAGACAGTGTCATATTAGCCATCATATAAGTTAAATGTCTTAACACATCATATTTTAAATGAAGCAAATTTACTTTTCAAAATTTGTACATATTCTACTATGAAAGCAAAATCTCTTTCCATAGTTTTCCTAGTGTCTGAATTAGCTCAATTAACATATTGTTAATACGTTATCCATGCTAGAGAGAATTAGTGTAGATAAAAGTAACAGTGATTGCCATGAATTAAAAAGCAATGGAAATGTTCTTCTTTTTACATAGTGGGACCCCTTGCCTGACAAGATCAAATATGTGATGGCAACCCTAAACGGTGTTCATTATGGACTTAAGAAAACAGTAAGTATAATAATCTTCTCATTTTGCGATAGTGGAAAATCCCAGTTGGCAGCTGTAAAAAGTGACCCTTCAAACAAATACTTGGTACTTAAAATGCTGAAATATTGTGGTTGAAAATAACATGGCAGTCCATCATTTCATCAGTACATCATTGAAGGTACAAAAGCAAGGTAAGTGTTGTAAATGTTGCATTATGATTCGTGACCTATATTCAAATCTATATTATATTTAGTACATTTATGATAACATTAGGAAGACGCAAATATCATCTCCCATTGGCACTGAGGTTGATACCTCAAGCAAGAGAACCGACTGTGCTGGGCACAAAAAAAGGAAATCTAAAATAGAATAAAGATTTTAATTGCAATTGGTAGAGCTGGATTATACCTTGTATTGATGAAGTATATCTCCTCACCTTCCTTGGATTAATAAGATTGACCCTCGGCAAAGCAAGTGTTTTCATTAGGGCAACCTGAGTGAAGTTTTACCTATACTCTTAGCTAGCATAACAAAAGTGCACCTTATTATGTTGACAAACAACTCAAAGAAATGACCTAAGTAACTATTTATTAACTCCCATCATGAATAAACAACACTCGTGTTCACATTAATGAAAAATGTTAAAGCTATGAATGTTATAAAAAACAAGGGTCACTGGGTAGATTACTTTAGGCTCTAACAACTGTATCAAGTAATTAAATCTATTAAAGATTTCAGTGTATATGTAGTTTATCATGACACAAGCATGATCAAATTCACCACTATAAATTGTAAAATAGCTCTAAAACAGTACATTAAAAGCTATACTTTTATGTTCACATGTGTAGAACAATGGTGGTATGCACATAATCACTCCATAACAGCAATGTATTACAATAAATAACAGTATTTGTAACAAAAAATACTAAGCAAGACCTTTTTAAGAGAATAATACGACTTTCATAAATTCTTTTTCAGGTAATATTTCTTGATATACAGTATTGATTTAGTTATTATCAGTAAAAATAATGTTTGAAACCTTCTATCAAAAATGTGTTTCTGAAACCTGTTTAATAGTGCATACCTTCATGGTGGAAGGCTCCTTTCTGTCTGAATGAGAATGTTGTATTTTTCACTTTCCCAGAGTGAGTTCTTCTGCAGCATTCCCGATGCACTTCGACCTGATGTCGATGGATTTCAAGTTTGTGCCCAGGCACCTGAGGTATGACCCAACATCAGAAAAAATACTTTTGCTAATCTCCTATAATATTTGCTGGCTTACACAATTTGGTCTACTTATGGTACAGTAAACTATATATATATATATATATTTTTAAATCTCCAGTACATCTAGATAACAGATAACGTCCATCTCCAGTATATCTAGATAATAGTTATACATTCAAAACAAATAGTCAATTCACAGACATGCAGATGGATATCAGGGTGGTGTTTAAGGGAAAACGTATGAAATGCTTTGTATTTCAAACATATGAAGCAAATATCCCATGTTTTTTTAAACCAAGGAGACCCCTGTTTCATAAAAATACACAATAAAATGCTTCATAACTGCTTTGTAAATGCTTTGTAAATTTATGAGTGCTAATTTATAAAATTTGAAAATATTAAAACAATCAGTTTAGACCTTATACCTCTTGATATACAACATAAAATTAGAAAAATGATATTTGTCTATCATTATGGAAGAGAATATTTTTATAATTTTGACACTTTAAATATACAATTACAATATTTGTGATCGTATATTTTAGCATTTACAATGCGTTTTTGTTGCTTTGTAAAATTTACGAACCACACAAAAGCCACCTTTTTGGCATAGTAAATTGTCCCTGGGTTAAGAAAATGCTCCTTATTTAATGTTTTTTAAATACTACTGCTCCGTAAAATGTCCCTGGATCGGCCCCCAGCTTTACACTTAATAATTATCAATAGTTTATCTGAAAAATAAAAAATCCAAACGAGTAACGTTAGACTGAATTTAATGCTAAATTCAATACATTTCATTTCTATTTACAACAAAATAAATATATTTATATAAACGATTCTAAATCATATATAGCATGTAAGTTGCACAACCAAAACTAAAACCAACCTCCAGGAACAGAAATTGTACTGGCATATTCAGTTTACACAGGTATTACACAGGCATGTTCTACACCTCACTTATCATTGCAGATAGATAGCAGCCCAGAAGGACCGCGGGGGGCTTCTGAGGATGGCCGTATGACCTCTAGGGGAGCTTTACATACCGAGGGCGAAGCCCAAGGTTTGTACGATCCCCATGGGTCGTACGGCCACACAAGGATGCCCCCTTAGGTCCTTCTTTATTTGATCACCCTAGAAATATTAAAAAAGAAATTTGAATTGCTGAGAAAGGGGTCTACAGTGAGCGGTGCATACTGCTAGTCAATACGCCCTGCTCACAATACGCACCACTCGTCAGCAGAGCAGGTGATAAAGGTAGAGTTTGCTTTTATGTAACCTACCTATTCAATATGGGCGTGTTTGGTAAAAGTTGTCTTGTTGGTATTCTGCTGTGGTATTAATCAATCTTGAAACTTTCCTTAGGCATCTCCTCAGTGTCAAAACCCTGGCCAGTTCAAGTCCTTTGTCTCAGCGACTAACCCAGTGCCATTTGAAATCTGCACAACGGTAAGTTGAAAAAATATTGATGAAAGGATTATCACGTAGACAAATTTGCCTATTCCAAAATATACACTTGGGGCCATGACAAGCAGAGACATATATATATATAATTTACTTGCAAAATCTTAGTTCTACAAGTATGTACTTCTTTTAGCTTGGAGTACCTGCAAGCTTAATTATGGAGCACTTGGAGTAAATGGTCAGTCATTTAATTCTTGCACATCAGCCTATGACATTTTATTCTTCATTGCATGATACTTTTGATAAACATATTTGAAGGCCTTAATATCTCGGATTGTTTAAGATTCAATTCAAAAATGATTTCTAATTATATTGATATGTTTTCATACTTTAATGTATGCCTGTTTTCATAGAATTTCCAATGATTAAGTGAGGAAAACATATTTGACCAACAAGATATAAAAACAGAGAATGAGGACATACATATGTGTGTAATTGTTGGTTTTGGTTGCTGAGAACTTTAGGAAATATATAGTCTGACACTATTATGGAATGATAAACATTAGTCCTAAACAGCTTTTGATATTTATCAAACTTAACTTGAGAACATGTGAACTGCATATATAATTCTAAAATTGGTGAATTTACTTCTCTATAGCTGTATAATTTCATGCAGTTATATTATAATCTTTTCAAAATGTAATTTTATCAAGTTTTATTTCAATATGCAGAACTTTAGAAATCAATATTTTGCTATTTCTGCTTTGCAGAACTAACTAGCGCCGCAACAAGGAACAGCTTAGGGACAACCAACTCCGAGTCATCCTAGAGGACAAACAACAATGCTTTTATGAGAAACCAAACTGAAACCTTGCAATAATTTTCATAACTGCTCCACATCTTCAAGAGAACAAAACTAATTATAGACATTAAGATAAACTGTAAGAGTAACATCAACTGCAGCAGTTGCAACCTATGTATATCCAGAAAGTTACATCTTACTCTGAATTACTCTTTTCTATCTAAAGTTGAAACAAGTAATCCAAGTTCATGATTTTGAAACAGTGTTTGTGAACTAATGCTTCTGATTAAAAATAAATACAGTTTTTAACAAACCAGTCTGTGTCAATGTGATTTATTTTCCTCAAGCAGATTGGGTTTCAGCGATGTCTTAACTTGGAGACCATGTCTGACCAGGTATTGCCAGTTTATAAAAATAGTGACCTTCCCTACCTGCAAAAGGAGGTCTGTGGGGTGTTTCATAATAATCCCTGTAGCTTTTATGTGAGCTTACAGAAACTGTATGGGATTTTGAAATGAATAAATCTCTTGTACATCAAGCCCAAATTCTTGTAAATGAAGGTTTCGTTTTAAGAATCAGCAGACTACACAAAATATGTACAGTCTTCCGTTCTAGCATTGCCATATGATTTAGAAAATATTTTTTCACATTAGAAATTGGTTTTTGAAGAAGGTTTTTGATATTTGTTTCAATTTTCTATGAAATGCAAAAAAATCGGAATCAAGTTTGATTTTAGGAAAACTTTTGAATAAAAGAGTGTTGCCCTTGTTGTTTCCTAACTTTTGATAACAAAAAACTGTGTTTTTTTTTAGAAACTTCTATGTAGATATTGTTAGGTTGGCATGGGCTTCTAAAATCATGAATTTGCCATTATTTGACTGATGCCGACATCATTGAAGACCGCTCGGGAAGAACTTTTATTATTCTAAATAAATATGGCATCCGGGTAAAAACCAACTAAATGTTGGGAGGTGCCATTGTTGAGGAAATTTGGGAAATACAGGGAAAAAAAACTCTAAAATTGACCTTCATTAGTAACTCATTTGTTGCTATATTAGATTTGCAACGAAACGGGTGATTAATAGCATTTATTAAGTTAAATGAAGTATAATTGATTTAAGTTGTCTTTGAAATAAATATACAAATTGTAGTAAAGCATCAGAGGGCACCACCTGAATTTAAGTCTTATATTATAGTATAAATATTATTGCATCGTGCCCCCTCGGTCTGTTCTGTGCATACACCTTTTCGGACTGAGTTGAATATTGTGACACACTGTAGTTGGTCTAAATTGGGATGTAAAATTTTCTGAAAATTGAGTAAGACATTAC
Organism: Lepidonotus clava; assembly: GCA_936440205.1. Taxonomy (NCBI): domain Eukaryota; kingdom Metazoa; phylum Annelida; class Polychaeta; order Phyllodocida; family Polynoidae; genus Lepidonotus; species Lepidonotus clava. The sequence continues at coordinate 53,597,470 of OW387140.1, forward strand.
AGGGACTCTCGCTCAATTGGATAGCATAAAGGGATGGGTGATATGCAAAAGTGCCTCGATGCCAAGAAGCATTTAAGAAGCATGTGCAACGGGCCACAGAGGTTAAGGCCTTAGTACACTACATGAAATGACGATTATTCAAAACAGTTCAAAAGAAATAATGGTATCAAGAATTTAGCCTATTCATTGTTATGTTTATACATCTTAAAATCTGGAGTTTCTTGGGTGGAGGATTATCTCATTGACAGCTTATTTCGGAATTCAAGAAGTTAAAAGACCAATCTTAAGTCCTCAAAGGGTCTACATTATTTCAAATCTTTAATGGACAGTTTGATTCATCATTAGCAGGAAATTGTCTTCTTTGACCTATAGCAGGATCTTTACAGTTTCAAAACTTTAGTGGAGATATTTGCAAACAGTTGTCCAAGATTTCTCTCTCCCAATTACACTGGGAGGAATAGATTGATATCTTCAAAAAGAGAAGGATATTCTTCATGCACATCTGTGTATAACCTTAAACTAAATAGTACCATCTGAAGCCATCAGAGGGCGATCAAGATTCCACACATTGACATAGTTAGGTAGAGTGACCTAATGCTGCGCTATTCAGGTCAGGTTTTACGATCCAGTAATGTCGGTAACAGCGACCAAACAGCCACTTATGTGTAGTACGAAAAGGTCCTCTCTCCTCAAACAGCCACTTATGGGACCCTTAATTGGGGGGTCCCCATATCGCAAGTTAAATTTAAGAAATTATCATGTCTCTTGTCACTTAACTTCAAGTGTTGGAGGTAACTGAGGTTGCCTCTAAGAACTTCTCATGCCCCATGTGTAATTTAAGAAATGATCCCCGTCATATCGTCTATTTTTCTCTCCTTGTCACTAAGCCCCATGTCACATGTTGATTTTAAGAAATGGCCATGTTTCTGTATCAAATTTAAGGGTCCAGGGCCATACTTTTAATGTGCATGACCCAATATATACTACAGCCAGATGCAGGACCTTTTTTTTTTTAAATAATTTTTATTTCAATTGAAACCATTTCAGGCCTAGGCCTGGTCTTCCACCAGCTCCAGCGCGTGGTCGGTTTTAATAATATTACAAACAGTAGGCTGAACAGGTGTTCTCTCAGAGTATCGGTACAAAATATCCAGACATAAGATGAAATCACATTTTAGATGAGATGAGCAGGACAAGCTGGATTTATTACCTCTCTATATAAAACGGTACGAAAATGAGATTTGCTCCATGTGCCGCCATGTTTTTTTCGCTGGTTTAGTTACATTTAGTCGTTAGCACTAGTCACACAAAATTAGTCGCCTAAGCGGGGACTCCCCTTTAGAGTGTACTGGGTGACAGTTGGCAAGGCCACTGGCCCCCACGGACCAGCTTTATAATGCTAAAAATAGGATTTCCCCCTCACTTTGTCTCGTGAACAAGATAGTTTTATGATCTCGAGAAACATTCATACCATCTCAATAATGCAATCTGAAATTATATCTTAAGGAAAGTATCTTTGAAATGTTAATAGAGATTCTCTGTTTTTGGTCTGATGACATCTGAGCGGCCCTTGTATCCTGACATTATCCTGCAACCGCCTTTTTATCTTTACCACACAGGTCACCACAGTACTCTTGGCTACAGTCCAGTCAATGTTTCTAGGAACATTTAGGATGTTTTACAATCTTTTTATTTGTAAGATTAGTCTTGACACTTTAAACACTTGAATGAAATATTACATATCTTAAACTTGATGTGGTCTAGGGATAAGAATGTCACCTCTTCATCTCTGGTATCTTAACTACTATGCCTACCATTTTTATCATGTTTGTTGTTATGAAAGAGTATAAATGTTGGGAATCTATTTTGTGACTGGGGAATACCAAACTGTGTAATACAGTGGACCCCTTCTATACGGCCCCCCCTCACCATCCCCACCCCTCTTTTGTGGCCAAACATAAATGTTTCTCTCTATATCACCAGGCCTTAACCACACATTGACATATTCGTTCAAATGTGTTACATTGTCTCAGCTGCTCCCTTCCATCTCCTACCCCGTTAGGAAGCCTTACCTTTACTCACAAGGCGTTACATCGTCTCACGTTGGCCGCCACCTTCAGTCTCCTACCTCCTTAGTAGGCCTAACCTTCACTCACGAGGTGTTACATTGTCTCACCTTGGCCATCCCCTTCAGTCTCCTACCTTCTTAGGAAGCTTAACCTCCACTCACAAGGCATTACATTGTCTCACCTTGGCCACCCCCTTTAGTCTCCTATCTCCTTCAGAGTTTATCACATAGACTTTATCACAAAACCTCTAGAGGTTAACCACATAACCTCCAGAGTTTACCACAAAACCTCTAGAGTTTACCACATAACCTCCTGAGTTTACCACATAACCTCCAGAGTTTACCACATAACCTCCAGAGTTTACCACATAACCTCCAGAGTTTACCACATAACCTCCAGAGTTTACCACATTTCCTCGAGAGATTACAACATAACTTCCAGAGTTTACCACATAACCTCAAGAGTTTACCACATAACCTCAAGAGTTTACCACATAACCTGCAGAGTTTACCACATAACCTCCAGAGTTTACCATGTAACCTCAAGAGTTTACCATACAACCTCCAGAGTTTACACATAACCTCCAGAGTTTACCACATAACTTCAGAGTTTACCACATAACCTCCAGAGTTTACCACATAACCTCCAAAGTTTACCACATAACCTCCAGCATTTACCACATATCCTCCAGAGTTTACCACATAACCTCTGGAGGTTTACCACCTTACCTCCAGAGTTTACCACCTAACCTCAAGAGTTCACCACCTAACCTTCAGAGTTTACAACATAACCTCTAGAGGTTTACCACATAACATCTGGAGGCTTACCATATAACTTCCAGAGTTTACCACGTAACTTCCAGAGTTTACCACATAGCCTCCATTGTTTATCTCATAACCTCCAGAGATTACCACGTAACTTCCAGAGTTTACCACATAGCCTCCAGAGTTTACCACATAACCTCCAGAGTTTACCACATAACCTCCAGAGTTTAACACATAACCTCCAGAGTTTACCACATAACCTCCAGAGTTTACCACATAACCTCCAGAGTTTACCACATAACCTCCAGAGTTTACCACATTTCCTCTAGTGTTTACCACCTAACCTCCAGAGTTTACCACATAACCTCTAGAGGTTTATTACATAACCTCCAGAGTTTACCACATAACCTCTAGTGTTTACCACATAACCTCTAGTGTTTACCACCTAACCTCCAGAGTTTACCACATAACCTCCAGAGTTTACCACCAGAGTTTACCACATAACCTCCAGAGTTTACCACATAACCTCCAGAGTTTATCCCATGACCTTCAGAGATTTATCACATACTCTCTAGAGTTTATCACATAACATCTGGTGCTTTATATTTGATGTTTACAATAATTTTTTTTATAGATGTTTCTTCATCGACAATAAGATAGGTCATAACTTATGATGTGGGTTCATAGGACATGTCCAGTCAAATAGCAGTGCAAAAGAGCCTGACTGGTCCCATCCAAGTGTATATAGGTGGGCCACCATTACAAGCAGCACTGGTACCTGTGATATGTACAATGAGGTGTGCTACCAGTGACCACTGCCTTAACCTAAAATTAACTCAATAGGCTGTTTGGTGACCAACTGGACTCGCTTCTGACCGCTATTGGTGAACACTTTAGCTTGTTCCTGAAGGGGCATTGAAGTGCACTGGTTCTAAAAAAATGAGAAAGATGTATAAACAAGTAAATTTTCTCCTCTGGTGAAGCAAGTAACATCCAAACCATGAAACAGGTGCTTGCGACATAAGCTCCATAGTTTACCACATAACCTCCAAAGATTTTAAAATAACCTCCGGAGGTTTATGAAATAACTTTCATAGTTTACCACATAACATCCAGAGTTTACCACCAAACCTCCAGAAATTGCAACATAACCTGCAGTATTTACAACGTTACCTTAACAATAACAATAACAAGAGTTTATTGCATAACCTCCAAGGTTTGCCTCATAACCTCCGCAGTTTACCACATGAACTCAAGAGATAAATACATAACATCCAGAGTTTATCACATAACCTCTATGGGTTAACTACCAAACCTCCAGAGTTTACTGCATAACCTCAAGAGTTTATCACATAACCTTCAGAGTTTATCACATAACCTCTAGAGGTTTTCCATATTACTTCTGAAGGTTAACCACATAACCTCTGGAGATTTACCACATAATGTCCAGAGGTTACCTGCATAACCTCCAGAGTTCATCGCATACCCTCCAGAGTTTATCACATAATCACCAGAGTTTATCACCTAACCTCCAGAGTTTATCACATAACCTCCAGAGTTTATCAAATAATCACAAGAGTTTACAACATAACCTCCAGAGTTCATGAAAAAACCTCCAGAGGCTTGCCACATAAGCTCCATAGTTTGAGACATAACCTCCAAAGATTTAAAAATAACCTCCGGACGTTTATGACATAACTTTCATAGTTTACCACATAATCTCCAGAGTTTACCACCAAACTTCTAGAGTTTGCAACATAACCTCCAATATTTACATAACATAACCTTAACAATAACAATAATAAGAGTTATTGCATGAACTCCAAGGTTTTCCTCATAGCCTCAACAGTTTACAACATGAACTCCAGAGTTATTTACATAACATCCAAAGTTTAACACATAACCTTCCGAGTTTTTAACATAACCTTAAGAGTTTACAGCATAACCTCCACAGTTTTCAACATAACTTCCAGAGTTTATCATATAACCACCAGAGTTGAACACATAACCTATGAGGGTTAACTACAAAACTCCAGAGTTTACTGCATAACCTCTAGAGGTTATCACATAACCTCTAGAGTTTATCACATAATCTCCATTGTTTATCACATAACCTCCAGAGTTTATCACATAACCTCTTGAGGCTTGCGACTTAAGCTCCATAGTTTACAACACAACCTCCAAAGATTTTAAAATAACCTCCGGAGATTTATGACATAACTTTCATAGTTAACCACATAACATCCAGAGTTTACCACCAAACCTCCAGAAATTGCAACATAACCTGCAGTATTTACAACGTTACCTTAACAATAACAATAACAAGAGTTGCATAATCTCCAAGGTTTGCCTCATAACCTCCACGGTTTACCACTTGAGTTAATTACAAAACACATCTATGTGTTTACCACATAACCTTCAGAGATGTTGACATAACCTCTGGCAGTTGACCACACAACCTCCAGAGTTTACCACAAAGTGTCCAGGGTTTACCACATAACCTCCAGAATTTACCACATAACCTCCATAGTTTATAACATAACCTCCAGAGTTTACCAGATAACCTCTAGAGTTTACCACATAACCTCTAGAGTTTTCTACATAACCTCCAGAGTTTACCAGATAACCTCCAGGGTTTACCAGATAACCACTAAAGTTTACCACATAACCTCTAGAGGTTTAGCACATAACCTCTAGAGTTTACCACATGAGCTCTAGATTTTACCACATAACCTCCAGAGTTTACCAAATAACCTCCAGAGTTTACCAGATAACCTCCAGGGTTTACCAGATAACCACTAAAGTTTACCACATAACCTCTAGAGGTTTACCACATAACCTCTAGAGTTTACCACATGAGCTCTAGATTTTACCACATAACCTCCAGAGTTTACCACATAACCTCCGGAGTTTACCACATATCCTTCGGTTTTTACCACATAACCTCCGGAGTTTACCACATAACCTCCGGAGTTTACCACATAACCTCCAGAGCTTACCACATAATCTCCAGAGTTTACCACATAACCTCCAGAGTTTACCACATAACCTCCAGAGTTTACCACATAACCTCTAGACTTTACCTCATAACCTCCAGAGTTTACCACATAACCTCCGGAGTTTACCACATAACCTTCAGAGTTTACCACATAACCTCCAGAGTTTACCACATAACCTCTAGAGGTTTACCACATAACCTCCAGAGTTTACCACATAACCTCCAGAGTTTATCCCATGACCTTCAGAGATTTATCACATAATCTCCGGTGCTATATATTTGATGTTTAGAATAAATCTCTAGTATAGACGTTTCTTCATAGACAATAAGTTAGAAAAAGTCATAACTTATGATGTGGGTTCATAGGACATGTCTAGCCAAATAGCAATGCAAAAGGGCCTGACTGGTCCCAGCCAAGTGTACTCAATAGGCTTTTTGGTGACCAACTGGACTCACTTCGCTATTGGTGAACACTTTAGCTTGTTCCTGAAGGGGCATTGAAGTACACTGGTGCTAAAAAAAATGAGCACAATGTATAAACAAGTAAATTTTCTCCTCTGGTGAAGCAAGTAACATCCAAACCATGAGACAGGTGCCTGGATCTGGATCACCTGATTTCGTATTTTTAGGTAAATAACCTGGCATTTAATGTATACATTAATGTATGTCCTATTTAGAGGGGTAGTTGTCTTATAGGGGTAGTTGTCCTACTCATAGGGGTAATTGTTCTAAGGCGTAGTTTTCCTAGGGGGTAATATTCCTAGGGGGTAGTTGTCCTAGGGTGTAGTTGTCTGAGGGGTAGTTGTCCTAAGGGGTAGTTGTCTGAGGGGTAGTTGTCCCAGGGGGTAGTTGTCTGAGGGGTAGTTGTCCGAGGGGTAGTTGTCATGTCACCAGGCTGCACACCTCAGAGGCCAGGCTGAAGTCATTTTACTCGGCCTCCTGGCCTCCACTACAGGCCCCCTACCCCCCCTTTTTAATGGAAGTCATTTTACTCCCAGGCTCCACTCCATGCCCATGGCCTCCCCTTTTTGATGGAAGTCATTTTTATTCAGTTTTCAATGTCTGTATGAACCCGGTCTATTGAGTGGGTGTTTTGATCTGTATGTTTGAGTCTTCTGTTACCCTGGATGGTCTAACTAATCTGATAATTTCTTTTTTTTCATTGACTGAAACCACTTTTGGCATCAGATATATGATCTGACATATGGTGGCCCATAAATACCATTTTTCATCTCATATTATAATTCAACATGACTAATTATTCAATGTAACGGAGTGAGTAATGACACACGCATCTACGTCTAATTATTTTTGTAGTTACTCTCACGTGTTTGTACATGTGCTCCATGCTAACCATTTAAACAGGTAAAGAAAATAGATTCAGAAATAAAGGAGGTAATATACTTGAGAATGAATCATTGCCAATCTAATTTAAATGTTGAGACATTCTTTACCTTTACAATGGTTTTTACAGATAGGTCCTTAAAAGTATCCCTACAAGATGTAATACTTAGTTCTAAGTGAAAAGGTATTATTATACAGTGTGCATACCCCTGCTGAAAAAAACCCATTGCATCTACTTAATGCAAATAGATTTCAGCTCCCTGACAGGCCTACCAACTCCCATGCCGGCCTAAAGCTTCCCTGGCCAGCCTACCCCTTCCCTGGTCTTCTTGCCCCTTCCCTAGCCAGCCTATCCCTTTCATGGCCAGCCTACCACCTCTGCTCTAACCCACACTGGGACCAAACTAACTAGAGACTTGAAATGGTCCATCACACACCAATGTCTGGACAAAGACCTCCAGCCCAAATCATGTCAACTCAAACCTACAACAATACCCCCCACCCCGTATAGAAAAGAAACTTGAAAAATGTCAGATATCATAATGTGGGTCATCAGTAGACAATATTTGTATATAAAATCAATTGAGAAAAACAAGTGGTGAGAAAAGTTTCGGGTCGACAGAAGGTATGGTAATTTTGGACATGGTCATAGTCACAGGCATGGATGGGATAATGAATAGACCCTCGCGCTCTCTGAAGATGTTCATATTGTGATCAAAGTGGGGAACGGGGACTGATTAGTTGGTGATCAGCTGATCGAGGGGACTAAAAAGGCATTTATCATCTCACATTAAAATGTGAAGCAGTGTCCCCACTTGAGAAAAAGTAATTTATTAGTAATGTAACTAGTATCAACTCTTCTTCAATTAATAAATTCACTGTTAATACCCACTATTAATGGAGTACCGTAAAACCCCTAATTTAAGCCGCACCCTAATTTAAGCCGCACCCCGACTTTAGAGTTTATCTTTAGATACTTTTTTATCATATTTTTTCAGAGATCTAATTGTATCCAAGGTTGTGTAAACCCCTAATTTAAGCCGCACCCTTAAAGTTGAGGTTTTATTTGATCCAATTTCTGAAACTAACCCTAATTTAAGCCGCGGCTTAAATTAGGGGTTTTACGGTACTGCCATTGTTGAGAATATTGACTACCAATATTTTGTTCAGAGTTATTTGTTGTTTATCGAATATGTCTTGTCACATTCTCGTTGAACCAATTTTTGCAGAAGTTACAGAGGTTATTACGATGTATGAGTCACCAGGAGAGACGAAAATAATTCTACTTATTAAATCATGTGATACATATGTTAAGTATGTATACAAATTTAAAGAATGTTTAGACCCACTCCCACCACAAGTTTGGGCTAAAGTAAACATTGGATTTGTACATGAAGTATACAAATTAAAAAAAAAGTAAGACCACTATAACTCCCCCCCCCCCCCCTTGTGGCATACATAATGGAATGCCACTTATCTCAACACTGAAGAGCAAAAAAGCCCTGTTGGCTATGTAGTCCCCCGGTACATAAGGATAGTTATTAATACATGGAGAGTTGTAGTGAAGGATTTTGAACACAACCTAATTCAAGGTATATACAGCCAAATATTGAATTGTTGTACCCAAGGTAAAATATGGAATATTTCTGTTTCAATGTTTACATATATAATCATGTTGATAATATTTTGAATGACATACAAATATGTTCCTTACTTTCTCTTGATGGACAACAATATTTTAATGACCCTATGTGTATCCTTCATAGGACATGAAGAAAATGGAGTTTAGATCTACATTAACTCTATGTTTGATTGAAATTAGTATTAGGTCAGACACAATTATCTAATTATATTCACTTGTTCTTGTATGTCATGTCTAATTTTCTATTTTTAAGACGTAAGGTATCAGTGCACATGAGCTGATGGTATAAACAGAGAAATGTTTTCCTCTAGTGAAAATTTAAAACCCCCGCCCAATAGTAAGTGCCTGGATCGGGATCTCCTGATGGTTTGGTATCGTGACTCATACACAATTCGGTGTACAGTAGTCAACATATATACAGCCAGTGGCCAACCTTCTAATATAGAAACAAATTAAAGGCTTTTCAAAGGCAGATTTTTCCTGTAATATCTACCTCTCACCAATGGCCACCCGCAAAACACAGGCAGCTGCATTTTTTAAATAGTCATAATGCATGTTACCCCCTCTAAAAGACCACCAAAACGGGAAGACTGGGTGCTCCAAAGCCCTTGTATAAAAAGTACCTGGGTCATCCCAGCCCCACCCTAGCAAGAATATGACGTTATTATAAAGTTATTATAACAATCTATCTAGTTCTGCTTTGGTTCTTGTTACGTTATTTTGATGGCACCCAAAAATGTCTTTAGAATCTAACATTGCAATGTTGCACTGTGATGTTATCATGACATTCTTGTAAAGTTTTCACATTATGATAACATCACTACAATTTTCTTTATTGATTGAGGTCTAAACTTCACTCAGATATATTTTTGTTACAACAATCTTTTTTAGTACATCTCAACTTCACCTAACAAAACATAACTGTTACTTGAAAATTCGGCAGGTTACAGACTAACCAAAAAAGTAGTGTTGTAGAACATGCTTGTTATGTCACTGCTTATCTTGGCACTCCCATCCCTGAATCTTCACTCAATATGTCAATATGTGTGATGTCCTCACACATACACTCCCCCTCATGCTCCCACCATCCCCTGGGCTAAGTACAACAGACTTGTTCCAAATGAAAACCACCCTCAACACTTAGTGCTCCCTCCCATACCCTGATCCAAGTGATTTGTGTGTGGAAGCCATATGTTTCAGTTATCCCTGCCCCTGAAATCCCTATTTTCTAATTAAGTTGCTATCTGAAATATTCTCATTTTTTTTTTAAAATTCTGATACAGATACAGTAAGAATTGAAATAGGTTCATGCAACTACCAAGTTATCAATCAGCCCCCAATATATGAGTTTAACCCTGGTCCTTACAAAATTTCATTAATTTGTACCTTGATTTCCTCTTAACTATCAGCAGCCATCCCAATTATGTAGCCAGTTTTCTGGTTTCCCAATGGTAGCAGCATTAGAGAGGGAACACTGTAGGGTTTTTGAAGCTGGCTATATGATCATTTAAGTCGTGACGTCAGTGTAGTCTGCTTTGGGAGTAGGGAAAAGAAATAGCCTCTCTATATTATGGGACTAAATATGTCCCTGCTCACAACCATGAAGCTGTCACTTATGCTGCTGTGGGAGTGGCAATGTTTAACAGGAGATGTCAATCATCACTGACGTCATGTCTTGCATGCTCCATATAAGTCCATGTCTCCCACCTCTCACTTCATTCTGCGCCTCTCCATCCTGAAGTGAAGACCCATCACAGCCCACTGCCCTACACCAACATCTCTTACAGGGATCAACAACAATAGGTGAGTTTAACTTGTATATGTCATTAAATTTGTCAGTAAGATCAATTACAAAAATCTTTCAAAAATTTGTCCTGCAGATTATAATAAAATGATGCTTATTCCATGGACAATGCAAGGTCTCAAAGAATACAGCGTTTTATCAATTTAAAATGATCAGGAATTCTGCTTTTTAACATTATACTTAGTTCAAGTTTTTCATTATAAGTTTGTTTACCGATGAATTAGCTGAGTTTCTACTCATTTGCTCAATCTGAATTTATTTGTACAATCAGGATCATTTTGCTCAAGGATATTACTATATTTGTCAATTGATGTCTCCCTGTTGTGCTTACTTCATGTGATGGGCTTCTGGGTGTCCAAAGTCTAGTCCTCCATGCACAAACATATCAGAGGTTTCTGTTTGAATTAATTACAGCCAACTGTAACCCAGAATATTGACAATAGAGGGCAGATTGGAGGATCAGCTAGACTTCAGACAATGTAACAAGAAAAACTAATTAAAAGAAATGAAAATTTGCCTGACACAGTGATAGGATCATACATTTAGTGTTGGTGATGTTCCAATTGTAGTAAAGTATTGCAATTATATATTTGAAGTGGAAAACAAAGAGTATATATGTCCTGTGATTGGCAAGTTAGGAAATAATAATGTTGACCCTTTTATTTAAATGAGGAATTAATAAAAGAAAATTTTGGAGCACAGACGAAGCAAATGATGACTAAAACTAGCGTGGAACATGTATATTTATTAGGGGCCTTGAATACATTTGCATTCATATACCCTAAAAATATATTTTTATTTAAAGATAATTATAGTAATCACATTACACTTCTTCTAATACTTCTTATTACATCTTTATCACAGACTTCTTCTGAAAAATGTTCATGACCAATTTAGTCACCTTCATGTTCACACCTATGTGCAGGCAATCCTGTAATGTTGAGATAATTGTGTAGATTTCTGACATAAATCAAAATAGATAAAACAGGGGTTTCATACTAATTCTACCAAATTGTGTCACAGGCACAATGAAGGTGACACTGATGGTCGTTGCTGTAATGCTGGGAGCTGTCCTTGTGGTCCCAAGTGACGCTCTTGAAGTGTCTGTATTGGTAAAGTATTCCCTTTCTAAGTAAGAATAAAACTATGAAGTTGGTACAGACAAGCTCTTGGCAAGGAAATACAATTTATAAACATTCTGAATATGCTTTTTCATTTTTGTTGATTCAACCTGTATCACTAATCAAAAGTGCTGTTCCTACAGAAGTTGTGGATGAATATAATATAAACATGGAGAGTGAAAATATGATTAAATAACAAAGTTTCTATGTATATCTTAAAGATATGCAAAATAAACGTGATAAAGTTATGCCAAATCTAAAGTAGGTCAACATCAAATTTTAGACAACATGCTTATCAATGATTTTTTAAACAAAGTTTCTAATGCTAGGGAATAATCCTCCACATTACTCCCAACTTAGTTTTGACAAATTCAATTTCTTCAACTTTTTTTTTTTTTACAAATATAACAAACTGTACAATATTTTGGACATCCTTTGGGAGCTTATCCCACAAGCAGGTTCCACTATAATAAGGGTTATTCATAATCTTACCTTTATTTGTAGAGGGACTTTGAATTTGATACAGGTCTTACTAATTTTCTATTTGCTTTAAAACTAAGGTATCAACATAACTATGTGTATGTTTGATAATTTTTATAGCTCTATACTGCAACTCTGGTAAAGCAATTACTTTACTGACTGATGAGTTATCAAAGATTATGCTTACATATAATCAAGTATCGGTCAAACAGCTTGTTTATATAACTTACTACAAATGACCTCAGTTAGATATTTGCACAGGATTTACTTAGAATGAATAACTTTCTATTCACTCTATTTATAATCATATCTAAGTTTTGTTCAAATGTCATATAGGTATCTAAAGTCATACCTACGACATGTTGTTTTACATTGGCTTTTGATCAATTATCACTTATTAGTTATTTGACCTAAGAGTTTTTGTGACAAACGATAAGTTTTGATTTCTTGAAATTTATCGAGACCAGTCTGTTTGCACCATGAATTTAATAGAGACAATTTGCTGTTTCAGAAGACCACTGATTTCAGTATCTGAGGATTCAACAATAACAGTGTCATCAGCATATATGCATTAATAAGGGAGTTGAATTTATAGAAAAAGTCCAATAAGTCATTGATGTACAATATAATGAGCAAAGGCCCTGGTATACTTTACCAGGATACTCCAGTATGTAATATTGATCAGGCTGAGACACAATTTCCTAATTCATTCTTAATGCCTATCATGGTTATCAAATCAGAAAAGCTATTTAAGGTATTTCTTACACAATTTAGTGATGTGTGGAAAAAATGCTTTTGACTGGACTTTCCTTTTTTGATTTTCAGTGGACAAGTTTAAATGCACCATATGGCATTGCACGATTTACATCTGGAGGCATTAACACTGACTACGAAATTGAGTTCTATGTGAGTAGGCTGCTTTCTATTGTCACCCATGATAACCTCACTCTGATTATAAAGGTCTTGCTAACATTCCACTTGTACTCATAGAAACAAGTTGAATGCAATATGCAATATTATTTACATATTCACTTTTTCAGTCTGAATTATTAGACGTACTGCAACTGGTTTGAAATTGTTTGAAATTGTTTGATAAAACGGCATGACAATAGCAGAGGTCTTTTGCAGACACAAGATGGGAATGGAAGAACAGCAATAGGAAGCAGCCCTCAGAAATACATTGATTCAGCCTATGTATGTTGGATTAATCTTTAATCTTTCCTATACATACAAAATAAGATTCCTTTGGTTTATTTTTATTCGAGTAGCTTCAAGAATACACTGATGACTAAGACTTTAGCAGTGACTTATTTCATCATTGTACATTATGAATGTATACTTATGATTATCATGATACAGTCCATTATCATACATACACTACCTTGCTAGCTTTCCAACAGCAGTGGCTCATTTCATAGTATCGGTAGTAGCAGTGACAATTCAAGGAAACCATATGATACTGTTACAATCATTTTGGAGCTTGCATGATACTGTGATAGTACTCTCATCTAGTCATTCAAAGTCAAAGCCAGGCATGGAAATACATTTGAAAAGATTAAAAGAAATCTTTCACTAGCCCTCTTCATATTTTCCTCTCCATTGTTGTAGGAATGCTCATCCATCACTGATTGCACTGGTGCAGCAACCTGTGAAACCTTCTCCTTCCCCGAGTTTAGTGGGGCTTCAACTCTAAACCTCTGCAAGGTAAGCATTCATAATGTGAGAAAATATATTTTTATCAGAGAATTGAAGATGTAGTAAAGTGCATATCAGAAAAGAAGAATTGTATGTTTGATTAAAATAATTGATGATGGAGGTCTGTCTGAAGGATAATTACAAAATCTAGAAGGAACAAGGGCAATTAACCTCTAAATTGAAGCTTCATGACTTGCCATAACGGGCTTGGGTATAGCCATGACTTGTACTATGCTGTCCTTCAAATAACCTGATAATGCACTGCTTTATTACTAGTTTTAATATATATATATATGTATAAAATGTATATATCCTGGTTGTTTGCATTCAAAGATCTTAAAAAGTACATGAGGAGTTATATACCCTAAAGTGAATGGAAATATTCCTATGTCTAATATAGTTTATATTAGATTGATTAATTGTTAACATCTGTACCTTTCTTATGGAAAATGAAAAAAGATATAATCAACTGTACATTATGCTTTCAGATGTAAGATGTCCGGATGAAACAGGCTGACTGTGGTCCCCCATAGCTGTCACTGTGTCCTCTGATTGAGACCAAGAAGGCAACATGCACCGCCATATAGAATCATGTTGAATACGTATGATCCTTCCTCCTCTGACGGCTATATAGAAACATTGTACACACATTGGGACGATGTTTATTACTAGCATACCTGTTTAAAATGGGACAGAACTTCATCACTAATTCAAATATGATAGTCTATCCTGACACAATATTAATTCTTCATTCCTGAAGGAAATGAGGCTTTGGTGTCATAATATCTTAGCATAAATTCACTAACCCATGTGTGTGTTCTTTGTAGAATCCTTCAACATATGAATAAAGCTTACTGTTTTAATGACTGTTCTTTCATTAATGAACTGACAATATCAACTGATGTTTCTATGTATGAAATAACCAATAAACCAATATAGTAACCTATATGAAAGTTAATTGTTATTGAATAGTATATTGGAAAAACATTGATTCTCCATATAAGCAGATATATAAGCTTTGACATCTTGTATTGCAAGTTCAATTCAGAGACCTTGGACAACATTTGTATTTAATATTGGGGAAGTGATTGATTTTAAATAAAGTGTTCTAGGAAATATCAAGGAAACTGCAGGTGATAAGTTTGGACAATAAATAGATATACAATACCTATCGAAATCCTTCCTTACATGGCGCAAAAAGCTACTGATGCAAAGGTTCCATGTGTAGTACGAAAAGGTCCTCTCTCCTCAGACGGCAACCGTGTAGTGTGATGCAAAGGTTCCACATCCCAATACTCTGTAACAATCATAACAAGAGGCCGTGGGAGGGATCTCACCTGACAGTGGGGGGAGTACCCCGAGACCAGCAGTACGGTCAATACTAAAAGACCACAGAGACAGAACAAACGTTTCCTTTTCTAATAAAGGTGTATCTGTCTCTAAAACACAACGCTGCATTCGCGACTTCTTTAATAAAGGGCGACCCCCTGAGGAAACAGAAAAAGAGACCATTGCAACTCGCACCAATGCCCCCCTAGACCAAAAGGTAGATTCCTTCATTGAACTCACCAAGGTTTCCCTCCAAAACACTCCCTAGACTGACAATGTCATCAACTTTTCTGACCACAACCTCAATGAAGAGATCTAGATAGATTCAACCGTTCTTTAAGAATCTCTTGTTGGCTAAACAAAAATATCAACCAACCCAGTATGGAACTTGAGACCAGTACAGGTCCCTTCGCAGACCCCTCTAGACTTAAACTAAAGTCTAATTCTAACTGGCCCCCCCTCTTGGCCCCCCTAATCTCGGAAGTATCATAATGATGAATGAATTAGGTATCCTGGCAGCCGATATAGACCCCCCGACCAAATACAACCTATCGAACAGCCAGAAGAAGGCCATAAAGGGACTAGCCAACAATGACGACATAGTCATCAAACAGGCTGACAAAGGAGGCGCATTCATCATACAAAATCGACAAGATTTTAAAAATGAAGGTGAGAGACAGCTCAAAGACCAGAAGTTCTACAAAGAGCTCCAAAGCGATCCCACTGAGGCTCACAATGAGAGAGTAGAACATCAACTAGAGTGCATGAGGTTACGTGGAGAAATCACACAGAAAGTTAAGTCCTTTCTGCTTACCAGCAAACCATGAACATCGCAGTTCTACCCATTACCAAAGATCCACAAGGGCACCACATCGGTCCTTGGTCGCCCCATAGTTTCGGCCAATGAAAGCCCCACCGAACGAATATCTACATTCGTTGACCATTTCCTGGTGCCGATAGTCCAGACGGGCACATCCTATGTACGCGACACAACAGATTTCCTAAATAAGGTAGCCACGTTAGATGACATCACAGGAGATGAGATCTTACTCATCCTGGACGTCAGTTCACTGTACACCAACATCCCGAATGACGAAGGATGTAGTGCAGCATACCAGGCCCTGTGCAGACATAGGGCACTAGGCCAACAACCAAGCAACTTCTCACTTTTGGAAATGTTGAGCCAGGTCCTCACCATGAATAACTTCCAATTCAACAACACCAACTACCTACAAATAGGTGGCACCGCAATGAGCACCAGGGTGGCCCGTCGTATGCCAACATATTCATGAGTGAATTTGAAAGACAAACACATCTACACCTATCCCCTCCAGCCTAAAATCTGGCTCAGATACATAGACGACATCTTCTGCATTTGGCAACATGGTGAACATGAGCTACATAAATTCACAGCACACCTCAACAAGGCGCACCAGTCCACGGTTGAACACTCAACCGCCCATGTGAACTTTCTAGACACCACCGTGTCATTAGAAGGCAAGTCACTGACTACCAACCTCTACTGCAAACCAACGGACAGAAACAACTTCCTACCGTTCAATTCAGCCCACCAATATCACTGTAAGAAGGGTCTCCCGTACGGACAATTCCTACGGTTACGGCGAATCTGCAGTGAGGAGACAGACTTCCTGTCCAACTGCACGAAGAAAGCCCCCCTCCTGATTCAGAAAGGATACCCTGATCAACTTCTGATCGAATCCTTCCGAAAGGTAGCAAACACAGACAGAGATACCCTGCTGAACCAACCCCCGAGGAAAACCACGAAGAAGGACGAGTTACCCTTTTTTCTCACAATGACCTACAATACCACCAATAAACAACTAGGAGACCAAGTCAGAAAAACCTGGGATCTCCTAGACAGGTCCGCTTCGACCAGTCACCTGCACAGCAGGGATTTCATTGAAAGACATCCTGGTCTGGGCCAGACTGAAAGACCCACCAGACAGCTGGGTCCATGACAAGCCAGACCACAAGAAAGCACACAAGACCAAAACGTGTAGATACTGCCCCAGAATAAACAAAAAACCGGAAACATCAAATCATATGTGACAGGTAAGAAATATTTTACCCGACAACAAGTTGACTGCAACAGCAACAATCTGGTCTATGCGATTGGCTGCAGAAGATAGCATCAAGAAACGCTTCCAATCCCACTTCCACTACACTCTACAGGGCACAGCCGCCTGGAAGACGTCGAAATCTGGATTCTACAATTCTGCAAAACGACCCCTGGGAGGCCGGTGGCCCTCCAACAGAAGCTCAATGCTGAGTTCGATTAGATCCACAGGCTGTGCAGCCAGATACTGATTGGCCTCAACACCATCGATACGGGCTACTACTACGTGTGCCTCTGCCTCTAATTCGTATCACTCATGACCTAACCCGTCACCCCCAAATCACTGAGCCCGCCCCTCTGATGACCCACATTAAAGGATGGATATAGGCACTACCTATTTACCGACCACCTGAATTTTAGGACTGAAAACAGGTCATTAACATGGTATCAGCCAATGCAAATATACTCAGTATAACCTAAGATCCCGTGTGGACACCATGAAACTCAACCATTAAAATGGCCTGATGAGGTTTTTACCAAAACCGTGACAGCCACCTGACATTGCCCCCAACATAAGAGTCTGGACTGTGTAAGACTGACCTGGGGCTAATGATTTGGTCAACCTCAATACCCCACCTGCCAGTCTGCCCTTTGGGGGACCCCAGCCTTAGACTGGACCATGTAGGACAGCTAGGGGGCAGCACCTTACCTACACAATCTTTGATGTTACCTGGACCCCGTAGGACAGGCCCTCGAGCTCAAGATAGTAGCCCCCCCTCGAGGTCCGCCCCTCCACCTGCAACCAACCTTTATCCCTAAAACCCTCATGGTATGTAAAATAAACCCCTCCTTTACCTGCCGGTTCTCCACTAGGAGAAACCCCAGCCCGCGTATGCACCAAGTAGGGCATCACAGGGGCAGCAAAACTCACCCACTCCCCCATTCGCAATTATCGACAAGACCGGTTAGGACCCACGAGAGGACTGCAACTCCATATCATGTAAGCAGAATGGCCCCTGCCGCCGCTTAGACCAACTTCGACCATCCCCCACACTACCCAGACTGGACAGCGTGGCCCCTGCCACCTCTGTCTGCATTCAACCCGCATAGAGAAAACCTAACTGGTTCCATTTCCCAACACCCCTTACAGACCCAGCACCCCATATTCTCGACTCCCAATGTTACCCCGCTGGACCTCACTTGGGCCCCCAAAAACCACAAGATGGATATGAAAGAGCCCCACCTGACCCCTAACTGACCAATAAGGTGAGCCATACAAGGCAGAGTGCTGTGTTGGAAAGTGAGACACCCCTCACTTCACGGTTGCCGTCTGAGGAGGAAGGATCATACGTTTTCAACATGTACAAAATGACTATGTCACTAGGGCACCAGAAATATTGATTTCAATCAGGTCTCACAACACAAAATTCTATGCTATTATTGAAAAAATCAAGTTAGGTTGACTGTTTGATATGCATGCATGTGTTGTTTCTTTATTTCCAATAGGATAGCTACTTGCAGGCTAACTTTCAAAATTTATACATTTATTTATACAAATACCAGAAATGCATGTATCAAACATAATTAAACATAATGGTAACACTGTCAAGTAGGTAACAATATTCCATCAAAAACACTCAACCACCTTGGGTTGGATGTACTAATAATTCAGACTACAACTGTCCTTTTTCAGGTATCAATGTGGGGGAGATACACAAACTTCATGAAAACCTACAATGCAAAAGAAAAAATAAGGAGAAAATTTGATTTACAACACACTAGTTTGCATGGAATCAGAATCTCCCTATTGAACCAATTGCCAGCAGATGTTCAATGTTTGGAACCTAAAAAAGACAGCAGTCAGAAAAGTAAAATTTGTGTAATCAATACACCATATATATGTAATCAACACCTAATTTCCTGTACAACATCATATGTATACAAAGGAAGAACTTATGCAAAATAAGATTGGTGAAATAAATAAATACATTCTGGCACAAATCCAATGTGTACTTCAGCCAAAGGGTACAACACAGGAAACCTTTTTAATCAATGGATTGAGTAACCATAAGAAACATTTGATGAAAGTATAGACCCACAGCTAGGATTGACTTAATATGGGATGTAATGAGTATCAGTAATCCAAGAAAATTAGCTGAATCCAATTAAAGACTGATAATAAAGTTAACAGTAATGTCCTTGGTGGCAATGAATGAGGAACTGGTTGCAACTGTTAAAGAACTGCTAAACATGGTGATATACCAACAGATCTGTGTAACTGTTTTGTCACTCACATCTGTGGAAATAATAATTTTGGCAGCTCTCACTACACAAACTAACCATATAAGTCAAGTAATAAGTCTTAATAACCTTTTCCTCACATTAAATGTTAATATTTTCAATTCTCTAATGTATGCCAAATTACAATACATTCAACATTATTAGATGTTAGATACTAAAAAAGCATTACTATGTCTTAAATCTTTCAAAACGTTTAACAAATACAAACCATCCTAATGCTCATTTATCAACTTTACCTACTTTTTTAGTTCAATACTGAACATTTGATGTAATGCTTACAATAATTATTGAACAATGACTACCAATTGATATCAATATATATCAATAATTAACATCTCAAGAAGTCACATTGACCAGAAAGGGGTTAAACAACATTCATATGATCAGTTAATCAAAAGCTTATATATCTTATGCTTTAAACAATAATTTAGAATATTGCTGCCTAGGAGTATGCATGATTGTTGCATCGAGAATAACTTGCCTACGTATACTTTCTGTATATGGGGCCACATCAAGACTTCATCATGAATTGATATATGTTATTGTACCTATGTCTTGGCTACATTAACTTGTGGAGACATCTGGAGGATCCATATCACACCACAAATCCTATTCCTCATCAAGCCCCCTTCCCACACAATGACACTGAGGGAACAATCACTCAAGACAGTCTATGATTCACTAATCTGTACCGGCGTCAGTATGGTGTTCAACAGAAAGATCATGTTGGGGAGTTTTAGGACAGTAAATAACAGTAAACAAAATTAAGCGACAGTAAACAAAGTAAATAATAGTAAATGACAGTAAGAAGGCAAACAACAGTAAACAACAGTAAAAGGTAAACAATAGTAAACAACCCGGAATGACTGTAAACTCCTGTACAGGACTATAGATATGAGAAGAAATCCAATAATTTTTTAACAACAATTTGCATATTCTTAAACACTATTTGTGGTTGTCGTATATGATGTCACAGGAAAGTGTGAGACTTGTGTCTTTGCTGAAATATGCTGCGCGCGACCACAATTTGCCAGACGGGCAAAGTCTGTGTCAATCTTTCCTGTGCCAAAATGATGAATTAGTCATAGTATGACTAATGCACCGTGCGGTCATAACCCTACTTTGTCCCCCTGCACCAGATTGCAAAAACCCATTGATACCACCAATTGCAAAGTCCCAGTAACGCTAATAAAGCACAGTGCTCCTGACACTCAACTCATGCAAAGTTGAAGCACAGCTTAACTATGTTTCATGGGTATCCAAACAGCTTTGGTTACTGTCCGCGGGGGTTGGCGTCAGTTAGACTGATGCCCATCTACTGATGCTCAGTGGTTGCAAAGTGTCTGCAAAGGAGCACTGTGCCTCCCCTATGACCTTAAATGGTATG
Organism: Lepidonotus clava; assembly: GCA_936440205.1. Taxonomy (NCBI): domain Eukaryota; kingdom Metazoa; phylum Annelida; class Polychaeta; order Phyllodocida; family Polynoidae; genus Lepidonotus; species Lepidonotus clava. The sequence goes on from OW387140.1 coordinate 53,618,481, forward strand.
CGACCTATACCTCCTGCCCTATTAACATGCGTCAGTGCCGCTAACACTCATAGATTGATGTTCTGTCCAAGCATAGGGTGTGTTTAATGATACTATGTTATACCGCTGGGGGCTTATGGTAGTAGTGTTGTCGGGAATGTAGGGCCGCTCCCAGCGGTGGGGTCCCCACCGGACATGTTATTCAACATTCTCCCCGACCGTCACCATATATATACTCATGCATGGAGTACCCTGGGCCAGCCTCACCCGCCCGATTGCCCCTTCCCCGCGCATGGCCGACCCGTCCACCATCTAACAGTTTTCATGCACACGGACTCCAGGTCCAAGGATTTTAAATGTACTTAAGCTGAAGAGAAACTGCAGGTCCACTTTTTTGTTATTTTATTTCCTGCATGATTTCTCTCTGATACAAAAAATAACCAATAAGCTTAAACTAAAACCAATTTAATCTAAGCGACCACATGATTATGTTACAGACATATGGATGTATATATAAGGCTTATTATTTGTATTAGTTTAAGAATTGCTGGACCCAACAGATTATTTCTAGTTGGGCAAGGATAATAAAAATTAAAAAAAAAAATGGGGCTTGACACTTTCAATCAGTGGTCTGTAGGATGCCCTGGGACAGGTTATCTAAGTCATGCCTGGCCTGCTCTTCAAAGTCCTGTCCCAGCTGAAGGGGCTGGAAGAGGGAGGGGGGAGGGGGAGGCTGGCTGTGGAGAGGGGAGGGTAGTTTAGGATGGGGCAGGGGAGACAATCATCCTATACCCTTTTCATTGCATATTAGAACTGCATTCTAGAATTCACATGTGAATCTGTACTGGAGAATATGATTTGCTTTGCTTTACTTAAGCCTCATTCACCCTGGGCAAATTTTTCATTGTGGTCTGAGATTATACTTGCAATCCTCTTGTATTAAGAATTACAGATTTCGAAAAGCGTGTTTATGGTTAACAAAGGAGCTATCACTATATAACCTTAAGTGATCATTTAGTCATAATAATAGATATCATACTTTTAAATTCAGAATTCTTATTCTCAGTACAATAGGGTGGACTTTCACCGAACCTTGAATTGACTAGGACTGAGATGCTTTTTCATCAGAGAACTCCGGAGGAACTCACACAGGAATATTTCTGAGAGCAAGGGGGAAACATTGTTTCTGATTAATATTGTGATTGTCATGCACTGAGGTAGTAATTAAATACCTCTTACATATAATTGGCAATAATATTTTAATAGATCGGTCGATATTTGGACTTAAAGGAAAGATCACCAGACTGCAAAAGAAAATTAATATCATTAACTCTTCAAAAGTGTAAAGGAATTTTATAAAGCTTAGTAATAGCTATGGGTAGCACCTCAGATATGTATGGCAAACCTGTACAAGGTAAAGGTAGGAAGGCCTAGTCTATCAACTGCAGCACCACCCGGGGAAATCAATAATCACAGATATAAAAGAATGACAATAGCCAGTATCAGAGAGAACCAATACATATTTGGAACAATACAAGTCTTGAGGATTCGGGGGGTTTCAGAGATGAAGATATTTCTTTAACACTTAGTATTATACATAGATTATTTGGCTTCAGCTAATGTTTCAATTTCCTCTGCAAATTAAATTCAGTTTTGTTTCCAGTTTGTCCAATGTAGTTTGTCCAATGTAGGTTAAACTTTAATGCAAGTTTATTTAACCTTTTTCTGGACACCAAGCTCTTTCTGCTGATGGCTTTAGCTTTTGGTTTTCTGCTGCAGGCTTTTTGTTTTTCCTAAACCTTATCATTACCTACACCAGGAGGTTTTGGATGGTAGTGATTGATCTTTTCCACTGCATTGCCGGGGGTTGTAATAAAAACGGTAAAAATCATTGTTTTTGGTGTTTGGGACAAAGAATAGCACTTGTTTGACTTTAAAAGGATTCTAAAAAGGATTTACTGAAGAAATGTCATCCATCATAATTCTGTGTATCCAGGCGAGCTTGTCTAATTTTCTTAAGAATTTTCAAAAAGGGATTTACTGAAGAAACTCTGTATGTGGGAGGGTATTACCAGTACAAACATGAGTATATTGCTAACTAGTGTATGCAAGATAGGAAAAATTGATGTGGACCTCACCACTCGCCAAAAAAAGGCACAGACTAGTTTGCAAGTGATATGTGGTTTTACAGTGAGAAGCGAGCTCCGCCTTAATTTTTTATTTTTATAGCATGCTCTGAGAAAGGTTATCTTAGTCATGCCTAGCTTGCTCCTCAAAGGCCTCTCACTGCTGGTAGGAGGGAGGTAGGAAAGGGAGGGGAAGCGTGTCAGGAGCAAGAGGGAAGCCCTGAACAAAATCACTTCAAAATTGAAAAAGAATACGCATATAGACAATTGTCCCACACCGCTTCTATTGCACACTAGAACTGAATTCTAGAATTCGCATGTGGACCTGTATTGTAGAATACAATGAAATGATTTTATTTTGCTTGGCTTAAGCCTCATTCACCCTGGGAATTTTTTTTCATTTTGATCTGATATAAACTTGCAATCCTCTTGTATTAAGAATTACAAATTTTGAAAAATGTGTTTATAGAAAACAAAGGAGCTATAAATGTTTAAGTTCAAGTGATTATAAATTTTAGTCAAAATAATATGTTTTATACTTGGAATTCTAAGATACTTAGTTGAACGGGGCTGCACCAATGTTTGTCTGAAAAGGACTGAAGAAACTTTATTCTTAGTATATGAATCTACTGTTCTATCATACTAATCCACAATTATATCATATTATTAGCACCTGTCACGACATGATATGATATATGATGTCAGCACTTCATCAAAGACAAACATTTGGGACAAGGACGGACTTAAATGCTTTATCTATACAAGAGTCTCTTATGAAATTCACCGTTGAGATCCCACATTTAACAGTAGCTTACCTGCAGATTGCTTTAGGGATAGACTGGTATAGAATTTTTTACCACAAACTTAAAAATGATCAAAAATGATTATTTCCCCATTGCATTCAGTGTGAGACAACTCTACAGTAACCTACAGGTTATGTAGATGTCTGTTTGTCTCAGAGCGTTTCACAAAGCAAAAATCCACTAAACACAATGGCCAAGAGGTGTTTCTGTTTTTCAACATGGGCAATAGATGTATTTACAGGTCTGTAGTTTATGTCTGTTGGTTTTAAAATTACCTAATATTTTTTGGATTTTGATTTTAAGCTTACAAAAGTCGCTATTTTGCATGAAAGAATTTATTTGATTGCATGAAAGAATCTATTTTATTCTGAAAGATATATTATGTACTATGTTGTCAGCCAACAAATTCACCCTTCAATGCGTGAAGACACTTCATAAAATTTGTCCAATAATGAAATGGTTGTTTTTAAAGGTCAGGTACTGGTAATAAGTTTGATGATAATTCTTTTGAGGATAATTTGGAGGGCAGTTTAGTTGACCAAGGTTAACATAATCTCATACTTTATTAAGATTGATCTAGATCTGATTAGTGGGAACAATTTTCTCTGAAGGGCACAATTTATTTGATATAACTTCCATGACCTCTTTTCCAGGCCTTTACCTACCAGTTACTTTTATTTCATTAGTGACATGCCAATTTCCCTCAACCTCCATGCATGTCACATTAATGATTGTTAGACTATCTTTAATTCCATGCCCGATCACTTGTTGGTTGGTTCTTAAACTATTGTCTTCTTGTTCTCGACTTTGTACTTTGAAATTATGAATTCCACTTAAAAATAACTATAAATGATTTAGGTTGGAGTGCTGCCTTTGTATTGCTTTCTATCTAAATCTGTCCAATGCCTTTGTTTTCTTTAAAATCTGTAGTTCTAGAATCATTTTCCTTCATGCAATTTTCCAAGACTGTGGAGTTGGGTAATTTGGGCTATCATTGTCCGGAAGTAGTGGCCTCCTTAACAGTTTCCCTCTTTTTGTATGTAGACTTCCATTTGCAATAAGTATGTCTTCTGTAGGGCCCATTCTTCAGTATTTTGATATAGTAACATTTTCCCAGATTATTGCTAAATGGGTTAAGCCCTGTACATCAGTAATGGGAAATTGTTGCTCTCATTAAAAGACCCATCAGGTTTAACACAGATGAGACATCAGTGTCATAGACACAACCAATTGTGTCTATTGCCTCAGTCTATAGCATCCCACTAGAACTGGAACTGGATCCACACTGAATGTTAAGTTAATTGTCTGCGAATAAATTGTGGAATCAATCCAAGCCATCTACCAGTCTTCCATAACTGGGGATACAGATTCCTGAAATGCGTAGGTAATTAGTTTTTGGCACACTCCAGTAATATTTTCATAACATTTTTGTATGTATTTCATATGTAAAACACCATTTTACACATGGAATTACATGTGATGACAGAATTTTTCCCTTTTAAACAACAAATATACAGGTTACCATAGCACTAAGGGACCCTAGGAGGTTCAATAAAAAAATAATAAATTTCAGCTATCAAAGTGCTTTTATTTTACAAGAATACATCAGTAAGGGATGTGAAATTAAAATTTTGTGCAAACAATTACATGCAAATAGTTGTGAATTATGAACAAATTTCTGTATTTTGAGAAATCTGTAGTGCTTTTCTGTAATATATTCATACTTACCATATGTAAAATTGCACTTATGGTGTTAATGTTGCTCTAGATCTGTAGCTCACATAAGCCATTCAGGGCCAGTCCAGTTGCAAAATACAAGTGGTACAAAGAGTGCACCTTACACATAGCTCCCATTGGGACATTTCTAACTAATAATAACAGGAATACTTTTCTTTACTACCCTATGATTGGGATCCCCATGGAGATCTAGTTTGATTTGCCATTGGATATTAAAATCATATACATCTTTTCATTAAGGTTACGCCCACTGGTGTATCATATTTGAAACAATCTTTGAGGGAGTTCCTATAGTTAAGGTATAGGAAGTTAAGTGACCTAGTTACCAAAAGCCCTAAAAGGTAGGCAAGGTGGGGGACTGCGCAGGGTCATGGGAAAGGTGTATAAGTTCTTCTATTTCCAGATCTGGCACCATTGCTTAGTGGCCATAGTAATGATCAGTGTGTTCGAAATTCATGACATCTTTTCTGGTTCTGCTGAATGCTGTCAATTGTTTTTTTCTTCAGACTGTCTTGAGGGGCAGTAGAGGATCAAACCATCAGGTAAAACATCACCTCATAAATCTTTTGTGGCAAGTCATTCCAGACCTTTTTTTCTAACTTCTTACTTGACTGAAGGCAGTAGGGACTGGTCCAAATGCAATAAATCTCTCAAAGCTCTACTATTGTTTCCACTTTCTAAAGATAAAACATATCAGAGAAGTCTATACTTAAAACATACCAGTGTTGGTATGAGTCACCGCCTAACTAATGCATCTCCTACTAGGCCTAAGGAAGAGGGTGAACTGTATCTGGCCTATCCCATTCACGCTGACAGCCTCATCACTCACACCACTCTATCCAAGCCAATGGCAAGATTTCAACAGATGTATTTTCTTTAAGGTTAAAAGATATTGGAGCTGTAACATATTGGAGAAAACTGTTCTTTTAAGACGGTTGCTCCCTTCTGAAAGAGCTTTTATTCAACTTTCTAAATTGTACTATATACAGAGTAAAGAATGTTTTACCACATCCAAAACTGTATTTCATACAGTTCACACAATTATCTTAACTTTTACTTTCAAGTTTGATTTTTAATTTACACATTACTTGTAGCTGGTGATGATGTTCTTTCACCAGTGTCTACCCCTGCCTGATTAAAAGATCACTTACAGTACAGTGAGGTCAGTGTTTGTTTTATCACCTGTACTACTGAGAACCAGTACATACAGGGGCCAGTGTGTATTGGCAGGCCGTACATACAGCTCCTAATTCTTAGTTGTTTTAACAAAGTTTGAATAATGTTTGGGTGAGGAAATAAAGAGAAACCTTTGGGGTCATTCTCAGGTAACCATATGACCCAAGGGGATCATACTAACTATGAGCTTCACCCTCGGAATGTGAAGGTCACATATAGGGCCTATGGCCATGCTTTACGCCCCTCAAGGTTCTTCTTAGCAAAGACTGTCACTACCACCAGGCATTCCCATGAGAGTAAGGTGGGTTTTTCTACTGGTCATTATTGTCATCAGAGCAGTAGTTGTTGATACCTCGGCTTCTCAGTGGGACTCTCCACAGACAGTGTATTAGAGTTACAAAGGCTTTTCTGTAGGGGGGCTGCACTCTTCCAACTGCACACAATGTTATATATATTATCAAGTACTTTTAAATCTATTCTTCTTGACAGCTGAGAAACAACAAGTTTGTATGTTCTTTGAGTTTATTATAATGAGACCTACCAGGTGACATGAAGTCAGAGGTCATCATGATAAGTAAAAAGTGTGCATCTAAGATTAGGGGAGATGCAGACTGATGCAGATAAAAATATATAGATACATACTAGCTGATAACATCAAATTAGATCTGTTAGAAACTGAACTTTGTAGCAGGTATGCTAGATAAAATACCAGAGATGAACTGAAGTTTAAGATACGTCATGCCTCAGTCAAGTGTATGACAAATCCTATGAGTAAAAAACATGAACACATTTATAATGCGCCTCATCTGCCAGGTTTCACAACAGTAAATACAAAAACCAAGGGTCCCTGTACTAAATATTTTTAAAGCTTTGTGAAACCACTTCGATCTATTTTGGTTCAAGTAGAATAATAGGTTGTCCAATTACCATAGTATAAATACCCCAGATACATCAATAGTTAAATGTTCTTCAGCATTTTTGTCTCATAAATGGTAAAACTATATTTTTTCAGTTTATATATTTGCTCTCATGTAAATGCTGAATATTCCAAAAGTTTCATGACAACTTCAACGGCTTTTTACACAGAAAAAGACAAACTGATATTTCCTATTGAAATATAATAATTACCTTTAAGATGGCAACAACCCTTCTCATGTTGGGATCTAAGTTATCTACTTGTGTTCCATGAGCAGCGTGCCACCATTGCAACTCAGCGAGCTTGGGAAATTCGAATATCCATTGCAAACTTCAGTGTAATAAATAAATTGTTCCTCTGTTTTCATTTTGACTGGATGGTATGAAATAAATGAAGGACTCTACTTATTTACCTTTTAAAGTTAGATGAAATAGACTTCAGGAATGTTCTCTTTGTTTTGAACTTATAGCCTCATTATTTTATTTCATAGTTCTCTAGATATGATTCTAGTGGGAGGGGGTAAAAATATCTGAAAGGATCTTCACAGCCATAATGGATGTTAATTATATGTCACAAACGTTAAGTGGAGAACAGGGAAAATTTATTTGAAAAGTAATAGCCAATTAATTTGTGATCTCCCACCACTAAATGCCGCATAAGTTTAACAGATGTGTAATGGAAGGTGAAGGGGTAGCTAACAAGAAACGCTACTTGAAAGTTTGACAAATTTTAAAGGTTTATTTAACTACTTGACGGTCAGCCTTTTCTTGCTTAACTTAGTATAAATAGGCAGTACACACAATGGCAGATTAAATCAAATTAGTGGCTGTATTGTTAAACTTTCTAATTCACCCATGTTTTGCAACGTACTTTCTATAAATAGTTGTTAAGAGATATTGGATATATATATATATATATATAACCACAAAGAAGTGAAATTTCATCTTTGCAAAAGGTAAAGACACTTACCCAATAATAACATTTTGGAGGGTCTCTGTGCAACACAAGCTGTGAAGGAATAAAGCTTTTTCCATCATGAGATATGGAGGAAGTTCAATTTCTATGGATTTATTAATCTTTACAAGGTCAGGGGCTGGTAACACTTCAAAGGGAGGGGCCAGTGCCTGTATTTAAGTATACTGTGGTGATAACCACCACCAAGGGAACAACCATACATAATTTTATGCATTTATCTCTAACTCTTTTGTTTTATACACATTTTTCTGAATCAAACAGATTTGCCCTTCCTTGCACCTGGTGCAGCTTTCACAGTGCAGTAGTCTGTGTGTGATGTCACAAGCAGACGTGCTAAAGGATTAAAAATAAAACTGAAAATATGTAATTTTCCTGTTTTTATAGGTATAACAGTGTTAAAAATCATCAAGTTAAATTATTTACAACTGAAATATGTAAAAATATAGTTTGTTAAGGAATTTACCATTTATAAATTCAAATATAATGATTTTTGTGTGACATCACAAAAAGACATCCTGTTACAGGTGGACAGGAGATTCAGTATTTTATTTGATATATAAACACAGTTTTCTACACAAAAATCAATCTATACTTAAAGTAACATGATATACCCATATGGCATCATATCTAGAGTGTACTATGAGAATTTAACCAAATGATAATTTCACTGGTCCCTCTCTTTATGTTACAATTCTTTTGAGGATTATTTGGAAAATTTAGCTTGTAAGTGCACTAGTATAGCAGTATTGGTAAATCAAAGTTGCCATCTCATACCATTGGTCTAGACTGAGTTGTGAAAATAATCATCCCCTTCAAGGACACAATTTATTTGATGGTATTTTCATGACCTCTTTTTCAGGCCTCTCCCACATTACTAATGAATTCTGTACCATTGTCAGAGAGCAGAGTTATTGGCAGGCCATTTTGTGATATTATTCCTTTAAGCTGTACTTTTGCTATGGTCTGAGTGGACATACCTGGTACTTTTCAAAAGCCGTACTCCCTTGTCTGACCAAATGATTCTGTTTTCTGTGTTAACTAGAATGAAACGTTGATATGTTTTAAAATAAGTGGAGTGGCTTAGAATTAAAGAAGACTATTATTTCCACTTTCTACACATAAAACATATTAGAGAGGTCTATACTTAAAACATATCAGTGTTGGTATGAGTCACCGCCCAACTACTGCGTCTCCTATTAGGCCTAAGGAAGTGGGCGGACAGGATCTGCCCTATCTCACTCACACTGACAACCTCATCACTCACAATACTCTGTCCCGTCTTGTACCAACATTCTCAGTGATTTATTACCTTTAATGTAAAAACATATTAGAACTGTCATGTTGAAGAAAACAGTTCTCAAGGGTAAAGTTAGACTGGCTAGTTTTAGCACAAGTAGAAAAGGGAGTTGTTCCCTACTGAAATATATTAAAACTTTACCTTTGTTCTATATAAGGAGTTAAGAAATTATACCACATCCAGATCCTGTGTTTTACACAGTTCAAACAAGAATATTTTAACCTTTACTTTGAAATATAGCATTTTATCTACACATAACTTAAACCTGGTGATCATATCTTTTTCACCAATTTTTGCCCCTGACTGATCAAAGTATCAGTCACCAATTTAGCAAAGTACCATATGTGAGGTCAGCCTTTGTTTTATGACCCATACTGCCAAGAAGCATTATGTGCAGGGGCCAGTACCTATTGACTGTATGTTCCATATCTCAGTTGTTTTTACATAGTTTGAATAATGTTTGGGTGAAAAGAAGAAACTTTGGGGTCATCCACGGGTGACCATATGACCCATGGGGATTATACGAACCATGGGCTTTGCCCTCAGTATGTGATGATTCCCTATTGGTAGGCAGGCCATCCTCAGGCACCTCCGGTGGTTCTCCTTATTACAACAATGCAATGACCATCACTGCTACCAGGCATCGCCATGGCAGGAAGGTGTTTTTTTCCACTGGTCATCATTGTCATCAGAGTGCTTGTCCCTAATACCTTAGCTTCACAGCATGGCTCTCTACAGACAGTATAAACAGGGCTGCAGAGGTTTTTCTGTAGAGGTTTTACTCTAAATTTAACTGTTCTTAATTTTGTATATACCATGTATGTTGTACTTTTGACTGATTTAAGGTGTCTGACTACATCATGTTCAGAAACTCAAAGCTCAGCTCCTACTTGGAATATCTAAGTGCCTTTTACATTTCTTGAAATCCTGAGACTTGTTTTTCAGTCATTATTTCTATTAATAAGTTGCATGTGAATGTGCGCACTGTGTGAGGCTTTTGGAAGAATATAGCATCAATTTGTCAGGTCTACTGCACTGAAAAACGTGAATATTGTGGTATATACTTCTGCTCAGCAGAGCATAGTAAGTACCATCCTCATCCATGCTTAAGTTCCCACACCAACTGTATCAAACTCACTGTGCTCTATTGCTAGTTAATTAGTGTCCATAAAATCCATTCTCGCCACCCAAGGTGGCAAGTTAATAACAGCCTTGTTGTGCACAAGGATAGGATATAGGCAAGGCAACTATCCTTCAGGGTGGCACTAACTTAATTGGTGATATTGCACAAGCAGTCTATTCAAACTGCCTATGTAGGTTAAGGTAATGAAATAGTTGGCAAGGGCATGAGCAGACCACGGGGCAGCCGAACTTTACACCTCAACTTCATCAACTCAATTGTCTGTAATACGTGCAAATTCTATTAACGATGACACAGGTCATGGTAGGATGTACTCATCTATATATACTGTCATTACTGAAAAGTCACCAATACTGATTGTAAGAGCGATTATTGTTTAGAAAGAATCTGTGATGCTAACAACAGCTTTTTCTTGCATTATCATTTGTGTTACCCAGCCAAGGATATGACATTCTAATAACGTTCTAATACATTCTGGATTCATTCTTGTTACGTCACACTGTTAGGTTACAGCAACGTTCTTTTGATGACTCCCAATTACGTTGCTGCAACCATCTTTTGCGACGTGACATTGTGACGTTCTGACAACGTTCTTGTGACGTTATTTATAGGACTGAGACTTAATAAGAATATCACAATAACATTCTGTTTAGGTGTGGTTGAGACCTCACTGAATGAGGATGTCACAATAACATTCTGTTTAGGTTAGGGTTACACCTAACCTAATCAGATGGGTACTGTAACCTTCTGTTTAGGTAAGATTGAAGACCTTACATATTCAGAACTTCACAATAATGTTCTGTTTAGGTAAGGTTGGCACCTCCTATGGTCAGGAGGTGACAACAATGTTCTGTTTAAGTCAGGTCTAGAACTCACCTAATCAGAATGTCACAATGACATTCTATTTTAATTTGATCTTGACCTAACCTCACCAGAACGTTATGATAACATTCTGCTTTGGTTAGGTCACAGTCTCACAGAAAAATAATGTAACAGTTACGTGACATTTTAGTAAGTAACAGACAAACCAAAAGAGTATGGTCGCATAACGTGACTGTTACATCACGCCTTGGCTGGGTAGAGTGCTACAATGCTGTGAAAACTATTTTTTTCAGATTTATCCCAGTTTAAGCACCATTTACATAAGAGATTTTACAGTGATTCAGTTCTTGTCTAATCCATATGTACTGTGGCATCTTCCTGTAGTGACATTGAAGATACTTAAAAAGCTTGTTAACAATTAAGAGAAAAAGAGAAGAAAAGTATGTACCAGGATGCAGTTAGACATATAAACACACTGATTTTCTCTTCCCCTGAAGCTAGTAATAACTGAACAAAGACACGTGCCTAGACCTGGATCACCTGCCTATTTCAAGCGAGGATACCAGGCACTTAACATACAGTTATTTATAAATTTTCTTACATGGTTCTTGGCTAGTGTACTACCATCTATTGTGGAGATGACTAGTACTCCAAGGGTTGCATTTATGTGGTCCATATTTGAACTTTTGTAGGAATATAATATTGTAGGCTGTTTCGTAATAATATACCCTTCAAAGAGTAAAGTTTGTACAGCATGATAGCTCATAATCCATGAACCATATATGAGATTGGACCCAAGAACTCTACACCAAATGAAATATAACCTACAAATGACCTCCCAATAATTACTATGTAGTGCTAAAATTCTTGCAGTGTAGACTTTATATTGCTAATGACATATAATTTAAATGAAGGAACATAAAGAGTGCGGCCTCTTAAGGAGGCCCAAACATGCATGGTGGTAAGACATTTATCAGATGGCACTTTTTTTTAACAAGGATATTTTTCCCTCCTGTGAAGAGAGTATCAAAACCACCCTCCCAATTCATGAGGTGCCTGGATCTTGACTCCCTGAAGCCTTGGTGAGGTAACTCCACAACCCCCTCCCCTCTTTTTTGGCCCACTACATACAATCTATATATAAGGCCCTGTCCCACGCATAATCCTGCAACTTCCTCACTGTAGTGAAGACACACAAGAGCCTGCCTCCTGACGCTTACGTCTGTCTGTAACAAACAGCCAACAACAAAGCAAGTAAGTTTAAAAGCTAAAAGAATACATAGGGAACCCACAGGGAATCTCAGGAGATTCTTGAAACATTCTCATAGAACATCATGATTTCTCTAATGCAATTTCTAGAGTGTGATATTTAATAATTAGCAGCTATTATGTGATATAAATGTGTTTCGTTACTTGTTTCTGATAATGATGATATAAGAGACATTTGAGATATCTGAATAAAGTTTTTAACAAAATTCCATTAATTTACTCTCATCAGAATAATTTGTATAAGTAAAGTCTATTAACAAGCAAACAACAAAAATTAATGGGAAATACTGTAGTTACTGAATTTTCAAATATGTGATTTTTGTTCATCAGAAAACAATGCCAACCCATAGTACATCTAGATATATATAATATTACATTATTATATTATATTTTTACTTTTTTAAGAGGAATATCATGAAACAAATTTTCTCTTGAATGATGAATATTAGTTTTGATGGCAAACATAGCCCAACTGCACAGAGGTAGAAATAACCTTGGCATACACTCAGGATAGAATAAGACTTAATACTTGAATATAATTAGAATGCTTACTGCTAAACTGAACTGTTTGAAGAAAAAAAGGAATCTCAAATCATTTCTCATGATAAAAGACTACTTTATTTTGAAAAACTTAATTCTAGATTTAAAATAAAAAGGAAACCAATAATCACGGGTTACAAGTGGTGTATTAGTAAAGGAAACTTTTTCAGGCTGATAGCAAGAATTACAGTGAAAATCTGATAAAAGATAACAGAACTAAGTTTTCATCATGACAAATGTTACATTTGGCTGTTAGTCGTTATATTTTTTCTGTGAAATTGATGTCTTTTGTGATGTAAAAAATGACCAACATATTTTTTACAGTTTTTGTGTTCATACTTTGTGTGTGGATAATTTCCATTTATCCAGTCCCTTGTGCTCAATTGTATAATGGGTGTCACTGTTGTGAGGGTTGTCACTAACAGCCAGATTCAACCTTGTTGAAAACTGAATGCATCCAACTTTGCTGATAACAGCGTGGGTTTGACCAACTGATTTTTAAATGTTTGAGGAGGGCATTTTGGGGGTCATTATTTTAAGATTCTGTTTTCAGGAAATGATATCCCTCAGCTTACAAAATATACAAAAGGTAAGTGGTGGTAATGTATTCAACAATTAATTAAATGTAACCATCTACACTGTTGATTTCTGACTATAGATACTGAGTTCACACTGTAGCCATCAGATCATGAAGAAGACATTGAAATATTGAAACATATGCATGTTGATTATGCCACTTTATTTTAATAAATCTTTATTACATTTGACCACCAGTCATGCATCAAGTTGGATATAGCTTATACACTATTAATTCAAGAATTGATTAAATGTATTCTAAACCCTCACTGTGCTCTCACTGTTGTGAGGGTTTGGTTATACGATGGACCACTGTGCATAATGAATTTCGTAACAATAACTCTTATTGTAACAAGGAAACCTTTCCTTGACAACTTTTATCATTGTTGGGCCATTTTTAAGACAAAAACAAAAGCTAGTTAGAATGCTATTAATGAGCTATCATTTTTACAGAATATAGCCATACAGTACCTCTATATATATATCAATTTACAGAATTAAATTTGATAATGTAGAAAAAAAGATATAGATATTTTGCAACAACAATATCGTAACTAAGATATCTTTTTAAGGAACAATTCCTTAGGGATATTTTAAAGCTATCCTTGTTATGATTAGTGATTGTGCAATGGGCTTCAGATTCCCATTTATGCAAATGTATTTAATAAAAAGCACTATACTTAATCATTTCAGAAATGATGAAGCTCGCAGCCATTACTGCCATGGTTCTGCTGGTCTATTTCCTGAGGCCCAGTCAGGCTACCGATGAGACTCAGCCTTTGGTAGGTACTTACATAAGGGCGGTGGGATGTGGCGTGTTTCCAATCCTTTGGGCAGGACCACAATGAACAAAGATCTCTCAAATTTGATGCCAAGTTTCCTAGGCTGGCTCGTCTGTCCCCTGATTTGTCAGTTGTATTTTTTGAGAATATAGATTAATCCATCAATTCCCAAAATCATTTTTACAATTATAGGTACTTACATTAAACCAGATGGTAATTGGTTGGGCACAAACAATAATTACGAGCTATTAATAGCTATCTGGTTTCTGGGCTAAAAGCATAATAATATTTTTTCCTTTGTCATACTCCTGTATCAGACTTTCCGATTGGCAAAAGCAAACAGTGAGACACCTCTCCTGGGAGGAAACAGAAATTACATACAGTAAAAGAGGGATCTAGGGTACCAGCCTGTGATACTTATAAGCTCTTATTTTAAGGCCATATGTCAGGAGTTAGATCCCCGCATGCATTGGCAATAAGTCTTCTAGGCAACTTTTCTGTGAAGCTTGCCAGTGACACCTATATATAGATGTATAGCCAGGCACTAGATCCACGCTTGTGTTTGGTATAGAGACCTGGATGTATACCCTTAGTGTCTTGTTTGAATTGTCAATAGCATGAAATAGCATTCCAGTCATAATACTTTATAACAGTGTGGTAATCAAGCTTTACAACAATAGCTTTAGACTTTTGTCATTCAGATGGATATGCTAAAGTGTTCTAACAACCAAATTTATAATGATTGCTTGACAGTCCACCAGACAGAATGTCACTATATTGAATTGATTGTTTGACCATATAACATATTGTTACAACAAAAAAGCTAAGAGCTTTTTGCTAAATATGAATTGGTAAAACTGTAAATAAATTTGGGAGATTAAAAGTAAGAATTTTGTTGTAGACTGTTTAACCCTTTAGAACCAACAGATTGAGTTAATAACTTGCTTGGATTAAATCAGCTTTTGGATGACATATTGGTTGTTTTTGGATATTAGAAACAACACATTTATTTGCTGGCTCCTTTTATATCCCATCAAAATGTCAATGGACATAACACAACCTACTGAAAAAAAAAATCATTTGTTGCATTGACAATTCATTAATTTCACATCATGTTTGATACTTGCAAAGTGGAGCTCGCTTGTTGATCGTGCCGATTACATGATGGGAACTCTAGATCAATCAGGAACTGAGTATGGCTTCAAGAAAGTAGTAAGTACGGTTCACTTCCCAATAGTAAGCTGCTTCAAATTTATGTTGTATGGTAATGCAGCTGTATTCTGTAGTAAGCACAATGTCCTCTAAACTGACATACATTCAACTGACCTACCTACCCCCAGCTACCCCCCACCTACCCCCCAGCTACCCCCACCTGCCCCCACCTGCCCCCACCTCACCTGTCCCCACCTGCCCCCACCTGCCCCCACCTGCCCCCCACCTGCCCCCACCTGCCCCCACCTGCCCCCACCTGCCCCCACCTGCCCCAACCTGCCCCCACCTGCCCCCACCTGCCCCCACCTGCCCCCACCTGCCCCCACCTGCCCCCACCTGCCCCCACCTGCCCCCACCTGCCCCCACCTGCCCCCACCTGCCCCCACCTGCCCCCACCTGCCCCCACCTGCCCCCACCTGCCCCCACCTGCCCCCACCTGCCCCCACCTGCCCCCACCTGCCCCCACCTGCCCCCACCTGCCCCCACCTGCCCCCAACTGCCCCCACCTGCCCCCACCTGCCCCCACCTGCCCCCACCTGCCCCCACCTGCCCCCACCTGCCCCCACCTGCCCCCACCTGCCCCCACCTGCCCCCACCTGCCCCCACCTGCCCCCACCTGCCCCCACCTGCCCCCACCTGCCCCCACCTGCCCCCACCTGCCCCCACCTGCCCCCACCTGCCCCCACCTGCCCCCACCCCCTCCTGCACCCACCAGCCCCCAGCTGCATTTGAAAAGGTGTCTCCTTTAAAACATCAAAAGAACAGCATTGGTAGCTTACATTTGCTAAAAAAAATTATTTTACATTTTATTTTTCTTTCTTCCAGGGTCTCTCTTGTTCATTGAACTGGGTGACAGTAGATGGAGTTGATGTTTGTGCTAAGGTATGTGTAATACCCTAATCTCCCACACAAAGTTGGGTTTATGCAAACAACATCCTTACTGTTTTTCTAAAATCTAACTCTCAAGATAAGAAATAGGTTTAATCATTAACCCTTGAAGAAAAGGACATAATACAACCAAAATAATCATATATGTCACTCTATATATTTTTTGTGTCAGTAGTAAGAAAGTAGACAGCTGAATGTGTACAAATTTAACCTACTATTCAAGTGTTCTAAGAAGACCTCAATTCTATGATTAAAAATGTCAACTATATAACCTTTGTTGAGCCAGTTTTAGCATTTATTACACTAGGCTTTAATGCTAGGCTAAATTTGACTCTTAAAACATTGATGCGAGGAAAAGTCTCATTTAAAGGAGCATCAAGGACATAAATATAACAATTGAGACAACTCAAAGAGCTAGTTATGGTCCAATGCATCACTGCTGATTTTTTCACTATATAGAAGGAACTGTTGGAATTCAAAAGTGAGCCATGTGCAAATCTCCCAAATAACTGACCAAATTTGCCTCCATTGAACACATGCTAGAATGAGACAATTTTGGGGCATACTTCCCCTTCTATCTGAATGAAATAAGCACACCAAGATGTTGATAAATAATTCAGTGTAAGACTTATCTTCTCCTAATTTTTGTTTAGATTTATTATTTCTTATTTAGATAGATAAAGGCCACATCTTTTTGCTTAATTTCAAGAGGTCAGTATCAACTCTATATGCAGGTTGGTCTATGTTACACTTAATGTATCCATCCACAGAATGCAGCAATCTGATTGGCTGAGGTGCACTCCACTTAAATATGCTAGGTGGCAGCACCAGTATTAGCCTGTACAGTAGCCACTGTGCAGACATTATATGCAGGTTGGACTACGTTACACTGAATGTTAGCCATCCACAGAATGCAGTAATCTGATTGGCTGAGGTGCACTCCACTCCAAGTTACTCCATCAAAAATCTGCTAGGTGGCAGCACCAGTAAAAGACTGTACAGTAGCCACTGTGCAGACATATCTCTGTGGAGTAACTACTATGTAGACATATATATCTGCAGACTAGCAATCCCTATGAAGATGGACCTATTAGAGAATTCATTTATCAATGTCAATGTAGTCATTACATCTAACAAATTTGAAAGGAAGAGTTTTTTTCTTTTTAAACGTCTTTTGTCAAATTTGCCGAAGGCACTTGTCAGAATTATAAAGAATTATACATTTCTTTCAAAAACAAATGATCAGACCAAAATTAGTCTAGTTTTCTAAACCTGGCCACCACCAGCCACTGTTGTCTCCTCAAGGCAAGGCTTCACTTCAGAGACAAAGCTTATTGAGTGAGATGTCATACTCATTTTCCAAGGTGACAGGAAGATTTTCTCATGGCAAACCCAATCATTACAAAAATAAGAACCATCTAGATTTTAAACAGATATACTGACTATAAATACAAATTATTTCATTCACATAAAAAAGTATTCCTTTGTGATGAATTGTTAACTTAATTTACTTTTTTCAGGAACACAATGGATGTCCACTAGGTTCCGTGACAAAAACATTTACATTTTCTCCGGAGACAAAGGATTTTTGCACTACAGTGAGTTCAAGGAAATATTTAGAAAAATAAGTTTTCCTCAAATAAAATGGTTGGGTTTAGGATATGACTAGACAATTAGATAAGATCTCTGAAAAAAAATGCTGAAATCAAAGAAGTAATAACTAAACCAACGTACGTAAGGTTGTTCACTCCTTATCTCAATTATAAGCAGCTTAAGACACTAGTGCTACACACAATAAAATATATAAATGTATATACATGAGATTGTTGTAGTTATATATATATAGACATTTTTAGAAAAGACTAAATATATAGTTATTCCTACTTTGCAGCATTGATTGCCACCTGCCCCGAGCATTGGAATGACCAGCTTCGAATGACAACAGATGATGAACACCAAATCAACTCTTTCCTCAGAACCTGTACTAACTCACTAGTACTGTAACCTTAAAGAAAATAATCTTTTCATAACTGCCAGATGCATTTGAGAGAATAACACATCAGGAAATGAACCAAGGACATGAAAGAAGAACCCTTAGCATTACCAGTTGCAACACGTGTATCCAGAAGATCACTTCTGACACTCGAATGATCTATTCTGTCTTTAGTTGAAACAAGTAAATAAAGTTTATGATTTTGAAACAGTATTGCCAAACTAATGCTTCGTATTGAATAAGAAATAAATTACTAAAATATGCATGTCATTGTTGTTGGTTTTATATGTTATGATTTAAAATGAGATAAACACATACATGTTGAAGATTGACACAGAATTAATGCTCTCAAATAACATCAAAAAACAAATCTTCCAGCCTAACAAGAACTTAAAACATAAACTTTAAGCTCCAGGTCTTACCACATACTATTGCACCTGCAGCCGAGGTTTCTTCAAGGCTTTTTTTTTCTTAATAAAGAAGATAGTCTTTCAAAGTAGGCTACTAGATGTATTCTAATAAGCATGATTATGATCTGTGGCTGGTTGGTAATAAAATGGTGAAATGTCTTGCAACAAGGTTAATAATTCTGTATAGAGTTCTTAAGAATAAATGCTTTGATAAGAAAAAAATCAGCCTAAAATAATAAAAAAAAAATCAGTAGGTGAAATTTGATACTGGATTCTTTCTCAGCAGTTTCTTTTTTACAAAACCATCAGTCGCCATTATACATCCCAATATGCCAAAGGCAACTGAGCAAATGAAAGAATAAAGTAAGTCTCTGCATGTATTCAAAGTCAAGAGTGCATTTTGTTAAAGAGAGGAGCCAGTGAAATTTCAATTCTGGTTATTTTACACTTTATATGTTCAATTTAATACTTATTTAGAAGTATGCAAAGTTTCAGTGTGATATATTGAATAATTCATGTTAAAAATGGACTTCAACTTTTAATAAAACTCATATGCATCTGACCATCAGGAAAACAAACATCTTTTTTGCCATAACTTATCTTATTTTGTGATTTAAAGTGTTAAAGGTTGTTATTATTTTTGGATTCTTTTATTTATCCTGGAAGTACAATTAGCTAGATGCTAGTATTCTCTGAGTTCCAGCTTATGAACATATATTACAATTTTATATACATTGTCAATCCAAAAAACATTTAGTAGTGTATTCAAAATATAAAAGGTTATATAACATAGTACAATCATTAGACAAAGGATTAAAAAAATTAGATATGGTAATCAAATTGTGCTATTACTGCATTTAAAATTTTTTACCTGATCTGTATGTGATGTCACACACAGACAGATGCTCTGTGTAAGGTGCACAAGAGGCACACAGGAACCAGTCAGTGCAATTTACAAAAGCATGAATAAAAGAGAAAATAGTATAGGTACATATGTCAAATTTGGCATGATAACTAATTGAGTGGTAAGGATCATACCAATACAAATTATACAATCATTGCCTTTAAATGAGAATAGTAACAGTGCCAATTATGTAACTGGCATTCTGGGCCGAATATAAAGTTTATGGAGCAAATTGATTTAAAATCCCAGCGGGGACCCTAAAAATTTTTTTATTTATCCTGGAGTTCCAGAATACTTCCTAATATAAAGTTTATTTGTGTTTTTTGATTATCATCATGTATGTATATATGGGACATAAATGTCTGCATCACCCAATCTAACCTGATGACGTATTATCATATTAAATAAACAGAGACCATGACCCTAAGAAGGTTTGAGTGTAACAGCTTGCAGAATTTATACGGACATGTCACTTTGTACATTGAAGTGTGTAAACAGGTTCCCTGTTCACCAAAACAATATACATTATTGTCATACCTATAACAACAGTTATTGCTGCCGTATCCACATATCTATATAACTTAAAATAGTAAAGACTGTCTGCCTAATTGTCAGAATACCTAAAGTGACATTTTATGTACTTAAACTAACGATAACATAAGTTTAAATTTCCCCTTAATGCAGCAATAAATTCATGACATCCCATTAGGGGCAGATCCAGAAATTTTAGAAAGGGGGGCGGGGTCACACATTAAAAATAGACCCTCTAGGGGCTCAAGGTTTATATCTAAAGATATCGATATTGGGGCAAAAATAGAGGTCACAATAGCCTCTCCTAAGGAAATCCATTTATAACCACTAAATATATCATAAGATATAATTGTATTATACACTGGGTGAATCCAAGACTTCAGTGATTCGTTTCCAGCTAATGTCACAATTCCCCAGAAAAGTGCAGAAGTCGAAGTAAAACCTTGGTAAACTTCACACCACCTTTGGATAATAACATAATACCCCCTCACCAACCCTCGGCTAGCTACCAGCCGGGTATTTTTATTATTTTAGCCCTAGTAATGCAGCCTCACCCCAAAAGCCTGAGCCACGGGGACACTCTGCTGCGAATCAACCTCCGTGCCAGATACAACAACCATGAGAAATGATTATATAGTTTTCTTAATTAATCTATTCAGTATATTATTTAGTTTCTCCTGAATATATACGTTTATGTTTCTCCTGACTATCTCTTTACATTTCTCATGACTATATGTTAGGGCCATTAATACCATCATCATCACATCCACATTCAATCATTATCTCCATGTGCTAATTATTCAATTATTCATCTACACTCTATTATGCTGATTGTTTATGCTCAATATGTAGAAGTTAATAGAAACTGTATACAAGAGGGAAACCAGGTTGCATAATTTGATCTTGTTTTAGTAATAGTAATAGTAAAATGTTATAGTAATACACACACTACTATAGAAAGTGCACTCACCATCTACTAATGATACTACTAATGCAGCTCCTGATAGTTTATCTCCCCTAAAAATAACATATTTTTAATTTCACATAATAAACCAGATGAAGGAAGTAACCCACTGAAATATGTCACTTCGCTGATTATCACATCTGAATAAATATCCAGTCTACAAAGTCGCCTTTGAGTTACATGTACTCCTCAACATTTTAAAATAAATTAGAGTTTCGGTATAATCACATACTTACTAACCTCCTTGGTCCTTTTTTCAGTTAGATTTCTCAGTTTTCTTCAGAAGAGCTATGGCCAGTCTTTCACACAATGTACCAGGATACTGGAGCCTTCCTTTTTGTGTATTCTAACGCCTAGTTCTGAGAACCAACACTAGGGACCTGGTACTGAAACCAACCACTAGGGTTTATACATTGAAAGGGTACCTAGTGACTGAGGTCTAGTACTGGAATCAACCACTAGGGTTTATACATTGAAAGGATACTTGGTGAGTAAGGTCTAGTACCAAAACCAACCACTAGAGTTTATACTCTACAAGGTAACCAAGTGACTAGGCTTCCCATGCATTTACAGTCCTTGACAAATCCCTGTCCATGTATCTGGTAGCCTGCTGCACCACTCCCCTCAAAAGTTGGTAACACCAACCAGAGATATCAACAGCTGGAGTAATAAAGGGATCCTTAGTTGATTGGACCAACTTTGGCATTATATAGGCCCCAGACGGTTGTTCTTAGGTATTTTCATTCTCATATATGATTCTTTCTTGATACCTTTTTTTTCATGCTACAATTATAGGCTTGATAAGTAAGCAGGACTTAAGCAGATCATAAATAAGAAGACAAGAGCCTCCCTGCATATTGAATAGATAGAGCTTCTGATACTTCTGAGGACTCTTTGATGAGGAGGTGGCACATTGGGGTGCCACTGTTGATGTGAAGATAGCAGCTTTATTCAGTCGGCACTCAGACATAGTTAAAAGGTCATCTTTTTTTTTCTTCCGTGGATTCGCATTGATAAGATATTGAGTATTTTCAGTAGTGCTAATAAACTAGTCAATTACCCAACACTGTGTCTGTGTATGTCTATGATTTATATAATATAACTACTATTATTCATCATGTTGTAGTTTTGGAGGCAGGATTATCTGTGTTGACAAGATTTTAAATAAATGGTAATAATTCCCTTAATTATTATACTGCCACTGTCAAAAATCACTGCCTTCCCCGATTAAAATTCCCCCACTCTATGCAACCATAATCATTGTAGTATACATGCAATATTTTACTAAATGAAACTTAGTGATCAGGTGGCATTGCTTTTAAAGCTTTAGTGCCTTTGGAGTGATTTATCCACATAGTGAGAATAAGGTGATGTGATAACAGCCCAATATAGTAAAGTATTGTGAATTAAAGCACTTCCCTGTGACTGTGCGCAGACTGGGCGCAGGTGACAGGTGATGTTCCAGCCTACATACTCTTTATGTGTACAGGGCAGCTTGGTTGACTCCTCTGACCTCGACACGTCAACAGCGCTCTACAGACAGGTGAAGCAACCCCCCTCAAGTCTGTGACCCCACAACATTCTACAGGGTGGTGGGATGACCCCTCTGATCTTTGGCTAAACAGGGGGACCACCCTCTGATCTCCCCTACCTTCCCCTTTTGGAGGGATTTCATCATTATTTTGTGGAATCCTAACTCCCCCCCTCCCCATAGAATTATATCTACTGCATGAAAGGTCAAAAAGAAATGAAAACGTGAGGCTATGAATAGAGTCCCTGCCAAAAGTTCTGGATGTATCGTGTTAGTTTTGAAATCCAAGAGTAGAGCAATCTTAAGCGCCATCTATTTCTTTTCACATGTGGCGGGAATATTGCTGGAAATGTTGCTTATTTATATAATAAATATGGACAGTGTAATTTGGATGCATCGAAATGCTATAGATGTTGGGGTTTCTGTATAAAGTATCAAATTACTAGATGGCTTTGTCCCATGCATGACATGACTCTGTCACATTCATCCCTATATAGCTTGTAACATTCATGAAATCGTGTTTAGTGCTGCAATTACATTGACTTTGACCAAACATTTTACCGAAAGGTGATGTTACTATAGTTGTAAAATACGAGGTTAAACAGGAAATTTTATCTTATATCTTTTACCCAGAGTGTTTCTGACAAAAGGACCCCAATGGGCCCATCCTTACCATACTGTGTGTGTATCATTTGCCACGTATGTTTATTATCCGTGATTTTGTGACCTTGCCTTTACAATGTTACTTAAGTCAAGTTTACACTGAACGATTTTGGTCGTGAAAAGATAATAACTGCAAACTACTGTAACAAATTGTAAATGTCAGCAAATTTTCGGCTGTTAAAATCTTTTACAAATGAAAGATTTTGTGATGTATTGTCAATCATTTTTTATGGTACCAAATGTCAAGCTAGAAATCAAGTATAATCAATTGTGAACTTATCAAATTATTTGATAAATGCTGGCTAATAATGAAATGATGTAATAAAACAAAATGGGTACTTAAGTGGACCGAATTCTGCAATTGGGTAAGAAAGCCCCAAAACGGTATTGACCGGAAATGTAACCTATAAAAAGGGACGTTATGGCCTGGAATAAACAGTTCCTTCTTGGTACTCCGTGTGTTCATACACCTGCCAATGGGCCCAAACTCGAGACTTCAACGAATAGAAGTTAATATTCCAGTAAAGTCTAAATAGGAATCCCGAAATGAGAAGTTAGGTGTTTGGTCTGAATGCCTGAAGATGGCCCGAATGCCTGAAACGACTGGAAACCCTGTGATGGCCCAAAAGACTGACATGGTATGGAAGCCCGAAATAGTAAGTGGTTGGCCCAGTACGACAGAAAGGAAGTTGCAGCCCGCTCAGCCCTAAGCTACCATGTTTTGATCGTGATCGGCGACCCAACTTCCTAGACAAGTGGACTAGCTGGCGAACAGCTTGAGTGCATGAGAGCGGCCTGGGCCCAAGACTGCCAGACTCGATCAACGGGCCCCCCACTCTTTGCTTTCTTTTCCTGCCTGGACCTGGAGACCCGAGCCCAACTGCCTCTAACATGCCCTTCCCTGCCCTTCCCACTGGGTAGGACGAAACCCCAACACACCAAACATATGTGATTATGTATACATAAACAATTGTCTCAGAGTTTAATAACTAGCATTACATACAGTTTACAAATAAATTTTAAACTATCTGGATTAGCCGGTACAGGAAAGTTAGTCACTGCAGCGCAAAGAGTCTGATATTTTGGCACTGACTATTTATGAATGGCACAGCAATCTCACTGATTATTTACAGGTTTAAGCTAGTTCTGGTTGTTGTACTGATTCTGTACCAACATAAACATCTTTAAATATTTTGTCAATGTAATTTCTCCAAAATTACACTGTTAAAAATAACCACGAAATATAACTGTTTAGTTGTGATAGAGGTACACCACATTCTTTCTTCTCTCTGTCCCATATGGGCTGTTAGATTTCTGGTGTGGACAAAACGTGGAAAGAACTTCCCTACTGCTCCCTCCATGGGTACTACCAATAGGTCCTGGGTTATAGATGAGTATAAGGGGGAAAACAGTGGATTTTGGTTATGTTGTTTTATTGCAAGGCTGACAGAGGTACAGGATTGGGGGCATAGGGTTATTGCAAGGCAAATCCTTACATCTCAATATATTGCTGCCTTTTCACAACTTTAGTTAAATCACACTGCAGATTTAATTTCCGGTCATTTGGAGGGGTTTATTGACAAACCTACCTGTCATTCATCGTAAAATGGGGAGACTCACTCCCTTGGTTTACTACTCTAAAAGTAATGATGTTTTACACTTTCCCTTGCTTTCCTCACCTATTCAATCCACCCCTCCCTTTTAAAGTAGAGAATATTCTTTTCAGTTTTTACTCTTATCTAGGGATTCATAGAGAAGTTGGATAAATAAATTGATCATATACTGGCTGGTAAAGTATAGAAATAAAAAGGAAAATATCGTTTTCCTTTCACACTGTGATGGTAGAGAAGCTAGAGTTCATAACAAAATTGAGCCCTGGTCCCTGACATCAAAAGTGAGCTAACCTTAGGCCATGAAGAGCCTTCTGATTCTTTGGTCGATTCCTTTACCATTTAGATGGTGGCAAAGGATCACATATGAAACTTGGCAACATTATTAAGATTCACTTCTTTGGCTATAGTTACAATACCACATCTAGAGATCATAGTGACATGGATTGTCTGTGTTCTTTACAGACTTATGTGTGTCATGGTGATTATGACAAGCCCTGTTCAGACTTCGTCATGGTAACATGCAACATGAAACTCAAGTTTGGCATGTTACTTAATAACTACAGGTTCCATGGACATCACTCTGTGGCATGTTGGAAGCTTTTTTTAAAAATGAGTGTTGAATGTTTGCAGCCCATACACCATTCTGTATAATGCTTGACACTTTACAGATCTTCTGGCCATATTCATCTTTCTGTAATATATTTGCTGTTTTTGTTGTACTTGTCCAAAATCTTTCAATACCTATTTGAAGACAATGTTTGAGATTGAAGTGTGAATTGATCTGGCTGTTGGTGTACTCCCACTGACCTCCATCTACGTACACTCCACGTATGCAGGATACTCTCCATACTAGCAGCACGCCACCGGGAGGTTGAACAACCCCACTGACGTCCTTATCCCTACAGCCATGTAGAGTGTTCAATGACATCCACTCTGACCTACACATACACAGAAGGACTATCCTCTGACCTACTTTTACCTTCAACCTGTACAGGGATTTCAACATGTATTCTAGAATCTTTGCTTCTTCCCACTGTAAATTTATATTTACTGAAAGGGAAGACAACAACAAGTGAGGTCATGAATAGAGTCTCTGCTGTTAGTTCCGGATGGATTGTATAAGTTTTGAAATCCAAGACAAGTAGAGCATGTCTTAAACACTATATACTTCTTTTCACTTGAAGCGGTAATAGTTTGTATCACAAACATGGAAATATAATTTTGATCCATTGATGTTCTATAGGTGGGTTTTCTGTATTAAGTATCAAGTTGTATTCGAATTCATCATAATTTATGTAATACAGACTTCAGTCAGACACTAATTCCAGTTTACTTACAGTAGTAGGAAGTATTAATCCAAACAATCTTACCCCTACACTACCAGTAACAGCAGTAGATAGTTTGTAGTTTGTTCATATACTGACACTGATAGTAGTAGATGGTTTCTGCTCTGACAGCCTCTGTTTGATGGTCTTTGACAGTAATGTATTGTGCCTGCTCTTCCTATCTCATCTCTGCTCTCTATGCTGCAATAGAAAAAACTTACGTTCTTTAAGACGTAAATCTAAACCTAACCAGCAAAAGCCATAACAAGGTATTCTAGATTTCATGGTAAACATCTTTACATATATTCATGTACACATAGATGACCTAGAGTGACCTAGAGATGAGTTTGATTGCTAGCCCTAAAGACAGTTTACAAATTAATATAGAATTACCTGGGCTAGCCAGTACGGGAAAGTTAAATGCTGCTGGGCAAAGAGTGTGATATTTTGGCACTGACTATCTATATCAAAATGGAAGAGCAGGTGGGCCTATACATGTTACCTTTTCTCTAAAATGTATGAATAAAGGAAGTATCATATACAGCTGTCACCTTTGGTAATATGTATAGCTACTCAGTGTTCACTGGTTTACTGATGATATGACATCAGGTGGACATCTCTTAAAAAGTCTCTATTGAAGAATACTATATTTTTTTTGCAGAAGTTATGATAGATTGATTTGTACAAATTTGAAAGGTCTCACTGATTATTTATAAGTTTAAGCTAGTTCTGTTTGTTGCATTTATTCTTTATCACCATAACTTCTTTCACATATTTTGTCAGTGTTATTTGTTCAAAATGGATAATAGAACTCACAACTTTTACTTTAAACTCATAATTGACATACCTGAAGCAGATGGTCCAGAAATAAACATCCAATAAGTCACAATTTCAAACATGACCTTTCAATACTTCTTGCTGTGTGATATACATATATGTTTTGTACTATCTATTTGATGTTATATGTGTGTGATCTACCAGAGTTTAAAAAAAAGCCTCATGATATTGTGATGTTCTCTGGTAAGTCGGGGTTGCCGATTCTTACAGCAGAGGAACGTGGGGATTGTTCGGGTCTCGGGGCGGACGGGGAATCCGGGCCAAGAACCGAGATGTGTTTTTAGAGTCGTGCCTCGTGCACGAGGGGGGGGCTAAGCGAATCGGTCGGGAATCGGTGCTCGATGTCAAACGGAGGACTGCGGGGAAGGGAAATTATGGTAGGGGTACGGGTCGGCCGGGGTTCGTCTCGCTCTATCTCCCAGACCTGCATTCACCCCTACTGGGCGGTCCACCCCGTGGTTCCGGTCCCCGGGGCCGTCGGGCCGACGGTCGCCTATTGTTTGGTAGCGTGGGGCTGAGCCTGCCGCGCCGCGCCCTCGTCCCCGCGGACTTCGTTCCTTCGTTCCGCCCTTCATGCCTTCGTGCCATGCTGCGCCTACGCTTCCGGGACGGTTTCGGGCCTTCGTGCCCTACTTCGGTCCTCCGTTCCTCGTTCTCGTTCCTCGGGCCATCGGGCCCCTACCCTAAGTTTCTCCTATTTATCTCGAACTTTGCTTTGGGAAGGACACCGGACTGTCCTTCCCAACACTGTCCGCTCATCGCGTCTATTTTCCGGGCTTTCGGGCCTCGTTCCAAACTCGAAGCTCGTCCCGTCAGCCTTCTTCGTTTCCGCCTCGTGGTGATGCTGCTCTTCTCACTTCTCTGCTTTTTCTCCTAGCTTGGTCTGCTTGTCTGCGATGTGATGAATTCTGATCGGCTGACCAGAATGACCTACTCCGGCGAGCGCTCTGCCTTTTATAGCTGCCGCAGGCAGAAGTGGGCATGGCCTGCACTAGTGACCCCTAGCGTCAAGCTCACCACCCACTTCAGCGGTGGCGCCCCCTACTATTTCCGGTCCCCGGGGCCCGCCGCTGGTCACCGCCCTGCCTGCTGTTTACCTCGCGGCCCCTCGCCGTCTGCGCGTTTTCTTCCTAGGCCTTTTATTGCCCCACCGGACGTCCTCGGTCCTTTCATCTCTGTCGCCTCCTCTTGCCTTTTCACCTGGCCCTCACAGTGCTTCCGCACACTTCCCGGAGAACACAGGGGCTCGACGTTATTATCCTCTCGCCGCCGCCCCGTTCTCTTTGTCATCTTTACTTCTTTTACGACCTACTTTAAAGCCCGTCCTCGTTTCATGCCTCGCCTTTTACAACCGTCCGTCCGTTCCTCCGGCGTTCCCGAGAGTGCCGCATCTACTCTCCTCCGGTCTCCTGGACGCTGTAACGCGGTATTACCAAGTCAGCATTACTTCAAAAGTCTTCGTCAGCTTGCCGCCGGGTCTGTCTTTCATCGTAATCCAACCATCTTTTCCACGCCGTGGTTCCTCCGAACTGACCGGAAAGCGGCTACGTGGGACTACTTTAGACATTCGGGCCGCCGTGGCTCCAGAACGCCGTTTTTTCGTTCCAACCCCGCATTTCCCACCTATATTACATCCGCAAGAGAACCAATCTTCAGCTAGGTAGCAAATCTCTACAGCCTAACGACCTGCATGCCTACTGTAGTGGTCAACGCACCGCCCCGACTCAATGGCCCCAGGTTGATCAGTCCTTTTTTGGCCAAAGCCTTTCTGTGTAGCGCCGATTTGGTCGTTCCCTTGGTCCTCTTCCACCTGCGGAATCGAGACACGAGAACGACTTCATCAAAAAAAGGGGGTACCCCGCTTCCGTACGTGCCCTAGCGCGCCCCACCCCAAGCATCTACTGTGCAGCCTCGTATCCTTGCTGGTCAGCTACCATCCAGGCTGGCGCAGCGTGTCCTCGGTAGGGTTCCAGGCGGTCCACATGGACCACCCCCCCTGGTTTCCCTCGTTTCTTCCGTACTACCACCCGTCCTCGGTCAAGCACCTTGACGATCAGTGCAGGGCCTATCCATGGAAATCGCAATTTCGTTCCCTTGTCCCTATCTACCACCGTATCGTGCACCCAGACCAGTTCTCCGGCCTGGTATTCCCGCCGAGTCACCTTTCCATCGTACTCGTGTTTCTGATGAATGGCGGCCCGTTTCAGCCCTGTCCGGGCCTCCCGATAGGCCGCGACTAGCCCTCTCTCCAGGCTTTCCACGTAGTCGCCCACCCGTCGGGGTTCCTCCTCCGGTCCTAGAGGTCTCCCATATATCGCTTGTCGCGGCATCATGGTCTGTCGGCCCAGCATCATCATGTTCGGTGTCACTCCCGTGCTGGCTTGCGGCGTTGCTCTATAGCTCATCATCATGAGCGGGACCATCTCATCCCATTCCCGGCCTGTCGCTCGGCAGCTAGCTTTCAGACAGCACCCTAAAGTGCGGAAACTTCGTTCTATGTATCCGTCACTCCGGGGGTCGTTCTCGTTTTGTGTATTCCAAACAGTGCACAGACCTGAGCCACCACCTCGGATTCGAAATTCGTGCCCTGATCCGAGTGTAGTTCCCGAAATGCGCCGTACCGAAATGTTATTTATTTTTGAATGTCAAAAAATGTACTTTTTTTCCATAGACCTAAATAGTAAACATAATAGTTTCATAATTTTGCCACGGTTTTCCAAAATTCATCCCAAATATATACCCTCTGACAATACCCTGGTTGCTGAGACCAAAAGCTTTCTGATGAGACTGATGACGCGTAGTAGCCTGGTATGGAGTAATCGTCGCAACGGCTTCCCTGCACACCAGAGTGCACCCTTTCCAACTGATGTCACCACTTCCCCCATCTTTGAGTTTCAAAATCTGTAAAGTTCTAGATCTTGTAACAAACAAAATTGACGAGCTAAAATTCAGATTTTTAAAATATACCTTATTGATATATCAAGGATTTACCTCGTAAAATAATTTAGCTCTGGAATATTTCTGTATATCTTGAGTCACAATGTAAACAAACCAACAAAAGTTACGACGATCGCCAATGCACTGTGTCATGGCTCACTCGATTCAGAGCGATGCGGCACACTCTGGTAGATAACGCCGCGCGCTATCCATGCAGTTTCCAGACCTTCGTACCGGACCCAATACTAATACTCTGGGTAGTGGGTCGCGACCAGGCTACCTCTGACCGAGGCTGGCACAGAGCTGACACCTGGTGGTGGAGGCTGGTAGCGGTAATAACAAAAACAATAAACTGGATTTTCTCATTTCTACTTTTGTTACTTCAGACAAAAAACTTTGCAGTAAACTAAGATTTTATAAGCTAGTGACCTGTTTATGTCTGTGTAGATAGAATATAGGAAAACAAGTTATAACCATTTTCTTGGTCACATTATGTCACCTGGTCTGACATTTCATGGGATGAGGGTGGGATGAAGTACCGACTCAACACTGAAACGTTTGGTAAAGATGAGCCAGTATCAATATTGAAATGGCATTGGGAAATCTGCATTTGATCGCCATTTAGATTGATAGATTGCTAGTTCAATCCATTTTCAATGCTTAATCAACTTTGAGTGTCAGCTCCAATAACCGAGCTACTTCTTCAATCATTATCGTACAGTACTGGCTGTGTAACACCTGGTTTCCTCAAGGAAAATATCAACTTGGATTCACCATGAAACATGGCCCTGAGAAAATTCAAGCTTGTCAATTCTAGTAATAACTTGTGTCTGTACGAATATGCCTCTCAGCTTATTGGTTCGCACGCAACAATTGGTCCTCTAGATACGTAATATGTACCTAACCTAATAAGATAGTCACAGTAACATTCTGTTTAGGTAAGGTTATTAAGGTGGTAAAATCAGAACATCATAATAACATTGTGTTTCGGTGAAGATGGGACTTCCTCTAGCCAGGAGGTCACAACAATATTCTGCTTAAGTGAGGTCTGGAACTCACATAATCAGAATGTCACAATGACGTTGCATTTTAATCTTATTTTGACCTAACCTCACTAGAATATTATGATAACATACTGTTTTGGCTAGGTCTCAACCTCCCAGAAAAATAATGTAACAGTCACATGACAATTTAGTAAGTAACAGACAAACCAAAAAAGTATGGTTACATAACGTGACCCTTAGGTCGCACCTTGGCTGGGATACTAACTAGTACCTCAGGTAAGATTGTTAACAACAACAATTATTACAATTCCATAGAATTAGAAAAATGGAAATAGAATAGAAAACGATTCAATCTATTTTCATAATTTATCAAAAGTATTATTTTGATCAGTGGACAAAAATACTTTCCAAAAATAGCTACAAAGTAACCACAAGACATCAAGTAATAGTGAAAAACGGAAACTATATAAGAAAACCCAACCTATATATAGTCCCAAGAGAGTTTTATCTAACTACAGGCAATTTTCCACAAACTGAAAGTGTACTGCTGATTTGCAGTTGTTCTACTTTTGCTCCTACCGATATGTAAACGGCAGCATTGCCAAAAAAATTAACCAACATGTTGGTAATTATTTCCTGCTGATTTTGGACTGGTTTCCAATACTTCACTTTCGGCCGCCAATTTTGCACTTTCAGTGGCTCAAAGTGGCCCAAAATTATGGGCTGCAGGTAAAAGAGCAAGGGCAAATATCGCAGTCTGCATTTTCGGTATGTGGAATACAGCCTTAATCAATGTGACGGCAGTCCTGGAATCAGAGCATCCAAAGGAAACCACCCTCTGTGGAGGTAGGAAAATAAATATGACATTGATTTGCTATTTCCCATTTATTCAAAGGAAGGGGTAATTTGAATACATTCTTTTTTCCTATGTGATAACTGGTTGACTATTCATAATGAATAAATGCCTATAACATCTATGAAGTACAATGAAGGTAGACACAATTTAATAATAAAGCCATGCTACCATTTATTAATATTTGTAATTTTCGGATGCAGTTTTAAATTAATCAAATATTACCTAGGATATATATACAAGAAAATTGATCATAAAAACATTTAGATCCCATCTACCTGTCTCTGGTGGTTACCTAGCAACCCAGTGCCAGCGTCTATGACAGGAGCAGACCTGATGACCTAATGAGGGCACCTGGCTGTGGGGCATCATTAGCACAGTTATCAGAGCAGGAACAGACTGACAGGCACTGGTCGTTGTCAACAGGTAAACTCAGCCCTTGGTGACATCGGCCCATGCTAAAGTCAGCCCCTTGGTAAAGTCAGCCCACGGTAAAGTCGGCCCACGGTAAAGTCGGCCCACGGTAAAGTCGGCCCACGGTAAAGTCGGCCCACGGTAAAGTCGGCCCACGGTAAAGTCGGCCCACGGTAAAGTCGGCCCACGGTAAAGTCGGCCCACGGTAAAGTCGGCCTATGGTAAAGTCGGCCTATGGTAAAGTCGGCCCATGGTAAATTCAGCCCATAGTAAAGGCAGCCCTGTGGTAAAGTTGGCCCCTGAGTTACGCTCCTGTAACTGGAAAAGTATAGTGCATCTTACATTTTCGCATTACCTTAGTTTATGGAAATAAAAGTTGGACTAAAATCACTGCTAATGGCACAGGCATCAGTTTTATTGACAAACTAATGATCGAGAAGCTAACTCTCAGAGGTCATATTCTAAGAACGGACTCATTCTTCTTTAAACCTTAATAGATATATAGAATTCTACAAATCCATTCTTGTTCAACTTTAGTGAATACATGTATAGTATTATTCTGTGACCAAAACATAATACAGGAATAACCTAATTACTGGGTTTACAATATCAGATTCAGAGCAAGGAGGTTCGTGGAAATCCCTCCATGGGGCACCACCACTACACAGCATCCTCTTAGAAGGGAGGTCTGGGCCAAGGGAGCAGAAAATACTATATAAAACTAGCTGAAAAATTACATAGGAAGCACACCAAATGGCGAAAAGTGAGGAAGCCTTACCAAACTGTTCTGTATCTTTGAGGTCCAGGAGGCCGTTCTCTTTACTAATTAATACAGCCAATACGTCAGGTCTTCCCCCTGCCAGAAACCAATATCTTTATCTCATACAGTGTAAGGAGGTTCGGTTAAGTTCCCCCAGGGGGTGCCACCACCACACAGCGTCCTGCTAGAAGAGAGTCTTGGTCGGACTGCAAGTTTGGTTGGATATGCAGGAGTTTTGGGTCAATTTACTGTAACTTGGGGTCGATTTACTTGAGTTTTGGGTTGATTTATGGGAATTTTGTTATTAACTGGCTGCGTACAATAGTTTGAAACTCGTTTACAGTTTCTGTAAGGGTACATAAAACCTCTGTAGCTATTGAGTTTATTATGAAATACCTCAAAGTTCTAAGATTAAAGGCCGTACTATACTACGGTTTTTTTTAAAACCATTTCAAACGCGTTTTTGCCAATGCGAATAGCAAACGCGAATTTCATTGCCCAACGCAACCCCAACACAGGTCAAAACATGTAGTATAATATATTTCGCGTTGAGCCTGACACATAGTGTAATATAGCCTAAACACATACCAGACCCGTTGACCCATGAGCCCCGACGCGTCCGTCTTCCCAATGCACAGTATAATTACAGCTAAAAGGACAAGCATTGCTAATTTTTCTATTAGGTCCAAATGTAGTTTTGACATAAAATCAAATCTAGGGCCTCAAAAGAAACGCTATGGCTATTCCTTTCTAATAGATATTTTTAAATCAATTGTAAAGATTTATAAGTATTTATATGAAGTTTTGACTGAGATATATCCACAGTGGCAGATATAAAAGGGGGATTTCAATGTAAAACACAGCCAAAAGGTAATTATGCATAGATTTTTTTCCCGATAATCCCCCTCCCCCCTTTATTCGCCAGTGATCCATGTTGAAAAGAATACAAGTAAAACATTGTCTCCCCACCTCTCCAACACTGCACGAACTTTGGAACTTACTTTGTTTTACAAATTGTTGAAAGGTCATGGAAATTTTGGTAAAGATTCACTCCTACCCTTTAAGCAACTTTAGTTGTCTTTACAAGAAAATCATATTTAAGGTTTGGCAAACGGTCATTTAATAATTTCAGGACATTTTCCGTAGCATTTACATTGCTCAGTAAAGTGAAGTCAACTATTGCATCAGTTTTACTGTGCCACCTGAGAGACCATAGTGGACTCTCAATTCCCGCGGTCATCTTTACATTATAAACTAAAGGCTTCTCAACAAGAAATTGTATTTACTTACAGTAGGTTTTGTTCAAATTTCGTATCATAATGTTCACTTTTTCAGTAAAGACCATTTTCTGAGTTTTACATTGTTCCTCTAGAGGGCACCACATGCTTATTAGTGTTTTTGCATGTTTTATGCATTAATTTACATTCATTTTTACAAGTAAAGGGCTATTTTGAGAAAAGTATCATGATAATGATTATAAACATGATTATCCACCTTTTAGCAACAGAAGAATAGATTATAGATCCCTTAGTAATATCATTTCTGCTAAACCTACCAAATATACTAGCACATGCACGTGGACCTTTAGATATTTTAATGTGCCTATAATCTTCTTTTATCAGATATAGCTTAAATCCAAAAAACATAACATCATTGTGTGGTTGTCAGCAATACCAATGGTGAGATGAATATGTAATTTTTGCCAAAAGTAAATAGTAATGATATCATGTTAATTTAAGTATTTTTGTGTAAAGCCTAGTAAAGGTATATTTCATGACCTTACATTTTCAGTAAAGATCAGTTGCATAATTTAGATAAAGTCCCATAGGGGGTACCACATACTTATTTCTGCTTTTTAGGAAAAACGTTTTTCTAAAAACATCTATTTCATGTACATTTTCTTTGCATATAAACCAACACAACCTTGGTTTATAAGAATATATATCAAACAATTAATACATAAATATTGGTTAATTAAATACTAGCAAAAAATAGTTTTACATCAATATTCAGTTATATGTGGTGAACAAACACCTTTCCGGTCTCAAATGTTGAGGATAGGCCTCCAGCCATAGGCCTGCTACCAGAGTAACCACTGCCTATGCAGTCTATTCTATATGAACATGGACTGAATCCATCTTGCACCATAGCAAACTTCAATAGATGGGTTTCATGCACAGAAATTACAATTTTCTTTGGAAAAAATATTTCATCAAGAATGGAATAAAATGACATGAAGCTTTGGCTTTCAAAGTAAAGTCCTAAAATGCAGCTTGTGTCCTAAAACCACACCAAACATTTAATAACATTTACTGGAAATAATAGGAAACTGATGGTTTGTAAATATGCTTAAAGCTGTCTAAAATGTCTAAATATGTCAGACTTGTAAAGGCCCTGTACATCTAGTATAAAGTAAATCTCCTTAAACCTGATCTACTCAAGCACATTTACTTGTTTTGAAAAATCTTTACTAAGATTTAAAGATGATTAAAGTTAACATTAAAGAAAAGGTCAGTTACCTTTACAAACCTTTACAAAATGATTGTTATGAGCACCTTTATTAATCTTTGATAAAAAATGCAAGGAGAGCCATTACGTCTTTGATGTGCAGTTTAAAGATCTGTAAAGTTTCAACTTTAAGACCTTTACATTTTCAGGCCAAGTTGAAGTAAATGTCTGATAATGGTCCCTAAATATGGCCATTACTGAGACATACTGCAAAAGTCCAGGCCTTGTAAATCCCAAATTCGTGCAGTGCAACAGTTAACCCGCTAACAGCCTTCGTTGATCACCTTCCCCCTACTTTGTTTACTGAACCGCCTGCCTTGTTATCTTAAGTGGGCGATGAAAGAAGTTCATGCCCATTTTTTGGGGGAACCTTTTCCTGGGGACTGTTAATTGGTTCAAAAACAGCCACCATTTGGCCTCCAAGATAAATATTGATGGAGGACTTTCATTTTCTCCGTGTTCCTTTTCTGCTTCGTCAGAAAATGATGGCCAGGAATAACTGGCTGTGGATGATGATGATGATTGTTGGAGTTTATTTTCCATTCAGCAATTTTCAGCTATATCACGACCAACTCAAGGCCCATTCGCTGTGGCCCAAAACTGTGTCTTAGGGAGCTCCGACAAACCTATCGTATGGAGAAGACAATATTCTAGAGGCCGATAAAAAGATTGCATGTCCCCAAAATTCAAGAAATCACAATTATACTGGGAAAAGACTGTCCTTGAGATTGCAAACGATAATTTCTTAAGTACTTGTCCCCTAGAATTGGCTGGAATTCA
The DNA here is from genome assembly GCA_936440205.1 of Lepidonotus clava. NCBI lineage: Eukaryota > Metazoa > Annelida > Polychaeta > Phyllodocida > Polynoidae > Lepidonotus > Lepidonotus clava. The sequence continues at coordinate 53,654,747 of OW387140.1, forward strand.
ACCGATCTGATCCAACATGTTGGATCTGATAGGTTGCAGAGGTGTCGCTTGATTTATCGTTTGTACCAGAATTGAAAAGTGATCACACGTACTCACGTGTTTTGGCTTGTAAAATGTATTGTGATCTGATCTATGGGGGCGAGAACGATGGCAAGGTACGGTGGTGTAATAGTCAGGAAAGGGAACTGAACCCGGGCCGGCCGCGTGCAGTGCCAACACGCGATAACCGCTACCCCTAGTGGCTGCAGACGGTTTGAGGCCGGGCCGATGGGAGGGGGCGGTCCTTTTGTAAGGTATTAATCAGGAAAGTGTCCCAGCCAAGTTGCGACGTAACAGAAACGTTCTGCAACAATACTTTTTTTTAGTAATTCTGTTACATAATCACATGGTACATAACAGTTACGTTATTGACGGTGAGTTTGAAACCTCAAGAGAGAAGAATATTATTTTAGTATTATGTTTTCTTTGAGTTTACAACCAAGCCAAACAGAACGTTATAAGAACATTCTGTTTGAGTTGAAGAATGTACCCAGAATGTTGTAATAATATTTCAGTGCAACGTCACAGCAGTACAATTGCAGCAATGTTATTTGAAGCCATACACTCAACATAACAAGAACCAATACAGAACCAAACAGAAAGTTGCTGCAACGTTATGATAATATGGCATGCTTGGCTGGGGTACTTCATGTTTAAATACATTTTGTAACTCAACAACGGTCACACCAGGGACCCTTGCTTACAGTGGAGAGTGTGTAAATTAAAGTCAACATGTTTTGGAACTTCACCGAAAAGGTACTTTAAAATAAAAACCAAGGCAGTTGGCAGTTGGCAGTATAAGAACCGCGATTTCCTGAAAGGGTGTGTGGGGGTCCGAATAAAGACTAAGTACTAAAATGGTATGCATTCACATACATGCACATATCATTTTCACCTCTTTCTGTAGTTTGGTGGTCCTTCAAAAGTCGTTCAGGAACCCTGGATCACCACCCCTCCCGGATTTACTCCTGCAGAATGTGGGTTTGTTTTCTTTCTTTAAGAGGTTGCTCTTCTGAATCCCATCCATATAATCATCAGAAGAATAAAGATATGAAAACCCCAATAGGTTACATATACCTAATGAAGTACAAGTATCTCCAACTAACCTCAATTAGCCTTTCCCCCATTTCGTATATCTCAGGGTGGGGCAAGGGTTGAACAAAATAACTATAAGCCATCCTTATCTCCTATATAGTTGTAATTACTTAAATAAGCAAGGATTATATTTTCTTGAATACTGCTAAAACATGATGGCTTTTTAAAAATTGTATCAATAGGCAGATTTTAAGGTTTCCCAGCGAACCAAAATGCTGTATTTGATGGCAAAATAGGGTTTGACATTATACGGTGGGCAGACATGGTTTACCATTGGTCCCTAGGGAAAACAAGGCCAAAAGATAAGGCTGCATTTTACAAATTTTAGGAGATATCTGTAAACAAAATTGCGTTGGTTAATGCTCTCCTTAGTAAATAAGCACAGAAATAATTTTGACAATAATTCAATGTAAATGTTAATGGTCGTATAAACCGGATGAACTTATTGTAATCATGGAGAATATAATGTTGCTACAATTATTCTATAATTAAATAACCTGTTATAAAGCAAAAGATACTGCGATGAAGAATACCATATTCTATTTTAATAGGCCGTTGGTGGAAATTGACTAGTCAACACTTACCCACAAGCCATTTTGATTCAGTATGTGATTATCCCAAACGGGCAGGTACCACAGCTTAGTCTTTACCAAAGTCTGGGAGCTGCCAATGCGCCAGGCAGCAATATTTTAAATTCAGACAGAAACCTACCAATTACGAATCTGTTCCAGTTGTTCATAGTGTTCAATCTGATTTACAAGTTAACACTTAAAATACATGTTCTGGAATCATAACCTGACTTTGTCAACCCATGTCCATCAATTGGTGTCCTTACTCCCCCTCCTACACCTTCCCTGCCCACCCAGGCCCCTGGATCACAACCCTCCCCCCCTCCAACATGGACCCGCCCAGTGGGCCGGCGGCCACCCCCCGCAGGCGGAGTGGACTGGTCCAGATGAGGTGGGGAGTGGCTGGAGGAGGTTCAGTCAGAGGGTTGGCTCTGGGAGTAAGGGACGGCCAACCTCAACACGTGGTCCCACTCTGCGGCGTGAGCACCTCCGCTCCGGGAAAATACTCCCACAGAGTACTCTCTGCAATATAAGTCCTATACTGTACACTGGCATTAGAGTATCACTACACCCTACAGTCTAAAAATAGTCCCGCGGTCTTCGCTGGTGGCCAGCGACTGCCCGGGGCTGGACCCAGTGGCAGCTACAGTGCAGAGATGATTCGCTGTCAGCGAGCGTCAAAGTTGCAGAGTACATGTGGTCCTAGTAGTAGGCTACTGCCCGCCTCACTGCCTGGTCATGGTAGTAGGCTACTCACTGCCTCTCTGAGAGTCCTGGAGCAGTAGACTACAGCCTAGAGAAAAACCGTGCTTAGTCACTGAAGATAGTTACCGACTGGAGAAAGCACCAACAGTAGGAACGGACCTCCGAGGACGGACTCCAACAGGTTGTGGACCACTCTGGGACGTAGGTGCATTGCCCTACACACCTCGGACTGACCTGTGACCTCCTGGTGACCTTCAGACCTGCTGACCCCTTTGTCTCCAGTCCCTGACGATTGTCGCCTGGCTCTGGCCACCATCTCCCAGTACTACTCACACCTATAGCCGGACTAAGCTATAACAGTATAACGGGACTCAACCCCACCCCCACCTGGTCGGTGATCCGGGCACTTGAGTCACGTGATACAGGGGGGGCAGCACCCTGGAGTGACCTCTGCTTGGAGCAGCGTCCGGCCCTGACCTTGTATGACCTTGTATGACCTTGTCTGACCTTTAATAATCAGCGGTTGGCCTAGGGTTGTCAGAGCTTGACCTTGACCCTTAGGGACCTTTGACTATTGCTGACTGACCTTGACCTCTGTTCACACCGGAAGTGCCCTGCCCTCAGTTCGGGCGGCTCCCACCAGGGGCCGCTGGTGTCTCTGGTCCCCCACAGACCTGTAACCCTGGATTAACATGTACAGCCCGGAACCAGCCTCCTAAGGATGACGTCACCTCACGTCGAATGACGTCATCACTGGTCACCCAGCGTGTAAAGGTATGTAACTTAATTCACATGCTTCGTGACTTACAAGATTAGAACAGTGACAGGGAATCAAGGGTTCGAAGTCAGGTTACCATGCTACTTGCAAGTTAAGCTAATAGTAGTTTTAACCCAGCCAAGGATGTGACGTTATTACAATGTTGCAGCAACGTTCTGGTTGGTTCTGTATTTGGTTTGTGTTACCTTATTTTGATGACTCCCAATTACGTCACTGCAACGTACTGCCATAACATTGCTCTCTGACATTATTAAAATGTTCTGGTTATATTCTTCAACCCAAACCCCCAAAAAATGTTATAATAGCATTCTGGTTTGGTGATGTTTCAACCTCACCATCAATACATAATTGTTACATACCATCATAATAAGTAACAAAGTATGATCGCAGATCATTTCTGTTACGTCGCAAGCTGACTGGGAATGGTTCTGTACTAAGATAAGACATTAGTCTATTGATTAAACTACATTTGAAAACTCTATTACAAACCTAAGTTACTTTACATATTCAACCTGCTCACATATCTTCGTTGTTTGTGACTTATTCTGTAATAACACAACTTTGTTGCTTCAATGTCAGAGACAACCTTGTGCAGCATGGTTTCTATTGGCTCTTTTGTAAGCCCTAATTGACCAAACAGGTGTCAGTGTTTGTCTGAGTACAACCCAAAGATACCCGATAAAAAGGCTCTATTGTAAGCTGTGATTGTCTAAACAGGTGTCAGTGTTTGTCTGAGTACAGCCCAAAGGTGCCATATAGAAAGGCTCTATAGTAAGCTGTGATTGCCCAACAGGTGTCGGTGTTTGTCTGAGTACAACCCAAAGATACCTTATAAAAAGGCTCTATTGTAAGGTGTGATTGCTTAAACAGGTGTTGGTGTTTGTGTCTGAGTACAACCCAAAGACACTCTATAAAAAGGCTCTGTTGTAAGCTGTGATTGTCTAAACAGGTGTCAGTGTTTGTTTGAGTACAACCAAAAGACACCCTATAAAAAGACTCTATTGTAAGCTGTGATTGCCCAACAGGTGTCGGCGTTTGTCTGAGTACAACCCAAAGGTGCCATATAGAAAGGCTCTATTGTAGGCCGTGATTGCCTGTTGGCACTGATACAACTAGAACCACTTAGAGTTGGCAGTGAGCGGCTGAGACGACGGAAACAGTCAGACCCTGTGTACAGCCTTTATACACCCTGTATACAGTTGGCTACACCTTGACTGGGTAGCCCGAGGGGCGACACTAAAGCCCCATACCCACTAGGCGACTTTTACATAGTCAACCAACGGATCTGCGCTGAAATCGTCTGTTTCTTATGATTGCCTGTTATTATAGTATATTGGAATGTGCATGTTTTATCTGAAGCAGTGTCAAAATCAGCAGATTCTAGGTGCAAAATCAGCCAATTACAGCACTGACCTGTTGGCCGACTGTGTACAAGTCACCTAGTGGGTATTGGGCTTTGGCCTTTGAATATAAGCACCAAATACACCCCCTCCCCCAGTTTGGGATAGGCATACTCTGACAGCCCCCCTTTCAGGATATCTCATGCGCAGTACATCCAAAAAAGCATTTATTGACAAATTGACTTCTGAAATCAATAATCACATTATTTTCAACAAAGCAACATAGAGAGGCAGAGAGATATCCTTAATGTAACAACCTTGTAGATGATAATTCTAACAGCTTTAGAAAAGGTGGGAAACATACCTTTCACTTTAATACACCTCCCATCTATACCAGTGGGTAGGGACCTCGCCTCACACGTGCGAGGCCCGGGTTCGAGCCTGGGCTGTGCCTGCTATACCACCTTGCCTTGCCGTAGTTCTCACCCCCTTAGATTCGATCATAATACTTGGTACAAAGACACAAACGTGAGTTGGTGTTGAATATAGCTGAAAAATTGCTCAATACACCTTAAACTATAGCAATCATCATCATCATACCCCTACACCTAAATATCCTACACCTGTCGTGGCACACCAAGGCCGCCCGTTTCTTATCGACACGGTTGGACATATCGTCTCTTTATCTCTGTGTGTATACTGGAGGTTTGGCGTGCCTTGGGCCAGGTCCACTCAGACCTCTTACTGCAGCTGCCAAAGAGGGGCAGGGACAGGGAAGCTTGGCACCCAAAGCATGGGGATTAACGACAAGGCGAACTGGCAGGGGTGGCTCCAGGATTTAGAGGAGTATACCTGTGTGTGTGTGATGCCCATATCTTGTATAAGTAGTTAAATCAAATACAAAAGATGTGTGTGTCTGTGTGTTTGTATATTTGTGTTTTTAGATGTGTGTCTGTGTGGACCTTTAGATGTGCATGGGTGTGTGCATATAATTATGTGTTTATGTGTGTGCATGCGTTATTGTGTGTGTGTTGGTATGTGTTGATATGTGTTGATGTATATTTATGTGTTTATGTGTGTGTGTTAGGAAAAGTGGAGATCAGGACCTCGTCCTGGAACAATCCAAGGGTGGGGGTGGGTGTCCTACGACAAAACAAATTCACCAGGGTGAATGGGGCTTAAGCCATAATTGACTTAAATCAGGAAATTTTCTGTCTGAAGTACCTTCCATTGTGTGACCCTATGAATAGTTTTCTCGAAGTGCAACTTATGGAAAAGAGAGGCTATATGTACATACATGCGACATAACCTTATGTGAAGGTTATTCATAGCACACTAAGATGTAAAGCTTTAAGCCCCATACCCACTAGGCAAATTTGACCAGAGTCGTCTGACTCATTGGCCCTAAAATCAGACGACTCTATTAGAAGAGTCGGCTGATTTGAGCGGTGACTCATATCAAACATATATATTTCAATACAACATAATGACTGGTAATCTTAATCTCCACTAGAATCGAAGGCTGATACTATGAGAACAATCGGCTGATTCTAGCACCAATTGTTCGGCCGACTCAGTCAAATTCGCCTAGTGGATATGGGGTTTAACTTTGTACAGTAAACATCTGATAAGGAGAGTGAAGCCACCATTATTCCCTCCTCTATGTGAGCCAATGGCACCCATCCATTCTAATAGAGACAATCCAACTTTAAAACCAAGTTGACTAGGCCTTTTTTCCTTCTGTAATCCCTCACCCCTGATCGTCCATTACTCGCCAAAGGCTGAGGTGAGGAGGATTATGTTTCCCCGCATACAAAAAGCGGCTCTTCGAGTCACATTTATTATGGAGAGTGGGAGATGAATGGGACGACTTAATGTTGCTATCGATTTGTCCCCTTTTTTTTAGCTCTACCTGTTCACCTGTTGGTGAGTGGGAGCCACATTACCAATGGGAGAACACAGGGGATAGATAGATATAACATACATCTAGACATGCACACTAATGAGTCTACAGTAGTCACATGACAGGCAAAAACACACAGATGTATACTAAATAGTACTGCGGCCAAGGAGGCTTTTTGGGAGTTGACCCCAACCGGAGGTATAACAAGCTGAAACCAATTTTTTCCATTTGTACACCATGTCCCGCAACCTGCCTGATAGTTTGTACTAAAAAAAGTGCGTCCCAGCATATCGTAAATCACTGGTTTCCAAAAATCAGGTAATTCTGAAATCAACACTATTTTTGATATATCTTCCTTAATTATCAAGGTAGAAGCACAAATGAGATATCAAAATTAAGCATTCCTAGAGTTCTATGGGATAGAAGGCTGAAATGGGTTGTCTTGGTTACTGGGTTGCCATGGTTACCAGAAATAACTCCAAAATTGACCATAATTTCAGTTTCTCTTCTCTTCTTGTTACCATGGCAACCCTAAATATGGGTTTAGCAAGGAACAACACATCTCATCTCAACAGTACATATCCCCTCTATATGGAAACGAGTGTTTTTTGTCAAAACAATGATATGGAATGCAGTTAATGACTGGTTTCCATGGAAACAACTCAAAATTCATGTTATTTCAAATTTAACAGTATTTGGACAGTATCTCCCTTAATATACAAGATAGAAACACAAATGATATGTCAAATTGATGCACTCTGAGAGTTACAGTGGATAAGAAACTGAAATTAGTTGTTTCTGTCACTCGGTTGCCATGGTAACCCAAAATATCCTCAAAAATGACCATTTTTTCACTTTTTCTCTCATTCCCGTTACCATAGCAACCAAGAACATAGATTTTAAGGTATAACAGAGTACAGTCTATCTTATCTGAAGTGTATTAGTCTCTTGTGTGTATATTTAGGGTTTGTACTGGAATATCATGAGCATAGAATATAATAAATGACTAGTTTCCATGGTAACCACCTCAAAAAAATAAGGGTTTCTTAAAATAAAGACTAAAACGGCCATATCTTCCTTAATATTCAAGCTAGAAGCACAAGTGAAACATCAAATTAAAGCACTCTAGGAGTTTTATTGAATGGCACATTGAAATTGGTAGTCTTGGATACTCAGTTGCCATGGTAACCACAAATAACCTCAAAATTTACCATAATTTCAGGTTTCCCTCCTGTTTCTGTTACCATAGCAACCATGAATTTAAGGTATAACCAACCAACAACTATCTCATCATAGGGGTAAATGCTCTTCCTTAAAGATTTGGATGTAATCATTTCAAAACCATGCTAGGAAATATAGTAAATGACTGGTTTCCATGGAAACCACCCAAAAATCAGGTTAGCTAAAATTCATCAATATTTGGGCCATATCTTCCTTAATATTCAAGATAGAAGCACAAGTGAAACATCAAATTAAAGCACTCTGAGAGTTCTATTGAATGGTATATTGAAATTGGTTGTCTTGGATACTCAGTTGCCATGGTAACCACAAACAACCTCAAAATTTACCATTATTTCAGGTTTCCCTCCTGTTTCTGTTACCATAGCAACCATGAATTTAAGGTATAACCAACCAACAACTATCTCATCATAGGGGTAAATGCTCTTCCTTAAAGATTTGGATGTAATCATTTCAAAACCATGCTAGGAAATATAGTAAATGACTGGTTTCCATGGAAACCACCCAAAAATCAGATTAGCTAAAATTCATCAATATTTGGGCCATATCTTCCTTAATATTCAAGATAGAAGCACAAGTGAAACATCAAATTAAAGCACTCTGAGAGTTCTATTAAATGGTATATTGAAATTGGTTGTCTTGGATACTCAGTTGCCATGGTAACCACAAACAACCTCAAAATTTACCATTATTTCAGGTTTCCCTCCTGTTTCTGTTACCATAGCAACCATGAATTTAAGATATAACCAACCAACAACTATCTCATCATAGGGGTAAATGCTCTTCCCTAAAGATTTGGATGAAGTCATTTCAAAACCATGCTAGGAAATATAGTAAATGACTGGTTTCCATGGAAACCACCCAAAAATCAGGTTAGCTAAAATTCATCAATATTTGGGCTGTATCTTTCTTAATATATACGATAGAAACACAAATGTCTTGTCAAATAGATGCACTCAAAACATTCTATGGCATAGAGGACTGAAATGGGTTGTCTTGGTTATCCAGTTGGTATAGAAACCAAAGATGACCTCAACATTTATCATAATTTGGTTTTCCTTTTATTTCTTTCAACATAGCAACCAGTAGTACAAGCTTTTCAAGTACAAGAAATACAACGTATGACATCTATAAGGTGTACAGATTTCATCTATAGTCTCAAGAAACAGGCCTGAAGGATAGTCATCACAAGGTTCCAGGTAGATCTTATAGATTCACACATGGTTATAAAACCGAAAAACTCTGGTCTATTCATTTTTATTTTGAGCATATAATATCAAATCGATTAAATATGTGGACTAGGAAAGGAGTTATTGGCGAAACAAGAAACAAAAAGATTTATGACCATGATGCTGATGCAGTCCTCCTGCCATCATCCATGTTGACATGCGGAGAGTACTAACCTTGCTGTCGATGCTGATCATGAATATTGACAATTCTTCATTTCATATTGACCTGGACCAACTCTAAATATTAATAATCCATAATATATCCTCTATAATGCCTGTCAATACTGATTTAAAGGTGTACAAAGGGCTGAAATATGGAGGATTGAAACCACCGTACCAACCAGGACCACACCATGTTGACATCAGCTGATGCTGTTTTGACAATACCAGTGAGCAGTCCATGATCCGCCTAAGATGCCATTAACTTACCCATAAGGTGCAATTAAGGTGCATATAAGATTTGCCTATGACACACCAAAGATCACTGTATGATCCCAGAAAGATTCACCTGAGATGCATCTAAGATTTTTGTGGGATCCAGAAGATGTGCCCAAGATCAGAGATATCATTTTATCTTTATTTTTTCAGAGATTTCCAGATTTTTGCCAGTTCAGTATGAACATGAGTTTTTTCTCAACCCAAGTCACCAGTTCTGCTTTTCAATGTATACATCTGTTGTTTCTAATCCATTTAAACCATAGATGTACATTTCCTATTGAATATGTCCACTTTTTTAGTTTCTGAACAAAAAATCTGGAAATATCCTCCCTAATTTCTGGATATTTCATATCTCCTGAATGGCAACAAGATTCAATAATAATTCCCTAAGATGCACCTAAGATGTTTCAATGATGCACCTAAGATCACATAAAGATTCCCATAACATTTGCCCAATTTGCACTTGAGATTCCACAAAGATGCACCCTTAGATCAAAGATCTCCCAGAGATGCCCTAAAGATCATAAAACAGATCCTGCAAAATGCCCTAAAGATGCACCTAAAATTCCACAAAGATCCACCCTAAGAACCAACAAAGATCTCCCTAAAAGATGCACCTAAGATCCCAAAATTGATCCCTTAAGATACACCAAACATGCACCTAAAATGTTATATGATGGTCCTAAGATCCCCTTAGATATGCCTAAGATGTACTTGAGATACCATTAGGATGCCCCTTAGATCCTATAAAGATCCCCCTTAAGATGCATTTAAAATCTCTTTGAGATGTGCCAAGATGTGCCTAAGATTCCACCTAGATGCCCCAAAGGACCACCTAAGATGCCAATACGATGCCCCTAAGATGTGCCTCAAAATTCATAGACCCTGTAGCCTATGTTCTATATAAAACCACTAAGATCCCACAAGGATTCCCCTGGTAAATGCCTAAGATGTACCACAGGTGTGCCTAATAGATCCACTCAATAGCCTCCCAGATGTGCCTATTATGCACTCAAGTTGCCTATGATGCATCCAACCTCCCACAATTATGCCTGAAAGTCCTCCTAAGATGTCTAAGGTACGCTCTATCCTTTTACTCCTTTATCCCTTCATTCCCTTCCTCCTCTAAATGCCCTACCGATGCCAAATTTTGAAACATGCTTAATATGGATTCACATGGCCATCAGCAGCAGTGTCAGTGGTTGGCACCGATGGCTGTGGTAATATGCGTCTTTCAACCTACGGGTTTCCCACGGTTTTAAGGGACTGGAGCTTGTTCCCAGCCTGTCCAGACACCAGAAGGGCAGACACCTATCCCCTCCCCACTATAGAAATGCATGGGAAACATATTTCATTTCCAGTTTAGACAAGGAATATGTTTTTAGGGTTGGAAAATTATATATTTGGAAAAAGCAAATCCTCATCTGTCCATTGAATCTGATCAAAACACTGGAAATACTTCCATAAATGTGTAAAGTAATAATATACAAAACAAGTTGGGTAAATATAGGAAGAAATGCTCCATGGTTCCCTGAAAATAACCACCCCCACCCTATGGTAAGATCAGAGGGGTAGTTAGTGGTGGCATTAATTAGCACCCTCCTGTAGTCAGAGACCCCTACTGACTGATGACCATTTTGTACATAAACCTCTTGACCATGGGGACAAAATGACCCATTAACTGTGTTGTCATGGCCTAAGATTACACCATTACCTAATTCTAAACTGCTCCCATCCCCACAGGAGGTACCACTGAGCTGCTCAGACTGAGGTCAATTCCCCCCTTATGTCTGACCAAGGAACTGTCCTCCCTTCTGGCCCTGAGACCCCCCGGGGGCACCGATATTACATCATCTTCCTGTATCTCGAAAGCCAAGCTAATTGTGCGTTGGTATGCCCTGTTCAATCAGCATCTATCAACGGCCGCTCCAATGGATGGGCAGGTGGGAATGCTGATTCACCCTTCCACTGTCCCAAATCAGTTAATGGACATGGGGCTTAATGAAAAATCCCCAGCACAAACCTGTCAGGCACTGAGTAAAAGCTATGTCGAAGCATTACCCTCTTCAGTCCCACATACCTGTGCAAAGGTATGTTCATGATAATTCTAATCCTTTATGGATTCCTCAAAATAAGACATTTATGTAACCTCTGACTGCAAAATAAGACGTTTCTAATAGCCTGATAAATGACAGCATCAAAATAAAACCTTATAAAACATGTGTGGGCACCCCGTAGGTGCATCTAATGGTAAGTACTCATGGGATTCTTGGGGATACTTGATTTCTTGTGGTATAACTGTTGGTATTAACAGGGAAACTAGTTATGACAGGTACATTTTGACTCATGAACTTCGTTCATGATCTTCATTAGACATTCATTTTTTTATTGTAAGAGAGATTGATTAGTTATAGATGGTTGTCAATTCAAGCATCTATACTGGTCATCAGTCATATCCTTTTTCTCCAGAAACGCAATGCTGTTGTCCTCTGGTCAAGCCCGAGAGATGAGTTGGTCATTTATGCTAAAGTCACCATTGAAATATATAGGAAATTGCTGGCAAATTCAGAATTTGGAATTTGGCAATCAAAAACCAGAAATACAGAGAAGATTGTAGGTTTAACATAGAGTTCCTATGAAATCTGGGTCCCCAATTCATCCTCTTAGAGATTGAAGGACTTCTATATATGGTCATATTTGGGAGTACACATACTCCACAAACTAGAAAACCTATACGGTCTAAGCTGCCATGCAGTGTGAAATAAATTATGAAAAGTAGGGTGAAGACTGTGAGCATGGCAGGTGCTAGTGGTCTGACCCGAGACTAGTTCAGGGATGCACACATATTTTCCAGGGCGGATCACAGACTGCTCACTGGTATTGTCAAAACAGCATCAGCTGATGTCAACATGGTGTGGTCCTGGTTGGTACGGTGGTTTCAATCCTCCATATTTCAGCCCTTTGTACACCTTTAAATCAGTATTGACAGGCATTATAGAGGATATATTATGGATTATTAATATTTAGAGTTGGTCCAGGTCAATATGAAATGAAGAATTGTCAATATTCATGATCAGCATCGACAGCAAGGTTAGTACTACCTTGTGATGACTATCCTTCTGGCCTGTTTCTTGAGACTATAGATGAAATCTGTACACCTTATAGATGTCATATGTTGTATTTCTTGGACTTGAAAAGCTTGTACTACTGGTTGCTATGTTGAAAGAAATAAAAGGAAAACCAAATTATGATAAATGTTGAGGTCATCTTTGGTTTCTATACCAACTGGATAACCAAGACAACCCATTTCAGTCCTCTATGCCATAGAATGTTTTGAGTGCATCTATTTGACAAGACATTTGTGTTTCTATCGTATATATTAAGAAAGATACAGCCCAAATATTGATGAATTTTAGCTAACCTGATTTTTGGGTGGTTTCCATGGAAACCAGTCATTTACTATATTTCCTAGCATGGTTTTAAAATGACTTCATCCAAATCTTTAGGGAAGAGCATTTACCCCTATGATGAGATAGTTGTTGGTTGGTTATACCTTAAATTCATGGTTGCTATGGTAACAGAAACAGGAGGGAAACCTGAAATAATGGTAAATTTTGAGGTTGTTTGTGGTTACCATGGCAACTGAGTATCCAAGACAACCAATTTCAATATACCATTCAATAGAACTCCCAGAGTGCTTTAATTTGATGTTTCACTTGTGCTTCTATCTTGAATATTAAGGAAGATATGGCCCAAATATTGATGAATTTTAGCTAACCTGATTTTTGGGTGGTTTCCATGGAAACCAGTCATTTACTATATTTCCTAGCATGGTTTTGAAATGATTACATCCAAATCTTTAAGGAAGAGCATTTACCCCTATGATGAGATAGTTGTTGGTTGGTTATACCTTAAATTCATGGTTGCTATGGTAACAGAAACAGGAGGGAAACCTGAAATTATGGTAAATTTTGAGGTTGTATGTGGTTACCATGGCAACTGAGTATCCAAGACTACCAATTTCAATGTGCCATTCAATAAAACTCCCAGAGTGCTTTAATTTGATGTTTCACTTGTGCTTCTAGCTTGAATATTAAGGAAGATATGGCCATTTTAGTCTTTATTTTAAGAAACCCTTATTGTTTTGAGGTGGTTACCATGGAAACTAGTCATTTATTATATTCTATGCTCAAGATATTCCAGTACAAACCCTAAATATACACACAAGAGACTAAAACACTTCAGATAGGATAGACTGTACTGTGTTATACCTTAAAATCTATGTTCTTGGTTGCTATGGTAACTGGAATGAGAGAAAAAGTGAAAAAATTGTCATTTTTGAGGTTATTTTGGGTTACCATGGCAACCGGGTGACAGAAACAACTAATTTCAGTTTCTTATCCACTGTAACTCCCAGAGTGCATCAATTTGACATATCATTTGTGTTTCTAGCTTGTATATTAAGGGAGATACTGTCCAAATACTGTTAAATTTGAAATAACATGAATTTTGAGTTGTTTCCATAGAAACCAGTCATTAACTGCATTCCATATCATTGTTTTGACAAAAAACACTCGTTTCCATATAGAGGGGATATGTACTGTTGAGATGAGATGTGTTGTTCCTTGCTAAACCCATATTTAGGGTTGCCATGGTAACAAGAAGAGAAGAGAAACTGAAATTATGGTCAATTTTGGAGTTATTTCTGGTAACCATGGCAACCCAGTAACCAAGACAACCCATTTCAGCCTTCTATCCCATAGAACTCTAGGAATGCTTAATTTTGATATCTCATTTGTGCTTCTACCTTGATAATTAAGGAAGATATATCAAAAATAGTGTTGATTTCAGAATTACCTGATTTTTGGGTGGTTGCCATGGAAACCAGTGATTTACGATATGCTGGGACGCACTTTTTTTAGTACAAACTATCAGGTCATAAAGTTGAGATATTTATCTTTCTTATGAGGTATGGCATGCTTTGTTATACCTCCGGTTGGGGTTTTTCCTTAAATAAGGCTCTTTTTGAGTTTGGCCGCTCTACTAAAAGCCCCATACCCACTAGGCGATTTTACCATCACACAGCGACGGCCAACTTGAGGAATGGGAGACGTCATTGCCCAGCGATGGTAATATCAAGCAATTTTGATATTTTTCTGGTGTTTTTCCAGTGATTTTCCCAGCAATCCGGTTGGCCATTGGCCGTTGCCGAGAATTCACCCCATACCCACTGGGAATTGCCCGGCGATAATGATCACCTGGCGATTTTGCTGCTAATTTGACAGCCATGCTGTCGCAGGGTGACGGTGAAATAGCTTAGTGGGTATGGGGCTTAATACTCATCTTCATTGATGGATAGGTATACATAGCCAAAAACAGCCAAACATGTATACAAGCAGGTACATCCACACAGAGAGGCCTAGTCAAGGGGATATCCAAAGATGGACAGAAAAACAGATAATCAGACAAATAGATAGACCTGGGTTTCCATGGAGTGAATGAACCCCAGTGCATAATGCTATTTGACGGCCGACCAGTCTTAACCTTTCATTTCAGGGGCAAATAGAGCTTATTTGCAGCAGGATTCACCAGGGTTGGAAAGTTTTGACACTGGCAGCCGGCAAATAGATGCAAACTGTTCATATAAATAGAAAAATATATATTACATAGAGTAATATATGCAGCCTGATAGTAAAATAGACAGTTACAACACATCACCATAAGACCAAAAAGGGGGAGAAATTCTATTGAACGAGAGTAAAATAGATCCCCCAAACACATTCACAGACAGATACATCCTAGGGTATCCTAGCGTATCCTAGGGTTGCGCAAGGGTCAGACAAAATTATTCTATAAACCATCCTTGTTGCCAGGAGTTGGGGATACTTAATAAGCAAGAATTATGTTTTTCTATATCCTCAAGTACTGTTTCCACAGTAAGATTTCTTAAATGTTATCAATTGATGGAATTGTGGAGTTGCTAGCCAATCAAAATGCTGTATTTCAGGGCAAAATAGGGTTGGACATTCTAGGCTTGCATTGCAAGCTTTAAAGTTGGTTCCATTTGGAAAAAGTCCAAAATAATAAAGCTGCATTTCAAAAAGTTGACATAAACTGGGATGGGCTTATTATAGGCTGAGACAGGTACAACAACATACAGGTGGAATGCAGGGATGGCTGAAAGGACACAGGTACAGCCACAACACAGGGAGGCAGACACACAGACAGACAGTCACCAGTGTTTTTATCCCACCTTACACACCTGGTCAATAGATAGGGCTACTAATTACTAATTACTGCCTCATTCCCCTCCACCAGCCCCCTCCCCCTTCACCCTAGACTGTAGTTACGTCCAAGTCTGCTAGGCGCTCAAAGTAGGACTGTTAATAAGCAACCATTTTAGGTGGGAATCGTCACCTACATTCCAGCATGCTTTGCAGCCATTGGTTTATGCCAGGTGGGACCATAAACCAGCCAGTTCACAGACGGTGATCAAAGGGGTTCCCCATGTCATTTATAGAGGGCCAATAATAGAATTCCTTACAGATTTTAAGTGGCCAGTAGTAGCCATGGACTCTTGTGGGTGTAAGGACCTATCATGCAAGAGGTATCTAGGTCATGAAAGGACTACCTTCCTCCCTCCCTCCTCACACCTCCCCTCCATGTCCTTGACCCAAAGGTCATGTTCGTGCTTGCTCCTCCCTCCGGATAACCACCTTTTTACACCTTCTCTACAGGAGAGTTCCAATCCGGGTGCTTCCTGCTAACATCCTCATTAGACAAAACAAAAAAAGATTCTGGTTAAAAACAGTTCAGCTGAGCCGCAAGCGAGGCGCCTGAGCTAGCCGCTTCATGTTAGCCGCAAGGTAGGGAAGGCGCTTACAGACAAACGGCTTGTTAGGTGCTTTAAGTGACTTTCACGAGCCTTGAGGCTTGAGCGTTAGACTCTAACTCATTTAGAGCCTCTGCTTAACTGCACGATTACTTTCTGGGTATAGTTGCAGGCACTGACTTTGCATTAAGTGTATTTCAGGTCAGTAATTGATTGCTTTGCCCCACAAACTAATCACTTCTACCAACATGGAGTCAAAACAAGATTGGGGCTACCAGTTAGATTGTCCGAAGAGTAATGGCTTCTGTCTTACCATTGAGCAGTCTCTCTTGTTGAAAAAAGGGACAGTTTACTTGTTAAGTGTTCCTCTTGTTTATATATACCCTTTGGATGCAGAAGTCATAAATATCATCTTAAATCTGGAGTAACAAATTACAACTGCAATCTTGCCGAAGCCTACAAACTAAATAGCACAGCCTATACAGTTTCTGATATTTCTTTAGAGCCTAGAGATAATCATATCAAGGATCTCCAGATTTAGCACACGAGATCACTGAATTCAGTTCTTCATCCATATAAAGTATGAAGTTGATTGTCGTCTTCCAAATTTGCATCATTATATATCTACCCACACCAAGTAACAAAAACGATGTTCTCAACCAAACATTTTTTCACTCTACCTATTAAAAGCCTTTTCACCATATTAGCATGTCTTTAAGAAGTGGCCATTTCAGGTCTCACCATGCAAGTTGTTTATGATGGATGGTCCAAATCACAAAGTAATCACTGATTAATCACAACCACTAATCACCTGGTGTAAATCCACCTTGAGCCTGGCTCAGCCACGCACTCCGTAATACCCATAATGAAGCGGTCGGTCCTGGTTTGGCGATTAATCCTGTCTACGAGGGGCATTAATTAGGGCTTCGGGCACAGGGAGAGGCATGCCCAGGGCTCCTGCCATATGATTTCTGATTTTATCTATGTAGGCTGCTGATTAAAACGATAACCATGACATGGGCGAAGATTGCTGGCAATCATATATCGGCCTACGCTTTGCTGCAGGGAAACTTGTAGATCTTGATACGCAGTAAATCATGTTTTATAAACATGGGAAGCTGCATGTGTGTATGACTCTTGGATCTCCTCAGTCCAACTAAGTGCTGCAACTGGAATACTGATTGAATCAGAAATCACTGGCCATCAATATCTGATAATGTACAATATTTTTTTATAGACGATTGACCATTTTCTGAAACATTACTTGTTGAACCGTGGAAATGCCAGTAGTGGTTGTTTGCAACCAGTTCTGGATTCTACTTTAACCATTCAATTGATCCCCTATTTAGATAAGAAGCTTATGTGAATAGTTCAACAACATTCAGATGTGGTTGATCTTGTTACTCGTATTGTCCAAAATGTAGTACACAATGTTATTACTCTCACAGTGGTGTGAGCTTGTGTTACTTTGACAATCACTGTCAGAAAAGAATATTGCGTCTTGCAATGAGGCCAGTACAGCTTTCAGATAATGACACAGAGCACACTATTTCAGAATGAAGTAAAAGGCAATCCACAAGCTGATGCGTAGTTTTATCAAAGATCTATAATACGCTATGCTATAAGATGGTCCAGTGGGTACTCCTCACTATAGAAATGTACTGTAACCTGACATGTTTATGTAAAAAGATGTTTTCTGAAACCGTTTCAACCCTCTGGTACTCTAAGATTAACTATATGTAGAAGTACAACACCGAAATCAGCTTCAAGAGCTATGGAGCTGGTTCCCGTGATTTAGGACCACAACCAGCTGTTGATTCGGACAAAAACAAGGTCATTCTGAGTATTTTTGAGGGGGAGGCAAACAATTTTTTGGGTGATAGTGATTGAGAAAAGTGTGATTAATACTGATATGTGATTTACGGGACCCAGATTTAAAGAAAAACAGAGAAATGAGCAGATTTAGTTTGGGCCTCCTATCTTGCCAATGCCCCGTGCCTGACCGTCCCTGTGTGGTGCCACCGTCACCCGTTACCGAGTTTACCGCGGTGAACTGTCCTATTGTTAGTGTGTCCCTGGTTTTATGACACAGGAATATACCCCTGAAATTCTTTAGCTCATCATATGGGTCTGGATCACTCAATTCAAAATGGCGACATGGCCATTTCTTAAAATCCACGTGCGACCTGGAGTCTAAACAACATGACAGACAGCTTTAAATCTTTACATGAACATATCTTATATTTGACAAGCCACATTGAGAAAAATAAGCGACAGAGACATGCGACATTGCCATTTTTTAATTCAACTTGCGACATCGGGACCCCCCCCCCCCACACACACACACACCACATCCAGAGCCCCATCACTACTCCAAACATTGAACACCATTGTAAATGAACATCACAGTAGTGCAGACAGAAGAGGGATAGTTCTGGCCCAATCGCCTCCACTGAAGTGACTTGACTTTCAATTTTAACCAATCTCAAGGTCAAGCTGGTACCTTTCACAGTGCCTTTTACTGTCAAACAAGGACTCACAACCCTTCATACAATTTCCATCAGCACTCTGAAAATAGCCCTTTCCAACTCTTTACCACAGTACCCCCCCCCCCCCAGCCTATTCTAAGTCTAACCGATCACAAACCACGCATGTGAATGGAGAGTGTGAGAGGAGCTCTTCACAGTGGAGGGGACATATGAACGGGCGCTGGTTCTGGCGTCAAAAGGTTCCGCTCAGTTCATTAAGCCGGGTATTGACGGTTTTGGCGGGAACCAGCGCTGAGCGGTGTCAAAGCCGTCTGCTCGGGGAAGCAGACGACAGCTTTGTTTGTCCGCCATCAAACTTTTTCCTTCCTGTTTTTTACATTCTCTCTCTGATGACTGGTGGCTGCAACTTCATGCTTGATTAATACCAAGTTGTTGATGTCTTATTCCACACTGTGACTGGGGAGTCACAGTCACAGTTGATGTACATTTTACATCGCGTCTTGGCAACATTCATTTTTCTTGCAACATAGGGGCCTAGGGGGAATGTGGGTTGTACCGCGCATGTGTGTTATATCGCGCACTTTCACTGAAAAACCTATAAATGAGTTAAGTTTGCCCTAATTGATAAAATTCAAAAGGGAGTGCATGCAGCAATAGGGGCTGTCCATAAATGATGTTTCACTTTTTCATGGTATTTTTTAGGATCCCCCACCCCCCTGTCACACTAACCTTTCTGATTTAAACATGAAAATAAGGCCTGTTAAGTTTTCAGGCAGTGTTACACTTTTCAAACCACCCACCCACCCCCTTGTGCGTGACATCATTCATGGTCCCCTAACTGGGACAACCTGATAACACATATAAATGGGTTCAGAGATGGCTGAAGGTAACCTCAGCCATCTCTGAACCCATTTATATGTGTTGATGAAAGTATGATGAATCTGTTCTAGTGTATTTCCATCAATGTGTTCTTGTCGTCTCCCTCCTGTCTCCTGCCCTAATTACACCCCACTTCCTCCCCTTTACACCAGTCTCTGTCAACACAGGCTTTGTTTCTGTGATAATTACCCCTTTTATCACCCACGTCTCCGCCAAAACCCCTCCGTAAAGTCTACACACACTGGCAGTGCTATTTGTATAGCGCTGGCAGATATCGTTGGGTTCTGCAGTACGTTTTGTAGTGCACTATTGTGGGGCTCTCATATCAGGTTCCGATGACACATGTCAAATTTAAAAAACAACAATGTTACGTGTTTCTGTCAATTGTTATTCTCAATGTCGCATGTCATATTTGAGAAATGTCCATGTCCCTTGTCACTAAGGTTTTAAAGCTTTTTGTCATATCATTTACGGTCCATGAGGCATGTAGATTTTAAGAGACGGCCATGTTGCCATGTCAAATTTAGTAGTCCAGAGCCATTATTGTTACATCTGTAGAATAAAGGATACTGCATCTTCATTGACAGATCGACAAAAGCATATTTTGGAAGGCATAATTGGTTGAGACTAAGTACAATACACCATAAGGGAATTGTTGACTGTTGAGGGAATCTATAATTCAGAGAAACCTCCAAGCCAAAACTGAAGCAATTGCACTCTAATTTGCTAGAAAACTTTGTATCATATAGGCAATGAGGCACTTAGTAGTATTTGCTCTATGAATATTTCTTTGATTTGTTGTGCTTGAAAAATGACTGTGTCTCCAATAAAACTATTGTACCTTTGTCATAGTGGAAGAAATACCAGGTGTATTATATACAGGCTGCACTGCCTCCCCTCTCCAGGTATTCTACAGAGACAACTCCCCCCCTCCCGCTCTATTACCCGGACGGGGTTCTCGGGTGGGGCTTCTGCTCCTGAAAAGAATATAGGGCCCCAGTAGCCCCTGCGGATCATAAAAGGTGACAATAGGGGGTCCCAGCACTGACCAAGTGATTCTTTGGGTTCAATTCACGGTTGGGTTCACTAAGGGGCCTTCCATTAAGTACGTATGCACCAAAGGGGGTGTGGGGGGTCTTAAATTTGTGAAAATTTGCGTACATACTAAATGGAAGGCCTCTGAGGGATGTGGTACAGCAAAAATGATTTTGAGGTTGTGATCCCCTGCTGTTTGTTCACCCTGTCACCTTCATCTCACAAATACAATCACCAAAGACAGAATTCTTCCTAACTTGTTTTTGCCGTGAAAACGGCCCTGCCTGTCGGTACAACATATAACATCCATCACTCACTCACCCACTCACCCCTCTGTATCAGTCGATACTCCTCCCTTTGTTTAGACAGGAGCCCCCCTCTACACTGTCTCCCAATTAGGCCCATCATAACATCTTAGGGCTGGTCCTCAGAGTAAGATCAATAGATGAGAAGAAACCAGATCTAGGACCAGGCCTGTTGGAGTGCATCACGACATACCGCAGCACGCACATGCGCACACGCACCAGGAGGGGGTGCCAGGTACTAGACTGTAGTTATGTCCAAGTCTGCTAGGTACTCAAACTAGGACTGTTAACCAACAACCATTTTAGGTGGGAATTCCACCCTGCATCTCAACATGATTTGAGACTGCTGGTTTATGGCAGGTAGGACCATAAACCAGCCAGCAGGCCAAGCACCATCAAAGGGGTTCCCCATGCCATTTATAGAGGGTTTGTAAAAGAATTCCTCACAGATTTTAGGTGGCCAGTAGTAGCCATGGGCTCTTGTGGGTGTAAGGACCTATTATGCAAGAGGTATCTAGGTCATAAAAGGACTAACCAGCTACTCGGACATGCTGGTTGGTAAAGGCCCTATTACACCACACAACTATGAGCCATGATAGCGGAGCAATATGATGATATTACCAAAAGTTCACATGCAGGAGTATATGATTGTTTGAAATTGACAACTTGGAGTGTTTTGCATATGTATAACAAAGAAATTTGTCTCTAATATGGGTGATTTCTCTGCGATATGTCATGTAGTAAATTATCACCCACACAGCTGACGAATGATGCCTATTGAGGGCAGGTCGTACTGCCAGACCATATGTACCGCATGTCGTTTTCACTATTTTAATCATATTTAGATCATTGGATTGGGTGAAAAGATAAAGAAGAACCTTAGGGGTCGTCCTCGGGTGGCTGCATGACCCATGGGGATTGTACAAACCTTGGGCTTTGACATTGGTGTGTACCAATCCCTTATTGGTCATACAGCCATCCTTGGACGCCCCCTGTGGTTCTTCTTTTTGTAATACCACCTGAGTGGTACTAGTGATATTTAGTGATTCTTTGTTATCAGAAGTGGCTCAACAGATTTCATAAAGAGTGGGGGAATGCTTATGTAGAAGTTTGAAAACTTGAGGTGCCTGGTCACATTCATCAGCCGGTGGTGTAAAATAATTCATGCCATCAGAATACATTCATACCAATATGGTCAATGGCCTTTTATTTTCAGCTTTTCCAATCGATTCATAAAGTGTTAGAAACATTATACTATTACCCATGTGTAACGTCCTATCATACATAGACCTCTCGTCCAACCAATCGGCACCCTAGACCCTGATATGGCTTCTATCTGTTTAAGGTCGTATTCCACATGCCGAAAGTGCACCACTGTTAATTCACCTATGTACTTTCATCAGTGCCGATGTATTATCAGCAGCATTAACGATAATATTCACCAACATGTTGGTAATTATTTCCTGCCGATTTTGGACTGACTGTCGATAACACATTTTTGGCCACATATTACTCACATTTGGCCACCGAAATTGCGCCAAAAGTAAGGGCTGCCAGTTTAGAATGTTACCATGGTGAGGGTCATTATCGGCGGCCCACACTTTTGGTATGTGGAATATGGCCTTTACGCTGGAATATGAAATGTATATATTCAGTAAGGATTCGATTTTAGGTAAACAGTCTCAGACCATCTGCTGTGGGAAGAGGCAGGTGGTCGGCCTATCACAGCATGAAGGCCGATAAGGAAAACAGAAAGTGAATTGCCTTCAATGTTATTCACGTTTCATATATTTTAAGTTTTCTATGGTTGCAGGTGGAATGTATGTACGCTATATATAACCACAGTGTTACGGTCCCGATGTTGAGTTTTTAACTGAAATATACTGTAACCCAATTCAACACATTCTCAAAAAGGCTTTGGAATTCAATACACCAGCAAGTTATTGCAATCGCATAGCTATTTATGGTTAATTTTTCAACAGTAGCATATAGATCACCATAGTGTTTGTGCCATATGTGAATTCATCTTTACATTGAGAACTATGAATGGCATGCATGATACAATGAGTAAACCATTCCATACAGACAGTTAAAGATGGGACTCATCAATAGCGGTGATGTTACAACCATACCTGCATGTATTTCACCTAGAATAGACTGTCCAACAGAATTGAAAAAAAATGAAACAGACGCATGAAGCAAAAATCAGATCATGGTTAATTTATAATGACTTAACATTAACAGTAGCACAACCATCATCATAGTGTATGTGAAATATACGAATTCATTCTTACATTAAGACCTATGGTACAGTGAGGAAACCATTCCATACTGTACTACAAACAGACACGGAGGGGAATCATCAAGGGCTTTACTGTTAGATGCATACTAGAATTTTACCTGGAATAGACTGTCCAACAAACTAAAAACAGACTAGAAGCAAAAACAGGGAAGCTAAAAGAAGACTCCCCCATCAGTTGCTGTGCCTCTGTGTTTTCTTCACAGTGTTGACTTGTGGTACCAGGCAGCAAGCGCTGTCCCCTGACAAGGAAACCTGAACCCAGGGCCACACAGTGCTCTGGTATAGAGCGGCTTATGTGTGTAGTGTGCAGGGCAGCGGGGAGTGCGGCGGGTAGTGTACCGCAGGGATAAGGTTACTCTGGACTGCTGTAGGACAGTTTGTACAGTGTGTACAGCCGTCATACTGCTGCTTACACAGTTTAAAGGTGCCTCTACATACCTGCTTTGCAAAAGTGTATTGTTAATGTATTGTATCTGGAGGATATGCATGGCCATCCAAGGGGGGTTCCAGACAGTCCCAACCCCCCTCGCCTTTTGGTGGATCCACAAACTACAAAAAGAGTAGAAAATGCTGTGCATGTTTGCACAAATGTACACTGTTTTAGTACTCAGCCTATATAATATTATGCTGACCCCCGACCTCCTTTTGTATATCCTCTATCCACCCCTGGTGTGCAGATTTCCAGATATATGGAATTCCGGATAGCCTCTGCATCCGCAATGCATTTATTAGAAAGCACCTTTAGATTGTTTTTGTCATGAAATTGTTCATATTCCTTTGTGATATAATAGACAAACATTGAATCAAAAATATGTATTCCTAGATTTGTCCTCAGCCTGGCCTAAATATGATGATTATTGTTGGAGTTTAATGCTTGCTCAGCAATTTTTCAGCTATATCAGGACTACTCACGTTTGTGTTTGTGCCTGAAGGAATCTATGGGGGTGGAAATGATTGCAAGGTAAGGTGGTGTAACAGGCACAGTCCAATCTTGAACCCAAGTCCCCCACATGTAAGTCGAGCCCGTTGACCACTACGCCACCCCACCCTCTCCTGGACAAAATATCTGATCATGTTTTTAGTGTAAAACAGAAGTTATCATAGGATGAGAGAAGTTGTACATAGCTCTTTAATGAAAATAAAGGAAGCATGACATTGCACAATAAAAAGATGCTGAATAACTTTCTCATGAAACCGGTGTTGCAACCCATAAAAGTGCTTGCCAGTAAATTAGAACCAATCCTGGACACATATATAGAGTAGAAACGTTGCAGCCAAAAAACTGGTCAGGGGGAGGGAAAGAGAAGCGCTTCTGATGTGTATTGACTTGGGCAAAGAGAATTACGATAGCGCGTTCTGAGGGATGTGGGGGCTCACCCTGTGGTGGGGGCTGGGGTCAATGCCCTCCACGTATTGACGCCTGGTCACAGCTTTTATCACCAGCTTCAGTGTAGGGCGATGTAACTAGGGGCAACATATTCTGACAGGTGGTTGGGGAAAGTGTTGACAGTGGCATGTTGACAGCAGTGAAGTGACAGTGGTATGTTGACAGTACATATTGACAGCAGCTGTTGACAGTGGTAAGTTGTCAGAAGCTGTTGACAGTGACAGGTTGACAGAGCCAGGTTGACACTGATGTGTTGACAGTGGTGCATTGACAGGAGAGAGTTAATGGTGACAGTTGACAGCGAAATGTTGCTGCCAGTGAACTTTAATATATTATAGTGGTAACACTGCAGCCCAAAAACAGGTCAGAGGGAGGGAAAGAGAAGCGCTTCTGATGGTTATTGACTCGGGCAAAGAGAATTACGATAGCGCGTTCTGAGGGATGTGGGGGCTTACCCTGTGGTGTGGGCTGGGGTCGATGCCCTCCACATATTGACGCCTGGTCACAGCTTTTATCGCCAGCTTCAGTGTAGGGCGATGTAACTAGGGGCAACATGCTCTGACAGGTGGTTACTGACAGTGTTGAAAGTGGCATTTTGACAGCAGCTATTGACAGTGATAGGTTGACAGCAGCAGGTTGACGGTGGTAGTTGACAGTGAAAAGTTTCTTCAAGTGAACTAGAACAAGTCCTGGACACATACAGTGTCAACATATTGATGCGTGGTAACTGCTTTTATCGGCAGCCTCAAAACATGCTCTGACATGTGGTTACTAACAGTGTTGACAGTGGCATGTTGACAGCAGCGAAGTGACAGTGGCATGTTGAGAGTGCATATTGACAGCAGCTGTTGACAGTGGTATGTTGTCAGAAGCTGTTGACAGTGATAGGTTCACAGAGGCTGTTGACACTGACAGGTTGACAGAGGTTCTTGACAATGATGTTCTTGTTCATGGAAGTGAGTTGACAGTGGTAGTTGACAGTAAAATGGTATATAGTGGAAACATTGCAGCCCAAACAGGTCAGAGGGAGGGAAAGAGAAGTACTTCTGATGTGTATTGACTTGGGCAAAGAGAATTACGATAGCGCAATCTGAGGGATGTGGGGGCTCACCCTGTGGTGGGGGCTGGGATCGATGCCCTCCACATATTGACGTCTCGTCACAGCTTTTATCGCCAGCTTCACCGTAGGGCAACTGTTACTAGGGGCAACATATTCTGACAGGTGGTTACTTACAGTGTTGACAGTGGCATGTTGACAGCAACTGTTGACAGTGATGAGTTGACAGCAGTTGGTTGACGGTGGTAGTTGACAGTGAAATGTTGCTTAAAGTGACCTAGAACGAGTCCTGGACACATACAGTGTCAACATATTGACACCTGGTCACTGCTTTTATCGGCAGCTTCAAAACATGCTCTGACATGTGGTTACTGAAAGTGTTGACAGTGGCACATTGACAGTGGCATTGTGACAGCAGTGGGTTGGCAGTGACATTTTGACAGCAGCAGAGTGACAGTGGTATGTTGTCAGAAGCTGTTGACAGTGATAGGTTAACAGAGGTTCTTGGCAATGGTGTGTTGATGGAAGCGAGTTGATGGTGGTAGTTGACAGTAAAATGTTATATAGTGGAAACATTGCAGCCCCAAAAACAGGTCACAGGAGGTAGAGAGAAGCGCTTCTGATGGTTATTGACTTGGGCAAAGAGAATTACGATAGCGCGTTTTGAGGGATGTGGGGGCTCAGCCTGTGGTGGGGGCCGGGGTCGATGCCCTCCACATATTGACGCCTGGTCACAGCTTTTATCGCCAGCTTCAGCGTAGGGCAATGTAACGAGGGACAACATACTCTGACAGGTGGTTGGTGACGGTGTTGACAGTGGCATAGTGACAGCAGCTGTTGCCATGATAGGTTGACAGCAGCTATCGACAGTGGTATGGTGACAGCAGCAGGTTGACAGTGGCATGTTGGCAGAAGCTGTTGACAGTGATAGGTTGACAGATGCAGGTTGACAGTGATGTGTTTACAGTGGTGTGTTGACAGAAATTGGGTCGACGGTGATAGTTGACAGTGAAATGTTGCCGCAAGTGGACCAGAACAAGTCCTGGACACATACAGTAGAAACATTGCAGCCCTAAAAGTGGTCAGGGGGGCAAGAGAGAAGTGCTTCTGATGAATATATTGACCTGAGCAAGAGAATAATATCTGCATCATATGTAGGAAATATATGGATATCTAGGCTTAAACATGCCCCTCCGAAGGATCAGATCTCAGCCTTAACTTAAATTACTCTTGGGGTTTATCCTGATCTTTGCAACTCAAGAAATAATCTGAGCCTAGCTTAAGGTAAGATTAATCCAGGATTGATCTTATTCTTTGCAACCAGCCACTAAGCTTGGTCTTACAGTATGCCACCTGCATTCAGCCCCATTCTGCCCATCTGTATTCTTCCCTTCTATTAATCTCTATTTCCTCCCTGTTATAGCTTTCCCTTTTCCCTTTCCCCTTCCTTATTCCCCCTGCTGCCTGTCGATCCACCTCCCCCCATCACCCCCTCTTCCTATCCGGCCAATCTCAGATCGATTTACTAAATCCACTCTCCTGTGGCGCCACCTGTGGCGGGCGGGGTAAACGGATCACTTACCCGTTACCACGCCCCGGCTACACCCGACCCATTACAACGGCCCTAACTCCCCCAATCCCCACCAGGGGGCACCCTGACCTGTTTACCCACGTGACCACGGCTGGCGTCACGTGGTGGTCATGTGACCATGATGGGTCATGTGATCAGTTGGTAGTGACGTCAGACGTCAGACTTCGTTAGGTGGGGTGGGAGGAAGGAGCAGTCTCAGTGGTGGATCCAAGGGGGGTCCAGGAGGTCCTAAGCCCCCACCCCCCGCCTTTTGGTGCACCCCAAACTAAAAAAAGAGGGGAAAAGAGGAAAATGTCACTGGTGTGCGTGAGAATGCGCATAGTTTAGTACTTAGCCTATATGCTGACCCCCGCCCCATCCGTCAGAAATCCTGTTTCTGCCCCTGAATCTGAACAATACTTCCCTTATTGCTGATACCGTTTGATAGCAAGACCTAAAATTTGGTGTAATTTTGTGTAATCTCACAAGGCCTCTACAAATGGATGCATGACTCTGGGGCTGGTCCATCAAGCATGTAGATGTCAAAACTGCCCAGGTTATCAAACCAACATATCCTTTATAGAATAGCTTAAAGACAATCGCTCCATTATAGTTCTAATGTTGAGATTCTCTTTAAACTTTGGGAAATGGGAGATTAGGGTCTGCAAATACCAGAAATGATGAAAAAATAGGGGGTCACCATGCTAACTTTTGAATAAAATGCATCACAAAATGTGATCAATTACTCAAAATTCAGTATTTTCATGAACTTACACTATATTTACATATTTTCTAAAAACAGTGACAAAATACACCAAATATATTCTTAATATTCTTAGATATAAAGCCAAGATGTGAATCTTAAAAGTGTATCCATAAGTCCGCAAAAATCAGGAAGTAAAGAAATTTGAGAAACTTTTAATTATTAAAATATTGTCGTAAAAACATATTTTTTTTCATAAAAGTAGTAATAACAAAAATTTCAAAGTTGAAAATTTCTTGAAATTCCTACATTTCATTGGGGTAAGTGTTAGCTATCATTTGATGGGAAAAAAATAGGGGGTCACCGATTTAACTTTTTCAGGAAACTTGATTTTTTACTTCATGATTTTAGACAGAATTTTGGAGATTTTTGGAAAATGTATGAATTGTAATTTATGCTCATATGATATTTCTAAGACTTATGGAACCTACCACCACTTAATCACATGTATCTTTCTCTTGACTAATCAATTCTATATAGATAGGATGCAGAGGAATCCTGCCACATCAGCTTCAAGAAGGGCCTATTTTAGGCCAAAAAAGAGGGTTTGGTCGAAAATAATACTTTTATTACAAATAAATTCATAATAAATTAACAATCAGGAATTTCTTAAATCTGAATAAATATATGAGTTGATAACGTTTTGGACTACATTTTTGTCACTTACTGTATGACAATTGGATGGCAAGCAAGAGAGCTATGAGCAGAAACGCATTTTCCCTCCATAGGCTTCTATAGTTAAGCATTATCACCTTGGTCATGGTCCACTGCACACCCATACAGCCAGGCTGCGCAGTGTCCCTGCGCATTAACAAATGGCGCGATTGCCCTTAAGACTCGTAAGGTAACACTAGGTTTGGAGGCATCTTGAACACCCACCCAAATGGCTGTCACTTATGTTCCGATCAATCGGAGGCGATGTTTCCAAGCCCAACTCGAAGGTCCCTAGTATAGGCAAACAATTTGTGCTTTCTCTTCATAATAAGGGTACATGCATTTATATAATGACATTATCAAAACTAGATATGTAGTTTTCCTTTGAAATGAAAACTAAGGTTTTGTCCGATCCAAGATATTCAGGACAATGGCTATAGGCAGGATGGTCTTCAAATATCTAAAGCAGCCATTGTCCAGAGTGCGAATATAGACCTTCAGCATTCTATTGTCGAAATAAGGAAATCAAAGATGTCATTAGATCCTTTGAAGTTCAAAGTGCCTTTGTTTCTCTTGGCTTTTATTTTATAAACTGCCTTCATTGGCACATTTTGGTGGTGGTCGTGATTTGAAGATGCGCAGGCTTTGTTGTTTATAACAGACCTATCAATCAGGAAATATCAATTCCAAACTCGATCCCCTCCTAACCTATTCCATTCAGTAGTTCAGATTCCACCCAGAGAGAGGTCACCCCAAACTTTTGAATCGTTTCATAAATCCTATTCCGGCACACAATGGGACAATCTGAAGTGGGACTCCTCGTTCACGCCAAAATCAAAGTCGTCTGCGGCTTTGTGAAAGTCCTTTCGACTGAAAAGCATTTCAGAAAATCCCCTTCACCCGGGCCGGTTATCAAACCCCCGACAGACTAAATGCCATGACGGATCGGTCGCCACAAGCCCTTTAAGACACGGGATAAATTGAAATGGTATGGGACTATTTCTTGTGGCGGATCTAGATCTGGCCCCGGGAACTACTTGTTTGTGAAGCAGGATGTAGTAATCTATTGGCAGCAGCTGGCTATGATTTGTCCTTTGGGGAAAATCCTCGGGGATTTTTTAAGCGCGTTTATCAGGTAGCCCGGATGTAATGGCCGCCATTTTGGACCGTTTCCTAACTCCGAGACATCTGACGGGAACCCTCGAGAATAGGCCTGGTTGGGGGGTTTGGATAGGGGGGTCCCAAAGTTGTGTGTCAAATTTTTAAAATGCCAATGTCATGTGTCTCTGTCACTTATTTATCCCAATGTCTCATGTCATATTTGAGAAATACCTATGTCGCATTTCATGCGTTTGATGTCCTGTCATGTTGTTAAGCCCCATGTCGCATGTTGAATTTAAGAATTGCTACTGTCACAGTGTTGGTTTTATTGGTCCACCCCCATTCTGGGAGATGGGATATAGGAGAATTATGACCAAAGGGTTTTTTGGGCTTGAACTAAGCCTGCTCCGTTTATATAGATCCCAAGGGGCCCTGTGGTCTGTGCAGATCGTAGGGGGCCTCAATAGTTCTGACGTAGGGGAGATTAGGACTGTGGCCGGACCAGTGGGTAAAGCGGGGGTACATTGATTGTCAGGGTTATGGGTTCGATTCTAAGCAGGGATTATATGGAATTTTGTGTCGGTTTTGACGTTTCCGCCTCTACCGAGGCACTGGTAGTTTAAAGCAACCCACAACCAATGTTGCCAGAATAGTGACAAAATCATGTAAGTTCCAATAGCAGTTCAATTACATTCCCTGGTTCCAATTAAAGTATGTGGTAAAATATAAGCTGTGAAATCTAACTTAGAACCTTGTTAAAATAGCTTTTGTTCATCATTCTTAATGTGGATCCACACAACTTCTTCCTTTTTTACAGCAAAATATGATGGCATCACCATCTTAAGATTTCCACCATGAACCATTAGGTGCTTTTTTCTCATGATTTGGTCCCCTAAGTTTTCCAGTAAATCAATACCTTTTGATTTCTTCACAAGTTGATTTATTTTACCCTTATAGATGTTATAGGAACAAGTTTCAATTGTAAAGTGTCATTAGAATGAGATGTTGCCACAATCCAACTAGTGTGAGTGTAGCATAGGATCAGGCCCCACCCCTGAAATGTTCATGACACCATAGTCAATCATGTACATTTCACTAAACTCATTGTCCGCCTAGTGTACATTGCACTCAACCCAGGGCCAGCCCATCATTGGGAGGGGTAGTTACATGTATCAATCCACTTGAGTCTACATTTTTCTTTAGTAGAGCCTGATTATAATGCTTCATTCACTTTGAAAGTCTTTGCTGGGAAAATGAAGTTGCCCATCTCTCTAACTGCTTCAGGGCTAATGATGCCCACCTATTCCCCTCACACTGTTCTTCTCTCCATATCACATGAAATAACCCGAAGGTTAATCTGCCTTCGGTATCTGTGCATATGAGATATATTTCTGAACTGCAACTCATTGAGTTCAAGTTCACACTACAGGTGACATAGGGTTAGGACTTCCAGTCCCCAGCCCTCCTTGCCCTATAGCTAGTCTCGTGATTGATGGTGGTTTGGCCGACCAGGCCCTGACACATTGTCTCTCATTCCTAGCCCAACCTTGATCCATCCCGGCTAACATCGAGTTGACATGGGATCCCCTGTATACAGGAATGGGACATTGAGGGATCCATGGAATAGGAAGTCCTCCATTGCTGTTATTGTCCACTTGAAGGTTTATGATATTGAGTTGATAACTGCAGAAGGGTAGATTCAGGATTTCCAAAAGGGGGAAGTCAGCATATAGGCTAAGTACTTAAATGAAGTGTTTTGGTATGTGTGTGTGTGTGGTATTTCCCCATCTTTTTGTATTTTAGTAATTTTGAGATATGATGTAGTGTGTTTATGGACTTCAAGTTATTGAGTTCAGGTGCACACTACAGGGGACATAGGGGTAAGACCAGAAGTCCCCAGCCCCCCTTGCCCTAGTCGTGTGAGTGATGGTGGTTTGGCCGACCCTGCCCTGACACATCGTCTCTCATTCCAGACCGACCTTGATCCGTCCCGGCTAACAGTGAGTTGACATGAGATCCTTTGTATACAGGACTGGGACATTGAGGGATCTGTAAAATAGTGAGGTCTTCCATTTCTGCTATTGTCCACTCAAAGGTATATAATATTGAGTTGACTGCATAGCGGAAGATCCAGCATTTCCAAAAGGGGGAAGACAGCATGATATATAGGCTAAGTACTTAAATGGCACTTTGAAAAATGAGCAAGTTTGTTTATGAACTTGAAGTCATTGAGCTCAAGTATACACTTACAAGGGACATAGAGGTAGGACCAGAAGTCCCCAGCCGCCCCTTGCCCCAGGTGTGTGACTGATGTTGGTTTGGTCGAAGTCAGCATAGTATATAGGTTAAGTACTTCAAATGGCATGCATTGACATGTGCGTGTGTGGCATTTCCCTTTCTTTTTGTAGTTATTTTGAGATATGATTTATTTATGTATCACACTACAGGGGACATAGGGGTAAGACCAGAAGTCCCCAGCCCCCCCGCCCTGTAGCTAGTCATGTAAGTGAGGGTGGTTTGGCCGACCCCGCCCTGATACGTAGTCTCTCATTCCAGACCCACTTTGATCTGTCCTGGCTAACAGCGACTTGACATGGGATCCCCCGTATACAGGACCAGGACATTTAGGGATCCATGAAATAGAAAGTCCGTCATTTCTGGTATTGTCCACTTGAAGTTATGTAATATTGAGTTGGCTGCACAGGGGTATACCCAGGATTTCCAAAAAGTCAGCATGATATATAGGCTAAGTATACTTAAATGACAAGTATTGGTATGTGCATATGCGGCATTTCCCCATCTTTTTGTAGTTTAGTAATTTTAAGATATGATTTAGTTTGTTTATGAAAGTCATTGAATTCAAGTACACATCTACAGGGGCATAGGGGTAGGACCAGAAGCCCCCAGCCCCATTCCTGCCCCAGGTGTGTGAGTGATGGTGGTTTGGTCGACCCTGCCCCGACATGTCGTCCCTCATTCCGGGCCCACCTTGATCCGTCCCGGCTAACAGTGAGTTGACATGGGATTCTCTGTATACAGTAGCTGGACATTAAGGTATGCCTGAAATAGGAAGACCTCCACTTCTGTTATTGTCCACTCAAAGGTTATTATTGAGTTGGTTGACTGCACGAGGGCAGATCCAGGATTTCTGAAAGGGGGAAGTCAGCATAGAATCTACAGGCTAAGTACTTAGGCCTAAATAGAGTGAATTGGTATGTTGACATACGTTGTTTGTTTGGTTTGAACGATCAGACCCAGTGGTTTTGGAGCA
Source organism: Lepidonotus clava (assembly GCA_936440205.1). Taxonomy (NCBI): domain Eukaryota; kingdom Metazoa; phylum Annelida; class Polychaeta; order Phyllodocida; family Polynoidae; genus Lepidonotus; species Lepidonotus clava. The sequence continues at coordinate 53,687,727 of OW387140.1, forward strand.
CTGGGTTATTTCACCCTTGCTCCTGGATGATCGAATCTATGAGGAGGTAGAGACCATACCCCTACACTTTTACTGAGGCAGGTGTTCCTCAATGTGACTGGTCCCATAGACAGGGCCACATACAGCATTTCCCCCTCAATCTTACAAACAATTCTTCCTTGTATATAAACTCTAATGCATTGGTTGAAAGATATTGATAAACATCGTTCCATCGATGCAAATACTTATTACTTAGAATATCTCCAACTACAATCAAGAAATATCCCCAACTATGATGTGATTTTGATAGGAAATCCTATTTGGGTCTAAATTTAATGGATTAATTCAAGGATTATACCGTATGGTTTCACTCCGTCCAAAGAAATCCTATTTGGAATATGTGATAGCCTGATTCCCTGCAATATGAATCGTTTCATAATAACAGTAATTTTGTGATTCTGCACACTAGAATTAATGATGCAACTCTATATGGAACATTTAATAAAGTCATAGGCAGTTTTTTCATTCTGTGCACAGAAAGAGATTATTAAACTTGAGATTTTTAGATTGCTTATCATATTGGATATCATTTTAATCGTCCAAGTGATTTCCATGTTTTATGCTTTTGTAGGATATTGCACTGTCGGATTACTAATAAATCCACCCCTCAATAGAATAAAACTAGAACAGCCTAAGAACCTGACTAAGGAGACGCGGATCATTATGTCTGAAGGAGAGGAGCCTGGATTAATAAATTAACCGCAGAGAAAGAAGCGGCCTCCGCCATTACCCCGCGACACCCTCCTCTCCGCCCGGTAATTAACCGAACGTGTGAACCACTAAACTGAGCCAATGTCTTGAGAAAGAGAAAAATGGTTTCTGGAAAAGAGCGAAAGAAGTAGGGAAAATAAAAATGAATGGGAATGGAATGAGAGATGTGGTTTCACACGTTCTGCTGATTACTGGTGGGCGAGTGGTTAATGGGTGGGGCAGGCGGGGAACCAGCTTCAGGGGGGAGGGGTGATGGGTTGGGGGGACAGTGGTGAGAGTGTAAAAGGGGGATGGGGGAGTGAAATAATAAGTAGTCTGGCTCAAAGATAGAAATATGCATAAGATATGTTCATGTTCCATAGACTGCTCCCTACACAAACATCTCTCTCGTTTCATATGTAGTAGATTTTGACCTAAAAATTTGGTAGGGGGGCTGTGGTGGGAGGGACAGAGGGAAATGATAGGGTGAGCAAGTAAACAGCAAGACTTGCCATTTTAAACAACAATGACATCCATCGATATATTCAGGAATTAGGAAGAATATCTCGTTCATATGGGCTATACCCATAAGTGATTTTGCCTGAGTTGGCTAACAGATGGGTGCTGAAATCGGCCAATTCTAAGGGTAGAATGGGACAATTTTATTGGCAATTCAGATCAAGCATGCACATTCCAATGTACCATTCTAACAGGTGACGTTAAAAATCTGCTGATTTTAGTGCTGACCAGTTGGCCGACTCATGCAAGGGCTTTATGGGGCTTTACAGGGGCTTTACAGGTTGCATGTTCCAAACAAAAAATTCTCTCTCATTTTAAATCTGGCAGTTCTCGATCTGAAATCTTTCCTAGATCAAAAATCAAGAACAGAGTAGGTATAGTTAAGGAGTATATGTTTTGCAATGGTAATTACCTGTTGATAACAAGATGGTAGTCACGGTAAATCCATGTATGTGAAATAATCATATATGCAGAAGAGATGTAAATTATACTTATTAGGCACAGTGATATTGTGGTGCCATTGCAGGTATATCAGCAGTCTTACAATCATATTGTTGTACTGTGATAGGTATACCAGTTTGTCGGACAGTGTTATTTTCCCTCAAGGCCATACAGGTTTAGTAGTTAAGAGTTTAACGATACCATATCAGACTCGGGTGCTTACCTTTCTTTTATTATTTATCTCGCTATAAGGTGATAAAGAATCATACAAACAGAATCAGTGGTCTACAATTGAAATGACATCGATACACTACAATAATGTTTTCAAAATTATGGAGAGTATTGGGGGCTGAGGTATAAAAAGTCCCTAACAAACCCTGAAGGGAGTGTCAGCACCCCTCACAAGACCCCAGTATCAGCCTTTTGGCGGCCCTTTGGGCCCTGCCCTTAGGCTGATATCAGGGTCAAGTCTCGGGGTGCTAACCCACCTTTTATCACCCACACAGCTGGCGAGCTGTGCGTATTGGGGACTTGGTGTATTGCCAGGCCATACATACCGCTCTGCATTATCATTTGTTTTATCATATTTTGAGTAATGCTTGGGTGATAAAATAAAGAAGAACCTTGGGGGTTGTCCTCGGGTGGCTGTATGACCCATGGGGATCGTACAAACCTCGGGCTTGTACAGCCACCCTCGGACACCCCCCGCGGTTCTTATTATTATAGTACCCCCTTCATGGTTGGTTATAATATTATTATGTATGTATTGTGGTACTGTCATAGACATACCAGTGGTCATATGTGACTTTAGAGTACTGAGATGGGTATACCAGTAGTGATATAGTAATGGATATACCAGTAGTCAAACAGTGAAATTGTCCTACTGTGATAGGTAAACCAGTGTGGAGAAAGTTATGTTGGAGTCTTGTGATAGGTATACCCGTATCCAGTTATATTCTGGTACTGTAATGGGTAAACCAGTAGACAGACAACGATATTCTGGTCCTGTGATAGCTATACCAGTAGTCAGACAGCGTACTGGCCAATCGTAGGGCGGCCGGGCAGGGTGTCCCACCCCCAGTGATTGGGCGTCCCACAGTCACAGAAATTAGAACAAATCGGACCCCATGGAGGCCGGACAATCAGGCAAGGTTCACCCGAGCCCTCAGAGTCGCTTATTATTCATGGGAATTGTATTCGGGGCAAATCCAATCGGCACGGCATTGTCATCAGGGCGCGCGCGACTGAGCGGTGTGCCGGGGAAAAAGACGAAAGGAATCCTGGGAAATCTGTTGTGGCTGTCCTCTGCAATTTTCGTCTCCTTAGTTTTTGTGGCCAACCCAGTTTCAAAGCCATATAATACAACAAACTAAAGAAAATATGTGAAAGGAAAAAGATTGGAATGATAGAATATGTTTTATTTTGTTATTGCAGACAAGCTATCCGGTTGTATTCTATCCCTCCCTTTGAAATTGGTGCAATGTGGCATCCCAGAATTGTATCTGAGCTATAAAACAGCCCATATTTATGGTCCTATAGATATAGGCAATAGGAACCTCCCATACATCTAGCAATACTGAGAGTGGAGAAGAGTGTAAGGATACGTTTACGTCTGGAAGTGTTTTTCTCTATAAAGCCTCATTTGCCATGGCCAATTTTTCACTGCGATTTTTCACTGCGATCTTAAAATCGCAAGCATGACTAAATACTAAATTTGACTAAATAATCACATAACCTTATACATTGATAGGTCCTTTGTAGACCACAAAGATATTTTCTAAGAGTGATAATTCTAAGTGAGACACACTTTTAAGCAACGTTACCTAACAATGTTATGTAATTAAACAAGGGCCAGGTTGTAACTATGGGCATAAGTAGGTGATGATATAGGAATATTTCATTTAATGAGCCTACCAAATTTACATTTGAAAACACCATGAATAGAAAGAATGGGATCCAAGGAAGTTTAAAATAGTTGAAAGGATGAACTGGAAAATTGTGAAGGCGCCACACCTCTATCACTAAGTAAAAGTAAAAATACTTGTATACTTATAATTCTAATTCATTTGGTTTAGTTTAGAAAGAAATCCACACTGGGGGAAAGAGAGGCATATCTTTACTCAAGGAGAACCTTAACAGATGATATTTAGGTTAAGAGGAATAGAGACCCGTGGACCTATAGATCTGATCAGCAAGAAACAGTGTTCTTTTTGTTGTGATAGTTAAGAGTTCAGGCTTAATATTATAATTGTTATTTCATATGAAGTGTTTTACATTAAGAGGACAGATATTGTCATTACACTTTGAATGTGCAACTTGCAGGCCTGCCAACATTTCAGCGGTCCTAATAAGGACAAATGTCAAAAGTGATCACGAAAATTTTCCCCAAAATAAGGACAGCATTATATATACTTAGATACGTATTTTTGATCTTATATTTGGCATGATAAATGTAATAAAATAACAAATCACATAGAATTGTGTAGAAACCTGTTTTCTTAAGAAATTCAATACGCTGTAACTGACCTGATAAGAACATTTTCACACCTGGTAAAGACAATAAGGACACGGGTAAAAAATAAGGACTGTCCTTATCAAATCAGGACAGTTGGCAGCCCAGAAGTTGTAAGCAGGAGGAGAAAATGGTCATGGTAAAAAAGAAGGAGGACATATGTATTTGGAAACAGTAAAAGGAAAGATGAGAATGCATTGAAGGTCTTCTATACTTTTTGTGCTACTGGTATGAACTTGTATACATATAATGTTCGTTATAAAGGGTATAGACCTATAGACCAAGATACACAAGTTCTCAGAATGGTAGTGGCAAATATATATACTGTGTGAGTGTGTTGATGTGTTATGTAGGTTATAAGGGACAAAGACCCATAGACCAAGATACAAGCTCCCAGTATTGGAAGGTCAATCCTCATAGTATGTGTAGATATGCCCATATCCAGCCCAAGACTAGCCTTATTACCCATACTCTTGTTACCAGGCCCAAATTGCTGCTGTAGGTATTTATTTTCTGCGGTCACTGCCCGCCCGCTGACCGCCCCTCTCCCCGACCGACCGCTGGTACCCAGCCTCTTGTGAATAACTCGCAGCTACCAGTGCCCACTTGCCACCAAATAACCAATCACGTGACCAAATGGCTGCCCACTGCCCGGATGTTACCAGTTCCACATTGGCCCACCAGGGCGGAGCCACCGGAGCGCGCGGGTCGGGGTTGATTGGACGTGATAGAGTAAGGGAACGACTGGGAACGATTTGTCTGCGAATCGCCCTGTTCTCCTGCCTCGTACCATTACCTCTCTGCCTGCCATCCCTTCTGCACCCCCTGGACTCTATTCTGAGACTCCATTACTTCCTCTTCTGTCCTTCTACCCCAATGGCTTCTGTCTTTCCTTTGTTTGTTACTTCTGTCTCTATAGACGTTGTGCAGATTGCTCAGAAAGGGGCTGGGCGCAATATTGGTGATCATTTTGAAATTATATTATTATTCCACATTCTCAAAAACATCCAAATAGTATATTTTTACCAAATTGAACCAAAGTTGTCACAAAAAGTCATAATAAGCAATAGATTCATCTAATAGCCATGTAGTTATCATAAACACAAGGTGATCTCCAAGATGTGGCCATGTGACCACGTCTGCACAATGTCTATTATTGTCAAAATTCTGACTATCCCATCCTTTCGGTCCAACTCCCATTGTATATTTCACACTTTCATAATGTTTTTATCCATTAATATTTCCACATCTCTTCCTTTACTGCTTTCCTTTGTATATTCCCTGCCCCATTCTACAAACATACTTCTTTAGCAACGTATCGCTAATTTACTATATTCTCTATTTGCTTCTTTGGATAAATCGCTTCCTACATGCCATATTCAAACTTTGTGTCTTTTTCTACTGTCTATTTCACTTTATCCTTCCTTCCACCTGAAATATTCCCCATCGTCCATGCCTCTCTCCTGGCACTCAATTCCTCCAGTATCCTTTATATTGCTAAACGTTCCCCTTCCTGGCTTTCTTTATGTCAGTCTATCTGTTGTCATCCATTTTTATTCTATGCCTATTCCCCACCACACCCCACACCCTCCACAGACCATTATGGGTCTGGACCACTAAATTTGACATGACAACACAGCCGTTTCTTTAAATCAAGATGCAAAACAGGGGTTGAACAACATGACAGACAAGGCTTTAAACCTTAGTGACATATGATATGGACATTCCTTAAATTGACTATGCGACATTGAGAGACACCTGACATTGCCGTTTTTTTAAAATTTGACATGTGACATCAGTGGGGGGTTTCATAAGAAGCTCCGTAACTTGGGGAATTTTATGTGAGCTTACGGGAGTTTGAAACTCTCGTACGCATCCGTTTCATAAGAAAACTCCAGTAAATTGACCCCAAACTCCCATACTTTGGCCCAAAACTCTGTAAATCGAACCAAAACTCCTGCAAATCCAACCAAACTCGCGTTAGCAAAAACAAAACTCACATACCTACAATGACAGGAAAATGTGATCATAAGTTATGAAGCGCAAAAGTCATGGAAGTTTGTTATGAAACAGACCGCAGGACCCCCCATCCAGAGCCCCACCATTCTGTATCTGCCCCCCCCCCCTCCCCTTCCCCTCCCAATAACCCCCTCCCATGTGAATGGGTCTCATTCAGGCTCCATTCAGACCCCACCAGCCCCGCCCTATCTCCAGGACCCGGATATTGGTCTGTAATGTATTTCCTCTCTATACAGCTAGTCTATATCTTCATGGCCACTTTTGAATAAGGTCGTTTCTACTTGATATATGGAAGGATATGGTATATGTTTCCCTGCAAAATATATTCCTACGCAGAATATTTTTTGTTGGGAGTAGATTTCTCAGTTTTGACCTAATACAATTTTGGACCAAGATTTGTTGAAAAAAGAAGTTTTCATTATAGTGTATTTAGCAAGATTATTTACTACTTGCTAGTAACAGGATGTATAATCGTCTTCCAGTGGCCAGTTTGACAATGACATTTTGTTGTTACAATAACTTTAAGATAATTTTAAGATCATTTTCGTAAGAACGATAGTTATTGTTATTAAGATATTTCTACTAATTTTGTTTTATCTTTGTTTCTACTGGATTAAATTATTGATATATGAAGGGGCAAAATAAGATTATTTCCTGTAAAAATAACAGCTCATTAACAGCATTCTAAATGTTTTTTTGAGTGTCATATGCTCAAAGTAACAATGAAAGCTTTTATTGTTTTGCTTATTTCGTTATTATGATCTGTATTGTGCATCAGGCCACAGGAGTGTGGGTGTCTTATCTGTATTCTTCTATATAAGACCTTTATAGCCCACAAGTCACACAGAGTACAATAAAAGCTCCTGGTTTAGGGACTCCCCTCCCCTGAGAACCATCATAAGTCAGAGGCACCATGGCCTAGGGGGCGATTAAATTGTGGCCGGGCTGATTTCATTACGGTCCCTGTGGGCGAGGCATATCGCATCACGGGCTGATCCCCCGTGTGCCCGCAGGGTACAATACTGACATCTATTGCAGCGAGTTAAACCAGGCGCCCGGAGAGGGTTAGTCAGTCAGCTGGCAACTGGGCGGATGGTCCGCAGATTTGAAGTTTTATTTGACATCTGTAGAAAATAGATAGTATGGGAAAGGCTGCCTGGTTTGTGAACTGCAGTAGTTCAGTACTATCTACTGAATGAACAAAAACAATATTGCAGAGGGATTAGGACCCTATGATTCTGGTGTGGAAGGTGGCTTCTGCAGAATGTGGATAATGTAGGAAAGGCTGCCTGGCTTTTGACCCTGTGCTGTTGTGGTTCAGTGCCATCTACTGCAAGAACAAGGCAAACATTGTGGAAGTATTAGTGGCCTGCTATCTCTGTGTTGAAGGTGGAGACATACGCAGGGTAGCAGCATTATGTTATAGATCTGGTCAGCAAGTTCATTTGGTGTTACTTTTCTTGTGACATAGAAATAATTAAGAGTTCTGGCTAGACATCACAAATGTTATTTTATATGAAGCGTCGTACATTAACAGGTCACATAATTTTATAGTCATTACAATTTAAATGTGCCATTAGAATTGCATTTTGTTGAGTTTATGAGAACACATTAGGAAAAGACAAACTAACAGGAAATTCATGGGCTGATGAGCAGTGCGAATTGGGTGCAGGTTGTATTGTCAGGCCGTATGTACTGCTCATCATTCTGTCAACATATTTTGGCTATTGATTGGGTGATAAAATAAAGAAGAACCTTTGGGGTTGTCCTCGGGTGGCTGTACAACCCATGGGGATTGTATGAACCTTGGGCTTTGCCCTTGGTACGTGATGGACCCCTGTGGGTTGTAGGGCCACCCCAGGATGGCCCCCTTATTGTAATATGTGTTGGACACCCTTACAAGTAGGGTCAGGTGACCCCATGACCCTAAATCCCCATACCCACTAGGCAACCTTTACACAGTTTGCAAACAGATCGGTGCTAAATCAGCAGATTTTTAGGGCCGCCTGTAAGTATAGTATAGGAAAGTGCATATTTGATCTGAATTGGTACTAAAATTGGCCGATTTTACCCCAAGAATCGGCCCATGTTATTGCCGATCAGTTGGCTGACTTGGTCAAAACTGCTAGTTGGTATGGGGCCAAATACTGCCCAGCGGTATACCGATTCTCACCTCAACATGACAAGTAGTCCGCCTGTTATTCATACATCATCTCACCACTCCCTGGACACTGAGCAATTTCTGGACGTCCGAATATTGCATTGACCGCCCCCTCTTTCCGTATCAATAAAGCCCCCCCCCCCCTCTGCCCCCCCCCCTCTGCCCCTGCAACCCTACAGCGGTGCAGCGGTGGCTGAAGTCGCGTCAATAGTGAATCTATTGCAGAATAGGCAGAATCTTGTGCACTGACTTGATTGTGGTTTGTATGCGCGACATTTTAGTATTAATGTTGCCCAGATTAATTTCACAATTCACGCAACATTGTTACATGCTATATTTACACCAGCTTAGAAACAATGCCATGCATTTTTGTGTTACAACGTATAAAAGACATTCTTGACCCTATCGAACATGCAACATGTTAGTAGTATATGGAAATGGGAATGTATAGATACATAAATACAAAGCCACGCATTTTTCGGTTACAACAAATTACATTCTTGATACTTCTTATACATGCGGCATTTTAGAGGTACAAGGAATGGGAATTTAAAGATGATCGCATCGTTTACATATGATCCACTTCGTACGACACAATTTGTGGCTATATAAGTATTATATCAAATGAGAATTTGTACCTTGTAGGATATATATTGTTTATCTTATACAGGCAACGTTGAGAATAAACGACATGGCATATATAGCAGGTTCATGGCACTGCCATATACGACTGGCGTATTGCGAAAGCTGACTGCGTGTAGTTCCCGCTTATAATGTGATTACATTATCCGCAGAACGAGACTTTTAAGAATAGGAGGGGGTAGTTTGCTTGGTGATGTCTATTTATTGCATACGCAAATCTAGAGCGCTGGTCTCTTTGGACTGACATATCGTTGGATTCATACTAAAGCATTTGATCTATACATGTAGTTTGCATGTTTACCTATATCATGCGTGTGTTAAGTAATGGCTTTTATTCTGGATCAATTTTAGACTTTTACAAACTGTCCTTAAGGACAATGGCGCCATTATAGAAGTCACATTGAGAATTGTTTCAAACTTTACACAGTGAAAGGTCTACCCATATAGATACCAAAAATGCAAAAAAAATGATAGGTCACCGTGGAAACTTTTTGGCTGGACGAGTTTATTTATATGGTAATTATTCAAAAATTGACTTGCAAAATAAATTTTGAAATTTGATTTTATTTGCTAATTATTTTGATAGAAATGAAATAACAACCAGACAAATGTTTTTGATAAATGTGTTCATGTTTTCTCAATTGAAAAATAAAAACATTTGTAAAATTTTATAACGTAATATTTGTTTTTAACTAAAAATTATATCAAATGAAATAGTTCAAAAATATAAAAATTCAAAAATAAAGTTTCACACAAAAAAATTGAACATTGAAAATTGCTCTGAAAGTTAATATGGCATGCATATGGATGTAGGCTATCATATCCAGCCAAAAAAACAGGGGGTCACCGTACTAATTTGGCTAGCAGAGATGGATATCCATTTAAAAACCTAAAAATAGCCTAAAATAACTATTTATTTGTTTTTTTATAAAATCACTGAAATCTTTATATTAAAAGTATTTTGAGAATTCTATGTTATTCCTGAGACCCTTCCAATAATTTGGATGCATTATATGCCTTTATACACCCTATATTAAAAGAGTGACAGAAGAAAATGTAATTTATGTTACCAATATCATTTTTAGGCAATTGGAAAGTTTTCTCAAAATTAGTCATGTTTCCCCATTTCTCCCTTGAAAACTATATATTTCAGCCTATTTCCTATACCATTTATGAATTCTACATATATTATTGAGTCTTTTTGCAAAATATGAATTAGATTGAGGAACTTTCATTTTTTGGATATCTGGAAAATGGCGCCATTGTCCTTAAGCACACAAACCATGCAAGTTAGCGATCAGGCCAGACATGACATATTGATCCCTGAAAGCTAGAGGGAGAAAATACTTGCTATAAACTGTTGAAACAGATGCATTTGATTGTAGAAGTACAATGGATAGATAACTTATTGTATGAATATATATAAATTTATGCAGGCACAGATCTGGATGTCCAATATATGTATTATATGCATCATTTGATTGTATAAGGTCAGGGGATGAATACTTGGCAGAAGCAGATCCAGATGGGGGCCCTGGGGGTCCTGATCCCCACTTTTGGTGCACCGCAAAACTTTAAAAGGATCCTGCCCCCCTTCTTTGTGTGCACCCCTAAACTACAAAAAGAGGGGAAAATGTCACTCGCATATGCACAAATGCACGCTGTTTTAGTACTTAGCCTTTCAAAAATCCTGTATCCACCCCTGATACCTTACATGTATTAAACAGTCAGTCCCAGATCTGAATTTAAGCCCAACCGTAGCCTACTGGATACAAACTATTGCTTATCACGGTTCATAAGGATACCAGCGAAATATAAAGTTACCTGTGTGCCCACTTTGAAGTCATGCCAGTGCTGCAAACCCAAAAGGGGCCCCGGCCCATTTGTATGTAGATTCAACTCATTCAAAAGTATTGACCCTGTCATAGCACATTGCTTGAAGTTCAAAAACTTCAAAATATTGTAGCTACACAAACATGTGTAAGTCTGAATGTTGCATACAGCGTTTTCATCGATAGTGGCAACTCTTATGAGAATCCATGCAAACCACTACAACGCTTCATCTCCTTTGCCATTTTCGTGACGTCATTGCAATTTGTTTACATTTTGAAAAAGGCTGAAAGAGACACACTGTTGTCTTTTTCTGTATCTGGTAGCACGGACTCTCGTAGGGAATGCCACTATCGATGACGCTCACAAAACGCGCTAAAGTCATAAATCTTTCCTTTGTACTTTCGTTGAAAAACATGATAGATGTTAGGAAGTCTGCATATGAGCACCCTATTTGAGACGGAACCTTTCCAAGCAGCAGCCACCCTTAATTGGTTCAATATGGGGGATATTCGAAGCAGATTTGGACTCATGGTTAGAACCGCCATTCCATTTTATCTGCCGCTTTTAAAGGATGGCGAGTCACAAAGCATTTGACGGCCCATAAATTGGCCTTCTAGTTCAGATGTCACGATAGTCTGGTGGTCGGAATGATGGCAAGGCGCCTGGCCTGTAGGGGGCCAGGCAGGGGAGGGGGATTGGTGTTGCATGTGTAGATTATATTCATGACTGAGCTTTTTCTAGTTTGCCTTTTGAATATAGCTGCTGGACATATATATGTTCGTTAAGTTTTATTACATTGGTTGACATGTTTTTAGCTTTTTATTTCCCACTACACTTGCGCTGGTGGTAATATCGACACCATAGCGGATATATATTTCATATATTGCCCCCTCACCAGCATGCAGTATAACCATGAAAAACTTCCTGCTGTGTTGAAGATGGATATTGAAGATTTTCTTACAAAAAAGGGGAATACAAAATAAAGAGCAGGCTTTAGGAGTATATTGGACAGGTGGCCACAGGCTTCGACTGCAGCCTTCCTGGAGCTTTGCGGGGAATATCACTTGTCCAATATTCCCCTAGCAGGTGTTTGTATTGTGACACCCAATTGATCGGCATACCCCCTGTCACTATAACAAATGGAATTTCCCACTTGTATAACCAGTTTGAAAGTAAGTGCATTCCAACCCATAATGAGGGAAATCAAAAGAAATTGAATCTAAACTAATCTCAGAATGTCAAAGGTCCGCCAGCTACCAGCCAACCTGCGACGTAACAGAAACGTTCTGCAACCATACTTTTTTAGTTAGTTTGTTACTTACTAAGATGGCTCACAACAATGATATTATTGATGGTGAGGTTGAAACCTCATCAATCAGAATGTTATTATAGCATTATTTTTGGTGAGGTTAGGACAAAACCAAAACAGAACGTTATAAGAACATTCTGTGTAGGTTGAGGAATATAACCAGAATGTTACAATAACCTCGCAGTGCAATGTCACAGCAGTATGTTACAGCAACATTATTGGGAGCCATCAAAATAATGTAATAATGTAATTCTAGGCAATGGGCGATGGGTGATGGAATCACTGGCAAAATTTCTGGTAAAGTCACTGGTGAATTATCAAACTTGCTTGATATTACACTTGCATGGCGATGATGACAGCCATCCTCCCAGTCACACGTCGCCCGGCAACAGTAAAATTGCCTAGTGGGTATGGGGCTTAAGATTTGAACATACTGAGTCAAATTGTTTCCCTAAAGAAGCTAAATTGCTTTAAAGGGAGCCAAAAGCAATGTTGTGCTAAAATATGACAAAATTTTGCAAACTTAAATAACTATAGAAATACATTCCAAGAGCCTAACCTTAGCTGGTGATACTGTTTAAACAAAGAAAACTAACTTGAATTTGAATTGAATTCCATAAAACTCCCATCTTTCCCGTCTGTAGACAGCAATGTTTGTAAACAAACCTATTTTGGTGGGTCACCAAAATTGGCCAGGGACATGTTTTATTGTATTTTAATGAAGTTAAACACTGTTTTCACAGTCTATACTTTATTATGGGCCTTGGTTATGGTCATAGAATGTATTTCAATAGTTAATACATTTTGATAAATTTTGGAGCAATATTGGTTTTGGCTCCATTTAACTGCTAAACTCCTTACTGCTTTACCCGTCAAATTTGAGTCATAAAGTATGAATGCAAAGATTACCTTTTCTTTTCAGGTGAGCCGAGTTCCTTCTCCCCTAAACCCCAGGTACAGTGAAGGTAATGTGTGCTGTTTGAATACTGAAACTTACATCTTAATAAGAACCATCAGGGGTGGATTCAAGATTTTCAAAAAGGAGTGGGGGGGGGGGGGGTCGGCATAAAGGCTAATTACTAAAACCATTTGCAAACACACATATATATGCAGCATTTCCCCCTCTTTTTGTAGTTTAGGGGTTCACCAAAAAGGGGGTGTCAGAACCCCCGGGCCCCCCCTGGATCCGACTCTAATCATTTTTATAACCAGTTGGTTGAAAACATATACAAACCTATTGACATATCACATCATCACAAATACCAAGATATTAACAACAAACTCATTATGTTGATACAAGCACAATATTATTTGTCAGGTTTGTTATTGCATTTAGCCCAATCGGTTGGACTCCCATAATATTGAGTTTTTATTGCACTTCAGGATTACCATAACTATTGTCCCGACCATAATATCATATTGAGATAATATAATGGACAACACAACAAAATAGTTCAATTCAATTCAATTCATTTCTATTATCATGTTTTTTCAAGACATTCATCAAAACTGGAATCGACCCAGCAATGGAATGATTGCCGCTTATCCCCAGCAGCATAAAGTGATGAAAAAAGGTGCACGCCGGGCACCGACCATGTGATAATTTAGTGAGGATGATATCAATAAATGAGTCTCATAAAACATGTTAACGACCCCGGGAGGGATGCGAGGGTGTGTTATCGAGCCGCAACGTAAAGCGTGTTATCACGTAACCTGAGTCGTGAATTAACCTCTCGCTGCCTTCATTCAATACCACCTTTCATGGTTCTACAGGAACCGGACTGCCTCAATCATTGTGGAGAAGTATATCAATATGAGTACCAAAGCCCCGGGGGGGGCACTCACTCTTTGAAGGTAGATACCAACTGCGAAACTACAGCCCCCCCTTTTGGGGGATGGGAATAATCTGACAGCCCCCCCTTTTCAGGCTCTGTCAGGGACAGCCCCCCTTTTTTTGGGATGGATTACTCTGACAGCCCCCCTTTTTCAGGCTATGTCAGGAATGGCCCCTCCAAAAAAGCATTTTGTTGACAAATTTTGTGGCCATCATTTGATTTTGGGACTCAATAATTTGTTTAAGAAGCAATATGAAGTTACTGAATGGCATGCAATAACCTTTTAATATAGTATAATGGATAATACTCCCCTTGATTATTTGACAGCCCCCCTTTTTTAGCCAAATTGGCGATTCACAGCTACAGCCCCCGGAGGTTCCGACCGCAGTTGGTACCCATTTCCGGACCGAGTGCCCCCCCCGGGACCAAAGCATTGACTCGTCTAATAGAACCGCCAACCAGTAGGGTACTGACTCACACACTTGTGAACCTGACTCCCTAATAAGGAAGGCAGGGGCAGATACAGGATATCAAAAAAAAAAAAAGGTGGGGGGGCACTCCGCATAGGGGGAAAGTACTAAAACATTGCACATTTGCAAGTGCATGTGCGACATTTTTTTCATTGTGTGAAGTTAAAAACTCCATCAAAAAACAGGACCCCTGGAACCCCCCTGGACCCCTCCCTGCAGCTGGATTGTGCATAATTATATTCTCCATTCACTTAAATTATATTTCCAACTGGCTAAAAGAAAGGGAGTGGACACAAAAATAATGATCTCTTCCAGGGATATACTGGTGTAGTCATTTGATATCAATACTCGGGAAGCTCAGACAAGCCCGATTTATTTTCCATTCAATATAACCCAACCAGTTTCTAAACTGCCCATCCCTTTCAGGCATCATCCTATTTATCCCCTCCCAGTCAGCTTGTGATGTAACAGAAACGTTCTGTGACCATACTTTTTTTTAGTCAGTTTGTTACTTACTAAGATACTGTTATTACTACGAATAACAATTACATTATTGATGGTGAGGTTGAAACCTCACCAAATCAAAATGTTATCATAACATTTTATGTTGGTGAGGCTAGGACAAAACCAAAACAGAATGTTATAAGAACATTCTATTTTGGTTGAAGAACATAATTTTGAATGTTACAAATAATGTCACAGTACAACGTCACATCAGTACGTTGCAGCGACATAATTGGGAATCATCAAAGAATGTAACAAGAACCAAAGACAGAACCAACCAGAAGTTTGATACAATGTTATAGTAACGTCGCATCCTTGGCTAGGCTCTTCCTTACCATTATCTGTCTTCTGACCCACCTCCATCCCCCACAGTCGTTCCTCCCCCTCCGGGAGCCACCTCCCCCCAGACACACACCCCCACCCTCCCCCAGAAGCCGGTCCTGAGTTGTCGTAGATAATAAGTCTCACGGTTGGCCGCCCTCCCCCCGTTTATCGCCCGCTGTTTCCCGCCTCGCCGCCTCCAAATGTCGTCTGCCCGGCCTCTGTCGCTGGGTCCCGGCCCGCGTCACCAGCAATAAAGGCCATGTGGGGCACCAGCGAAAACCGAACATTCTCGCTGGGACTCGGCGTGTGTCAGTAGTAATAACGACTGCAAGCCCGGAACCAGCAGAATGTAAAATGTGCATACTGGCTATGTTAATTCTAAGATTTTATCAATTCTTATCATTTATTAATAAGCAATCAAATTTCCTTAAACGAAAATCAGTCAATTGTTTGTCTTAGTAAATTTAAAATAAAATGTAGGATGTATCCTTATGGGGGTGGACCACTAAATTCGACACAGGGACACAGCCGTTTCATAAATTTGACATGCGACATGGAGCCTTATTGACAGACAGGGTTGACACCTTAGTGACATGCAATATGGACATTTCTTAAATTTGACATGCAACGTTGAGAAAAATAAGTGACAGAGACGTGACATTGCGTTTTTTAAATTTGACATGCAAAATCAGGACCCAGAGCCCCATCCTATTTTGTCATTATAATTGTTTCAAGTGTCATTTGATTAAACATTCTGATGAGAGAATAGTTTGCCTTTAGTTTTTTGAAAGAAGGTTTTATATTTATATATGAGTATCCAGTCACTCAATAATAAATATTGTGTCTCATAATAAACTCACTATATCCAGTATTTAGTATCTACTTTTAAGAGCCATACCCACTAGGCAGTTTTACTGTCGGTGGGCGACAGGCGACTGGGAGAATGGCCATTGTCATCACTGGCGACTGTAATATCACCGATTTTGATATTTACCAATTTCCCTGCCAATTCAGTTGCCCATTGCCAATCACCCAAAAAAGCACACCTTACCCATGGAGAAATGCCCAGTGATCTATTGATAATTCAGTCACCCAGTGATTTTACTGGTGATTCTCCCAGTCGCCTGCCAACATGTTGAATAAATTTATCGCCTACAATAATCATCTCCATGACTTTACTGAGATAAAAATCATATTGCAGGACTTTAAAGTTGTAGCCGCTTACCATATATCCTATTGCACTAATGCGATATGGATGATATCGTAGGGGCCTATGACATGCCTAAGATATGGTTGTATCGCACCCCATACTGCAGCAGATGTTGTGTAGTGGAATACCCCCTTAACAGGGACAGCATATATCACAGTGCCCCTCCCGCCCACTGTACAGTCTCCTATTTCAGACTCTACTGATATGAGATCCTCTGAATAGTTTACCAGACTGGAAATATCAGAATGCATAGAGTAAAAGGGACAATATTAAACAACAACTCACAATGAACAGAGAGTCTAGTGAGGGATCATTGCAAAGAGGTTAACTTAGTTAGCGTGCAGTAGTGTCTTGTCTTGTTAATCAATAACAAAAAGGTTATTCACTTATATACAGACATTTTCCTGTAAATCATTGTGGGTGAAGAAAACATACTGATAAAAGGAACAGTTCACATGGGCAGGGCACAGTAGCAGCTCAAGTGGGCTTCCAAAATAGACAGCCTCAATCTATAGTTCAGATGGGCATCTTAGATGGATACCTCAAAGTGGCGTCTCAAATTGGCAACATCAATTTGCATAATTATGACGCGGGCAGCCAAGATAACCCTGAGGGACAGCCTAGACAACCACCTTAATAGACAAGTCTGATGGACAGCCCAGATGACTACTTAGATGGACAGCTGAAATGAACAGCAAACAGGAAACAGCCTCTACACAGTCATATAGATGGGCAGCAAATGAGGAGAAGACTTTAATAGAAGCACTTGGTGGAGCAGCCAATAAGAGGAGGCCTTTCAGAGTGTTGTAAGGATGAACAGCCAATGAGAAAAGGGCTTCCTGAGAGCCATCTACTACAGGCAGCCAATAGGAAGAAAGCTTTCAGAGAGCCTTTTGAGGCCTTAGGAGCCAGGAGTTAATCAACCGAGCGAAGCCATGGAGCAGTGGAGGAGGAGACTGGGGGTTGTTTGGAGGGTGCTTGGGGGTAGGAGAGGGGACTTGGGGGGCTGGAGAGGCTATAATTGGCACCACTCTTAATTACTCGACTGGCTGGTCACACAAATTGCATTCCGCCCGGCGGCCCGTGTGTTTTGTACTTTGCGCTCTTCACCTTCCTTCCTCCGGCAAAGACCCTGAAGGCTTTGAAGTTGATGGCAGCGAAGGCGTTAGGGGTTGTCGGGAAAGGCGGACAGGAGGAAATGGGTGTGAAGGGTTAAGTTGGCCCTTTGTCGGGTTCACACTTGGTTAGCGAACAGCTTTACGTCTCGTCAATACATCAAAGGCGCGCTGAGATTAGGGCTTCAAGGTGGGTGGTAGGGGGAGGCTGTAGGCTTCTGGAGCCATATGGCTGAGGGAGGTAGGGTTTATATGTATGGGCAAACAACTATAAGGTGCAAACAACCATAAGGTGCACTCACTAAATATAACTAATTTTAAAGTGGGGGAGGGGGTAGGGTAAGTTGGGTGGTTGAGTGGGGTCCTAGAGCCATAGGAGGGAGAGAGGTATGATTATATATGAGCTAAGGTGAACTCACAAACTACATAATAAATAACTCCAAGGTGGGTGGTAGGGGAGTAGGGGGATGAGGAGGTGTTCTAGAGCCATATTGCAGAGGAAGGTAGGATTCTACATGTATGGGTAAACAACCATAAGGTGCACTCACTGAATGTATAGGACTTCAAGGTTGGCAATAGGGGGTCAAAGGATGAGAGTGGTTCTGAGAGCCATATGGCTGAGAGTGGTAGGATTGTACATGTATGGGTAAACAACCATAAGGTGCACTCAGTCACTGAGTATAGTCATCTGATGCATGTCAAATATCTAAGGGATCAGTTTCCTATGAATTGAGAAAATATTCAGCTTGCATTTTTGCAAAGTATCCACAAATTATTTTGAAATCAGAAATTAGCTAATACAAACACTGCAATATAATTCCTGGTTCTACAAGAACTTACATTTTAGGTTTGGCTCAGTTATATAGCACTGGCAGGCAGTTTAATAGGTCTCTGGCTTGAGTTATATCCAAGTTTGTTATTGTATATTACTTCTGGAGAGGTTTACAGCTCACTGAGGGCCAGGAATCTGTCCCATACACATACAGACATCCCAGATTCCTTTGGGAATTAATGAGAGCAATAATAGACGCTTGTCTCACATTTTCCATTGAAATATGCAAGATGCTTCCACATAACTTTATAGTAAACCGTCAATTAAATAAAAGATTAATAAATTAAAAACTTTTTTTTATAGAAAAGATAGTGACTGTACCTCATATACATGTTTAATGACCACATGAATATACATCTTTATAAATATCATTACGTAGAGATGTATAAAATGACAAAAAAGCTCTTATACTATGACTTAATTTAGTATATCTAATATTACTACTGTATCCTTCCAGTACCATATAAGAGCAAGAGACAACTATTCCCTGAACATTCGCTGGGACATAATACAGCTAGATGAGGGGGCGGAGAATTAGCTGCATCAAGAAGCCGCACCATTGACTGAGCCCGCGACCATCAAAAACCCATTACTATAATTCACTTTGAAGTAGACAAAGGGTGCCGGCTGAGGAAATAAGCCGATAGTGAGGCCGTATTAAACCTTAGATAAAGAAGGCAGGATGATGGCTGACTTTTGGGTCCTGCAGCTAGGGCCTGGGTTTGCTATTCTACAAATAGGATAGCAATTTTAATCACAGAGTAGCAGAAAAGAGTGTTTTTTTTCTTTTTAGTATGCTTACTTCATTGATATTAAATCATGAGTTTATTCTGACTATAGTGGGTCAGGGGCCCGATTCATAACAACCTCTCTAGCGACAGAGACTTTTTGTTCCCTTACGGAAACTGTTTAAGAGTTTGAAACTCCTGTTTCATCACAAAACTCCCGTAAATCAACCCAAAACTCCATGCAATCTCAGGAAAGCAAAAACAAAACTCACGTAGCTACGGCATCCAAAAAGGTAGTCATACCTTTATGAAATGGAAAACTCACGTAGGAGTGTGGAGGTTTGTTATGCAATGGGCCACAGGGCAGGCTTGGAGGCTTTACACTGGGGACATACAGAAGGTGACTTTAAGAGGCTGTACTATTTTCTCAGTTCAGCATGATTTCCCAACAATAGAAATTCACTAGCTGCGATAGTGAGACATGAGGCCTATTGATATGAGGGGGGGGGGAGGCTCAGAAATTATTACAGTCAGTTGTACATTGACGTTGCCTACTCCTCTCCCCCATTCCCCTATACTACTCAGGAGCGGTATGCATAGTATTCCTGGGTCGGATACATCTTTTCATATACTACTATAAACCAAATGTATATCTTACCAGGGTCTAAGTACCATTTCCATAGACTACTAATCAATATCTCAGTCAAAAATGATACAAATCTACTATATGGATTAGTAGACGTAATTTATTACGTAACTGCAGTACTTAAAGTCTCTCATAAAACAATCAATATGAAATCAATCGACTAATACAATTTAGAGTACCATTTGGTCCTCCAACGGAAAGAGAAAAATAGTCATTATTATACAATGAAACATTGATTGCTGTTACATATTACATACATTAGGCTATACGTATTGGTCTAAAGTTCTAGGTATGGATTGGTCTAAAGTTCTAGGGAGTTTTAAGAATCGCAGTGACATGACAAAAATGGCAAACTAAACGCAGGGCCTTTCTTGCGTTAGCTCGTAAGGGGAAGGATAATTCTGCCGTGATTTTGGGCGGGCCATTTAGTTGGGTTTTGGATATTCATGCAGAATTGTCTTTGCTAATGGTAAACAACTGGAGCACGATTTGCAAAGTTAGTATTTTCGCTGAAAAACATCAGAAATAGCTTTCATAATAGAGAAACACGGGCACAAGATTTCACAAGGCCTCTCAAAGTTATCTTAAAGCAGAGGCATTACAACGTCGCCTTTGACCAATGGTGGGGGAGTCGGGTATTATACACTGAACAAGAGCAGTCCCCCAGCTCAGCATGTTGGTGCCTGTGGTCGCAAATGGCCTTCTGTTGAGATGTGAATCATTGATGGTGGGTGATAGGGTTTGCCTGTTTATACTTTATAGTAGGTTAGACGGTTGAGGGCGTCATCCCTGTTAAATAGGCTGTTTTGTCACTGAACAGAGAGCTGTAGCCGCACTCTGCATATTTTCTATACGATAATATCATAATTAGCACAAGTCTGTTTGTAAATTGTAGCCCAACTTGAGCTAATGATGTTACCCAGGCCCAAAATAATTAATTGCGTTTAGGTCTCAAATAAATCAGGGTTGATAGGTTGGCATCTTCGTTTAAAATATCTTTTTAACTGAAAATCGTATAATTGATTGAGTGATTATGTCAGTCGCATTTTAATGAATTTTGAATATATTTTCTTTAAAGAACTTGAGGGTCGGCCCAAAATAATAGGGTCTATCTGGAAAGCTGAGTACAACATTTACGTTTTCTTTGTCCTTCTTTCTTTTGTTTGGGGGGGGGGGGGGGGGGGAGGTGGCATATGGTGTAAAACCATAAGCTTAGAATAGCATCGACTCCCACACTTTATTAAATCCTGACCCTGAATAATCATTTGCAGACAAATGTTGAACACTGCTAGACTAGTCTTTAGAACACTGGCTGCCTAATAATCAGTCTCAGAATCAGAATAAGAATCAATGTCTCAATCATCCAGTTTAAAAGAACAAATCCTATTGAATAATATGTCAGTTTCTTACCTAAATAAAACTTGCCAGCAGTGTGAATGCCGCTTTACTGTCACACCATCTTTTTCGACAAACAATGCATTAAGCTTTAAGTCTTCCCTCCTTCTCTGGGAACCAGAGGCTTCAGACACAGCCCACAGACAGGCACCGACTGAAAAAGAGGGAGCTGTCACCCAAAGGATACCCTGCGAATAACCTGCCTTGAAAGAATTCATGGTGGGAAAAATACAGCACAATGATACCCTGCGGATAACGTCCCTTGAAAGCATATTCCATGAGAAACCTTCTTGAATAAGAAAATAATAAAAAAGGGATACCCTTCGAAAAATACACTCTGAAAGAATACACTGTGGATAACGCGCTTCAAAAGGGTACCCAAAGGGAATCGTATATTGAAAAAAGCATTAAGTCTTTCGCAATAAAAAACATGTGTGTATGTTTAAAACAGTGTGATGAATCCATCTTCATACCAGTGGTTCTCATTACGTGCGGGCTCAGACTAACGACTGTCCTTACGTTTAATTAGTTTCCTTTATTGTCTGCAATTGTCTTTGTTTATGACAACGCTACCATTAATGATGGTATAAAGCTTGCCGCTTGCTGCTGTGGTTTCTCAGAGTCAAAGTAATGAGTCTTTCTTTTGATTTCGATAAGAACTAGCTGCGAATTGTGTACAAAGCGATTTATCTATTGGACCATAGTGTTTTTATTTATATCTGCCAGCTTGTTATTGGAGTATCTATGTGGCGGTTCATTGAATGTGAATGAAATTGTTTTTCAGAAATGATTGTCAGGATTCATTGTATAAACAACATGGAAGTGTCATTGTGAAAATGAGTTAGTGTTTTCTAAACAGTTACATTAAGGGCCTTTAATTAATTTAGTATGTGAACATGAAAGAGGGGCACTATCTTAGATGTATCTATGTAGGATACATCTAATCAACAACCAGGTGTATTCATTTACAGGTAGATCTTTTCAGGTAAGATATATAACTTGAAGGCTTACATAGTTTCTTACATAAGTTATTCAGATACCATACTAAGATCCACAACTCCAATTATGACCATATACTTTGTTATTGAACTGAACAATGTGCAATAGTTTCCTATGTAAATTACACCTATGGCCCTGTCACATTTGAAAAGTTGCTACATGTGAGATGTCACCGCTCAGCTACAATCAGCAACTGTGCATGCGCATGGTAGTAGATTCTAGCCTCAAAGCATGTTTTGTCAATGAATGTAATGGGTAGCAAACTAAATAAATATATCTCTCTCTTCTTGTTTTGAATTCATACCTAAATCGGTAACTCATCCCTATTCCTCAATTTCTGGAGGGGCACCTGTTGAGGCTATTTCAGTTTGGCCAATGGGATGCCACACAGTCTGGATCAGAAACTTCTCACATAGGCGACTTTTCATACGTCACAGCCCCTTGCAAAACACTACTACTGGCTATGATGGCTACAGCATATATCTAGAAGTCCATTCATCCCAATGACGCTCTTTCAAATGCTGCACAACATTACTTCTAAAATGAATTGTTTTACTCAAAATTAGCCCAATTGAAAATTTACAATCATTGTGTGTAGTTATCACTAGCCTTGAGATCATATATGTATATCTAACACTAACATCTTAAGCACTGGCTTGTTACGGAATACAGTCCCATAGCCAGGGGGGTTCCTGGGTGTCTGGAACTCCCTTTGATTTCCCAAAATATGAGTAAGATAATATAAGGAAAATTAAGGAAAATAACTGTTGTAGCCCAATTAAATCTATCTGGAACCCCTCACTTTTGGAACCCCCTTAGATTTCAGGGCTGGCTACGCCCCTGGAATATTAATTGATCATCCTCTACCCCGTGTAAGTGTCACATCATCAAGGTTCCACCTCCTGATGTGATTCTGCTACCTCCACCACTAAGCCTCATTAAGTCTCCATATAGCAGACAGGCCCAAAGTTCTCTGTCCTAAAAGTAGCCCGGCCTCCTTGCAGCCCGCCAAGTTTTACACTGGCCCCGGGCTAGTGCCTTTGATTAGAGGCAGCTAGTTGTTTTAGGCTTCAAAGTGTGTGTTAAACCAATCAGGGCCTCGAGTTGGATTAGTCCGATGTAATTAATCGGTTTAGCCCGCGGCACGGCCGGACAGCCACTGGGCGGGTGTAAGGCGTAAACAATGCTTTACGCCAAAACCAGCATCTATCCGCTAAAACATCTATCATGGACTGAGAAATGACACATTTCACAGACTGACGGTTTGATGAATACTAAAAACAAGAATCGATTCCCGTCTTAACATTGGTTCTTTTAACTAGCTTATCGTTGATTAGATAAGGCTAGCAACATCCTTATGATATTAACATGGGGGATTCCTGCATTCCATTGTCTTGATGAAGTCTAGCTATATGACTTTATGGAGGTAGATAAAAAGCGAGTAAATTCTCCACCAGGAAGCCAGAGATGTAAAACTACTGTAACAGAAGCGATGGACTGAAACCATAGCAACTGGGAGAAGAGAATGGCCGTGAAATGACGTCATTCATGACGCTCCTAATGACGTTGCCATGGTGACGTGGGAGATGGGCGTTTAATGGAGTGGCCGCGGTGGTTTATGGGTAAGTGAGGTGAGTGGCGCCGGCTGGTGGCGCGCGGGGGAACCATAAAGTGCTGCAGGAACGCCCCCTGGTGGTAACTCCACCGGAAGTGCCCCCTCCGGGCAGCCATCTTGTCACTCTAGTGCCATCTCGCGCCGATTGACGTTTTTGCCCGGCGGGCGGGCGTTTTACACGGCGTCCGCACTTTAACGCCCGACCACCATCATTGTCTCCTACATCCGCCACCTCTTCTGTCTATCTATCTGTCTGTGTGATCCTCTGCATTCCCCTTCATGTTAGGGGCGGCTCGGAGGGGAGGGGGGGTCCAGGGGGTTCTGACCAGCTCTCTTTTGGTGGACCCTCAAACTACAGAAAGAGGGGTAAGTAAGGGAAATATGTGCAATTGCACGCCACTTTGGTACTTAACCTTTATGCTGCCCCACTCTTTCAAAAATCCTGCACTTTCCCCTGCCTGTGTTACCATATGAAACATACCTTAAGCTTCTGTTATCTTCATTTTATTTACTTTTCTTTACCTTCTTCCTACCTGGACATATCACACCCTTCCACCTCTGCCCAGCTACACATCTCTACTAACATCTCTCTCCCCTTCTCTCTCTTCTCCTCCCTCATCACATTTTCACAAGGTTGTCCTTCTACCTCTGTTCCTGTCTCCCTCCCTCATCTCATTTTCTCAAGGTTGTCCTTCCCACTCCATTCCCGTCTCCTGGCTCCATCTCATTCTGTCAAGGTTGTCCTTCCTCCTCCGTTCCCATCTCCCTCCCTCATCTCATTTTCTAAAGGTTGTACTTTCTCCTCCGTTCCTGTCTCCCAGCCTCATCTCATTCCATCAAATAGTTCTCCTTCCCCTCTTCTCTCCTTTATTTTTCCCCTTAATCTATCCTACTCTCATGGTTGTTCTCTCTGCCCCTTTCTCCTTCCATCCTTCCTTAATTCATTCCTTCCTTCCTTCCTTCCTTCCCTCCTTCAACTCTTCCCTATCATTGTCTGTCCCCTCTTCATTTCCTTCTCCTAGTATTCAGTTAACCTTCCTCTCCTCCCATGCTGGTTTCTTGTCTCTTTCTCCTCTTCTCTCCTTCATCTCTTCTATCGTTCTCTTTTGGTTGTTCTCTCTCTTCCTATGCCTCCTTCCTTAACTCCAATTAATTTACTCTTTTCATAATTTTCTCCCCTCCCTTCATTTCCTTGTTCTATTATTCAGTTACCCTTCCTCACCTCCCATGCTGGTTTCTTGTCTATCTCTCCTCTTCTCTGCTTCATCTCTCCTATCGTTCTCTCTCTTCCTCTGTCTCCTTCCTTCCCTCCAATCGACTCTTTTCATCATTTTTCCCCCTCCCTTCATTTCCTTCTCCTCAGTTACCCTACCTCTCCTCCCATGTTGGTTTCTCTCCCTCTTGCCCTTCCACAGCAATATCACCCCCCTCCCTTCCCCTCACACCCCACTCTCAGGCTATTTACAGACACGCCCCCTTTTACCGTCCCCCCCGCCCCCGGACAGTCAGGGCGGGCTCCTTTAATGCTTCACTACTTTGCCGTCATTAAGAAAATCGCCCTGAGAGTGCCGGGGAGGTGGAGGTGTGTTGGGTGTGTGGGGTGGGGGGAGGTGGTT
Organism: Lepidonotus clava; assembly: GCA_936440205.1. Lineage (NCBI taxonomy): Eukaryota > Metazoa > Annelida > Polychaeta > Phyllodocida > Polynoidae > Lepidonotus > Lepidonotus clava. The sequence goes on from OW387140.1 coordinate 53,713,181, forward strand.
GATGGGGTAATATTAGTGGAGGAAGGGATAGGAGGAGCCAGTGTATTAGAAGAGGGGACAAGGTAAGATGCATATTTTACTGAGGGAACGTCTAAAAGATATATTGATAGAGCGAGGATAGGGCAGATCATCAATTCATAACACACTCCATTGCATACAGCAGAACAAAATTTGTTGAATTGTGATCAAGACCTTCGAATTTTCCTATACCTGCTATTCATGATTATAGTGTCAAACATATATCATGGTCTAGTATCTAGTAGTGTAGCCTTAGCTCAAATAGAAATGATCTTCATATTAATATTTCACTTTTAGGTTGTCTCATTATGGTTCACTTGCACGTTTTCAAAATGTGGTTTTGATTAGTGCCACTTTGCACACACTTTTCCCCTATTTATATAGTTCCCCACCAAACGTTGGGGGAAGAATGGACCCCTGGGCATTGAATAAATCATGTGTTTGCTGTTTGCTGACTGCCCCTCTCCACTGTCCTCAGTCAAAAGGGCTTGATTCGCCATGACCTTTCCAAGGCCATAGGGCCTCAACGCACTATTGTAGTTCGTACCCCGGCCACCTAGGTGGCGCTGTACAGCTACTGGTGCATGCAGATATGTAAACCTGATAAGGCTGCCTGGTGGGTTGGGGGTGGGGGTGGGGGTGGGGGTGGAGGTGGGGTGGAGAAGGTTGTGGTGGAGGAGGTAGAGGAGGTGTACCACCCAGCCAAGGATGCGACTATAATGTTGCAGCAATGTTCTGGTTGGTTCTGTATTTGGTTTTTGTTACGTTCTTTTGATAACTCCCAATTATGTCGCTGCAATGTACTGATGTGATGTTGCACTGTGATGTATATTATTACCACATTCTTGTTATGTTCTTTAACCCAAACAGAATGTCCTTATAATGTTCTGCTTTGATTTCGTCTTAACCTCACCAAAAATAATGTAATAATAGTAACATTCTGATTTAATGAGGTTTCAACCTTACCATCAATTATGTAATTGTTACGTGTCATCTTAGTAAGTAACAAACTGACTGAGTATGGTCACAGAACGTTTCTGTTATGTCGCAAGCTGGAATGGCAGGTACCAAGCTATAGAATGCTCCCCCCTGGAGGCCCCCATTTGTCAGAGGAGAAGGGTTGAGTGGAGGCTGAGGGTGTTCGGAGGGGGTGTGAGCAGCTGATGGATTCACTGATAACACACAGGTTGGGTCCCCGGACCAACACCTGATGGCTCTTCCAACATTTACACTACCTCCTCCAGCCGTGCCCTAGTGGCTGTTCTGACATTTACACTACCTCCCCCTTTGGCCCTTAGCCTCAGCCAGGGTTGTACCCAGGCAAGCAGAGATGTCCGGGGCTGTTACTTAATAGATTTTCACATAACAGTTACATAATTTTAGGTTAGGTTGAAACTTACTAAAAATGAATATTATTATAACATCATATTTTAGTGAAGTTGAGACCTCAATAATAGAGAATGTTATGATAACGTTGTTGTTACATGAAAGAACGTAAGAAGAATGTCGTGATAATGTTACAATGCAACATCACAATGTTGGGTGCCATCAAAATAGAGTAACAAGAACCAAGCAGAGCTAAACAGAGTTAATTAAAACACCAATGATTGTTATGATAACAATATTGCACATAGTATGATAGACTAGGCCCAGACTAAGTCCCAGATATTTAAGTCTTTGGTACTTCCAACATTTATAGGGACCAAGAGCACCCTGCCACACCTAAGTGATATACGTCCGCTCCTCTCACATGAAGTCACCTCTGTGGGTATAGCCTTTTTTCGTTTTGTTAAAAGTTGGTATCCCTACACGTTGTAGGTTAACTGGGTCAAGCCAACATCTAGGAACTCATGCAAACCCAGGATGCTATACTCTAAGCAATGATTATGGAGGAATCTGAAGCGACGGTGGAGTATGGGAGCAAAATATCAAATTCATATGCATAGTGTTATAACACACTTTTTTTTTCAAAAACCTCTTCCTACTTAGAACTTTCAGTTCTTTCTCGATCTGACAAAAGGTCCATATATATATATATATATATATATAGCATCCTCTGTATTCAGGGCCCATCCCCCGTGTGAATGGATGGCACCCCGCGGACCCAGAGTCATCACTCACCATCAGAGTACTGACCACCAAACCCTGAACCTGGATAGGTTATATTAGACACTCCTCAGTTTCCTGCCCCCTCCTGTTACACCCATATGTGTGGGAGTGTGTGTGTATGTGTTTTTCTGTGTGGGAGGAAGTGTGTGTGGGAGAGAATGTGTGTGTTAGCATTTAACTACACAGTTACTAACCTCATAAATTAAGGCCCTCTTTTCCACAAAACAAAAAAGACATACTGAAAAGTAATCTTTTAATTAATGTAACTGAAAGAACAATATGAATTTTCATTTATGGTAAACACGATACGCTTCGACATCTATTGCCTCTTTATGGAGATAGATGTGGTTAATAGAAGTTCATTGCTCACAATGAATAACTAACGCCTGCACCTCTGGGTGCTATTTTTATGGCTATTAGCACATAGCTCTGCTAAATCCCTCTTCACGGTCTATTATCACCGGTCACTCACACCCACTTTACCAGTCCCTCCCACTTTGGTGTGATAGAGAGGAGTGAAATTAGTCTCCTAAATTACCTCATCAGTGACTAATCTAGGACTAATGTATTCCATTTACACTCTAAAATCTGAAGTAGAAACGCCCCCTGTCCAGGTTTCAGGGCCCCTCCAGTCTCACTGTACAGTAGGCAGCCCATATGAAGGATGAACAAAAGCCCTGGGCCTCCTGGTGTAACCCCGTATTGACCATCCAAAACTCTCAGCCCAAAAGGTAAGACTAGGAGTACCAAAGTAAAAAATGGTTTAACTAGCACAAAAACGACCTAACAAAGAAACATGGGTACTTCTTAAAGAGGACACAAGAGAGGCGGGGAACAAATCGATGGAGCGATCTAAAGCATACATGAACAGCAACAATATAAATCATAGTGACATGAAATATGTACAAACCAAGCATGCACAAATCAATTATTATCATTGCCCTGGTTTGCACACATCGTAGCTCAATACATACCTTTGTGCAAACTGAGGCAGATATCAAGTACACCGGAAATGTTCAAGTCACAACACAAACACTGGGATAGGCGTGCACAGAATTACTGCTTACAGAGCAATACAACTATGATTATTCACCTGCTTTTGAGAGGGAAATATAATGGTGAAAGTATAGGGATTGGAATCCTGATACAGAATAAATCTGTTCCTAACATGGGATGTAGTCAATGATCTTCTTGCCATAGTCCTTCGTGCTAATCAAAAGTCAGGATGGGAAGATTTGAGAATTTGAGAATTTGAGAATTTGTAGCATTTTACCAGTCCCTGGGGCGGACCCAGAGTCAATGCACTAGGGGTGGGGGGCAAACCCAGACACCCCTTATACAAATGAAAATTAAAAACATGAGACTTGCACAGAACTTGCAATTTTATTATGCCAAATTTTCTCCACTAGGTTTAGGGGGCGGGGGCAATTGCCCCTTTTGGCGTCATTGATACTGTCCTGACATTTAGAGGACGACAACCTGTCTTAGTTATTCGGGTCCCAGTCACATTTTCCCGCCAAAACAGAGGTCCTGAATGTAGCAGACGACTTCCACACTGACCAGAAGCAGGTCAGGGGTGTCATGGCGGCCGGAAGTGGCGTCTCTTATTACCTCCTCCTGATGAACTCTTCACGTGAGACGCCGCGCTCTGTCCGCGCGTCACGTGACGCCAACCTCCGCCGCTCATTGGCTCTCGCCTTTGTCACGTGACCCGCTGATTGCCCGGATGAGGCGGCCATGTTGAGTGACGTCACGGCGTCTGTGATCCGGGAACTCAGGGGTCGGTAATGACCCGTCTTCTACAACAGGAAACCCCTGTAGCATGCCATGGATCCAGACCTCAAATATTGGGGCTCTTGATAGGGGGGGGGGGGGAGTCGCATGTCAAATTGAAAAAAACAGCAATGTTGACCGGTACCAGCGTCTTGATTTTTCCCTATGTAACATGTCAAATTTAAGAAATACCTATGTCATATGTCACTATGTTTTTAGCCCTCCCTGTCATGTCGTTAAGCCCCCATATGCATGTCACATGCCGAGTTTAAAAAGCGGCCATGTCGCTGTGTCAAATTTAGTGGTCCAGATCCATAATATTATCGACACCACACATCAGACTTTTGTTCTAAAGAAATGGCACCATGGATGTCTTGTACCCTGTTATTAGGAGTAAAATTATATAAATTCACCTGGGTTAAGGGTGGAGATGAAAGAACATTCACTGTCTTTCATTTTATCAATTGTGTGACATGGAATCTATTTGGGTCGTGACAAAATTAATGACGTGGCAACATAATGACAGGAATGTAGGAGCTGTGAGCAAATGTACCGTGATGTATTAGATAAAAGTGTCTGCACCCAATTTAGAAATCTGGCAAAATCATGCAATAAGGATTAACCCAAATACCTTGTGTGCCCATTCCTTTTCAGAGTCATGAACACAAGACTGTGTGCTAACGTGACACACACCATGGAGATAACACGTACAAAGTTTGTAGTTTGTGAGAGGCATGCACCGTATGTCTATAAATCTGTATTTACCCTCGTTAAACCTACAAATATATATAGGTCTCTGTTGTAGAAAGCTCAAACAATGTGTTGTCAGTTCTTTCACCAATGATCAAAGAAGGGGACTTCAGAGTCGAAACAATAAGGGTCCCGTTATTTGCTACCTTTCTTTGCTACAAACGAGTCATGTTTCAAACATTTGAGGATCTTTCTGTACACAGCGCAACGTTTTCTCTTAAGTTTTGCATTCTGAGCTAATTCAGTTTGAAAAAAATATTTTTTTCCACTTTTAGTAGGATCAAATACATCTCTGCCAGTAACATCTATGTCAAACTTGACATAATAAGCTTTAATCAATTCAGAATTAGGTGATAGTTGTGTTAATAGAAGCCAGGGGGAGTTTTTGTCTGGAGACACACTTCCTCCAGGAAGCCCTCAGATTCTAGGCCTTGGTAGGCTTTTACTCACATCACCACTAAGTACAAGCCAAAGGCTTCCCAACACCTGTAGTCTGTCTGTAGTACTCCTTGTACGTTGTCCCTCTCCAGGACTTTGATAAAACACTTTTTAACCCGTCTCTAGGCCCTGATGACAGCCGAGTTATCTTTAGATGACGGCCGGCGTGAGACGACTTGTAAAACATGGTACTGTAGAAGAGATCTGAACACTAATGTTACACCGTTAACGGGCAGGGAGTGTATGTGGATGGGGGTGCGGGGGTTGCGTTAAGACCATAAGTGGGGCTAGATTATTACAGTGTTTTATGTTTAATGGTGCTGGGGAGTGGATGGATGATAAAACGGCGTGTCTTTATCGTATACCTTAAATGCTATTACACAAAGGTAGCTTTACATGAAAGATTCAAACGACACATGAAATGAAATTACCTCCTTAACTTAGCATTATTTTGAATAGATTGTTGTAGAGGCAGATACAGAATGACTGTACAGCTTGAAATACATGATCAAAGTTACTTGTAAGCTATTTCGTAAATATTGGGGAGAGCTAGTCGATTAGATGGCATGCAAGACTTCTGCATGTCTTGATTTCATTCCCTAGGACGTCTGTTGGACTACTTCTCCTAGCTGTGCTTCCCCATAGCTTCAATCATTTGTATTTTCTACAAAGCAAAAATAACTGAACATTATACCTTCTTATTCTGAAACTTTCAGTTCTTTAAAATTCGTACAAAAAGTCCTTTTATATAGCGCTGCCCTCTGTATTCAGGGCCCATCGCCTGGATGGATGGCACCCTGCGGACCCAGAGTCATCACTCACCATCAGAGTACTGACCACCAAACCCTGAACCTGCATAGGGTTAGAACTAGACCTTCAGTCCTGGGATAGTTCTGTGTGTGCGTATGTGTGTGCAAATTTGTGTGCATGTGTGCATGTGGGTGCTTGTGTGCATGTGTGCATGTGGGTGCTGTGTGTGAGTGTGTGTGAGTTTGTGTGTACATGTGTGTTCATGTGTATGTGTACATGTGTGTTCATGTGTGTGTGTGTACATGTATGTTCATGTGGGAGTGCATATGTGTTTGTGAGTGTGTGTATGAATGTGTGTGTGTGCGTGTGTGTGTGTGTGCTTGTGTGTGGAGTGGGGGTGTCCCCACAGCATTTCATCATCTTTCTGCAGCTTAGGTACCAACAAGAAAGGGAATGCAGTGTACAATTTGAGACAAGACAGGTTAGTATTACAAGTATAAATATATATAAAGAACATACGTATCAGGAGATATCTTATGCGTACAATGGTGCATACTTATACAACGAGAGTAGAATATAGACAGAGAGACATATATATGTACCAAACGTCAGACCTGCCATGTTTGGTACATTAAAAAAACATAGGCATAGGTTAAGGAAAGAGAGAGAAGACCAAAACACAAGCTTGGATACGTCTATATATCACAAGCGAGCACAATAATTACAATTACACAACACTTAGTGTAATTAAGGGTTAAGACACATGCTTCCCAACACCTGTATTTGGTCTGTAGTACTCCTTGTACGTTATCCCTCTCCAGGACTTTGATAAAGCCTCTTTTTACACCATCTCTAGCCCCGATGACAGCCGAGTTATCTTTAGAGGACGGCCAGCGTGAGACGACTTGTAAAACATGGTACTGTAGGAGAGCTCTGAACACTGGGCCAACTGAAGACGTCTTGTAAAACCTGTAGGAGAGCTCTGAACACTGTGGCCAGTTGTCAGGCTAACGCTACACCATTAACAGATGGGGAGTGTGTGTTGGGGGGAAAGGGGTGTTAAGACTGTAAGTGGGGCTAGATTATCACAATGTTTTATGTTTAATGGTGCTGGGGAGAGGATGGTCGTGTCTTTATGTTATACCTCAATTGCTATCGCACAAGGATAGCTTTACATGAAAGATTCGAACGGCTCATAAAATGAAGTCCTTTATTTTCTTAGCATGGGTTTGAATAAGACACAGTTGTAAAATCAGAGATGCAATGATTGTAGAACTTGAAATACAAGATCAAAATATTTTCATTCTACTTTTGATTACACGTCAGTTTCAAGCTTCAGAACAATAATTTACAGTGTAAAACTTGTCAATTTTAGTGCCTCCTGTCATCTGCCTCGAGGCAGTACCCCCGAAACCTTTTCATAAATTTACAATGAAGCATATGATTTCAGACAAGACATACCAGAACTATATGCATAAAAAACATACATATTCAGAGATATTGTGTGTGTGTGTAATGGTGCATTCTTAGACAATATTATAAGAGTAGAATATAGAAAAACAGGCCGTCAGCTAAATAGATATAGATATGTACCAAACAACAGATCTACCATGCTTGGTACATTAGTGACATTGTAAAAAGTAGGCCTAGGTTAAGGAAAGAGAGAAGAGACCAAAACACATCCTGGCTAAGTATATATACAGAGAGCACCATAGTGCATAGCCCTGCCTCTTCATAGAGTGGGGGGGGGGGGGGGGAGGGGGTAGAATATCACAAAACAAACACAATGCAACTTCCCAATCATGCGATCAGAAAACTTCTGTTTCTGTCTAACTCTCAACGTACACTCCCCTCCCTCCCCACTCCCCTTCACTTTATTTCCCTCATACTGCTTCCGTTCCATCAGCTGTTACCCATTCCTTCAGAATACTCTCTCCTGAAAGTACCCCCTACCTACTGAATGTTTTGGTACCTTTTGGTCTGCCCCGTGAGAGCAGGTATAGACGGTCTAGGAGTCCAATTGTCATCAACTCTAGATACATGTTCCCCTCAACCTTAATACAACAAGAAAATAGACAAGGGGTCTTCCATTGAGCACGTACTCATGAAGGGTGGGGGGGATTGGAAATTGTTGAAAATGTGCATACGTTCCTGTTTTTATCTGATGCGTACTTTTGCTGAAGGGGGTAGGGGATCTGAGATTTAAAAAAATGTGCATACATACTAAATGGAAGGCCCAAACATTTTCATTCAATGTTTACGTTACGTCACCGCTGCATATATATGGGTTATCACGTTTTCCCCACAGTTTGAAACAGATATAGAGCCTGTGTCCAAGAGAAAAATTGCCAACAACAATCGATATCACAAAGAAGGCAATCGTTGTTGACCAACTGTTAGATCGGTATTGTGCAAAGAGATGAAAAAATACATGTAAATCTAGCTGCTTGTTTCTGGCAGTAAGCAGGTAAAACCAGTGTATTAAGGCCACCAGCGGAGATGACATCACGTGACCAGCCCGCCCAGGCCCGAGGTGTGCGCGCGCCTCAAACCGGAAGGGGAGATCTTTAAGGCTTAATGAAGGCCTTAATAAGTGAAACCTGAATCGGCCGATGGGAGGTGGACAATATCAGAATGTCGGCTTTGAAAGTTCTCAGCAGGAAGCGTCTCAGGTAGAGAATGTTACATAGTGTAGTTTTTTTTATTCTTTTTATTCTTTTTTTATTAATAATACTTTTTATTTCTTTTTTTATTATCAATACTTTTATTACGTATATTACTATGACTGGTGTGTGGGGATCCATGCATGAATATTTATCAAGGGACCCCAGTCCCCAGAACGTCATCTTGACTCAAGACCAGTCTTGGACTAAGATGATCTTGGCCAAGACCGGTCTTGGAGGGAATTCTCAGAAGATTCTAAGACCAGACTTGGCCAAGACAGGATTTCTGGATCTCAAGACCAGGATGAAATAAATGCTAGTGTTAAAGTTAGACTACAGTGACGAGCAGCAGATTTACTAAAGCTGCCATATCCATGTTGCCAGGGTTAGATTGATGATATTCGAACATGTTATATGGCATTTAAAAGCTCTTATTCTTTTGTCTATCTGATGACATGTTAAACTGCATTAATAGTTTTAGATTTGAGAAAATGATCATTAAAATTGTATTTTTTCACTTTTAATTTTTGAACCAAGATTTCTCACTAAAAATCATATCATTTTCATGGGTTTGTAACTTAGCAATATTGTTAATAACATTACTCTGTGGAGAGAACAGTGTCTCAGATTTTGTATTTAGGCCCTAGTTTTGATTTTGTGACAAAAAACAGGAAACTTTTTGTTGTTTTTTTCAACTTCATTTTCCAGATTTCATAAAAATTAAAAATTGATGCGTACAGACTTAATGGAGGGCCCAACCAAAAAGAGACATTTTACCCAAGGAAAAGAGCAATATAATAAAAACACCCCTCCTACTCCCCCCCCTCCCTCTGCCCTGTCTCACCACACCTCTTCTTTGCAAGACCAATTCGCCATGATACTGTGGGGGAGAGAACCTTTTTTCATTTAGAGTCAGTACTGGTTCTGGCTGGATATTTTAAATATTTTAAACACCATTTGTAGGAAAAGACTTGTTCTTTCACTTGGTTTTGCTTATCAAGCCAAATTCTAATGCTAATTAGGATCAAATTTGCTTTGTCTTCCATCAAATTCCAAGACCGCTCCAAGTCAACCCCCACCCATGTCTTGAGTCAAGTTCAGTTTTGTGGGGTATCTCAAGACCGGGTGACATTCTGGGGATGCACTTTTGTGGTCTCAAGACAGAGGGTCAAACTTCAGTCTTGGGTCAAGATCTCAAGACGGACTTGGAGTGTTCTGGGGATTGACTGCAGGTGACCTGCAGTCAATCCCCAGAACGTCGTCTTGACTCAAGACCATTCTTGGGCCAAGACGATCTTGGCCAAGACCGGTCTTGGGGGGAATTCTCAGAAGATTCTAAGACCAGACTTGGCCAAGACAGCTTTTATGTGTCTCAAGACGGGGATGCAATAAGTGCTAACTTTTATGCAGGGGTAGGCTATAGGTATGTCAAAGGTCGATCTTTCTCTTAGCACTAGTTCACTAGTGCAAATCACTAGTGCAAATCACTAGTTGTTTTTTTTAGCTTTATTGTCATAAAACGTCATTACAGTAGGAGAAGATGCATAGATTACATTAAAAATGTACCACAGAAGACATAGACTACCCTACATACAATTTTTATTCAATAGCCTCAACCTATATTAACTAGGGTAATATAATGGTATGTACGTTTTTAGGCTTTGTATCGCACATATTAGGCTAATATTGCGCATTTATCATTCCTAATACCGCACATTATGCATGAAATACAAACTAAATAAGGCCGTCCTTAAACAAAATTCTGTTTCTGGTCCAGCAGGTCATGTAAATAAAGACGAGCTGGGCAGCCAGGATTTATTTTTCTCATTTATTTTTTTATGGGTGGTAAGAGTAAAATGGTAACAATTTTTTTTTGAAAAATGAAAGAAAAAGTTGTCCACATGGCCCTAAAATACCCATCCGACCGGAACAAAATTTTTCTAGGACAGCCTAAAGAAAAAAATAAAGTCTCACAAAAAAAAGGGTTGTTTGTGGGCGTAACGTCCATAGACGCTATGATTTTCAATTAGATCTAAAACCCTTCATGCTTTGCTTGATAAAGTGTAGATAGTCAGTGATGTAATGATATCTCATAAAATTCTACTAAATATAGTTTATAGTACAAATTTTGTCTTTTGATGAAATCTAATTTTACATTTTCACCATGATATTTTGGGGGAGAGAACCTATTTTCATCAGGGATCTAGTACTGGTATTGACTGGAGATTTTAAATATTTCAAATACCATTTTCTTGAACAAGACCTGATCTTTTACGTAGTATTGCTCACCGAACCAAATTCTGATGTTATGTTGGATCAAATTAAGTTTGTATTCTGTCAAATCCCAAGACCGCTCCAAGTCAACCCCCACCCATGTCTTGAGTCAAGTTCAGTTTTGAGGGGTATCTCAAGACCGGGTGATGTTCTGGGGATGCACTTTTGTGGTCTCAAGACGCAGGGTCAAACTTCAGTCTTGCGTCAAGATCTCAAGACTGACTTGGGATGTTCTGGGGATTGAGTGTAGCCTCCCTCTACTTGCCGGCCCGTCTCCAGATCAGGCAGAGGTGCGGCGAGAGGGACCAGACGGGTCACAAGTGAAGCCCAGTGTGGGGCAGACAGAGTGCAATACCAACAGCCCGGAGTTCTATGGGAATTTACGTCAAAGAAAGAATGTGATGTTAAACAATGTTGCAGAAACGTTCTGTTAAGTTCTGCTTTGGCTCTTATTGTGTTTTGATGGCACCCAAAAATGTCTTTATAACCTAACATTGCGACAGTGCACTGTAACATTATTGTGACATTCTATGTTTGATCTTTCAGTTTCACGTAAAAATAACATTATTATAACATTCTGTGTTAGTAAGGTCTCAACTTCACTAAAATGTAATGTTATTGTGACGTTCTCTGGTAAGTCGGGGTTGCCGATTCTTACAACAGAGGAACGTGGGGGTTGTTCGGGTCTCGGGGCGGACGGGGAATCCGGGCCAAGAACCGAGATGTGTTTCTAGAGTCGTGCCTCGCGCACGAGGGGGGGCTGAGCGAATCGATCGGGAATCGGCACTCGATGTCGACGGAGGACTGCGGGGGAGGGAAATTATGGTAGGGGTACGGGTCGGCCGGGGGGCGGTCCACCCCTGAGTTCCGGTCCGCGGGGGCGACGGGCCGACGGTCGCCTATTGTTTGGTAGCGTGGGGCCGAGCATGCCGCGCCCTCGTCCCCGCGGACTTCGCTCCCTCGTTCCGCTCCCCATGTCTTCGTACCATACTACGCCTCGGTTTCCGGTACTACTTCGGGCCTTCGTGCCCTACTCCGTTCCCTCGTTCCTCGTTCTTCGGGCCATCGGGCCCCTTACCCTATGTTTCTACTACCTATCTCGAACTTCGACTGTTTTGTCCTAACTTCGGCTTAATTACTCTGTTCGGCTCATCTTTAGCGGTTGTTTCAGGAAAGAGGACACGTCTGGACACCAGGAGAACTGTTAAAGAACTCTGTTTATTCGGGCCTCACCGCCCCTTTATATACTAGAGAGGTCAGCCCTGATTGGCTGCCTTCGGTCACGTGACCTACAACTGACGTCACTTCCGGTTTATATATTCCGTTTCCGGTTTACATTTCACTTCCGGTTTACATATTTCCGGGTTTCGTTCCATTACGTTTTCGTTATTCGTTCTTTACATATTCGTTATTCGTTCTTTACATATTCGTTATTCGTTCTTTACATATTCGTTATTCGTTCTTTACATATTCGTTCTTTACATCTATTTCGTTCTTCGTTCTTTACATATTCGTTCTTTACATCTATTTCTATTATTACCTTATTTCTATTATTTTAACCTCTATGTATTTTGGCTGAATAGCCGTTCATCACACCCTCCCGCACCTTCTTGAAAGGTGGGAAAACACGTTATACAAAATTTCAACACAGTTCATACAGCAACGACAACAGAACATACTCTAGAACCAGAAACATTTCAATCCTACGCTCCTTATCGGTAGAGGAGGAGGTGTCACCCTCTGTCCTCCCCGGTCTACTTCGGAGGGCCCCCGGGGCCTATCCGGCTAATTATTATTTCTCTTCTTTCTTCGTTTTTCTCTCTTCGTTTTTCTCTCTTCTTAATGAAAGTTCATATAATTCGTTTTTATATATCTTAGTCTCTTTTTATCTTCGTCAGAGTTCTCTATCCTGGATCTATTAGGACCTCCTCTTTTTTTCCGTCTTTAGGATGAGCGAGCCGGTCGTGGCTCTCCCACCCGGGACTGGGGATCGGTCGTGACCCCGTCGCCCCCGCTCCTCTCCTCTGGGCTCTATTTACTTAGCCCCTCGGTGCGTTTTTCCTCGCCTTTTTACCCTCATTAGGACAGAGGGACCGGTCGTGGTCCTCCTGCCCGGGGCCATGGGTCGGTCGTGACCCGCAGTGCCCCCGTTCCCTTCGTTTTCCGTCGTCCAGACGTTCTCCCCTAGTTCGGGTGGAGAATCGGTCGCGACTCTCCCACCCAGAGGCCAGGGCCGGTCGTGACCCTTAGTCCTCTCGACCCTCGATCCGTTCTACCGTCGTTCAGACGTTCTCCGTTGTTTTTGGGTAGAGAATCGGTCGTGATTCTCCTACCCGGTCGGTCGTGACCCCTCGTTCTTCCGTAACTATTACTCTTCTCTGCGTTCTCTTAGGTGATGATGATGATTTTAAGGATGAGTTGAAGAAGAAAGACTGAAGTTTTTGTGGATAGAATGTTCTTTTTGGACTTCGCACCCTCGGTCGCCTCGGCATTCAGAGCCCTCCAGTGACTTTTTCACGTTTGGCAAGGACAACATGTTCGAGCCAAAGGCCAAGGTACCCAAAGAAGAAGATGGCGTTGTATGTGGAAAGGAACTTAACTTCATGCATTAAAGCTTAGAGTGGAAGCTTCAGCAGACGACGTCGCGGGTTTCGTGCTACTTGTCACGGTGAAGCTTTGAGATGGAGTCCGGGTGAAGGTGAGACTGAGAAGATTAGAATCATTAATTATCGATGAAGTGTCCGTTTTCCGTACAGGAACTGAAGTTTGACTTTTACGACACATGTCCTCGTGGTTAACCCAGCATCAAGATGTTCCGTCCTCGACCACGTCGACACATTTGAAGATTTCAGGATTTCAGAAAGAGATGTCGGAGAGAGTCCACCATAGTAAAGTATTTCCGTCACCGTTCCGGGCCCAAGTGGCATGACAACAACCGGAACGGAGACCTGATTAAGAAGATAATTTTGATGAAGTTTCTTTTTGATGACAGGAGCCGGTGCCTCTCATCCCTCCCCCCCTCCGTAAGCAACGGCAGGAAGACAGTCCTCTTTGGGGCGAGAGGGAGGCTCCTTCGTTCTACTGATGAGATGATTTTCCTAAGAAGAGGATTCCTGTTTCGGGCACTCGGGCCCTCGTTCGTTTCCTAGGCTCTCGGGCCTCGCTCTTGTTTACTAAGTTTTTCTCTTCGTCCTCCCGGAGGACCGTGCTTTTAGACGATTTTCGTGAGACTGTAATACCAACAAATAGTTCGTTAATAGAAGTAAGTTTAAGATCCGGTCTGGTTTGATTTTGGAGTAAGGCCACAGTCGTCCACGGTGCCATGTCACATTGCATGGAGCCACTATGCCTATGACGAACGCCGAGACAACAGCTCCGAGCCGTTCCGGGCTGCTCCTAGGTACGACGGTTCGAAGTTGGTAAGTTGAAGATATTAGTGAGAAGGAGAAGAAGAAGCCGTAGAAAGTGAAGATGGACGACATCAACTGGGACCTGCACCCAACGTCAACCTCTGAGATCCGGAACGGGCCCATTCTCAATAAAATAGCATATATAGAGAACCCATCCGATGTCGAACTCCAAGAAGGGTCGCTCCTCGTCGCTCTCTGCAGACCTCTTGATGTGTCTATCGAGGCATCCGCGGCCGACGTTCCAAGCACCACCTCCCTGTATATTGCAAAGATTACTTCCCTATATGTTTCAAAGACTATTTTGTTTCGTTCCTCGAGAAGAAGACATCAGGAAATACGACATGGAAGGAGTCTCTGTCGTTACTGCAGGTAAGAGATTAATATAAGTTTTAGTAAGTCTATTAATTTTCGTTTCTCGTTCATGTATTGCTTTTACTATATATTACGGTCGGTCACGAGCCAGGGCCCCTAAGTTATCGTCCCTGCTCGTGCCTTGGTCCTCCGGGAGACATCTACGACTCGCCGCAATCCCTTCACGACTCGCTGCATCACTCTGGCACGATAAAACCAGCATTCAGGTCGAAAAATTCCATTTTGCCGCTCTTCGTATGCGGTAAGAGGCTGAAGACAAGGAAACTCAGAAGATGATGGTACATGAATCCGGGTTCATCCACATTCTGATCGATCCATCCAAAATCAAGAAGACAAAGTTGCAGGAAGTAGAAGTGCCGCTAGAGGACAGAGGTCGTCTCTTCCTCGCCTCCAGATCGCTCAAGGCAGCGCGGGAGAAGGGTTTTCAGTCTTGGCCCGCACCAGCCTTTCCTCCAGCGGCGAGTCGCCGGCCCACCGGTACCTTATTTACCCCGGCACGACCGTCGACTCAAAGACTACAATGACAACACTATCCGTCCATTCTGATTTCCTTTCTTCGATTCCGCCTCCCAACTTTCACTCTCGCTCCCAGGCCGCCCGGCCCGCTATCCATTTCCGCGACCGGACGATCCCGTTCCACCTGCTCGGTCCCAACCAACGCAGCGGGCTCCAGGGAAGAAGAGGAACAGCTACAAACTTGTTTTTCCTCCTAGCGCCTCCTTCCGTCCCGTATTCGCCCCGCAGGCTTGGTAAGTTCATTCCAGTCATGGACCCTCCAGCTCGCTGATTACACTCAACACCTCCTAACACATGTGGTTTCGTTCACTTCCGCAAGAAGATTCCCATAAAGAAACTAATAAGAATAAATTAAGATAAGAATGTTCGAGCCCGCCAGTCCGTTCCCGATGAGTTTAAGTAAAGTTTTCGGGCCCGTCCAGCGGTCTCCAGGAGAGTCTTTTATCCAGGCTTCGGCCTCCTGTGCGGCTCAGGTACCTCCGCCTCGGCCCGGTTCTCTCCCTGGGGGTTTGACACTATGGGTGAGGAGCCAACGCCCCGTAATCCCTCCCCACCCGACTCGCGACGCGCCATCTTCCGCCTCTGGTTCCGTCGCGCTGTTTTTCTTCCGTGCAAGACCTCGAGCAGCATCTACTTCACCCTTCTTCTTGGCGCCGGATCGGCAGCAACAGTCTCTCCTCCCTAGCGGGGAGCTCGAGAAGCTGATCCACCATTCCGCTCTGTTTTTCCGCCTCTCTTGTCGCCTTCAACAAGTCATCCAGTTGATCCTCGTTTTTGTGCATCACTAGGGTCTGAGCCAATTGGACGGTCCGGTTGTGTTCGTTAACTAGCTGGTCGACCCCCGGGAACTCCCTGGTCAACGGCCCCAGTGCCGCCGTCGGGAACTGCGCCATCGCTTCTTCAAATGTCTCTGGCTTGCGGCCCGTTTCTAGTGCCATCAGGAACGCCATAGACGCCGAAGCCATTGCTCTTGTCTTGGCCGTCATTCCTCGCACCTCCCTCGGGGGCCACGTCAGTTGCACCCGAATGGCCTTTTCCGCGTCCCAGTCTCGTACCGCTCGCGCCGTCACCGGAAAGTGTCCCTGTAAGACCTGGTGAACGGCCTGTGTCCGTAATAACTTGAGTCTCGGTGTTTCCCTAGATGGTCCTGCCGTCGGTATCTCCGTTCCTATAGACCCGAACACTGAATCCGCTCCCGACTCGTCCAATTCTTGTTTCTCCGGCTCGTATCCTCTGGTCTCGGCCTGCCCCAACTCCATGTCCTCTGAGTCTTCCACCTCCGCGTCCATGGACTGGGCAGCCGGTATTTGTAATCTGTGTATCACAACCCGCGGTTGTAGCGCCCGCCCGTGTTTATCCTCGTCCTTGAGTGGGGTATCCGGTCCTGGCGGCGATCCCATACGTTCGGGCGACGGTGGTCCCGGGGTCTCCTCCGATCCTTGCGACCCGAAAAACGAGCTCCCCAAACTGGCTCGAGTCAGGTTGTCAATCGCCGCCCGTGTCTCTGGCGTGTCTGGTGCTACCGTAATGTCTCTCATTCGTTTCAATCCTGGGGGCGGTACTATCGGCTGCTTACATACCATCTTCTCCAGGGGTGAATCTGCTTTCGTCGGGGTAGGGGTAGAGAACAGCGGCTGTGTCGAGGCCGTCAACGCCGTGTCCTCCGGCCTGGCCGCATGCCGAACATACTTTACTTTCTCCACTCGCCCCGACGGTTTGAGTCCCTGCCTTTCTGCCATCTCGCGTAGAAACCTCCCTAGGTACAATGCTTCTCTTTCCACCAGCCGGCCTCCCTGTGCTTCCCGAATGCTGTCCTCCAGCTCCCGGTCGGATCTCGCCTCGTGGTAACCCCTGAACGATCCCTCCCGGTTCATTGTTCCTTTTAAATACCCGGGGTACCTCGGGTGTCGTGATTCGTATATCACTGATTTCTTATGAACTGTCATCATAGTAAATTGTGCGTCGCTACAAGGTGGTTCTAGTCCCGTGGTCCGTCTGACTCCTGTCGAGGTCTCAGGCTGCGATGGTCCCAGCTCTCCCGTGCTACTAGACTCAGCGATAATCAAAGACCGATCGCTTCGGGCCGACATACTCCTGCCTGACTCCGACTGGTCCGAACTCGTTCCCTCCTCCAATTCTCTCGGGACTTTCTTGACCTTTTTCCACTTCTTCTTTCGCGACGGCTCCTCCGCCGGGCATCCCTGCGTCGGGGGCCTCTTGAAAGCGAGCGGCTCCTCTTCCTCTTTGACTTTCGGTCGTTGGTCGTCGGACGAACTCACTAATTCCACCACCTCAGCCCCCGGTGGTATTCCTGAGCAACCCGGCTTCGGGGTGGGTGTGGATGTCCGTCCTTTTCCTCTGCCTGGGAGTCCTCGTCCTCTCGGTTCCCGTGGTTCTCCCTGGGCGTTTAACTTCTTAATTCGGCTCTGTACTAACCCTGATATTTGGTCTGGTGTCAGGAGTGGCTTCGGGTTGACCACGGCCCGGCTCGCGCTTCGCGGCGACTCGGTGTCTTCCTTCCGTACTCCTTTCGCGGCCCTCCGAGGGGAACGACGCGTGGGTGTCGATCGTTCCGCCACCTCGGCCAGGGGTCCCTTCCCTGCTGCTTTGGCTGCTTGGGCTCCCTCGCCGGCCTCGTCGGCCTCTGATCCTTCCTCGGTTGCTACCTGCTCCAGCTGCTCGGCGTCGCTGTCCTCGGATCCTCTCGACGCCCTCGGGTAGTAAGGTATGCGGATATGCCGTCGCGGCCTCTCCGGTGCCTCCTTATCCACCGCCCTCTCAGGGGGTTGAAACCCCTCCGGATGGCGCACCGCGTAGTCCCGTTCCATGTTGGCTACCCGGGCCGCCGTTTCATCCCCAGTAGCGAAACTGGTGTACGGCGGTCGTCCTTTCGGGTCCAAGGCGAACGCCGCAGCATACTCCAGCCTCAGAAGGGGGTCTTGCTTCGGCATCCCCCTCTGCAGGTTCCCTTCGTGTGAGTCCGTCATGTGCTTCCTCCAGTCCTGGTGTGTCGAATAGGCTCGACTCGAACACACCGGGCACATGTAGTACTGCTTCCGTAATCCATCGTGCTGGCCTTTAATATGCTTGACCAAGTGCTTAAACTCCTTTCCGTGACAATGTCCTTCCCAGCACTGTCCGCTCATCGTGTCTGTTTTCCGGGCTTTCGGGGCTCGTTCCAATCCTGAAGCTCGTCCCGTCAGCCGTTTCCGTTTTTGTCTCGTGGTGATGCTGCTCGTCTTGCTTCTCTGCTTTTCCTCTTGTTTTCTTCTCCTTAGCTCAGTCTGCTCGTCTGCGATTCGATGAATCCTGATCGGCTGACCAGAATGACCTGCTCCGGCGAGCGCTCTGCCTTTTATAGCCGCCGCAGGCGGAAGTGGGCGTGGCCTGCACTAGCGACCCCTAGCGTCAGACTCACCATCCACTTCTACGGTGGCGCCCCCTACTATTTTCCGGTCCCCGGGGCCCGCCGCTGGTCACCGCCTCGCCTGCTTTTTACCTCGCGGCCCTTCGCCCGTCCACGCGTTTTTCCTAGGCCTTTTATTGCCCCACCGGACGCCCTCGGTCCTTTCATCCCTCGTCGCCTTCTCTTGCCTTTTTCATCTTGGCCCTCACAGTGCTTCCGCACACTTCCCGGAGAACACAGGGGCTCGGCGTTATCATCTCCTCGCCGCCGCCCCGTTCTCTTTGTCCTCTTTTACTCCTTTTACGACCTACTTTAAAGCCCGTCCTCGTTTCAGGCCTCGCCTTTTACAGCCGTCCGTTCGTTCCTCCGGCGTTCCCGAGAGTGCCGCATCTACTCTCCTCCGGTCTCCTGGACGCTGTAAAGCGGTATTACCAAGTCGGCATTACTTCAGAAGTCTTCACCAGCTTGCCACCGGGTCTGTCTTCTGTTGTAATCCAACCATCTTTTCCACGCTGTGGTTCCTCCGAACTGACCGGAAAGCGGCTCCGTGGGACTACTTTAGACATTCGGGCCGTCGTGGCTCCCGAACGCCGTTTTTCGTTCCAACCCCGCATTTCCCACCTATATTACATCCGCAAGAGAACCAATCTTCAGCTAGGTAGCAAATCTCTACAGCCTAACGACCTGCACTCCTACTGTAGTGGTCAACGCACCGCCCCGACTCAATGGCCCCAGGTTGATCAGTCCTTTTTGGCCAAAGCCTTTTTGTGTAGCGCCGATTTGGTCGTTCCCTTGGTCCTCTTCCACCTGCGGAATCGAGACACGAAAACGACTTCATCACAAAAAGGGGTGCCCCGTTTCCTTACGTGCCCTAGCGCGCCCCACCCCAAGCATTTACTGTGCAGCCTCGTATCCTTGCTGGTCAGCTACCATCCAAGCTGGCGCAGCGTGTCCTCGGTAGGGTTCCAGGCGGTCCACATGGACCACCCCCCCCGGTTTCCCTCGTTTCTTCCGTACTACCACCCGTCCTCGGTCAAGCACCTTGACGATCAGTGCAGGGCCCATCCATGGAAATCGCAACTTCGTTCCTTTGTCCCTATCCACTACCGTATCGTGCACCCAGACCAGTTCTCCGGCGTGGTATTCCCGCCGAGTCACCTTCCCATCGTACTCGTGTTTCTGATGGATGGCGGCTCGTTTCAGCCCCGTCCGGGCCTCCCGATAGGCCGCGACTAGCCCTTCCTCCAGGCTTTCCACATAGTCGCCTACCCGTCGGGGTTCCTCCTCTGGTCCTAGAGGTCTCCCATAAATCGCCTGTCGCGGCATCATGGTCTGTCGGCCCAGCATCATCATATTCGGTGTCACTCCCGTGCTGGCTTGCGGCGTTGCTCTATAACTCATCATCACGAGCGGGACCATCTCGTCCCATTCCCGACCCGTCGCTCGGCAGCTGGCTTTCAAACAACACCCCAAAGTACGGAAACTTCGTTCTATGTACCCGTCACTCCTGGGGTGGTACGGCGTCGTTCTTGTTTTGTGTATCCCAAATAGTGCACAGACCTGAGCCACCACCTCGGATTCGAAATTCGTGCCTTGATCCGAGTGTAGTTCCCGAAACGCGCCGTACCGTGCTACTACTTCTTCAACCAGTTTGTTCGCCACTGTCGTTGCCTTTTGATCCGGGATCGGGAAACACTCCAACCATTTGGTGAAATAGCATCCCACCATCAGGCAATACTTATTTCCTCGTTTGGTGACTGGGTACGGGCCCGAAACATCCATGGCCAGCCGTTCCATCGGCTCCCCCACTATGTACTGATGTAGCGGCTCCCGTCTTCCTCTTCCCTTTTTCAGCAACGCGCAATCACATTCTCGACATTCCTTCCGCACGTCTTCCCGGAGTCCCGGCCAGTAAAACCCTTGTTCCAACAGGGCCGTCGTCCTGGCGACTCCTAAATGCGCTCCTGCCGCGCCTCCATGGTATTCCCTTACCAACTTGGCCCGTTCCCCTCGGGGAACGACCAACTGGTCCCTCCAACCATGCCCTTCTAGTTCCCAGTACTTCCGATGCAGCACGCCATCCCTGAGGCTTAATCGTTCCCATTGCCTCCATAGGATCTTTGTTTCCCGGGATTCCGGAGATATGGCCTCCCAACCTGGCCGGTCCGCATCTTTTTCCATCCGTGCGACAATCGGCCCTATATCTCGATCCCTCCTCTGTGCTGCTCTCATCTCCTGCGGGGACCATCCGGGCTCGTACCCCCGGGCCCGCGTCACTACTCTCACTTTTTCGGTATTCTCGTGCTCCTTTCCACATTGTTTGCACGGATACCGGGACAACGCGTCAGCGTTCCCATGCTTCCTGCCCGGTCGGTGTTGGAACGACACATCATGCGAGTCGATAATCTCAATCCACCGAGCAGCCTGCCCCATCGGTTCCTTACTTCTCTGCAGCCAACTGACCGCGCTGTTATCCGTCCGGACTATCACACGTTGACCATAGATGTAGCACCGAAAATGCTTCAAAGCTCGCACCACCGCCAACAGTTCTTTCCGCGTGGTGCAATACTTTCGTTCGTTTGACTCCAGGGTTTTGCTCGTGTAAGCTATCACCCGTTCCTCCCCTCTCTGCTCCTGTGATAGCACGGCTCCCGTTCCCACGTCACTGGCGTCTGTGTCAAGCCACCATTGTCCATCTTCCTCCGGGAATCCCAACACCGGGGCCTCCGTTAGCGCCTTCTTCATCGCATCAAATGCCTCTTGTCGTCTCGCGCTCCACACGAATGGTTCCTCCTTCGTTGCCAATTCATACAAGGGGGCAGCCAACTCCGTGAAGCCGTTTATATGCCTTCTGTAGTACGAACATAATCCCACGAAGGCTCGTACCTCGTGGAGATCCCGCGGGACCGGCCACTCGGTTACTTGCCGACACTTTTCGGGGTCGGGTTCGATCCCGTTGAATGAGACAACGTGCCCCAAGAACGGAATCTTCTTCTGGAACAGCTTACATTTTCGCGCCTTTAACTTCAGTCCTGCAGCGTTCAATCGGTCCAGAACCCGTACCAATCTTTCCAGAGTCACTTTAAACGTTGGTCCAAAGACCAGTATGTCATCCAAGTATACCAGACACTCCTCCCACACGATTCCTCTGAGGATTCTTTCCATTAGTCTCTCGAAGGTGGCTGGGGCGTTCACTAGCCCGAATGGCATCACTTTAAACTCATACAATCCTCCTTGAGTCACGAAGGCCGTCTTTTCTTGGTCCTCCGGTGCCATCTCCACCTGCCAATATCCGCTTGCGAGATCCAGACTGCAGAAGAATAGGCTTCCTCCCAAAGTGTTGAGGCTGTCCTCTATCCGCGGGAGCGGATAGGCGTCCACTTTCGTAGCCTGGTTCAGTTTTCGGTAGTCAATACAGAACCTCGTTCCTCCGTCCTTCTTTTTGACTAGAACGGTCGGGCTACTCCACGCACTCCCGCTCTCCTGGATAATCCCTAAATTTAACATATCCTCCACCAGTGCTCGTTCTTCCTCTCTCCTGGTGGCCGGATACCGTCTGACCCTCTGCTTGATCGGCATCTGATCCCCCGTTTTAATTCGATGTTGTACTAAATCTGTCCGT
The DNA here is from genome assembly GCA_936440205.1 of Lepidonotus clava. Classification (NCBI taxonomy): domain Eukaryota; kingdom Metazoa; phylum Annelida; class Polychaeta; order Phyllodocida; family Polynoidae; genus Lepidonotus; species Lepidonotus clava. The sequence goes on from OW387140.1 coordinate 53,735,282, forward strand.
CCTAACTCATGTTTCGAGGTCGCAAACATTTGTTCCCGGGCCATGATGGCTTTCTCCAGCTCTTCGCCCTCCTTCGTGGTCAGGTCTTTCTTAGCCTCCCCTATCATTTCAACGAGCGCTCCTGGGGGTTCCTTTGCTTCACTTCCTATTCCTCGTACCTCTTGTACGAAGGTGGCTTCTCCGAGTACCCCGCCGGTTTCCAATTTCGCGCTCTCGGTCCCTCGGTTGGCCACCCAAACTTCATTTTCTTCTCCCAATGTCACCGTTCCTGGGATCACCTCCAGTCCCATAGGTAATCCAGCGCCGGTGATGACAGCCAGCTGTCCACCCTGTCTTATGTCCATTCTCGCTACTACTGTTACTCGGGTCACTTGGAGTGGGGGTATTTCCGTCGTTTTCTCGATTCGCACGACCTGTCCTCCGACGGTAACTGCCCGAATCCCATCCGTTCTCTGTTCTACTCCCGGGATTCGTTCCCCCTCTCCCTCCCCCTCGGCGGGCAGGAAGATGGCACTCGCGTGGGGCTTAACTGTCAGCCGGTTTTTCACCGCGAAGTCGTTTCCCAGGATCCCTTCATCTCTACCGATGTCTGCCACCATGAACGTCCACTTCAACACGCGTGTTCCCAATTTTACTGGCAAGTTCGTGCATCCGTAGCACCGCAACGGACTACCATCCACCGAGCAGAGACGTCCTTCATATCCATCCAGTTCTTCCCTTTTTCGTCCCCACTCTCTCCAGAGGCGTTCCGACAGCAGACTGATCATAGATCCGGTATCAACCAAAAAACGGACGACACTCTCTCCCACCGTCCCGGCCACATAAAGTCCACATTCTCCCATGCCTACTACTTCTCTCGCCGCGCCCGAAGGGGGCCCCGCGCTTACTGCGACGGCGACTGTCCGTTTCCCTGACGCTGAGAACACTCTCTTGCGAAATGGCCCTTCTGGTGACATTGATGACACTCTAAATCTTCCTTTCGCTTCTTAAACGCCTCCCTCCGGGCCGTTGCTTGTCTTCTAGCTTCCCGTTCTTCTGCCAATTCTTTCATCATCTCCTCCAACTTACCGTTCAAGGCCATGATCTGTGTATTGGCGTCCTCCTCGGGCTTCACTGCCCGCAGGAGGCGGCGTGAGTATCGTTCCTGTATTTCTACCACCTCTACCGCCTCCTCTAGTGTCTTGCATCCTTTCTCTGCACACTTCAGCTGAAGGTCTTCCCCAACTGCAGCCTGGAACGCATGTAATGCTGCTTTTTCCTGGCTAGCGTAGTCGTTGGAGAAGTAGGCTCTCGATGCCAGTCGCCGGGCATTATCAGCCAACTCCTTCGCTGTCTGGTTCTTTACACGTTTCAAGCCCGCCAACTCTTGCAGAGCATTACACGTGTCCTTCTCCTGACCGAACCTCCGGCGCAACGCATCCACCCTCGCTGAGTAACGGAGTCGTTCCCTGTCCGGGAGTCCGACAAAGTACATTCGTGCCGTTCCCGTCAGCGAGAGAAAAAGCATCGCCGCTTTTTCCTCGGCCGTCCAGCGTCCCAATGTTGCGTACTCCTCAAACTGGTTGATCCATCCCTCGAAATCCGGTTTACCGTCATACTTCTCTGGTCGTAAACTGAACTTCTTCAAACTCGCTCCTTCCTGACCGGTCTGTTGTTGCTGAGCCCGCACATTCTGCTCATCCGTCGGGGTGGACGTTCCCATAAAATTAAACTGCCTACCCATGATGGTCGTGTCCTCCCCTTTGGTCTCGGTTTTCGCACCTCCTTTCTCCTCCCCACCTTCCTTGAAGGCGACGTCAGAATCCATCTGCTCGAAGACTGCCGCAGTCGCCATGAGTATCCAATACCGATGAAACACCCAAGATCCACAAGTCCGTATGTGCCTATTTCAGCACCACCGCTGCCACCAGTGTGACGTTCTCTGGTAAGTCGGGGTTGCCGATTCTTACAACAGAGGAACGTGGGGGTTGTTCGGGTCTCGGGGCGGACGGGGAATCCGGGCCAAGAACCGAGATGTGTTTCTAGAGTCGTGCCTCGCGCACGAGGGGGGGCTGAGCGAATCGATCGGGAATCGGCACTCGATGTCGACGGAGGACTGCGGGGGAGGGAAATTATGGTAGGGGTACGGGTCGGCCGGGGGGCGGTCCACCCCTGAGTTCCGGTCCGCGGGGGCGACGGGCCGACGGTCGCCTATTGTTTGGTAGCGTGGGGCCGAGCATGCCGCGCCCTCGTCCCCGCGGACTTCGCTCCCTCGTTCCGCTCCCCATGTCTTCGTACCATACTACGCCTCGGTTTCCGGTACTACTTCGGGCCTTCGTGCCCTACTCCGTTCCCTCGTTCCTCGTTCTTCGGGCCATCGGGCCCCTTACCCTATGTTTCTACTACCTATCTCGAACTTCGACTGTTTTGTCCTAACTTCGGCTTAATTACTCTGTTCGGCTCATCTTTAGCGGTTGTTTCAGGAAAGAGGACACGTCTGGACACCAGGAGAACTGTTAAAGAACTCTGTTTATTCGGGCCTCACCGCCCCTTTATATACTAGAGAGGTCAGCCCTGATTGGCTGCCTTCGGTCACGTGACCTACAACTGACGTCACTTCCGGTTTATATATTCCGTTTCCGGTTTACATTTCACTTCCGGTTTACATATTTCCGGGTTTCGTTCCATTACGTTTTCGTTATTCGTTCTTTACATATTCGTTATTCGTTCTTTACATATTCGTTATTCGTTCTTTACATATTCGTTCTTTACATCTATTTCGTTCTTCGTTCTTTACATATTCGTTCTTTACATCTATTTCTATTATTACCTTATTTCTATTATTTTAACCTCTATGTATTTTGGCTGAATAGCCGTTCATCACATTATCATGACACTCTTTTTTAGTAAGTCTCACCCTAACTTAGATAAAGTAACAGTTACATGGAAGTTTAGGACGTAACAGACTGATCGACTGACCAAAAATGCATGGTCACAGAACGTGCCTGTTTACGTCACTGCTTGCCTGGGAGTTAGTCTGTTGTTGCTTTTTGTATTCACACACTAAGACTTAACTGACTAAGATCACGTTGTTCATTCACCTCTCAGGAGCGGATACAGGATTTTGAAAAGGAGGGGGGTCCATATATAGGGTAAGTACTAAAAGTGTGTACATATGCGTACATGTGCGCAACATTTTTTCTCTATGGCAAGTTTGAGTGCCCACCAAAAAGGGGGGGGGGGGGGGTCAGGACCCCCTGGATCCCCCCCCCCTGGATCCGCCCCTGTCACCACCCATAATAAGGGAGAAAGATAAAGGCATTGAATGTAGTGGGTGTATAATCTGTTATCAGAAAGGTCTTCACCAGGGAGACTTGAGTGTTATGTAGCTTATTCAAAGTCTGACTATGATGCATCATTTCTTCTACACTGAGTCTCCCTGAGGGTAACTTCAAGTGTTACCACTGTGTACATTTCCCGTGTTACATATTCCCATTCTTGGGATAAGAATAGAACAAGGTTCCCCGGGGAATCAACAGCACAGACACACATCATAGGGCTTTAAAGGGAAGAACTCCAGTACATGATGCTTTCACAAAACCTGGTGCGATATTTCTTGATGAGCCGGTACAAGATCTTTAAGTAACGAGAAGCATTTTTTTCAGGTAACTCATTGAGGCAAATGTTTGAAAATCTTAACCCTGTCCCATAAGTTCGCCTTGAACATAAGATGTATGGATTACTTAGGTTCATCAGTTTTAGCTAATCAATATTTCATTACTAATGTCCCGTGATTCGCAGTGACTTTCTTGTGCAAAAACCCTGGGTTCAATTCCTGAGATAGTTTTGCATCCAGGGACTAGAAAATCTCCTAGCAGTTGGGCACAGTAATGCAGTTCAAGCGAGCGCATTTAAAAAGATAGATTAGTTAACAATTAATTCAATAGGCCACAGATTACCCGAGAGTGTAGAGGGCTTCAGATAACAGATGACTCTAAAACCCTGATTATGTACTAAAGCCTGTTTTCGTTATGCTAAAAGTTGGTATCACTCCGCGCCATAGGATGTCAAGCCTACATCTGGGTACTCACCCAAACCCAGAATGCTAAAGTCGGAGCGATGATTACACGGGAATCTGAAGTGACAAAGGAGTATGGAATGAATCAGCAACCATATCCACAAATTATTAATAGAATCTCTGGTAGGAGGTTGTACATTTCTGCACTGATCCATTTCAAATGTGTACATTTAAATACAGTGCTGATAACAATCACTCTATATTACATTACCTAGTGTGTAGAGGGTTTGAGATCCTGACACACCTGTAAATCCCTCACACACCTTCACCACCCCTCACCCACCTGTTAATCCCCACGCCCACCTCTAAGCCCTCCTTCAGTTCCCCTCCCCACCTGACACACCTGTAAATCCCTCACACACCTTCACCACCCCTCACCCACCTGTTAATCCCCACGCCCACCTCTAAGCCCTCCTTCAGTTCCCCTCCCCACCTGACACACCTGTAAATCCCTCACACACCTTCACCACCCCTCACCCACCTGTTAATCCCCACGCCCACCTCTAAGCCCTCCTTCAGTTCCCCTCCCCACCTGACACACCTGTAAATCCCTCACACACCTTCACCACCCCTCACCCACCTGTTAATCCCTACGCCCACCTCTAAGCCCTCCTTCAGTTCCCCTCCCCACCTGACACACCTGTAAATCCCTCACACACCTTCACCACCCCTCACCCACCTGTTAATCCCCACGCCCACCTCTAAGCCCTCCTTCAGTTCCCCTCCCCACCTGACACACCTGTAAATCCCTCACACACCTTCACCACCCCTCACCCACCTGTTAATCCCCACGCCCACCTCTAAGCCCTCCTTCAGTTCCCCTCCCCACCTGACACACCTGTAAATCCCTCACACACCTTCACCACCCCTCACCCACCTGTTAATCCCCACGCCCACCTCTAAGCCCTCCTTCAGTTCCCCTCCCGACCTGACACACCTGTAAATCCCTCACACACCTTCACCACCCCTCACCCACCTGTTAATCCCCACGCCCACCTCTAAGCCATCCTTCAGTTCCCCTCCCCACCTGACACACCTGTAAATCCCTCACACACCTTCACCACCCCTCACCCACCTGTTAATCCCCACGCCCACCTCTAAGCCCTCCTTCAGTTCCCCTCCCCACCTGACACACCTGTAAATCCCTCACACACCTTCACCACCCCTCACCCACCTGTTAATCCCCACGCCCATCTCTAAGCCCTCCTTCAGTTCCCCTCCCCACCTGACACACCTGTAAATCCCTCACACACCTTCACCACCCCTCACCCACCTGTAAATCCCCACGCCCACCTCTAAGCCCTCCTTCAGTTCCCCTCCCCACCTGACACACCTGTAAATCCCTCACACACCTTCACCACCCCTCACCCACCTGTTAATCCCCACGCCCACCTCTAAGCCCTCCTTCAGTTCCCCTCCCCACCTGACACACCTGTAAATCCCTCACAAACCTTCACCACCCCTCACCCACCTGTTAATCCCCACGCCCACCTCTAAGCCCTCCTTCAGTTCCCCTCCCCACCTGACACACCTGTAAATCCCTCACACACCTTCACCACCCCTCACCCACCTGTTAATCCCCACGCCCACCTCTAAGCCCTCCTTCAGTTCCCCTCCCCACCTGACACACCTGTAAATCCCTCACACACCTTCACCACCCCTCACCCACCTGTTAATCCCCACGCCCACCTCTAAGCCCTCCTTCAGTTCCCCTCCCCACCTGACACACCTGTAAATCCCTCACACACCTTCACCACCCCTCACCCACCTGTTAATCCCCACGCCCACCTCTAAGCCCTCCTTCAGTTCCCCTCCCCACCTGACACACCTGTAAATCCCTCACACACCTTCACCACCCCTCACCCACCTGTTAATCCCCACGCCCACCTCTAAGCCCTCCTTCAGTTCCCCTCCCCACCTGACACACCTGTAAATCCCTCACACACCTTCACCACCCCTCACCCACCTGTTAATCCCCACGTCCACCTCTAAGCCCTCCTTCAGTTCCCCTCCCCACCTGACACACCTGTAAATCCCTCACACACCTTCACCACCCCTCACCCACCTGTTAATCCCCACGCCCACCTCTAAGCCCTCCTTCAGTTCCCCTGCCCACCTGACACACCTGTAAATCCCTCACACACCTTCACCACCCCTCACCCACCTGTTAATCCCCACGCCCACCTCTAAGCCCTCCTTCAGTTCCCCTCCCCACCTGACACACCTGTAAATCCCTCACACACCTTCACCACCCCTCACCCACCTGTTAATCCCCACGCCCACCTCTAAGCCCTCCTTCAGTTCCCCTCCCCACCTGACACACCTGTAAATCCCTCACACACCTTCACCACCCCTCACCCACCTGTTAATCCCCACTCCCACCTCTAAGCCCTCCTTCAGTTCCCCTCCCCACCTGACACACCTGTAAATCCCTCACACACCTTCACCATCCCTCACCCACCTGTTAATCCCCACGCCCACCTCTAAGCCCTCCTTCAGTTCCCCTCCCCACCTGACACACCTGTAAATCCCACACACACATTCACCATCCCTCACCCACCTGTTAATCCCCCACACCCACCTCTAAGCCCTCCTTCAGTTCCCCTCCAAACCTGACACACCTGTAAATCCCTCACACACCTTCACCACCCCTCACCCACCTGTTAATCCCCACGCCCACCTCTAAGCCCTCCTTCAGTTCCCCTCCCCACCTGACACACCTGTAAATCCCACACACACATTCACCACCCCTCACCCGCCTGTTAATCCCCACGCCCACCTCTAAGCCCTCCTTCAGTTCCCCTCCCCACCTGACACACCTGTAAATCCCTCACACACCTTCACCACCCCTCACCCACCTGTTAATCCCCCACACCCACCTCTAAGCCCTCCTTCAGTTCCCCTCCCCACCTGGCACACCTGTAAATCCCTCACACACCTTCACCACCCCTCACCCACCTGTTAATCCCCACGCCCACCTCTAAGCCCTCCTTCAGTTCCCCTCCCCACCTGACACACCTGTAAATCCCTCACACACCTTCACCACCCCTCACCCACCTGTTAATCCCCACGCCCACCTCTAAGCCCTCCTTCAGTTCCCCTCCCCACCTGACACACCTGTAAATCCCTCACACACCTTCACCACCCCTCACCCACCTGTAAATCCCCCACTCCCACCTCTATAAGCCTTCCTTCAGTTCCCCTCACTACCACCAGGTGCGCCCCACTTCCGGTGACAAACGTCCCGCAGCGCCACCTATCGCCGCAGGTGACGGAAGGAGGGCTGGTTACTTCCGGTCACGCTCCCCGCGAACATCACTCAGCTCAAAGCGAGGCTGAGGCGGCGTCCCACAATACGTCTGCCCGATTCGTCTCTATCGTTTTGTTGTTTACCGTCACCCCGCGTCTCAAGTAGACGCCGGCAAGGCTATTCACTTCCGGCCATGTCAGCGTCAAAATATTGCCCTGTTTTATATTAGAGGGCGCGGGGAGAGTGGTGGAGGGGCTTCTGAGGTAAGCGTCGGGGGAATGATGGTTCTCGTCAGAGACGGATCGCTGGGGCCCTTGATGGGGGGACTCAATGCCCCATGTGGAATTTGAGAAAAGGAAATGTCACCTGTCACCTCTAACATGCTGCCATGTCGCATGTCAATTTAAAAAAAAAAAAAACACTGGGGTCCACAGCATCAACTCACGTTCCGCTACACTGTACGTAATGATAAGCCGCTGGTTCACCCTGGAGTCATGTGACCACTTTTCAACCAATCAGATGGCCAGAACAAATAGGCTGAATTGCAGTCTCTTGCTGAGTCCTCCTAGCGGAGAGTGCGGGTACCAGCAATTTAAGAAACAAGCTATGTCATGTCGTATATATTTTCGTCCATGTCAATAAGCCTCATGTTACATGACAATTTTAAGAAATGGCCATGTCGAATTTAAGGGTCTAGGGCTCCATCGCTGTTAGGGACGGAAAGCTGCGGGAACCAGCTAACACGGGAAACAGCGAATAGTCAGCGTAGAAGGGGAGCTTTGTAATGGAAAGTAACTGATCCCTTCTTGTGGGGGAAACAAGTATTGCAGGGAGAAAGGAGTCTTTTTGTGCTGATACACGATCAACTTGACAGAAATGTGGCTTGAGTGTGGGCGATGGTTCTGCTCTGTTATTTGGGTGTTTACTCGGCTGAGTCTCTCAGTTTCAAATAAAGAATATTTTCCTGTGCAATATGGACATTGTTCTTATGAAATACCGCTAAATATAGTACAGTCTTACAAGGCCTTCATACGGACCAATAGTCCATGGTGTACGTCACTTTTCACACCTGCTTCGATGATGAGGAAATTTGCAGATTCGTTTATCATTGCCATATAAGAATCAGTAACTTATTTTTGTCTTTTGTTTTGAGGTTGTTGCCCTCCACCCCCTCCATTCTCTACCCCGTCCAAATTTCAAATTTCCAACAGTGCTGAACATTTGTGAAATACCATGTCATAACTCCAGACATGCCTCATGCGACTCCCACCTTCCATGATCAAAACCAACATTTTAAGGGTAACTTCTCAGAAAGTTGACCAAAGAAAAGGCGAGAGTTGAGGCCGCATCCGACCCGTTTTAACGCGGGTCGACATGTTTCACCCTTTCAGAGGGAAACGAAACGGAAAACCAAATTCCGTTTTTTCGTTGAGAAATCCCCCTTTTTCATCCACCTGTGGCAGTGGTTGGTGAACAATGCCGGAAGGGCGTTTTCAAACTGATTAATAGGGACAACTTCCCACGTGGGAGGTGTAATCAGTATCGGAAATTATACTCCACATCAATAGTACCGAATGGTTTCATCATAAATAAAGTTATTTCAGTTAAAAGTGTAACAAATACGTACGTGGTTAGTCTGTAACCTGCCCAATTTTCACATAACAGTTATGTCATTTTGGGTAAACTTGAGATTTACTAAAAAAGAATGTTATAATAACATTATATTCTAGTGCAGCTGAGACCCTACCTTTAAAGAACGTTATGATAAAGTTATTATAACATGAAAGAATGTTACAGGAGTGTCACAATAATGTCTCAATACCATGTCGCAATGTTAGGTTCAAAAGACGTTTCTGGGTGCCATCAAAATAACATATATAACAAGAACCAATTGCAAAGCAGAACTAAAACAGAACATGATAATAACGTTTTGATAACGTCATATTCTTGCTTGGGAATGCACTACAAAAGCCGCCTAACTGCATCCACAATAATTTCAGAGACAATGAATACGTGTCTTACAATGACGTAATCCATAATCCCATTTTAGAGTTACCGGGTGTCGGGGAGCCTTTTAGTAGTGGCAAATTCAATGTGTGTGACAGGGTGTTTTTTGTGTGTCAAAAACGCACATAAAATGGATCCAGAGGCCATTAATGAAAGACATTTTCCTACAGTGCGTGCCCACCTTTTTCTTCAAAACATGGAGCATGGCATTAATGATTTCAAAACAACAAGGATTGGCTTTATTTATAGAAAGACCAACCTTTGTGAAACACACATTCAAAACTGACACAGATCGTGCCGTTGTCACATTTAGAATGGCCAGCCTTCGTCACGTGACCAGAAAACACGTCCAAATGTCGTCTGCACAGAATGACCCAGTTAATTTCCAAAACGAGGCTGCCGCCCGTCACGTGTTTCCGGTCGGCTGCAGTCCCTTTCAGGCCTGGCCGAACACCACCTTCCCGACATGCCCCGCGGCCCCCACAGGAAACACGTGACCCTCTAGGAGGCCGCTGATTGGCCGATAGAAACACGAGGGGGACTTACCTTCTTCCCGGAGTGTCATCTATGTGGATTGGCCCACAACACATCTCCAGGACAGCTCAGTGTCATTTAGTTCAGCCTGGAGCTATGTGGGGGACTTGTGTGATACACTTAATTTTCAATTAGCACTTGACCCAGTTCTGAGTTGGAAACTGGCGACGGTCATGGTATTTTATGTCTTTCGAGATGCAGATGCAGGAATTCTGTAAGGGGGGTTGCAGCATGCATAAAGGCTAAGTACTAAAACAGCGTACATTCGTGTGCAGGCGCGTGAGATTTTCCCCTCTTTTTGTAGGTTAGGGGTCAATCAAATCGGGGGAGGGGGGGGAGGGGGGGGGGGCGGGCTCAAAACTCCCTGGACCCCATTGAATCCACCCCTGCTGTCACATGAAGGCTACTAAAACATTGTGCCTTCAACATAATATGAGAAGACGCCAAACATTAGCCACAAATATGACACAATTTAGTGATGCTTGATTAACAGTTTCAGCGACTCTAAATAAGACAATAGCTTCAATATTTCTTGATGTAAAAGGTCACTCCTACATACAAGTTCTTAGGACCCTATTCGAATATGGTGAATACATTACAAGAAAAGAAAAGATGATAGAGAATTGGCTTTTGCAGAAGTCTTGACTTACAAAACACACAATGTCCTTATCTCCAGCTTACTTTAAGGTACAATAGACTGCGATTCCCCTCTAACAGAATGAACACACGTAAAGTTCTGAGTCAAATGTTACGATGAAGGAAATGGCTTATATAACGACGACAATAAAGGCAAGTGAATAGAAAGAAACGTGTTAAAAGAAGATGTATAGGACTTTGATGTGCAGCACACAGAACTGCAGTGAAGATAATGCACAGAAACATATTCAAAGAGGTTAAAAAAGGGGAATATGAAGTTTGAGTGATTGATAAATTCAGTAAATCCCTGTACAATCAAAGTCTATTGAATCTGATTTAATTCAGTTGGCGAATTGGATTAAGTTAAAATAATATTAACGACCTTTTTTTCTTCACATCCTCATATGAGTTAACACTATAATATAATATTAACTTTTACCAACCACGGATAGCCAGTTTCATGAGTGTTACCTGCAGTTAAGCCTAAAACAGGATGCCTTCTGGGTAATATGTTGACAAAACTCAAGGCTGTAGTATATCATATTTCATGAACTGTGACTTTAATTGTAGAATAATTAAGAACTTTGTTAGGAACCAGCTATCATTGTTTTTAAAGTAAGTTTCCATATACATTAATATTTCTCAAGCTTTTTGAAAATGCATTCATTGTACTTACATATATGACAATTATTTGTTAATTTTCTATAGTTTTCCCATGGATTTTGTCGACAAAATCAGTCAAAATCAGCCTGTGGGTCCTTAAAATACTGTAAATCAGCTTCCCGTGGTGGGGAGAATTGTGTATAATGAGGTGCGAAGGTGAGGGGATTTCTTGCCCCTGAGATGTCCTAAGATTTTCCAATTCAAGCTCAGGGATTTCCTAAAATATCCCAGTTTCAGCTGCTGCTTCCCTGAACACATTACAAGGCTAATCCATCTTTCCTGGAACCCCTCGGGTTTCGGGTTGGGAATGTGTGTTGCTGTAGATGGAATATGATGAGTCCTCTTGCGGTTTGGGTTGGAAGGGAGAGAGAGAGACGGGTGCGGCTTGAGTAGAGTGTATGATGATAAAAGGTCATTTTACACTATGCAACTTGAGTTGCGATATCTGAATGATAATTATTAATGATCATTTAACCGATAACCTGCAACAGGAGCAATATGATTACTTTGAAATAGTCACTTTTGAGCTTTTTAAATGTATGGTTTTTGTTCTAGTATGAGGGAATTGCGACGTCGTCAAATCGTACCCATGTCACATAGTATAATACCCCTGTAGGTTCTGCTCCTGAGCCAGATAAACAGTCAATACACGTGACTACACAGGTACATCGGTCCCTCGGGGTGGGGGGGGCAGGGCTTAAATAGGGCGGAATAGGTAAAGGTACCGTATAGACAGGATAAATAAACAAAAGCTGTACCGACCACTGCTTTGTATATATGTATACACACAAATATATATGTATAATTGCTTTTCTTATTGTTTCTGAAATTCTCCCTTCCACAGATTGGTGATGTACATTATTTTAAGCACCTGCAGGCTTAATTTAGACTGACTTTGTAGAAAAAAACAATTAGAAAAGTACGGGAAATAAGCAAATAATTATTATATCTAAGACATTGCAATTCAACCAACTAGTCAGGAATTTGTATTTTTTGGGACAGGAGGAATAACTGAAGGAATTGACCTATGTGTGTGTGGGCATAGTGTATGTGTCTGTGTATGTGTCTGTGTATGTGTGTATGACTGCATGGCTCTGGTATGTGTAAGAGAGTGTGAGTGATTGGTTGAGATGGGTCCATCTTGGGCTAGTTAAGGATGAATAGGAGGCCTTGAATAGGAGGAATACCAGGCACAGACATCCCCAATACAGGGTTAACAGGGCCTGGGTAGGTCCTTATAATGGGTGTAGGGTTGAGCTGCCTGCACCATTAATAGCAACAGGCAGAGGGATGGGTCTGAACTACTAAATTTTACATTGCAACAGGGCCGTTTCTTACAATCGACATGAAGGATGAAAGATATGACGGACAGCTTTAAAACCTTAGTGGCATGGGACATTGACATTTCTTAAATTAGATATGTGACATTGAGAAAAGTAAGCGACAGAGACATATGACATTGACATGTTTAACGACATTGACGTTTTCTAAATTCAACATGCGACATCGGGATCTGGCCTGCCCAGAGCCGCAGAGGGGGTTGAAGTGAGGCAAAGTGGTATAAGATGGATAAGCAGGCTCCATGTATCACTGCATCAATGATGAATGGTAGCAGCGATACACAGGACCGAGGCCAGCAAAGGGCGGCCGGGCCGCGGGCTGCGGTATCCATTACCTTTGAGCCTGTTGCTGTATACCATTGCTTTGAGCCCTCTTCCATATCCCTTACCTTTGAGACTTGCCTTCAAAGCACATCCCCTTTAAGCAGTCGGTTCCTGTCAAACGTCTCCTGTCAAGGAAGGCGTATATTTGTCAGAGGCTGCCTGTATTAACCCTGCTCGCCGCCCATCCTAGCGCCTTTGTCTATGTCATTCTTTCACATTAACTGCCTTTTTGTGCTTATAGAATATATGCCTCAAGGTTTGCTTCTTTTGCTATTCCTAATGTATATATTTCACTTCATAGAGCAGTCTGAAATGTTTCCTCTACTTTTGATCTATAAATGATCCTTTTTGCTCAAGCCTTTGCCTCTTTTTGGTGTAAAGTTTTCTATTTTATCTTTGTGTCTATTTTATATTCTTGTTGCTCCCCATTGCTAAAGACTTACATATCAAAGCATTGCCCCCTGGGTATAAGTCTTTCCCTTTATTCAGTGAAAGATATATAATCAAATATTAGATCATGGATAAAGTACTATCTTATGCATCATGAGACATTTAATAACCTTGTCTTCGAAGCACAATTTACCAAAGTTTTACCAAAGAAACCTTTTTAGCCATTCTTCTATGATAACTGTTTTCATTTTTCTTTTGATACATGCCTTTTTGAATAGTTTTTACAACACAAGTAAAACATCACCATATGGTATATATTTAAGAAAACTGAACTGGTTATAATGAAGTAAGTGAAATCAACATATTCAGATTTATGAAAGGCTGGTTTGCCATGATTGTTTGGAAATGCCTAGCTCATCTGTCTGGTTATCACACTGAGCTTTATTTCCCAAGCTATTTCCCAAGCTATGAATGGCTTGCACAAGTGAATCCCATTAAGAACTCTCTCACATTTAGTGTCTACTTAAACATCCAGTCCAAAATTACTAACAGGAGCTCATATTGAGTACTCCTATGGCACCTTAAAGGGACCTTTACGGTGCGTTAGAAGAACATGAGACCCCTTTCGGTTACCCAACGACCCCCTTGACGAACCCCCGTTATTTCCCCGGACGCTCCTTCAACCATCTGGTCCAGATTAATGTGGGCCATCAACAAAAGGGGGCGCCACCTTAAGACGGATGTGACGTCAGGCTGACGTCACAGGGGACCAGAATCCAATACAGGACAGACGCCTTGTGACAAGCGCCATATTTGTAATATCTGTGTAGAGTTGTTTACAATGTGAGGCCCAAGAGATTATTTGAAGCATTAACTATGAGGATCATTTCAATGGTATGTTTTATGAGACATTATATGAGAGCCAGTGGTAAAGTCTAAAGCCCTATACCCACTAGGACACTTTGGACCTTGGTGATTACATTTTCTTTTGATCACCTTCACTGAATTGAGCATGTTTGGTTAAATCACCAGACGAATCATCCAACAATTTTCCTGTCGATTCAGATCAAACATGCACATTTCAATATCTCACTGCAGATTGCAATGCATGAGTGCAATAATATCACCAGCATGTATTGTTCTGATATTGCAAGAGCATCAAAGAGGCACGAGGAATACAAGCTAACATAAAATCCATCACAGGAATGACCTTCGGAGGAAGCCTCCGATATATGGCATGTACAGTAATTTACAAACCGGCACCACGTATATTATGCCAATCAATCATGTCTCTGATCCAGGAAGGCCTTTAATTACCTCTCTATATAAAACGGTACGAAAACGAGATTTGCTCCATGTGCCGCCATGTTTTTTCGCTGGTTTCAACCTGTCCTACTACAAATAGAATGTCTTTCAGACGCCTGCCCAATCTGAATCCAGCGGAGGTAACTCTCGCCAAATTGATATTTGCATTTCAATGTCTTTTCTTTTTTGAACAGCCAATCTAGATCCATATTATTTCACCACTTACATTCAAATCTGAGATTAAAACCAGAAATGTTCACACATTAAAAGGTCACGCTCGTTGATGTGACCTGAGGTTTTGCAACCAGGGTCGTTACGGCAACCAACGTCGTTACAAGTATTGTCACAGCAACTAGCTTATGGCAACCAACGTCATCATTACAGTGTACAGTTTGGATAAAGATGACAGTCTTCAATATTGTTTTCCTTTTAATGATTAGATAAAATTTCCGTTGGCGTTGTTACATCGACGAGCCTCATCAACAAACTTTGTTACGTCGCCTATGGCTGTGTCTCCAAGCAGATAATAAGTTACACTGTGGTCTGCTTGGAGAGTGGTGCTGGGTGGCGGGAAATGTTCGCAGATCGTCACAATTTGTACCTTCCCCATTCAACTGAAGATTAATAATTTCAAACTGATATGGATTTCCGATATAAAGTTTTAAAATGTAGGCCTCGTCTGTCCCGTCCTTCCTCATAACTTAAAACATTAGCCTGATTAGGCCTAGGAGCCGAGAGGCGAAGCCTCTTGTTGCAATAAAAACAGGCAATCCCCTCTGTGTCATGCCATAAGACTTCTATGTCACGCATGCAATATTGAATAGTTGTATTGCAAATGTGATGATTGATTATCATACCTATGGGGCTAGGTTGTAGTTTTTTGTATTGTACATTCACTCATGAACAGCCTTGTCCTCATGTTGAATGTTCATAGGGCAGGTATGTGGACCATCACTCATGTGGTTTTAGACATTCTGCGCAGCTCTGGGAGGAACAGTATGCAGTATACCGGCAGATGTGTGCTCCACAAGTGATGCCATGCACTAGAGTATTAATGCTTAATAAAACTAAAGGACTTTGATTTTGAGGCGCTTGTAGAACTCATAATAAATTTAAAAGGCCTTTTATGACGGTAGTTATACGAGCAACAGTTGCCGCAAGAGTATCATGCATATATATTTTCTTAAACGAGTGGGCACGAAAACACACATATCTCCTTACATACGCAGAAACACAGTAACATTTCGTACATACAAGCGTATACACTTACAAGCATGGAAATAAGATCATACTTAGAAATAATTAAAGAAAAAGGGGGTTCGGGAGCCTAGCCCCACAGCACAATACAATTTATGATAATATAAGTGTGTTACCATAGGCTATACCAGCGCATATAAGTACAGTTGTAAATGTGAAAACATACCCGCACATACATATATAGGTGCAAGAATCCTTGTCATGCCCCATGCCCAAGCAAACATGGAATTATAAAGGCGCGAGATTTACTTGCTGTGCCCGCATGGATAACCCCAGCCACGTTTTACCAGGAGCATCATGGAGGTGTCTCAGGGCCTCTACCTCAGTCAGAGGTTATAGTAAGGGCATGAAGCCCCATGTGCCAGGGGGATGTTTTATGCAGAGAGGTTCCCCTTTACAAGGTTCATACAGAAATATGTACACATTAAATGATGAAAGTACATACACCACTAGTGGATTGAGAGCATAGACTGGAACGGGAGTCTTCTGAGGGTGGTCATATGACACAGAAGGAATCGTTATAGCCCGAGGGCAAAGACGGAGGGTCATACGATCCCTATAGGTCGCACGTCACCCAAGGCTCTTCTATGTTTTATCACCCAAGTAAAATACAAAATGATGTTAAAAACCAAGAATACATGGGAACATTTGCATTTGTTCAAGGTAGGAAATGCAAGTAGTTTGCATTTCAGATGGCAACATGTTGGTCTCTGAACGAAAGCATTCCAAAAATTAATAACATAGAAAAACGCAAATGGAATGCAAGTAGAATGCAAGTAGAACACAAGTAGATGGCTTGCAAACTCTATATTCCACTATGCATCCTGAGAAAGTGCATGTGTTTGTTTGTGTTCCAGTGCAAGTGAAATTACACAATTGCAACACAAGTAAAAGAACACATCGTGGAATATAGCCTTAAGGGCGGTGGGACGTGGCATGTTTCCAATCCTTTGGCAGGACCACAATGAACAAAGATCTCTCAAATTTGGTGCCAAGTGTCCTTGGGCTGGCTCATCTATCTTGTGATTGGTCAGTTTTGTTTACTGATCTGTAAGCTTGATTCACATTGGGGTTACTTCACACACTCTCCAAAATGAGACTGTGTTTCTGATGTAATTTTGCAAATTATTCTAATGTCGAAAAAAGGCTAAACTAAAAATTGATATATTCCCCAGAGTCTGGATAGTGATTATGTTATTGTGGTTTCGCCGGTATATAGAATATAGCCTTAAAACAAGAATCCTCATTTTGAAAGCCAAGAGTCATGTGACAATTTTGTTGTGTCATGTAACTCTTTCCATATGCAGTGACAGACAGAGGGCAGCAGTTTTATTAATAGGTCGGCAAAGATACTGATTTACAGCGACTTCTACATATTAAAAAGATAGAGCGATGGACCAAAATGACAGAGGGTTCTGCTCTGCCAGATCTCATGGGAAGATAAGTACCTTTACAGACCAGCGGAGACCCAGTCATACCTACAATACTTTATACGGAGATCTCAGAACGATATGCATCTGTACTCCCTGTTTGGCTTTGATTGGCTGAAATTGGCGAGAGGTAATTTTTATCGTATCTCTGGTTCGCCTTACGTGTTTTTAGGCTAGGTGACTAGGAGCGTACTCTAGAATAAAAGATATCTAGTATTCATGAAAGGTACTCAACTCTTGTCTTCGGGGAGAGTCCGAGAGGTGGAGATCTCGGCGGATTCACATATGTAAAATGTCTGTAGCCTTTAAGGGCTATACCCATTAAGCTACTTTACCAGAGACGGGCACTGGTGACCGTTAGAGTCGGTGCTAAAATCTGCAGATTCCCGTTGATACAGTATATTGAAATGTGCATGTCTGATCTGAATCAATGTCAGAATTGGCCAATTCTAGTGGTAGAGTTGGCTGACTTTACCACTGATCCATCGGCCGACTGTCTAAAAGTGTCCTAGTGGGTATCTGACAAAGACAGGGGACATCAAAAGTAATGGAAAAGGGAAATTTAACATGCCTGTAAAACATTAAAACCTAATCCTAACACATCCCACCTTAACACCTTAAATCCCACCTTAACACCTTAACATCTCCCCATGACATCAAGGCCCTCACAGTAAATGGCAGAAACTGTCTGATGTTACAGGCAAGTGGAACAGAGACTACAAACTGACATGCCATAGAATGTGTCAATCATTCATTTCTTTTTGCACCGCCTGCAATTAAAGCCTTTGCAGCAGTGATATGTTCAAAGCTGCATTTTTTGATATGTTGTAACTTCCTTACGGCTGCGCCAAATTCACGACATGATCAATGACATCACTGGATTATGTTCTAACACTGCAAAACACATCGCAACCTGTCGATTCACTGGATGTTAGCTTAACAACACATGGACAAGACCACCGCTTTAATGTTTATCTGCTTTGTGTGCTTGCAGGTATGAAATATTAAAACGGTTTTAAAATCATTATTACTATAACGATCGATTAACTGTCCCAACATGCCACAGTGAATGGACATATTTTTCCTCCACCCTAGCAAACAATGCTGCTCTCATGTAGTTTAATGGTCATCAATAATGTGCTATTTCATTATACTGTAAGTGATTCCAGTATGAAAACAACTGAACCAGGTCAGTAGAGGTGTTGGTAATGCCATTAACTCTAAATCTTTTTCCCTGATACAATTAAAGGCTTCCTCATTTTTGGGGTACAGAACTAACTCATGGTTGGCTTAGAATACCAAAACAGAAAGCTGCATTTTAGAGATTTTAGGAGCAATTTCTCAATACAATTAATTTGGTTTATTTTGTATTATCTACCCCTCTTCAGACAATAAGGGCGGATGCAATTTTGAAAGTATTCCTTGTAAATGTTAATGTTGGTGTAAACTGAGATGGGCTTATTAAAGGCTTCTTGATGATTTTGGGGGTACGGAACTAACTCATGGTTGGTTTACCTGCCCTTTGACTAGATCCATCATGTTGGTGCCTCAGTGCCTCTTTAGAGGTCAGAGGTCAAAGGAAGGTTGGTGAGCACTGTATGACAGGGGTATGTTTTATGCAGGGGGATTCTCTCTATATAGCATACAGGGATAAATCATGTACACTGGGATGAAAGGATTTGGCAAAGCATGGGCAATGGTATGGAGGAAGGATATATACCAT
Organism: Lepidonotus clava; assembly: GCA_936440205.1. Lineage (NCBI taxonomy): Eukaryota > Metazoa > Annelida > Polychaeta > Phyllodocida > Polynoidae > Lepidonotus > Lepidonotus clava. The sequence goes on from OW387140.1 coordinate 53,754,198, forward strand.
ATGCATATGTTTTAAGACATTTATGTCACTTAAGTATATGCTTATAAACTTTCTTTCTATAAGAATGTACTATACATTGCTTTTAATCATAAATTACCAGAAAAGTTTTATATAAATTGTCTTCATAGATGTGTGGCTCATTCTTTGCAATAATTTTCAAAAAGACGTATCAACAAATTACTATTGGCCTCAATGTGTTCTCTCATTACCATTCAAAAGCCAACACCAATATATTAACAAAAGTCTCATCATTGTTATAATGGCTATAAATGGTGAATCTTAAAACCAATGGTCATGTGACCATTGGTCCTGTCATGTGACTGACCCCTGTCCCGAACGTCAGAGACAGAGGGGGCTGGTGGATAAGTGAGTCGGGGAGGAGATTGATTTACCATGACTTTTACAAGGCCCAATGATAGAGCGATGGACCAAAATGACAGAGCAGTCTGCTCTGCCAGACCTCACGAGTAGATAAGGTACCCGCTGAGACCTGCAAGACTTTAAAAGGTCTGGTCTGAGAGTCTCTTCACATTGAAAAGGACTGGGCTTTGGTTTGGGTAAACTTGTTGGGCAGATGATATTGCAGTGAAATATAAAGAGCTGGATATCAGGTTTGTGATCAGTTCATCAATGTATGAAGCATATTTGATAATTGGACAACACATAATTATATTTTCATTGTGAACAATATTTTGAATCTATTTAGGTATTTATATGCAAATATATTTGATGTGGTATAAGTTCTAGGGTGGGTAGAGGACCGCATCATGCAACATTACCTGTATGAGGTCTATTTTGATAATCTGTCTGTTTTTTGATATGAGAGAATTAACATATGGTTAGACTTAACAACGAATTTGTTCAGAAAAACAAAAAAGAACAAGGGAGAAGTTAGGTATGTTCCAATACCTTGCAAAACTTTTAAACTTGATAATACACACCTCATACAGGGATAGACTCTGTTTTTTTTAACCATTTCGAAGTATGTATAAAGTAGCTGTAATCAAGACATGACAGCACTTTTGAGGGTGGTGTGGTCACACCAAAAATTCAGCTGTTATCACACTTCACAGTTCATACCTGCCCCTTCACACCTGAGTTGTAACAACAGATGGCCTGCAACCAGCTGATATTGCCTTAAATGATAGCAGACTTCGATTCATTAGAGTTACCAAAATGAAGTCTTACCGAACAGACGGTTTACTGCCATTATTTTCTTGGAATTGATTGTACTTTGTCAGCACAATCCTTATAGGGGGAGGCAGACATGGACATTGTGTTTGTCTAGTGGAGAAGGTTCTGTGGTGGCTCATTGTGTGGAACTCTATTCATTGGACATGTGCCTAATGACATAGCTATTGTTGGCAGATCCATCTACAGAACCAAAGCTTTGCAGAAAATAGGAATACTGTTTCTTAAGCGCACAAAAGGTCAGTTTTTCATATTGTGTATAATTATCCAATGATAACATTTAAAAAGAGGGATGATATGAAAGATTTCAATAGAAACAATATGTTTTAAAAGTGCATTAATTCCCACCTATTCATAACACTTAGAAATGCATTTTCCATTTCATAATGTGAACACAGCTAGAGCATTGTATGCTTAGAATATCTTCAATAGTGTCTGCAAAGTCAAAGAAATGAAAGAGGCCACTCGCCATGTTCTGTAATAAGATGAGGCCACTCGAGACCAGGCGAGGCCAGGCGAGGCTGCCCAACCACTGCTGACAGATCAAGACAAATGGTTGACTCCTACCTGACCTTCACAATGACCCTGACCCTGACCCTGACCTTGACCTTGAGAAGATTCTCTTCACTCAGTAATTATTCCATCCACAGGAGGATCTCCCCTGGGGAACCGATACATCAACCCAACATCTCCCTGTTCTCAGAGAGATAATGGACTTTTTGTTTCTGGTTTGACCTTGGAAAAAGGTCGAAGGTTGGGTCTTTGTTTGAGGTACCCTCCAAAGAAGGTAAGAAGCCCCAGTGATCAGAAGCTCTGGGGGGAAATGTATATTATGAATTCTCCCTACCACGGATATAATTTTTTCTAAACTTTACCTGCAGACTAGCCTAGATCAGGATGCATGCTGGGAAATGTGTCGACAAGTCAGAATGCTTAAGTATGGAAATTGTCGGTATTTATTGAATAATTTGTTGATTATCCTAATGGAAAACTATCACTGACTATTTTCCATTTCGTAGCTGGATAGATTGAGTATTTTTCATGTTGGTTTAAAAATTCAATCATTACAGATAGATATATAGCAAATATTTATGTATTTTGTATAGTATTGAACAGGACTGCAATGGGAGATCAGACTGTTTGTTTGAATTGTATCCTGTATAAATATTTGAAATAAAATTTAAAAAAAAAAGTATTTCCTAAGATTTTGTAGACAAAATCTGCCAAAATTAGCCTGCGGGTGGCTAAAATACTTAAAATAAGCTGGTAATAATCTGTGGTAGGGAGAGTTGTACTGAAGAAGAAGCAGAGGTATACAGGGTTCTGAGGAGAATTGTGGCAGGGGGCCATCCACATATATATGCTAAGTACAAAAACCCTTGTGCTTTTATCATAGTTACCAAAATATCGCTGCTGCAAGGGGTAAGATATTGGACATGGTATAGTAAGTGGATCTCATATTTTCCAATATAGAAACACAGGCACCCGAGGCCCAAACATTTATAATGTTGTTTTCCATATCTTCAAATAACACTGCTAAGTGCCTGGTAAGAACCTATCCCCAGTCTAAACCCAATAACCACTAAGCAACTTTTAGAGAGTTGGGCAATGGATCAGCATAAAAATCGTCTGATTCTTATGACTTCCTGTTAGTATAGTATATTGAAATGTACATGTTTGATATGAATGGGTGCTAAAATCGGCCGATTCTAAACGTACATTTGGCCGATTTAATGCTGATCTGTTGCCCAACTCTGTAAAAGTTGCTTAGTGGGTATGGGGCTTTACCTTCAGTAATAAATGCTTTACGACTGTGAGCAGGGTCTGGCAGATACGGGCCATGTGGGGCCTTAAATATAGAAACCATGAATCGTGCAGTCTAGATGGTGACAGGAAGTAGGGGGACAGATATAGATTTCTGCCTGTAAGTTATTGCTGAATCTATACTTATAGATCAGGGCTGGGACCTGTGTGGAGGTAGACTGTAGTTACGTCCAAGTTTGCTAGGTGCTCAAACTAGGACTGTTAACCAGCAACCATTTTAGCTGGGAATTCCCACCCATATCCCAGCATGCTTTGCAGCTGCTGGTTTATGTCATGGAGGAACATGAACTATCTAGCACCCAAACAACCGTCAAGGGGATTCTCCATGCCATTTATCGAGGGCTATAAAATAATTCCTTGCAAGTTTAAAGTAGCCACTAGTGGCCGTGGACTCTTGTAGGTGTGGGGACCTATTATGCAAGAGGTCTTGGTCATGAAAGGACTTGGGTGGTGGAGCCCAGGGGCAATCTGTCCAGTAACTTCTAAGGTTCATTCCTGTTGCAGTGGGGCATGGTGCCCCATGTTAATGGGATGCAAAACCAATATAATTGACAAAATTTTCAAACCTCAGACAAGCGTAGAAATAATAGATGATTCTAGTTAAGGTCAGGGGTAAAGTATTAGCAGTGAAAACTAGCTCAAACTGAAGTAATTCCAAGAGAGATGGTAATATTTCCATTTGTCTGTAAACAAATCCCATTTTTGAGGATCTACATTAATTGAGCTGAGCAAGGAAAACGTTTTTCTTTATGATTTTCTGCCATATTTCATGGTTTAGACTTTAACATGGGTCAGAAACAGGCCCAAGGAATGCATTTCAATTATTATTTGAGTTTGGAAAATTTTGTTCATGTTTTCCTTGCCTCCCTATGAAAGACGAGTATGGTCATTTTATGTGTTTGTTAATGCTAGCTGCATTACAAATGGATTATTGGATTATATTGGTAAAGCAGGCTTTATAAATCATTAAATGTTGTATAGGTAAAATGTACCCATAGCCAATCTTTGAGATGCCTAGTGAATTGGTAAAATTGCTCAAATTGGCCGATTCTAGGGGCAGAATCAGCCGATTTTAGTGCCATGCTGTTGCCCAACCGTGTAAAAGTTGCTTAGTGGGTATGGGGCTGAAAGTAGCATAAAAGAAAACAATTTATCATAAAGTGGGTTGTGTGTTCACCACCTTTTCCTAGCCTCCATCAGTCAGACTCTGATCCCATTATACATACTCACATTTGTATATCCTTTTGTTATGTTTCCAAATCATTAGTTTATTGAGTATAATTCACAAGATTAATCTATGCTACTGTATTCAGAATCGGAACACCATGGCACCAATTACCTTCACTTTCATGTTCAACGACAATGGCATATTGCATTTCTTACATTTACAACATTATAGAACAAATTTCAAGTTTGTTGACAGGTTCTACGGACGTTTATTAAGAAAAAAAAGGAGAATCATTAAAATTGAGAAAGCTTCGTTAGATTTTGGAGAAGGTAATCTGAATCAATATTCAACAGGAGTTGCTAAAACCCCTAGTTCTACGACTTGTCCTTCCTGACTATTTCAATGACAACTATTCTTCCCTACTCCCCTCTACTTCCATTTGACATACTTTCCATAAATCATAGCATGAACATCTTGCTTTGCACTTCAGAAGTCTCGATTCAAAGTGATCCTTACTCGATTTCTCCAGATGTTGGACGTCTGAGATAAATAGACTCAGCCAGCCGTAAGACTCTACCGTGTAATCCGCTCTTACAGACTCTGGCTCAGCTCTTTGAGTGATGATTTGCATTTTGACGAAGGCGGTCACTTTTAGTCTGTTACAGGGGACCGATGGGCTGATACCTATGATGCATTAGAGTCTTGAGTAATGGAGGGGTTGAGTAAGGAGAGGGGGAGGTAGGAGGGGAGGGAAGGGGGAAGGGGAGGGGGTGGCCTTGAAAGGAGGGAAAAGATAAGGGGTGAGGTTGGAGGGTGATGGGGAAGTGAGGAAGGAAGGTGGTCGGAAGGGCAAATGGAGCAATAGACATCCAGTGGTTACATCCAAGTCTGTGAGCCACTTGAGCTAGGACTGTGAACCAGCAACCTTTTAAGGTGGGAATTCCACCCTGTATCCAGGCATGCTTTGGGGCTGCTGAATTATGGCAGGTAGGATGGTTGACCTGTCAGCACCCAAACAACCCTCAAATGGGTTACCCATGCTATTTACATATGGCCAATAAAAGAATTCTTAACAGATGTAACAGTGACATACACACAGTCATTTGTTACTCTAAATTTCCTGTTGAAATAAAAGGCACTTTTCTGTATTGGAAAATAGTAATTTGTTTAGATAATCAGATAAATCCTTGCAGCTCAGTGCCACTATGTACAGCCTACAGAGGGATCCCCTGCTGGCAGGTACTCAGCAGGCACTCCAATTAAAGCCTAATGAAAATGAAGACAGACGATCCCAACAAATCCACCACTAATCGAACAAATGAATATTAGAAGAGCCCGACAGACAACAATGCTGGGGATTATTGAGCGACATGATGGGACGGATGAGTCGATAATGGTCTGCAGTGGGTTCACTTGTTTGTTTAATTGATTAGAAAAGTGCTGTTTTAATGGATATTGAAATGTATCATCCCCCAGCAGCCTTGGGTAAATGAGGGGAAATGTGTTAATGACTGAATTTAATTTGAGGCACTCAAACCTGTATCACTGACCAATAAATGTAGAAATGAAATTTAAAACTTGTCAATTTAGCATACTTTGGTCTGAACCTGTCCTGAATAAACAATGTTGAACTCCATTAGTCGAACAAATGTGTATTGCGTGATCTTTATTCCTCTATTGAATTTTTTTGTACATGACTATAAAATAAATGTTATCATTTTACATGTATCAAAAGTAGCATTTCCTTTGTTTTAAGAAACAATCAATCTAAAAAAAGATAGGTTCAACAAATGAAAGGATAGCTTCTTCCAATTTCTTACAAAAGCTCTTTACCTGTCTACCTGCCCACCTAACCTCAAATCAACATGCAGGTCCTATCCCAAAGGCCTCCTCAGGGAGATTGCAATTTCCACCAAGGAACAGTAAACCAAGCAGTATGTGGTTGGAGACTGGGATGTTCAATGCACATTCAAGTTGAAAGAGAACACTAAAGACTTGGACCAGAAGAAATTCAAAAGGCCCCATGTGCTCGGAGAGTTCGGTATCCGATTAGATCGCTTTGAGAACAGGACACCCAGAGTCTTTATGGGCCTAGGGAGCAGGCCATCAGATAAGAGACTTCTGGATGGATGCACCTAAAACCGCCTGCTGAACCACCCCTTCCAAATTGCCCCTCCGAAACTGGCCCCCCAAAACCGCCCTTCCGAAACCACCCCTCCCAAAATACCCCTCCCAAACCGCCCCAACCAAACCACCCCTCTAAAACTGCCCCTCCCAAACCGCCACTCCCAAACCACCCCTCCCAAACCACCACCCCCTCAACAGCCCATCCCTAAACTGTCCCTTCCGAACCAACCCTCCAAAACCACCCCTCCCAAATTGCCCTCCCAAACCACCCTTCCTAACTGCCCCTCCCAAACTTCTGACCCCAAATTGCCCCTCCAAAACCACCCCTCCAAAACCACCCCTCCAAAACCACCCCATCCCCGATGAACCACCCCCTCCCAGGAGCCATTTAAGACACTGCCCTCCCTCACCAGATGGCAGCATTCAGGGGCAGGGAGCCCCCTGGTGGCAGACCCTGCATGCTGGTCATGTGGCCAGCTCCGGGGGCTAATGGAGGTAGGGGGGACATTGCGGGGAGGTAACAATGATTGGGGAAACACAGGCTGGGGACAGAGTGTGGAAGGGTCCCGGAGGGGGTACAAGGTGTTGAGGAGGCCTGGAGATGGGGTGTTGAGCTCTAGGGGGAGATAAGGAGTACAGGCTGGTGCAGACTCGGAGAACTTTTCCGCCTGTATTTGAACATACAGTTGACCAGACTTTCAAATATTTGAAGAGGTTTACAGAAAACATAAAAATGTTTTTCAGTATCAGTGACATAGAATATATTTATTTACACACTATCATTTTATTTATATACCTCTTACCAAGCCAAGGATGCAACTTTATTATAACGTTGCAGCAACGTTGTGGTTGTTTCTGTGTTTGGTTCTTGTTACATTCTTTTGATGACTCTCAATTACCTTGCTGCAAGGTACTGCCGTGACATTGCTCTTTGATATTATTACAACATTCTGGTTATGTTCTTCAACCCAAACAGAATGTTCTTATAACATTCTGTTTTGGTTTCGTCCTAACCTCACCAAAAAATGATGTTATAATATGTTTTGATTTTGTGAGGCTTCAACCTGTCCTTTAATAACGTAATTGTTTTGTGCCATCTTAGTAAGTAACAAACTGACTAAATAAGTATGGTTGCAAAACTTTTCTGTTATGTCGCAAGCTGGCTGGGAAGGGCTTGGGCAGTGTGTGTGAACAGCCCCAAGGTGCTGAATTATAGACATCCGGTAAGACAGTGACAATATCGCAGTAATCTGCACCCCGCGGGGAAAGTGCTCGTGGGCAGAGAGAGGAGGACAGGGTTTATGGGGACGAGGAGTGTGACTTTATGGGGACATTGAAGGACACTGTTTCTTAAGTGTAGTATGGAGACAAGTTTGGAGAGTACAGCCCAATCCATTACTATAAGGCTCTGCACAGAAGCTAAAACTATAGCATAAACCAAATACCCCCTAGAAAAGAGATAAGCAGATATAAAATGAAGATCAGAGTTCTTAAAAACTGAGTTACAAAGAAAGATATTCGTTAAGAGTTGAACAGACAAGAGGAAAGGAAAATATCAAAGATAGAGTACAAATTTAATAACCTCTCAGATGCCATTGAACAGATTGTATTACACTATATGTATTTGCTATGTGTATCCCTTGATATAGTTGATGTTCCTTTTTCATCTTGTCCTCTTTTTCTAAAGCACTTTTCAATGAAAAAAAACCACATTGAATATATGGATCCTGACACATTTCAGAACAGTATGTATCCTACGTCAAACATTATACTTAAATTTAACTTTCCATTTCTTTCCAGGTGAGAGTGATTGCTTTTCTCTTCATATTACTGACTGCACTTAGGGTAAGTCTAACTTGAATATCTATCTAAACAATACCAAGGCAACTAGTGGGAAAAATGCAAAGTGCAGAAAATGAATGTGTGCTCCAGGAAGATTGCAGGGTCATCTTGTTCCCTACCACTTTTACAAGATGAAAATGAGAAGCCAAAGGACCTTTGTAGGGTGCTGGTTATTAGAGGTAAATCGGCAGTTGCAGACATGAGGGGGCATGAGGGCGTGCATCCCCTCTTTTTTTTGGCCAAATTTAGTCTTTTTTATGTATAATTCTGGACAATAGGAGGCTCACCCCCTCTTTTCTAATAGTGCACTCCCTCCTGTATCAGCCACTGAGCAGACTATAGAAAGTAACAACTATTCTCCCAGCAAACAGCTGTAGAAACACTTTAAAACCATATTATATTATTCTAGAATCAGAATACTGTATGAAGTAGACCAAGTACAGGCTGTATTATTACTATACCCTGTATGTCCAGCCTTCACACCCTTATACATCTTTTTCATTAAGGTGGCGATGCCCTGGTGTATTAAATTGGAACAATATTTTAGGGAATTTACTATAGTTAAGCTATATGAAATGGAGTGACCTAGTTACTAAAAGCCCTGAAAGTTGGCAGACTGGTGGACTGTACAGGTTCATGGGAAAGGTGTATACCAGTTGGCAGGTCCCCGGTCGGCCAATTACCTCTGATGACAGCATGTATTATGGAGAGGACTGGTTCGTTAAGACCGGCCGAGCCCAGAGGCACCTGGTGTACAGGGTATGCACAGAGGGAATAACATAATGTACATCAAACTAACATAGCATGTACCAAGATATATGACTGTATACCACTGATGGCAGCATGTATTATGGAGACGACTCGTTCGTTAAGACCCGCCAAGCCCAGAGGCACCTGGTGTACAGGGTATGCACAGAGGGAATAACATAGTGTACGTCAACCTAATATAGCATACACAAAGAAGTATGCTGATGATGATTTCAGTGGTGGATAGAGGATTTTGGAAAGGAGTGTTCAACAAACTAAAATTTCACACAATGGCGCTCACACATGCAACTTTTTTTTTCCAATCCGCCCTTGGGCTTTCGGTGTACAGGGTATGTACAGATTGAAAAACATAGCGTACGCCAAACTAACATAGCATACACCAAGAAGTATATATGATGATGATGATTTCGGTGGTGGATACAGGATTTTGGAAAGTGGGGTAATTCCGTATGTAGACCAAGTTCTAAAAAGTTGTGCAATCACGCTTACACACATGACATTTTTCTATTAGCCAGATATAAGTCACCACCACAGGGGATTGTCCCCCTGCCCCCCTGGTTCCGCCCCTTGATTTACCATGCTTAATACTGTTTTCAGCATTACTTCCCTTACCTTATGGAAGAACCAAAGTAGATGTCTTTTGTGACCATGGTCAAATCTATGGATATGCAATAGACTGACTGCTTGGTGATCTAAGAGGAATTGAACCAATGGGGCACTGTCATGCAAATTCCCTAGTCAGATGCCCAACCCCCTCCCCCCTCCCTCCACATAAGAACTATGTTATATCTAAGTCAGCAGGTGGTGACTTTGACGTAGTTCTCTTAACAATGTGCTTCGGCATTGTGGTATTGGTGATAGACATCTTTTACAATATAGGAGAAGCAACACTTTAGAGCCTTGCTTTAGTTAGTGGAAAAGAAGAGAGAAGTGTGTATGTTCCCCAGCAGAGAATACCAGAATGTTCCTCCATCATTGAGAGGACTGAGGCAGATTTCTTCTCTTCATTGGCGGTGAGAAATTCAAGCAATACGGTGATTAAGATAGGGTGATTACTTCAGATGTTGTTATTCATATCTGGAGTAGTTTAGTTCTATAGATTACATAAAGCCACATTTGTACATATGGCTGTATGACTCTAATACATGTGTTAAGCTTGATATAGCTTGATATAGCTTATATCAACTTTAAATATTGACCCTTCAAACACTCGGTGAATATAATTTATTCTTGCTAATAATGTTACTGCATTTTTCATATAGATTATTCATAAATATAGTTCCTTTACTGACAAACAAAAATCCGTCCAAAATATCCCAGCAAACAGGGCTCGTGTATTCACCAGTATACCACGTGTTAAATTCATGTAATACTGGTGTTGTTGTAATCTCTGTGTAATGTCAGAATCTTATTGGATTTTACTATGCGTTTTCACATAGAACATCACCTATGTCAATTTGATAAAGATAACATTATTTATGCATGTTCCATACTCATATTCATCATGGCAAGCTTAATTTTACATCATCCTATCTGAATTCACATGTTCACATTTTGATGTTATTTTCGTTGTATTCTGGTGTAGTGATAATCCCCATGTAAACCATGTATTTTCCACCAGATTTTACTCATGCTATTGTCATGCATTTCTGGTGTTGTGTACAAACCTGGGAATTATCTGAGAAAACCCTCTCTCTGTGACACCAGTTTTTGACCTGTATAATACGTGTGAAAAACATGTGTTTAACACAAGTCTCACATGCGTTTCACCTTAGTTATGATAGGTCAGTCTTTTGATTACCATGAGAAAAACGCAAGTTTGTGCCTGATTTACATATGTCAAACTCAGATTAAATTGGTAACATATATGCATTTAAGATGCAATTCGTTGAATTTACTGACTATAGTAATAGGATGAATTAAGATGCAGCATTTGAATATTCATTTGCTAAATTTCCAAGAGATATCAATGTTTTAAAGGTTTCAAATACAACCGTCTCCTCCCTGTCATTGTGACAATCCTCAATGGCTCAGGGGTAGAGTGCTGGAATTGTGTGTAAGGGTTCCCTGGTTCGAACCCCACCATTTTTCTTTAACCAGAATAGGGAAAACACGAGTTTTACATGAGGAAACTCGTGACAAAAACTCGTGTTAAAAACTCGTTTGGAACACCAGAAATGTAGTCCACAGAATCCCGTGTATAGCACGAGTCTGAGACACGTGTTTGGTACCCTGGATCCCAAGGTAGAGCCATGGATAACACGGGTCCTTGTTACCTGGGAAATTACTTATTATGTGTGAAATCTATGTCTATTCTTATCTAACTATCATAGTGTTGTATGATTGATTATTTGAACATATGAATCGACATTTGACAATAAGTTCATTTGTTCCATCAGTGCTGATGCTTTTTATGTTTTCAATTACTAACAACCAAACCCATATTACATTAGCTGTGAAGCCTCAAACCTTCCAATCCCCATGATTATCTTTAAGCATGGAGAGTCAGTTCATTAGTATAGAAGCCTTAAAAGTCTACAGGATGGTGAAGTCTGTCATACGTATGGCTGACAGACTGTCATACCATACAACAATGTCCAGGGAACATTCTTAAGACGCGTCCCGACTGGCAGGCAAAGAGTTTAGTCAGAGATGTTAACCCTTCCTATCTGTGGCAAAAGTGCTTATTTGTGGTGTTGGTTGTCGTGTTTTCACAGGGTTAATATAAGTTGCCAAGTAGAAATGAGTATTTAACGTACATTTGCATACATTTCTGGAACTATGACTGAAATCAGACATCGTTTCAAACATCTAAGGAAAAGCACATTTGAATATATATGAAGGGGAATTTGGGTTTTGCTGTCTCCTAAAGTAATGGTACTTAAGTCATCCTTCCCAATCCTTGATTTGAGATCATTATCTCACATAAAGTGCAAGGTACATTTTTTGTGTGTAAACATAAAATGTCCACAAGTATATATGATGCCCCCAACTGTTAATGCTTCACATAAATGTATCTTACAAATGAAATTAATAAGAGAAATGATTGATCAAATTCCAAGGTTTTATACATAATACTTGGATTGGAGAGAATGCTACATATGTTAAATAAGTCCAATACCTTTGGTGAAAAGATTGAGTGGGAGTGAAAAGGTCACCTGTAGATATTTTCCCCTCAGTTAACGTGACTCTGACATTGCTTAGGCCCAAGATAACCTTTCATTTGATGTCTTACATTCCAGTGTAAAACTTCTTTGAGGAATGAAATTACGTATTGAGAAACGTGCTTACTGAATGAGAGTTCTGTCCATAAAGTAACCAATAAAGGTTTCAGTGTCATGTTTATATTGGCCTTATAAAAAGTCTCCATGGTTGTTGACTTGTGGCCTCTACGTGAGTCAATAAGCATAGAAGAGAAAAAAATAAAGGTTATACGCTTTATGTGAGGTATTCTGGGATGAGCTATATTGTAAGGCATCCTGTTTGAACCAGCTAAAATCCTTTTGATAACCTAAACTATAACACCTTGAACACCTTCCACTCACATCTTCAAGCGTCATTAAGGTATAAAACTTCACCCCACTATTATGTCTCCTAATCATTGACACTTTTGGCATATAACAAGATGTAGGCAAAGGCTTGTCAAATGGTCTCCCCCAGTTGTCGGTCATTTCACTTTACGTAATCAACTGGTGTCATTGTGTGCAGACACCAGGCCTTAGAAGACTGCCTGCGCTTGACAGATATGGGTTGACAGCCCACCACTGTCACACTGTCACACCACAACGTGACTGTCATCCCCTGACAGCAGCCTCCCATTAGTATGACAGGCGCTGTGACAGCCGCTGTCAACCTGTCACTTACACTCAGCAGCTTCAGTGTCACATGTGTGAGAGGTATTAGAATCATTTGTGGCAGGTCATCAAAGCTGTTTTTCCTTCCTGTGTTGATGGTCAAAAGTGCAAAACTTACTTGGTAAAAAGACCATTCGTGTGACCCCAATTTCAATTTTGATTAAGCTGTACTGATATTTGGGGGCCAGAATAGCTGCATTTCCATTTACACCACCTGAGCTTTAGATAATGACCACCTGAGCTTTAGAAAATTGGGGACTAAGCGCGAACTCAGTAGATGATGGTCAAGAGAAATCAACCAAAAACCACATTGCCACTAAATGGCCACTTTAAAGCTGTACTTTACAAAATTGTGATTAATTGATCTGTTTCTATACTAAAATTTGTAACATTATATGTATCTCATATTTTTTACCAAAGGTAATGCAGTTGTTTTGTTTCTAATTAATCAATATATATGTATCTTCTATTTGTTGTCAAAAGTTAATGCAGGTGTATTATTTTTAAGTAATTCACAATGTCTTCAGATGTTAGAGAATATCTTCGATAATAAATGTAAAAATTCAAAATATCAGGTGGCTTTTCATTGAAGCATGTCCTTTTCAGCATGTGTAAGAAAAGGAAATAGGATAGCTGGGGAAAAAGTGTGATAAAAACATCAGAAGTCCTCTAACTGCCCTTAAATTGATGAGAAAGTGATTATTTATTTAGAACTGTTTCTGTAGCAAACAATGGAGTGCAGTTCAGCTTGAGTTGATACCAATTGAGAAAAGGTGCATAGAGACATACCTCTAAGAGCCTTCTGCACGAATTCACAATTACTACCCTAAAGGGTGGTCAATACACATTCTATATATTAATATCTTCCACTGTACCTTTACCAAGTATGTTGGAGTAGTAAGTGATGGAGGAGCTATGTGTGCATGAATTCCACAGCCAGCTCAGTCTTTTGTTGTATGAAAGATAAAATGAGTCAGATGCTCTTCCTCTGTCTGCTTCTTGGAAAGACAGCCAATGGGCTCTCCGAGCTAGCTATATATTCAAAATACTCCACCCTTGGTTCCTCACTGATACCTAGTCACCAAGTAGTCTATGTTGGAGAGAACAAAAGTACTGTGTCATGTGCAATGAAGTGCCTTCAGGATGAAAATTGTATTGGTTTTGGATCAGAAAAGAAATTAAGAACTAGATGTTTGGCCATCAGAGATAGAGTTAAACAACCACAGATTCCTGATTATTTGGATGGTTACACATACTATATAAAAAGCAAAAAAGGTATGCATGCTTATGATTTCATATGGTTTTGTCCTTGATATACTACACCTGAGATAAAGTGAATTTTCAGCTTAGAAGGAAATACCTTGTATAGATAACCTCCTATGCAAAGTCCGCATAAGGTTCTATTCTTCTTTTGCTCTAGATTTAGACTGTCTGAACTTCCCACATACTGAGTCAGATGTCTCTCTGATACAAATGGAAAAAGGGAAACCATTAATTGGGGTTTGTGAACCTGCAAATGATGGGAATTGGCTTGTGAGTGCTTCAATTGTTATGGATACAATCAAAATTGCAATCATCAGATTATACCTCAAGAGAATGCAATGCTTCTATCATTCCTAATCTCATTCAAAAAAATTCTTCTTGATAACAATTAAAAAAACTGGTCATCACAAATTGCTAAGATAGATGTTACCATTTTTTGATATCATAATCAGAATTCATTAGAATAATGGAGACAATCATTTCTTGCTTTAAGCAATCTTTTACATTTGAAAAAAGGCACCTAGTTTTTTATATCAATACAGGTGATCCTGAGGCGCATTGATGGTTCTGTAGATTTCTTTCGAAACTGGACAGAATACAAAGAAGGGTTTGGTGACCTCTCAGGAGAGTTTTGGTTTGGCAATGAGAATCTCCACCTTCTGACTAAGGATGGAAACTACAAGTTGAAGATTGAGCTAGTTGATCAGACTGGGACTGCATTAACTGTGTATTACGAGACCTTCAGTATTGGTACTGAAAATTCAGACTACCAGCTGACAGTTGGTAGCTTTTTTGGAAGTGACCCACCAGGTAATCCTTCAGAGGGCTCTTTACGCAGACATTTATGAAATGCAATTTATTTTTGTCCTTAACATCATTGATGTATTTTGTCATTATTTCAAAAGAAAAAAAGGAAAATGTTGAGGTTAAGTGTGACTTATTCAGGGTAGAAAACTAGTTTGGGGAATCCCTTTGCTTCTGTGGATGTCATTAATCCTTTTTTCTATGTCACAGGAATGGGGAATCTTTGTGTTTTTGGTTTACAGGTAAGTGATTCAATATAGATATGTAAAAGTCACAATAAATGATATGAGAAGAAATATACATCTTGTGATAAAGCTCATATTCTTTATGATATTCTTTTTGTGAATGACATTCCATTTCATAGAGAGACATAGATTTTCAATAACTCCAGGTATGTACCCATGAATCTAGGATTACCCTACAAGAACAAGGATCATACATTTTGAAGTACCACAATTATGCCAAAACAATTTTGTATCATCTCCTTAGTATTGTCAGTGTGTAACAGAAACTACACAGTCAACCAATTTCATTTAAAAATAATAATTCTATTAATATGTGCTAAGTTTCCCTTAAAGGGAGCCAACAGCATTGTAGGGTCAATTCTGGTAACTTGAAATACATTCTATTGCCATAGCCTAGGCCTGTGCTAAATTATAGACTGTGAATACAGACTTAAAATACATAGAAAAACATAAAAACTTGTCACTGGTCAATTTTGGTGATCCACCAAAATCTGTTTGTTTACAAACATTGCTGTATTCAGGCATGAATGACAATTTTGGAATTTATGGAATTTAAGTAAGGTAATAGTTAGTTATCATGTTTTATACTTTACCATTTGGTAAAGTTAGACTCATAGAATGTATTTTCATAGTTATATATATTTCGACTCAACATTGCATTTAACTCCCTTTAAGATGATATAATTTTGGGAAAAAATGAACACTTATTGTTTGTTATGGTTATTATTTAGAAATGGGGAACTGTTCTTATAATGCTCGGTCAAACTATCTGAACAAACTTTGTTATAGAGGCTAGTCAAGTGGTAGGTAGATTAACGAGATGGGCGTTCAGATCCATAACACGAACAACGCTTGGCTGAAAGTCAGGTTTATTTGTGGATGTCTTGAATGCGTACAATACGCCAGTGCGGTGATCGTATATGAATCCTAGGTTTACAATCCCAAGTATCTCTGAGAGTAAGCTTCCTCCCTTGTCAGCCTGGTCTCACAATCAAATGCAACACAGTAGTTCTATGAACAGTCACCAGATGTCCTACATATAGCTATAGCCTCGAATCCTCAAGACTCGTATTGTCCAAACGGTATCAAGAAGCGTTCTCTGCTGTAACCATAAGTTCTGCCCTATATATATATATCAGTCTGGTTTATTGATTTTACCCGAGCATTGGTACTCGCTGGGAGATGCACTATGTCTGCTATTGTCAAACAGATATATTTACACCTACCAGCAGTCATTGCTATATTTACACTATATGATGTAGTAATTCACATAATTTTGAATACTTTACGATATTCCATCTATAGAACTGGTGACGTTTCTTCATTCTATTCCCATACAATTTATTATATGCACAAGGTGTTTTACTAACTACCTTTGTGCAAGAGGTTCTCAAGGTTGACTCAATATCATAATATTGGTGACAGGCATATGGCGTTGTTTCTTTTTGTCTTTGTGGCAGGTGATTCACTTGGATATCACAACCAAGCGGCATTCACAACATATGACAGAGATAATGATATTAACTCAAAGAAAAACTGTGCAGTGACCTACAGTGGGGGCTGGTGGTATCGGAAGTGCCATCGTACTCACTTGACTGGAGTGTATGGCTCTACACAATTTGGAGTGGGAATTACCTGGAATGCATGGAAGGGCCAGGAGGAGTCAATGTCCTCAGTCAAGATGATGATCAAAAGGAATTAACACTCTCAGCAAATGGTCACATTCTTATCAAGTTGTGTGAACTGATGGTCATATTGGGGAAACATCTATCCATTGATGTACCTAATTTCATAGGAATATCTATGTTATTTTTGTTATCAAATGTAAAAATGGGTTGTCTTGTGTACATTTTTGAAAAAAACCCAACCATGATCTTCTTTTCAAACCATCAGAGGTAAGACTTGTTCTCAAAAACAAGCAAAACATGTACGGATTTGGTGTAAACTTGATTCAATCAATAAATATGATAAATCTCAAATGCATAGGACTAAATCTTTTCTGAGTTGAGAAAACCTATACCTTATCCATGTTTATTCCCTGAAACTTGCTGACAGCAACAATACTAAATGTTTGTAAAAGACTGGGTATTAGATTTTTCACATTGAAGTTCTATTTTTGTAGACCCTTATAATTTCTCCCCTACCACATGCATGCAGCGGTTATCAGGAAAACATGTATAACCTCCAAAGAAATAATTAGTTTCATAATCCTAGGTTGACCCTGTATTTGTATCCCAGGTAACAGAGACACGTGTTGTGGACGTTTGAGGGAGGGGATCCAGGGGTGTGAAACACGTGAATTAAACACGAGTATAACTCGGGATTCTGTGGACCTTATTTCTGGTGTTTCCAACCTGTTTTTGACACGAGTTTTTGACATGAGTTTTGACAGATTAAACTCGTGTTTTTTCTCTTCTAGATAAAAAAAACATTGCGGGGATCGTACTGGGGACCTCTCACACACATTGCCAGCACTCTACCACTGAGCTATTGAACTAGGAGATGGATAATCCAGTAAAGTCATTTTTCAATACAAACACACTGTACCTCTATTAAGAAACCTTCTTAGGCATATATTACTATCAAATTTAAAGAATTATTGTGAAAATGTGATATTTTCAGAAAATCTCATGTGGTGTATTTTTTTCATAATAGTATTTCCATGCTGATCTTCAAGAATGGATAGGTATAAGGGCATAGTTTTTTACCACCATTAATTGTGTGTTTATGTGTACACATCTGATCTCAAACAATCAATTTTTTAGAAATATTTTCCAATGGTTTCTCGATATTTTCATGTCCTGTCATGGTTTGTGGAGGCTGTCATAATTCGTGGGGACATATATTTTGTAGTCCTATACACAAATTTTGGTAGTAGATAATATTAAATTATGATATTTGTTAAATAGGGAAGACTACATATTTTGCTACTGATTATAACAATTTTGCCTATTCATATTATATATAAACATTTTTGAGTGTTTTAATGTCCTGTCATGGTTCGTGGGGGCTGTCATAATTCGTGGGGACATATATTTTATAGTCCTATACACAAATTTTGGGAGTAGATAATATTGAATTATAATATTGATTAAATACGGAATGCTAGTTATTTTGGTATTGATTATAAAGATTTTACCTAATCATATCATATAGTGACATTGTTGAGTGTTTAAATATCCTGTCATAGTCCGTGGGGGCTGTCATAGTTCGTGGGGGCATTGTCATAGTTCGTGGGGGCATTGTCAACATGTTATAGGCCTATACACAAATTTAGGTAGAAGATTATATTAAAATGTAATATTGATGAAATACTGAGGGCTGTCATAATTCGTGGGGACATATATTTTATAGTCCTATACACAAATTTTGGGAGTAGATAATATTGAATTATAATATTGATTAAATACGGAATGCTAGTTATTTTGGTATTGATTATAAAGATTTTACCTAATCATATCATATAGTGACATTTTTGAGTGTTCAAATATCCTGTCATAGTTCGTGGGGGCATTGTCATAGTTCGTGGGGGCATTGTCATAGTTCGTGGGGGCATTGTCATTGTTCGTGGGGGTTCTGTCATGGTTCGTGGGGGCTCTGTCATGGTTCGTGGGGGCTCTGTCTAGGTCCGTGGGAGCTCTGTCATGATTCATGGGGGTTCTTAAGTTCAGAAGCCAACAGATTTCTTAAAATTTAATATTAATGTTCCCAAGTTCATATATATAGACCAGGCCCCTACCTTCACACTGTAAAAAAATTATTTGGTTCGGAAGAAATCTTTTTTTGAGACTCCATTTAGCCCCCAATTGGGCACGTTTCGTGAGAATTGACCATATCCTAGTTATAAATTAAAATGCATTATATTTCAAAGAACAAAGACTGTAAAAAGTTGGAGTAAACTCATTGGTTTCTGAGGATTGACAAGTAAATATCCTTGTATAACTCAGATACAACTCATGTTTCATAGGAGTTAAATACAGGTTTTACACTGGGAATGCAGTTGTTTAAAACTAATGTCATAAATGGATAGTTTTCCCATGTTATACCCTGAGTTTTACATCACACCAGAATAACATGAGAATAACTTGTGTCAGTTCTAATGTGAAATACATGCTTAACATGGAGATTGTCACCACGCCAGAATGTAGCTAGAATAACACTAAAATGTTAAAGCATAAGTAAAGATAAGGTAAGGTAAAATTAGGGTTACCACTATGCATATTATCATATAATTTATGTGAATATTGTTCTGAAAACAAAATTGACATAGGTGTATAACTACGTGTAAACTCAGGATAAAACCTAGTAGAAATTCAGACATTACACAGAGATTAACAGGACACCAGTATAACATGACTTTGACACTTGATTAACTGGTCCATATACGTGTCCTGTTTGCTGGAATATCATTTCTCAAGACAAACTACAGGCTTGAGAAGCAATATAGCATGATGCACATTTGATTGTCATTTTATATGCGGTAACAGCTTTTCTACTGTAGTGCTCATATTCCCTATAAATTAAACTCTCTGAAATATTGTAAGCATATTGTGCAATGATTTTAGTGAATATGATTTAATATGAATGTTAGTGGTAATATGGTAATGTTCTTTCAAATGTAGTTTCTTCAATTAGGGAAGATGGGGTTAATTGATCACCAACTCCCATTACTGTTAAGTAGTGTATAGATAAGGACGAGCATTGATGAGAAACATTGGCTCTTCAAAATCGCCATATATGATTAATTCATACAGAGCCATGGGAAATGTCCATACAGCATTCACTTAATCAAAGACCTAAATGTCCATTCAAGTGTGATTTCACGAAAACTGAGCAAAAATGTTCAGAAAATAAGTCTCCTGACAGCTCTGCATTGACTAGAAAGTAATGATTAATTCAGAATGGTTGTTGTAGCAATCAATGAAACATACTTCAGCTTGAGTTGATACCAATTCAGAAGGATACACAGAGACACACCTGTCATAGCAATTCTGCATGACTTTACAATTAGTTCACAGATAAGTGGGTTGGGCGTAGTAAGGCATACTATAATGATGGGCTAGTCCTGACTGCCTGGATACTGCAGCCAGCTGTTTAGTCCTCAGGTGTAACATGGATATACTTAATCTTTGATGCCTCTTTTACCTGCTTCTTGGAAAGATAACTAGTTGTCTGTCTAGCCAAGTAATATATAAAAACTTCTCAGCTATTAGCTCCCCACTGATCGTTAGTCACGAAGTATTCTATCTTGAGGAGAACAGAAATATTATAATAAGAAGCACCGGGGGGAGAGTCTGAGGGGGGCTGTACAACCCATAGCGGACCGTCACTAACCAAGGGTGAACCCCAAGGTTTGTATGATCCTCATTTTTCGTACAGCCCCCCTCAGACGCCAATTACTAATGTAATGTACCCAATACTAATGTAAAATATTGTGAATTTTTCTTTAACATATTGCAAAAACAAACAGGAAATGATGCAGGGCGTATGGCCTGGCAATACTCCCTGCAGGAATACGCCCGGCTTGTCGATCCAGAGGGTAATAATGATTCATGTGCATTGCACTGCCATCAGGATGAGCTTTGACCGATTTTAGTGCTGAGCATGTCAAACATTCACATTCCAATATACTGTACAAACAGGCAACCTTAAATATCAGCTGATTTAAGCACCTATCTTTTTTTTTCACATTATCATTAAAATTTCTGGCATAATATGAGGCATAGCTGAAGGCTTATCAAATGCCCCCTATAGGTGTTGGTCATTTCACTTTATGTAATCAGCTTGTGTCTTTGTGTGCAGACACCAGGCCCTAGAACACTGACTGTGCTTGACAGATATGGGTTGACAGCCCACCACTGTCACACTGTCACACCATAATGTGACTGTCACCCCCTGACAGCAGCCTGCCATTAGTGTGACAGATGCTGTGAGAGCCACTGTCAACCTGTCACTTACACTTGGCGGCTTTAGTGTCACACATGTGAGACGTATCACTTGTGGCAGGTCATCAAAGCTGTTTTTCCTTCCTGTGTTCACTGGTGTATCCAGGATTATATATATATATATATATATAAAGGGGGGTGGACATGCTATCAGAAAAGTTTGCCTTAATCACTTTTCAGCCAAATTTTACATTAACAAACACAAAATTTTCCCCTATGGCCTCTTCCTGATCCATTTACACCACTCGAGCTTTAGATAATGACCAGAGAATCAAAATGGCATTTGGTTAATCCAAATCACCCTGACTTTGGCAGATAGGTGACTTAAAGTGAGGGTTTTAGTGGAACCCAGATTGCCCCTAAATGGCCACTTTAAAGCTGTACTTTAATTTGTGATTAATTGAACCCTAAAGAATGTCCTCAGTAAAGAATGTAAGAATTCAAGCATGCCAGGTGGCTTTTCAATGATCACCAAAGTTAAATGAAATTAAAAGGATGATCGTTTGTTTTGTTTTTTCCTTTAAAAAAATGCTTCTTTTTTAATAGTTTTTAGTTGGACAGCTTACAGGACAAATATTATGATTACAGATATCCCTAGTCACCTAGGTGTTTTTTGTTTTATAACTTTTATTTATCCTGAAATCCTTTGGCCAAGGCTTGTATTCATTGGGGTTACTGCACAGACAGAGCCTTTTTCAAGGACAACGAACATTCATATCATAAAGGTTGAAAATCATATCAACATAACTATATGATTAACACATTAACGCAAAGATTTATGCTAGATCAAAATATTTTGATCATATTGTTATTTTTAAGACTCTCTGACAATAATTATTATAAAGAATAAACACAACATCTATTTCTGTGTTGAAATATATTTCAGATTATTCTCCATATCTTTTGCTAATTTAAATGGGAGTACATGTATGTGAAGTAGAGATATCAAGTTAATTGACAGACATAGGGGACTGACATAGGGGGACTGTCACATACCGAGGGCAAAGCCAGAGGTTCTTATGATCCCAATCGGTCGTACAGCCACCGGAGGATGCCCCCTAAGGCTCTTCTTTATTTCGCCTACCAAGCAAGGATCCTAATATGTTGAAAATAGTGAAAATGACTAGTAGCATATACAGCCTCTCAATACACACCACCAACTGTATGTACCGCTCCTCGACAATGTGGGTGATAAAGGCAATAACTGCCCTAAAATTGATGAGAAGGCGATAATTTATTTAGAACTGTTTCTGCAGCAAACAATGAGGTGTAGTTCAGCTTGAGTTGATACCAATTGAGAAAAGGTACATAGAGACATACCTCTAAGAGCCCTCTGCACGAATTCACAATTACATACCCGAAAGAATGGTCAATACATATTCTATATATTTACACAAGTAGGTTGAGTGTAGTATGTGATGGAGGAGTTATGTTTGTATGAATTCTGTAGCCAGCTCAGTCTTCTGTTGTATGCTAGATATAATGAGTCAGATGCTCTTCCTCTGTCTGCTTCTCGGAAAGATAGCCAATGGGCTCTCAGACTTAGCTATATATTCAAAATACTCCACCTTTGGTTCCTCGCTGATACCTAGTCACCAAGTAGTCTATGTTGGAGAGAACAAAAGTACCGTGTCATGTGCAATGAACTGCC
This sequence comes from Lepidonotus clava, assembly GCA_936440205.1. Classification (NCBI taxonomy): domain Eukaryota; kingdom Metazoa; phylum Annelida; class Polychaeta; order Phyllodocida; family Polynoidae; genus Lepidonotus; species Lepidonotus clava. The sequence goes on from OW387140.1 coordinate 53,776,880, forward strand.
TTCAGGATGAAAATTGTATTGCTTTTGGATCAGAAAAAAAATCAAGAACTAGATGTTCGGCCATCAAAGATAGAGTTATAGAACCACAACTTAATGATTATTTGGATGGTTACACATACTATATAAAAAGCAAAAAAAGTATGCATGCTTATGATTTCATATTGTTTTGTCCTTGATATACTACACCTGAGATAAAGTGGATTTTGGTCTTAGAGGGAATAACCTTGTATAGATAACCTCCTATGCAAAGTCCGCATAAGGTTCTGTTCTTCTTTTGCTCTAGATTTACCAGTAGACTGTCTGAACTTCCCATATACTGAGTCAGATGTCTCTCTGATACAAATGGAAGAAGGGAAACCATTAATTGGGGTTTGTGAACCTGCAAATGATGGGAATTGGCTTGTGAGATTGTTATGGATACAATCAAAATTGCAATCATTAGATTATATCACAAGAATATGCAATGTTTCTAACATTCCTAATCTCATTCAAATAAATTCTTCTTGATAACAATTAAAAAAAAACTAGTCATCACAAATTGCTAAGATAGATGTTACCATTTTTTGATATCATAATAGGAATTCATTAGAATAATGGAGACAATCATTTCTTGCTTAAAGCAATCTTTTACATTTGAAAAAAGGCACCTAGTTTTTCATATCAATACAGGTGATCCTGAGACGCATTGATGGTTCTGTAGTTTTCTTTCGAAACTGGACAGAATACAAAGAAGGGTTTGGTGACCTCTCAGGAGAGTTTTGGTTTGGCAATGAGAATCTCCACCTTCTGACTAAGGATGGAAACTACAAGTTGAAGATTGAGCTAGTTGATCAGACTGGGACTGCAGTGACAGTGTATTACGAGACCTTCATTATCGGAACTGAAATTTCAGATTACCAGTTGACAGTTGGTGGCTTTGTTGGAAGCAACCCACCGGGTAAGCCTTCAAAGGGCTCTTTACATAATCATTTACAATTTTTTTCTGTCCTTAACTTTACTGATGTATTTTCAAAATATTCTGAAAGAAAAAAAGAAAAAGTGTTGAGGTGAAGGTGATTTATTCAGGGAAGAAAATTAGTTTTGGGAATCCCCTAATAAATTTTGTAATCTTTTTACTCCTTTCCTATCTCATAAGGAAGGAAATTTCCTACTAAAATAATTTTAGGTTCCCGGGTAAGTGAGTCAATGAGATGTGTAAATGTTACAATACATGATATGAGGTGCAATACATAATTTGTGAGAAAGCATATTTTCCTTGTCAGACATTTTTATGGTTGGGGTTACCTTTCATAGCTGATAAGGTTTCCCAATAACTCCACATAATTATGAGGGCATAAATCAAAACGCGGATAAAGATGAAACACTTTGAAGTACCTCAATTGGGCCCAAAAATGGAATTTCTTATCATTTCTCTAATATTTTTAGTATGTCACATAATCTATACACTGAACTATCTTCATTTAAAAATAATAATTCTATAACTATGTGCTAGGTTTCCTTTAAGATGACATAGTTTTGGAAAAGAGGTTCTCAAGGTGGATTAAATATCATATAGTGACAGACATGGTTTCTATGAACGATATAACCTCATGTCTAATCAAACCTTACTAAACTTATACAGATTCGTTCTGCAGAACCTACCCCGAAAGAGCTTCCTCTACCAAACTTTACCAACTGTCATTACGTTTTGTCTTTGTGACAGGTGATTCACTTGGTCCTCATGACCAAATGGCATTCACAACATATGACAGGGATAATGATATTAACTCAAAGAAAATTGTGCAGTGACCTTCAATGGGGGTTGGTGGTATCGGAAGTGCCATAGTACTCACTTGACTGGAGTGTATGGCTCTACACAATTTGGAGTGGGAATTACCTGGAATGCATGGAAGGGCCAGGAGGAGTCAATGTCCTCAGTCAAGATGATGATCAAAAGGAATTAACACTCTCAGCAAATGGTCACATTCTTATCAAGTTGTGTGAACTGATGGCCATTTTGGGGAAACATCTATGCATTGATGTACCTAATTTCACAGGAACATCTATGTTATTTTTATTATCAAATGTAAAATGGGTTGTCTTGTGTACATTTTTGAAAAAAAAAACATGAGCTTTTCAAACCATCAGAGGTTAGACTTTATCTTGAAAACATGTACAGATTTGGTGTAAACATGATTCAATCAATAAATAAGATGATTCTCAAATGCTTGCCTAGGACTAAATCTTTTATGAGCCGAGAAAACCTATATCCTTATCCATGTTTATTCCCTGAAACTTGCTGACATCAACAATACTGAATGTTTGTGACAGACTGGGTATTAGATTTTTCACATTTATATTCTGTTTTTTATAGACCTTTATATTATTTCCACTAAATTTTACACCAAGATGCAGTCCTTTATCGCTTTGATTCTGGTTGCCATTGCCAAGGAAACACTAACTTTCATAATCCTAGGTCGACTCTTTATTTGTATATCATTTCTAGAGTCACACTACAGGCTTGATGCTTTATTATGTTTATTAACTTTTATTTGGCAGCTTCATGTAAATACATGTTCTTCAAGTAGTACAGTGGTTTTCTTTACAATATGATATGGGATGTGATGGTTATATGAATATATATACCTGAGTTATTCATATTCATGGTCATAGTCAGTAAGATTTGTTTGGAATAGAGGCTCTTCACTGTATTGGCATCCATAGTTTCTTAATAGAATTGAATGTCTTAATTTACACTTTGGTGGTTTCTCTTCGTGTATCTGTTGCAAGATGCACACTTGAGTGTCATTTAATGTGCAGTAACAACTTCTCTACCATAGTGCTCATATTACCTATAAACAAAACTCTCTGAAATAGTGTAAGGATATTGCGCAATGATTCTAAGTGGTAATATGAGTTTTAAAGGGAGCCAAAACCAATATAATTGACAAAATTTTCGAAACTAAGATAAGTATAGAAATATGTTAGATGAGTCTAGTTAAGGTCAGCGGTAAAATATTAGCTGTGAAAACTAGCTCAAACTGAAGTAGATGGTAATATTTGCATTTGTTTGTCAACAAACCCTATTTTTGTGCATTCACGTTAATTGATTTGAGCAAGAAAAATGTGTTTCTAATGTTTTTTTTACCATATTTCATGGTTTAGATTTTAACATAGGCCAGGAATAGGCTCAAGAAATGGATTTCCATGATTATTTGAGTTTGGAAAATTTCATTGATTTTATTGGTTTTGGTTCCCTTTAATCTTTTTAAAAATGTAACTTCTTCAATTAGGGAAGATCAATTAAGTAGTGTATAGATAAGGACAAGCATTGATGAGAAACATTGGCTCTTCAAAATCGCCATAAATGATTAATTCATACAGAGCTATGGAAAAGGTCCATACAGCATTCATTTAATCAAAGACCTTTATTTGTTAATTCAAGCATGATTTCACTAAATACCTGAGCGAAACTGTTTAGAAGAAAAGTCCACTGACAGCCCTGCATTGACTAGAAAGTAATGATTTATTCAGAATGGCTGTTATAGCAATCAATGGAGCATACTTCAGCTTGAGTTGATAACCATTCAGAAGGATACACATAGACAGAGCTTTCAGAGTAATTCTGCATGAATTCACAATAAATTCACAGATGTGTTCTCCATATGTATTCCATGTATATGTCAGTTTGACCAAGTACATTGGGGGCAGTAAGGAATACTATGATGGACCAGTCATGAACGCCTGGATGCAGCAGCAAGTTTAGTCCTCAGGAGTAACATGGATATACTGAATCTTGCATATCTGTTCTGCTTGCTTCTCGGAAAGATAACTTGTTGTCTATCTAGCCAAATGATAAATACAAACTTCTCAGCTATGAGCTCCCCACTGATTCTTAGTCGTGAAGTATTCTATCTCGAGGAGAACAGAAGTATTGTGTCATGTGCATTGCACTGCCTTCAGGACGAGCATTGCATTGGTTTTGGAATGAAAAATAAACCAGAAAGGAAATGTTTTACTGTCAAAAATGGAGTCATACACCCACAGCCAATTCAGAATCAAAATGTCTACAAATTTTATAGTGAGAACAACCAAGGTTTGTATCACTATAGTATTCAATTTACATCTCAAGTCTATGTCTTTACACTCATTTCTTTGGGTACTCTACGATGTTAAATTATCAAAGGCATCCAATATCATATATTTTTATAAAAAGTAGCATGCATTTAGGAGAACAAAGACCATGATAAAAGAAAATTGCATCTGATCTGTAACATTATTGTCCTACATTTATGCACCTTTATATTTGGAAACAGGAAATTGGCTCTTTACCTAAATCCAAATTTGGCCATATAATTACAATGCATACATTGTTTTTTTTAGAACATAAATGCAAGAGTACACAACTGGTTTAGGAGAAAATAACAAATAATATTTGCTCAGATTTGTAGTTTCACGTAAGTGCATATGCCTTGCAATTTTACTAAGCAATATAGATGTCATTCTCTTATTGAAATTTTCCAAATGGTGAAAGGCAGTATGTAACATAAAGCTTGAACTGTAAACCTCAGTAGGGGATCATTAATAGACAGGAAAGTGATGTCAGTTGGACAGGTTAACAAACATAAGAACTTACAGATCTATGTTCCTTGTTATGACACTACAGACCTCCCCATGGAATGCCAGGAGTATCCCAATAATACTCCGGGTCTTTATCTGATACAAATTGAGGAGGGCAAACCTATGTTTGGGTTGTGCGAGCCTGCAGAGGATGGCAACTGGCTTGTGAGTGCTTTGACTATCCCAGATTCATTTTAAGTTTGAAAATGTTTCCAAGATAATAAAATGCTTCCTTTCTGTTTAAAATTCATATAAATGAAATTTTCTCAACGAAAATATAGTTTATTATATATATGTTTCTGCATAAACTAGGATTGATAATATCTATATAGTTTGCCCTGAAAAACTATTCATTAACTCAGGTAATCCAAAGGCGTATTGATGGTTCAGTAGATTTCTACCGGAACTGGACTGAGTATAGTACAGGGTTTGGTGACCCAACAGGAGAGTTCTGGTTCGGTAATGAGAATCTCCACCTTCTAACTAAGGATGGAAACTACAAGTTAAAGATAGAATTGACTGATCAAAATGGGACTGAGGCAGTGGTTGAATATAACACATTCATCGTTGGTAATGAAAGTACTAACTATCAGCTGACGGTTGGTGGTTATGATGGAAGTGAGCCACCATGTAAGACAGGATTTGTTCTTTGATTTCCAATACTGTTTCTTTTGTTCAAGTAATATTAATTACATTTGTTTATCTACCAATGTCATAATATTTTACATATAATTATGAATACCACTCTATAATCTGAAAGCAATTATACTAACAGTGATAACAGCTTGACGTTAGTGAGAGTAGCTACCAAGAAGATTAATGTGATCAGACTATACACTTTGTAATGCAAAGAAAAAGTTGTGTTTCAAATCACTGCATTTCCAAACATCTGATATTGTAGCCTGTGTGGTCTTTGTAATGTGCTTAATCACCCTTATGATCCTTTAAGGTGAGTCGCTAATCAGACACAGTGGAATGGCCTTCTCGACATATGACAGGGACAATGATAGGGGTGACAGAAATTGTGCAGAATCCTTCACAGGAGCTTGGTGGTTTAGAAATTGTCTCCAATCTAACCTTAATGGAGTGTATGGTGAGTCGACAGAAACCAATTATGGAATATATTGGAGAGCATCGGGTTTTGAATCTATATCTTCAGTGAAAATGAAGGTCCAAAGGAAATAATCAATGAAAAATTCAGACCACAAATATTTTCCACAGTAAAACTACAAGGTAATAAGGAGAAAGAGGTATGAATCAACAGAAATTTCAATAAAAAGCACATACGAATATTTACATGTTTGTCATGTATATTTGAATAAGGAAACTATGGAATTTGTACCTCGTAACTGCTGAATTAGATATTATTAAAACATCCACTCCTGTATTTAATAATGATAACAATATAAAGTAAAAAATAATATCTGAATCATGAGGGATACGCGAGGCTAGTGGCAATTTAAAACTATGGCCACCAATTTACTCAATACCAGGGACTTACATGTGGTAATGTATAAACATGCATGCATGTTCCCCCCAAAATGTACCTATATGATAATAAGATTACAAATCAAATGCCATATATTGTTTTTCTCTCATTGAAAACCTGTCAATCTGGTAATTACTAAAATGGCACGTAACAATTACTTTAGTTATGGTTCGGTCAAGACCTCATCAAATCAGAATGTTATTGAAACATTATTTTATGGTGAGGTTAGGACGAATAATATGTTCAGGTTGAAAAACATAACCAGAATGTTATAATGATGTCACAGTGCTACACCACAGCAGTACGTTGCAGCAACGTTATTGGGAGCCATCAAAATAACATTACAAGAACCAAAATAGAACCAAACCAAACATTGCTACAATGTTACAATAATGTCACATGCTTGCATTCTCCCAACCACGGATAGCCAGTTTCATGAGTGTTACCTGCAGGTAAGCCTAAGACAGGATGCCTGCTGGGTAATATGTTGACAAAACTCAAGGCTGTGGTATATCACATTTCATGAACTGTGACTTTGATTGTAGAATAATTTTATCAAAAACTAGCCATCATTGTTTTTAAAGTTTGTATCTATATACATAAGCATATCCTGTGCTTTTTGAAAAAGCATTCATTGCACGAGGATATATGACAATTATTTGTTAATTTTCTATAGTTTTCTAGGGATTCTGTCGACAAAATCAGTCAAAATTAGCCTGCAAGTCCTTAAAATACTGTAAATCAGCTATCCGTAATAGGGAGAATTGTGTATAATGAGGTGCGAAGGAGAGGGGATTTCTAACCGCTGGGATTTCCTAAAATATCCCAATTTTCAGCTGCGGCCGCCCTGAGCACATTACAAGTCTGATCCATCTTTCCTGGAACCCCTCAGGTTTCGGGTTGGATGCGTGTTGCTGTAGATGGATAAGGCACTATTACACTACACGACTTTAAGCTGCGATATAGGCGCGATATGATGATATTACAGAAAATCAGGGGCGGATACAGGATTACAGGACGTACGTGCAAATCATTTCTTTCCTGTTTTTGTAGTTTAGGGGTCCACCAAAAATGGGGGATAGGGGTGTCCAGGACTCACAGGATGTTGTGTGCAGGAGTAATAAAAGCGTTTGAAATTGGCAATTTGGAGTATTTTACTCTTGTGTAACAAGGAATCTTATTTCCGATATGTGTGATTCCTCTGCGACATCATCCTATCACAGCTAATGTCGTGTTGTGTGATACCAGCTTTACAATGAATTGTGTAGGGGTTGGGTATAGAAGTGGAGGAGGGAGGGAGAGACGTGTGTGGTTTGTGTAAAACAAATTGATCTGTAAGGTGGGAAAAGGCCCTGTAACCTGAAACATGATATTGATATGAGGAGGTCATATTTAAAAGCAGTTTAACTGCTTGAACTGGCAGTTTTGAGGGTTTTGTGTAAAACATAATTTTACTTCTCGTGTATGAATTGTCTGCTACATCTTCACATCATAGCCGCATTGCATAGTGTGGTACCTCCTCCTAGGTTTTGCTCCTGGGAGGCTGAGACAGCAGTACTAGTGTGTCAATACACGTGTCCACACAGGTACACCGGCTTTAGGGGAAGTGGTTGTACAGGGCGGATTAGGTAAAGGTACTGTATAGACACACATACCAAAGCCTAAAGCCCCATACCCACAAGGCGATTTTACAGTAGCCTGGCGACAGGCGACTGGGTGAATTGTCATAATATCCCATCATTTGTCGTTCATCGCCAGAATTTGGGCCATACTCACGGAGAATCCCTCGGCGATTGTGAATGCCTAGAGAGTCTGGTAAAATCGCTTAGTGGTAGGTACTACTAACATAAAACACTAAGAACTAAAGTTCAACATATATGTGTGTGTTCTGTGTGAGAGAGGGAGTTTGCGTGGTAAACAAGGGAGATCATTTCAGGGGTGGGCCTTAAAGATACTTGTAACCAGCACTGCCACCATTTCAAATTCTGCTAGATCAGTACAATTATCCCTAGATAAACAAACAGGTAGAACTATTGCACTGGATGTTTGTGTGCGGGCTGTTGCAGAACTTACAGATTTATACATAACTCTTCTGAAATTCTGAACCTGCCAATGATATACAAAGCCAATGATTTAGGAGGGAGGCGCAGGAGGCACACCCCCCTTATTTTTGACAATATATTGATTCTTTTCATGTAAAACTCCCCTACCTGGAAAATTTTACAATAGGGAGCCCCCCTTTTGAAAATCTCTGGATCCGCCCCTGATATACATATATTAGTGTGTGTCTGTAAGTCTCTATGAGTCTCTATGAGTGTCTGCCTCTGCAGTTGTGTGTGTTTGTGAGAGGGATTTTGAGTGATGGCATGAGATGGGTACATCTTGAGCTGGTTAAGGATGAATAGAAGGCATCTAAAAGGAGAAATACCAGGCACACACAGACACCCATATAGGATAAATAGGGGCTGTGTAGGTTCTTATGATGGGTGTAGGGTTAAGCTGCCTGTTTTATGACATTGACGTTTTCTAAATTCAACATGCAACATCAGGATCCTGCCGTCCAGAGCCGCAGAGGGGGTTGAAGTGAGGCAAAGTGGTATAAGATGGATAAGAGCGGTCCATGTATCACTGCATCAATGATGAATGGTAGCAGCGATACACAGGACCGAGGCCAGCAAAGGGCAGCCGGGCCGCGGGCTGCTGTATCCATTACCTTTGAGCCTGTTGCTATATACCATTGCTTTGAGACCTCTTCCATATCCCTTACCTTTGAGACTTGCCTTCAAAGCACATCCCCTTTAAGCAGTCGGTTCCTGTCAAACGTCTCCTGTCAAGGAAGGCGTATATTTGTCAGAGGCTGCCTATATTAACCCCGCTTGCTGCCCCTATTAGCCCCTTTGTCTATGTTATTTGTGGACACTAACTTCCTTTTTGTGCTCATAGAATATATACCTCAAGGCTTGTTTCTTTTGCTATTCCTAATGTATATATTTCACTTCATAGTGCTGACTGAACTATTTCCTCTTCTTTTGATCTATAAATGATCCTTTTAGATCAACCATTTGCCTCTTTTTGGTGTTAGGTTTTCCATTTGACCTTTGTGTCTATATATTCTTGTTGCTCCCCCACTGTTTAATGCTAACATATCAAAGCATTGCTGATTGGTATAATTCTTTGCTTTTATTCAATAAGGATATATAATTGAATATAAGAACATGGATAAGGCACTATCTGATGCATCATAAAAGATTTAAGAACCTCGTCTTAGAAGCACAATTTACCGCAATTTTATTAAAGAAACTTCTTGTTACCCTTTTATTATGATAACTGATTATTATGATTCTTTTGAGACATGTTTTACCTTTTTGAATTGTTAACATTTGCACAACACAGGTAATACATAACCGTATGGTACACGTAAGAAAACTGAACTGGTTATAATGCACATTGAAGTAATTGAAATCAACATATTCAGACATAATTAAATACTGGTTTGCCATGACTGTTTGGATATACTTAACTCATCTTTCTGGTTATCACACTGAGCTTTATTTCCCAAGCTATGAATGGCTTGCACAAGTGAATCCCATTAAGTACTTCCGTAACATTTAGTGTCTACTTAAATATCCAATCCCAAATTACTAACAGGAGCTCATGTTGAGTACCTTTTGGCACCTTAAAGGAACTTTACGGTACGTTAGAAGAACACTGGACCTCTTTCGGTTACCCGACGACCCCCTTGACGAACCCCGCCTTATTTCCCCGGACGCTCCTTCAACCATCCGGTCGAGATTAATGTGGGCCATCAACAAAAGGGGGTGCCACCGTTAGACGGATGTGACGTCAGGCTGACGTCACAGGGGACCAGAATCCAATACAGGACAGACTCCCTGTGACAAGCGCCATATTTGTAATATCTGTGTAGAGTTGTTTATGATGTGAAGCCCAAGAGATGATTTGAAGCATTATCTATGAGGATTATTTCAATGGTATTTTTTTATGAGACATTATATGAGAGCTAGGGGTAAAGTCTAAAGCTAAAGGAATGCTATTGTAAGGCATGTCAACTACTTGCAAAGGTTTGTTAAAAGAGATACACTGGTTATGAAGAACCAGACAGTCCATAATCATAGATACTGGTCAGCAGCACTGGTTCTCCTGCCTGTGATGGTATTTATTTATCATTCTTTGGGAGCAAAGGATTGTAGGTCTATCTGTGCCTGCACTACCACACCAAGTGACAGTTGTCACTTAGAAGTTGCCAACATTACGGTGGCCAGACATTTCAATAGCTGCCCAAGTGGGAATCCAGGACTTACCCTTGGTTTCAACATTTCGGTCCTATCCTTCATTAGGGCCCCGCCAGACTCCGTGACCGCCCAATTAGAGCGGGATAAGGAAGAAAAACGGTGGATGCAACGACTCTCATCCATCGTACCAAAGGGTCTGAACCTAATGGACTAACTCCTAGTCATCACCATATTGTCTCAATCCGTCCAAAAATTTATCATTCTTTGTTTGCATTGAAAGCATGAACAAACAGTTTAAGTATTCAATCACAAAGAACCGTGAAGAGTTATTCAGCACACCCTCATGGGGCACCCCCAGCAAAACATGTGACATTATTAGAATGTTACAGAAACGCTCGGTATTGGTTCTTGTTACGTTATTTGATGGCTCTCAATAACATTCTGCAGCGTATTGCTGTGATGTTGCACTATAACGTTATCATAACATTCTGGTTATGTTCTTCAACCTAAACAGAATCTTCTTATCACGATCTGTTTTGGTTTCATTCTAACCTCACCAAAAAATAATGTCACAATAACACTCCTATTTGGTGAGGTTTCAACCTCACCATCAATAAAATAATTATTATGTGCCACCTCAGTAAGTAACAAACTGACTAAAAGAGTATGGTTGAAGAATGTTTTTTCTCGCATTGCAGGTTGGCGGAACTGTGCCTATAAAGAGAGCGTTTTCTTTGTATCTTCATGGCATAATGCACTGCAGATTGCAATACATTAGTGCAATGATATCACCAGCATGTATTGTTACAATATTGCAAGAGCATGAAAGAGGTATAAGGAATACAGGCTAACATGACATGTCACAGAAATGACCTTCGCAGGTAGCCTCTGATATATCGCATGCACAGTAATATACAAACCGGCATCGCATATATTGCGTCAATCAATCATGTCTCTGACCCAGGAAGGCTTTTAATTGCAATAAAAACAGGCAATCCCAACTGTGTCATGATATAAGCTTCTGTGGCACACATAAAATATTGAATACTTGTTTTGCGCTTTTAATGATTGATTAACCTACCTATCAGGCAAAGTTGTAGTTTTTCTGTTTTACATTCACTCACCAACAACCTCTTCCTCATGTTGAATGGTCATTGGACAGGTATGTGGGCTATCAGTCATGTGTTTTTATACATTCAAAGAGGCTCAGGGCTTAAGTGTATGCAGCATTATAATACTCAGAGGTTGTCCGAGGGTGTCTGTACGACCCAGTAGAATCGCCTTGACCTGAGGGCAAAGCCCAAGGTTCAGATGTACAGACACCCGAGGAAGACCCGAAAGGTTCTTTTTTGATTTATTACCAAAACAAAATATAATTTGTGCTGAAAATCATGAACAGTGCTATATACAGCCCTGCAATACGCACTGGTCCCTTTACGTACCGCTGGGTGGCCGTGAGGGTGATCAAACATCAGGCGTCTGCTCCTCAGGTGATGTCATGTACTCCAGAATGAATGTTCAATAAAACTAAAGGACTTTGTAGAACTAGTTCATAATTTGTTTCCATGGCCCTTTACTGGGGACGTCATGGAGGTGTCTCAGGGCCTCTACCTAGGTCAGAGGTTAAAGCAAGGTTTTATGGATGGTGGGTCCCCTTTCTAGTGCCCATACAGAAATGTACACACGTACACTGATGAAAGTAGATACAATGTAGAATGCAAGTAGAACACAAGTAGAATGCAAGCAAACTTTATTTTCTACTATGTGTCCTGAGAAATTGGTTGCGTTTGCTTGCGTTCCAGTCTATAAATGCAAGTGAAATAACCCAATGCAAGTAAAAGAAAGCATAGTGGAATATAGCCTTAAGTGAAGAAACCTTATTTTGAAAGCCAAGAGTCATATCCATTTTGTTGTGTCATGTAACTACCTGCTTTTCCTATGCAGTGACAGACAAGAGGAAGCGGTCATATTGGTAAGTCAGTGAGAAGATTGATTTACAGAGACTTCTAACTGCTGGAATGATAGAGCGATGGACCAAAACGACAGAGTGGTCTGCTCTGCCAGACCTCATGAGTAGATAAGTATCTGCACAGTGCCGCTGAGACACAGCCTTACCTGAAATACTTGATAAGGAGATCTCAGAACGATATGCATCTGTACTCCCTCAAGAGGAAACTGTGAATGTGTATCTGACACATGTAGCCCGTATAAGTTATATATATATATATATATATATAAAGATATATATATATATATATATATATAGGCCTCACTGTCTCAGTGGTCCCCTGTCTCTGATTGCCTGAAATTGGCGAAAGGTAATTTTTATTGTATCTCTGGCTCGCCTTACTTGTTTTAGGCGAGGTGACTAGGAGTGTACACTAAAATAAAAGATATCCAGTATTCTTGAAAAGGTACTCAACTCTTCTCTCCGGGGAGAGTCCGAGTGCCGATCTCGTTTGGTTCACATATGTAAAATGTCTGTAGCTTTTAAGGGCCATACCCATTAATTGACTTTAGCAGCGATGGGCACCGGTGACCGTCAGAGATGGTGCTAAAAGCTGCAGATTCTTATGAACGCCTGTTAGTACAGTATATTGAAATGTGCATGTTGGATCTCAATCAATGTCAGAATCGGCCAATTCTAAGGTAGAATTGGCCGATTTTAGCACTGATCCATCGGCCGACTGTCTAAAAGTGTCCTAGTGGGTATGGGGTTTTAATGACAAAGACAGGGGACATCAAAGGAAAGGGAAAAGGGAAATTTGACGTGCCTGTAATCATTAAAACCAAATCCTAACACATCCCACCTTAACACATCTCCCCCTGACATCAAGGCCCCCACAGTAAGTTACAGAGACTGCCTGATATTGTGAGCTAGTGGAACAGAGGCTACAAACTGACGTGCCATAGAATTTGTTAATCATTCATTCCTTGTTGCACCGTTTGCAATGAAAGCCTTATTACCATCATTATTACTGTGATGATCTCAACATACCAAAGTGAATGGTTATGTTTTCCCTCCACCTTACCAAACAATGCTGCTCTCATGTAATTCAATGGCCTTCAATAATGTTCTTTTTCATATGCTTTAAGAGACTCTTGTATGAAAACAACTGAACCAGGTCAGTAGAGGTGTTGGTAATGCCAATAACTCTAAAATATTTTTCCTTGATACTATTAAAGGCTTCCTGATTTTGGGGGGTTCACAACTAACTCATGGTTGGCTTAGAATACCAACATAGAAAGCTGCATCTCAGAGATGTTAGGAGCAATTTCTCAATAAAATTGCTTTGGTTTCTTTTGTATTATCTACCCTTCCTCAGACAATAAGGGCGGATGCAATTTTGAAAGTATTTCCTTGTAAATGCTAATGTTGGTGTAAACTGGGATGGGCTTATAAAAGGCTTCCTGATGATTTTGGGTTACAGAACTAATTTATGTTTGGTTTACATGCCCTTTGACTAGATCCATCATGTTGGTGCCTCAGTGCCTCTTTGGAGGTCAGAGGTCAAAGGAGGGTTGGTGAGCACTGTATGACAGGGGCATGTTTTATGCAGGGGGATTCTCTCTACATAGCATACAGAGATAAATAATGTATACTGGGATGAAAGGATTGGTAAAACCACTGGAAACTGGCATGGAAGAAAGATTTGTTCATTTAGCTAAGGGTGATCAGAGGGCTTCTACTGAATACAGATATTCTAAGATATTCATTGTTATGTAAGACATTTTATAAATACATGCACGAGTTGGGATCATTTTCAAAAACGTGCCAACAAAATTCTGATTTTACAAGAAAAAAGAGTTTTCTGACTACCCATTTAAAAGCTAACCCAGGCAAGCAGCAACGTAGCAAGCACTTTCTGCAACTGTACTGTTTTGGTTAGTCTCTAACCTGTCCAATTTTTACGTAACTGTCATGTTATTCTAGATAAAGTTTTAACTTACTAAATAAAAAAATGTTATGATAACATCATACTTTAGTGAAGTTGAAACCTTACTTATAAGAATGTTATAATAACATTATCATGACTTGAATGAATATTACCAGAATGTCACAATAACATCACAGTGTGACGTCACAATGTTAGGTTCTAAAGACATTTTTGGGTGCCATTAAAATAGCTTAACAAGAACCAAGACAGAATGTTACAGAACGTTACAATAATATTGTAATAATGTTATATTCTTGCTTGGGTTACACCTATTAATTACCTAAAGTCTCACCATTGATATAATGCCCAAGAAGGCTCAATCTTGAGTCAGTATATCATGATGATCCTTAACACCTAAGTGGTCATCATAACAAACTTTATATTTACTATCTCAGTTTTCATTTTATAAAAAGTTTTTGAATCCGCATGAGTTTTCTTGCTTGCAGCTGGTGCAGCTTGCATGGTGCATTTTCCAAGTTACTAAACTTGTGTGATGTCACACACAGGAGAGGTGAAATAAAAGAAAACTAAAGAAATATCAATGTATGATGTTCACATGTTTTCCTAATTATTCTCATAGTGTTTTAAATAACCAAAAGTAGTGATTCATGGCGGAAATTATGATAAAAAGATGAATCGTTTATATTATGAAGAATTTGAATTTGAATAAAACAGCTATTTTGTTAGACGTCACATGCAGACGTCCTATCCCAGGTGGAAAGAGGGGCCGGTGGAGAGGGAATTTCTAGATCAGATTTTTCATTCAAGGAATCAATTCATACTGACAGAAATGATATGTATTTATACTTTAGTGTATTCTCTACAGCATGATATGGGAATTTAACAAAATCTGAAATCGACTGGCCCCTTTCTTTAAAACCAATGGTCATGTGACCATTGGCCTTGTAATGTGACTGACCCCTGTCCCTACAGTCACAGACGGAGGGCGCTGGTCGATAAGTGAGTCGGGGAGGAGATTGATTTACTGTGACTTTTACAAGACCCAATGATAGAGCGATGGTCCAAAATGACAGAGCGGTCTGCTCTGCCAGACCTCACGGGGAGATAAGGTACCCGCTGAGACCCGCAAGACTTTAAAAGGTCTGGTTTAAGAGTCTTTTCACATTGAAACAGACTGAGCTTTGGTTCGGGTAAACATGTTGGGCAGATGACATTGGAATGAAATGAAAAGCTCTGGATATGAGGTTTGTGATCAGTTTATCAATGCATGTAATAGAACAACACATATTTTTCATTACCGAACAATATTTTGAAACAAGTAAGATATTTATGTGTGAATATATTTGGGATATAATATGTGTTATTTTCAGTTTTAGGTGAGTTGAGGACCACATAGATCTTGCAACATTACCTGTACCAGGTCTATATTCTTAATCTGCAGGCAATGAATACCTCATTGTTCTTGATATAAGAGTATTAATATATGGCTAGACTTAAGAATGAGTCTGTTCAGAAAGAGGCATACAAGGGAGAGCCCAGGTATATGTCAAAACCGTACGAAATCTAGTGCACTGGATGAAGCACACCTCATACTGAGATGGACTCTGTATTTTCACAATTTAGGAGTATGTATAAAGTAGCTGCAACCAAGACATGACAGCACTTTTTGAGGATGGTGTGGTAACACCAAAAGTTCAACTGTTGTCAAAATTAACAGTTCATACCTGCCCCTTCACACTGAGTTGCAACAACAGCACTGCAATCAGCTAATATTGCCTTAAATGATAGCAGAGTATTGTTAGACTTTGATTCATTAGAATTACCAAATAAAGTCTTACCGAATGGATGGTTTAATGCCATTAGTTTTTTGGAATTGATTGTACTTTGTATTCATATGTTCATATCTATGGTAGGGAGTCGATTGCCTAAGTACTCAATTAGCTATAGAATGTCAGCCCAATCCTTGCCTAGAGGGAGACAGAAATGGACATTGTGTTTGTCTAGTGGAGAAGGTACTGTAGTGGCTCTTTGTGGCTCTAATCATTGGACATGTGCCTAATGACTTAGCTATTGTTGACAGATGCAGCTACAGAACCAAAGCTATGCAGAAAACTGTTATACTGTTTGTTCATTGAAGAGAATGTCAGGTTTTGATATTGTGCTTATTTATCAAATGAAAACATTTAAAAAAAGATTTCAATAGAAATAAAATGTTGTATTAGTGCATTCAGGCCCACCTATTTATAATATTGAGAAATGCATTTTACCATCTCATAATGCAAACACAGCTAGAGTCATTGCATGCTTAGAATCTCTTCTCTAGTGTCTGCAAAGTCAAAGAAATGAAAGAGGCCACTCGCCCCATTCTGTAATAAGATGAGGCTGCTCAAGGCCAGCCAAGGCCAGGCGAGACTGCCCAACCACTGCTGACAGATAAAGACAAATGGTTGACCCCTCCATGACCTTCACAATGACCTTGACCCTAACCCTGACCTTGACCTTCAGAAGCTTCTCTTCACTCAGTAATTATTCCATCCACTGGAGGATCTCCCTTAGGGAACCGATACATCAACCCAACATCCCCCTGTTCTCAGACAGAGATAATGGACTTTTTGTTTCTGGTTTAACCTTGGCAAAAAGTTGAAGGTTGGGTGTTTCTTTGAGGTGTTCCTCCAAAGAAGGTAAGAGGCCCCAGTGAACAGAAGCCCTGGGGGAAAATGTATTATATGAATTCTCCCTACCACGGATATAATATTTTCTAAACTTTACCTGCAGACTAGCCTAGATCAGGATGCATGCTGGGAAATATGATGACAAGTCAGAAGCATGGACATTTTCGGTATCTATTTAATAATTTGTGGATTATCATAATGGAAAACTAGCACTATTTTCCATTTCGTACCTTATGGATTAAGTATTTTTCAAGTTGGTTTGAAAATTCAATCAGTACCGATAGATATATATATATGGCAAATTTTTGTGTATTTTCTATAGTATTTCCTAAGTTTTTGTCAACAAAATCTGCCCAAATTAGCCTGCAGGCACCTAAAAAAACCTGTAAATAATTATAAGCTATCTGTGGTAGGGAGAATTGTATTGAAGGTGAAGCAGAGGTATACAGGGTTCTGAAGAGAATTGTGGCTGGGGGCCACCCACATATAGGCTATGTACAAAAGCCTTTATGCCTTTATTATAGTTTGAGTTCTCACCAACATATCGCTGCCGCAAGGAGTAAGATATTGGGCATGGTATAGTAAGTGGGTCTTTTTTTTTCCTATATATAAACACAGCCACCAGAGGCCCAAGCATTCATAATGTTGTTTTCCATATCTTCAAATAACACTGCTTAGTGCCTGGTAAGAACCTATCCCCAGTCTTAAGCCCCATACCTACTTAGCAACTTTTAGAGAGTTGGGCAATGGATTATGACTGACTGTTAGTATAGTATATTGAAATGTACATGCTTGACCTGAATTGGTGCTAAAATCGGCCAATTCTATGGGTAGAACCAGCTAATTCTAGTGCTGATCTGTTGCGCAACTCTGTAAAAGTTGCTTAGTGGGTATGGGGCTTAACCCTCAGTAATAAATGCTTTACGACTGTGAGCGGGGTCTGGCAGATATGGGCCATGTGGGGCCTTAAATATAGAAACCATGAATCGCACAGTCTAGATGGTGACAGGAAGTAGGGGGACAGATATGGATTTCTCCCTGTAAGTTATTGGTGAATCTATACTTATAAATCAGGGCTGGGACCTGTGTGGAGGAGCCTAGGGGGGGGATGTGTCCAGTCAGTTCTAATGCTCAGCCATTCCTGTTGCATTTGGGAATGGTGCCCTATATTAAAGGGACACAAAACCAATATAATTGACAACAGTTTCAAAACTTCGATAAGTATAGAAATATGCTAGATGAGTCTAGTTAAGGTCAGTGGTAAAGTATTAGCAGTGAAAACTAGCTCAAACTGAAGTAATTCTTAGAGAGATAGTTATATTTCCATTTGTCTGTAAACAAATCCCATTTTTGAGGATCTACATTAATTGAGCTGAGCAAGGAAAACAGTTTTTTTTCATGATTTTCTGCCATACTTCATGGTTTAGACTTTAACATGGGTCAGAAACAGGCCCAATAAACCGGTCCAAGGAATGCATTACACATACTCACATTTGTATATCCTTTTGTTATATTTCCAAATCATTAGTTTATTGACTATAATTCACAAGATTATTCCATGTTATTGTATTCAGAATAAGACCACCATGGCACCTATTACCTTCACTGTCATGGTAAAAGGCCACCATGGCACCTATTACCTTCACTTTTATGTTAAAAGGCAATTGTATTTGAATTACCTATATAACATTGTTTATCTTAGCAAGTATTAGTACAGATGACAATAGGTTTAGTTACAGGCCAGCTGCAGTTGATTCTGTGTAGTCTCACATTACATACATAATTCACGTATCATGCTATGTACAGTTTGCTTTACTACATGATAACAATGCATTATAATTAGCTGATTATTGCATTTTTTTACATTTGCAATATTATAGAATAATGTCAAGTTTGCAAGTTTGCCTTGTCAAGTCTACAGACGTTTTCTAATTTAGAAAAAGAAGAACTATTGAAGTTAAGAAAGCTTTGGTAGATTCCGGAGAAGGTATCCTGAATCAATATTCAACCGGAGTTGCTAAAACCCCTAGTTCTACAACTTGCCCTTCCTGACTATTTCAATGACAACTACTCTGCCCTTCTCCCCTCTACTTCCATTTGACATACTTTCCGTTAATCATAGCACAAACATCTTGCTTTGCACTTCAGAAGTCTCGATTCAAAGGGATCCTTACTCGATTTCTCCAGATGTTGGACGTCTGAGTTAAATAGACTCAGCCATCTGTGAGACTCTACCGTGTAATCCGCCCCGGGAGGAGGGAGGGGGAGGGGATGGCCTTGGGGGAAGAGATAAGGGGTGGGGTTGGAGAGTGGGGGAAGTGAGGAAGGAAGGTGGTTGGAAGGGCAAATGGAGCAATAGACATCCAATAGTTACATCCAAGTCCACGAGCCACTCAAACTAGGACTGTTAACCAGTAACCATTTTAGGTGGGAATTCCACCCTGCATCACAGCATGCTTTGGGGCCGCTGAATTATGGCAGGTAGGATGGTTAACCAGCCAGCAGCCCAACAACCACCAAAGGCACCCCATACACCTAGACTCTTTCTCTTTAAGAAGAGGAGGAAGGTTTCCCCTCATCCTCTTGAAGCAGACCTTTCACTCTCTATTATACTTATGCTTGGTTCATTTGGTGAGGGATTTTGCTTCAAGAAGAAGAGGACATACATGCACCCCCTGGTGGTTTACATCAATACTAAACCTCTATGCTTCAAGAAGAAAACCTCACCTTATAAGCCTCATGTGAGATATAACAGGGAGAATCTTTGCTCTTAAAGAGGAAGAGGCTATTCCTTCCTCTTCCTCTTAAAGAGAAAGAGTCTAGGTGTATGGGGTGCCAAAGGGGTTACCCATGCTACTTATAGAGGGCCAATAAAAGAATTCTTAACAGATGTAACAGTGACATACAAACAGTCATTTGTTACTCTAAATTTCCACTTTGAAACAAAAGGTAACTTTCTGCAATGGAAAATAGCCGACAGACAACAATGCCTGGGATTATTGAGCACGATGACGGGACGGATGAGACGATAATGGTCTGCAGTGGGCTCAGCTGTTTGTCTAATTGATTAGAAAAGTGCTGTTTTAATGGATATTGAAATGTATCATCCCTATCAGCCTTCGGTAAATGAAGGGAAATGTGTTAATGACAAAATTTGATTTGAGGCACTCAAACCTGTACCACTCCCCAATAAATGAAGATTAACAAATTAATAAATGGTGGTAAAGCAGTCTTCACAAATGGCATTCAAAACTTGCCAATTTAGCATGATTTCATATAAAACCTGTAATCAATAAGCAATGTTGAACATTGCCATCAGTCATAAAAATGCTTATTGCCTCTATTGAAATCACTTTTTTTTATGAATATCACAAAAATGTAATCATTTTACGTATATCAAAAGCAATATCTTCTTTATTTTAAGAAACAATCAATCTAAAAACAGATAGGTTCAACAAATGAAAGGATAGCTTCTTCCAATTCCTTACAGAAGCCCTTTACCTGTGTACCTTCCCACCTAAACTCAAATCAACATGCAGGTCTTATCCCAAAGGCCTCCTCAGGGAGATTGCAATTTCCACCAAGGAACAGTAAACCAAGCAGTATGTGCTTGGAGATTGGGATGTTCAATGCACATTCAAGTCGAAAGAGAACACTAAAGACTTTGACCAGAAGAAATTCAAAAGGCCCCATGTGAGAGTTCGGTATCCGATTAGATCGCTTCGAGAACAGGACACCCAGAGTCTTTATGGGCCTAGGGAGCAGGACATCAGATAAGGGACTTCTAGATGGATGCAGCTAAAACCGCCCCCTGAACCACCCCTTCCCGACCGTCCCTCCCAAACTTCCCCTCCAAAACCACGCCTCTCAAATAGCCCCTCCAAAACCGCCCTTCCAAAAACACCCTCCTAAAACAACCCCCCAAAACTACCCCTCCAAAATCAGCCATCCCAAACTGCCCCTCCCAAACCTCCCCTCCCAAACCACCCCTCCCAAATTGCCTCTCCCAAAACACCCCCTGGACCACCCCTCCCAAACTGCCCCTCCCAAACCGCCCCTCCCAAACTGCACCTCCCAAACCACCCCTCCCAAACTACCCCTCACAAACCACCCCTCCCAAACCGCCGCTGCCAAACTGCCCCTCTCCAACCATCCCTCCCAGACCATCCCTCCAAAACTGCCGACCAAAAAGCCCTTCCCAAACCGCCCCTCCCAAACCACCCCTCCCAAACCACCCCTTCCAAACCACCCCTCCCAAACAGCCCATCCAAAACCGCCCCTCCCGAACCACCCCTCCAAAACCACCCCTTCCTAACTGCCCCTACCTAACTGCCCCTACCTAAAACCACTCCCCAAACTCCAAGCCCTTCCCCAAACCGCCCCTCCCAAACCGCCCCTCCCAAACCGCCCCTCCCAAACCGCCCCTCCCAAACCGCACCTCCAAAACCGCCCCTCCAAAACCGCCCCTCCAAAACCGCCCCTCCCAAACCGCCCCTCCCAAACCGCCCCTCCCAAACCGCCCCTCCCAAACCGCCCCTCCCAAACCGCCCCTCCCAAACCGCCCCTCCCAAACCGCCCCTCCCAAACCGCCCCTCCCAAACCGCCCCTCCCAAACCGCCCCTCCCAAACCGCCCCTCCCAAACCGCCCCTCCCAAACCGCCCCTCCCAAACCGCCCCTCCAAAACCGCCCCTCCAAAACCGCCCCTCCAAAACCGCCCCTCCAAAACCGCCCCTCCAAAACCGCCCCTCCAAAACCGCCCCTCCAAAACCGCCCCTCCAAAACCGCCCCTCCAAAACCGCCCCTCCAAAACCGCCCCTCCAAAACCGCCCCTCCAAAACCGCCCCTCCAAAACCGCCCCTCCAAAACCGCCCCTCCAAAACCGCCCCTCCAAAACCGCCCCTACCCAGGCACCCTTTAAGACACTGCCCTCCCTCACCAGATGGCAGCATTGAGGGGCACGGAGCCCCCTGGTGGCAGAATCCTGCATGCTGGTCATGTGGCCAGCTCTGGGGGCTAATGGAGGTAGGGGGGACATTGCGGGGAGGTAACAATGATTGGAGAGACACGGGCTGGGGACAGAGTGTGGAAGGGTCCCGGAGGGGGTACGAGGTGTTGAGGAGGCCTGGGGATGGGGTGTTGAGCTCTAGGGGGGAGATAAGGAGTATAGGCTGTGTGCAGACTGAGAGAACTTTTCCTGTTGTATTTGACCATACAGTTGTCCAGACTTTCAAATATTTGAAGAGTTTTACAGAAAACATATATGAATGTTTTTCAGTATCACTGACATTGAATATACCTATATATAGACTATTATTGTATTTATATACCTCTTATTTCTCAACTTCTCTCATTGCCAGTCAGGAGTTGCTGGTAGTGGTAAGCAGTGGCAGTGGCAGTTTGGGGCAGTATAAGGAGTATAGGCTGAGTGCAGACAAAGAGAACCTTTCTGCCAATATTTGAAGATAGAGTTGGCCATTTGGAGAGATGTACAAAAAACATATAAGAATAATATTTTTGAGTATCATTGACACAGATTATCTTCATGTACACACTATTACCTTATTGATATACCTCATATGTTCAAATGCTCTCATTGGCTATGGGGGAGCATTGTAGCAGTTGGTGGTAGATACAAAAATATTATAGCTCCACAAACATAGGTAACTGAGACCTGAGACATTTTTCGTGACATCAATGATAGAGGTGCCCCCTATGATGGTCCGTGGACCCAGATACAAATACAAACAGGTCGACTCTTTCCGTCCTTTTCAAAACGTAAACGAACAGCAATGACATCATGAAAATGGCTAAACTCTCATAGGGGCTGCCACCATCACAACGGTCATGACAAAAAGTCACAAATAGTTTCTCTTACCTTGTAGGCTCGTTGGTAGATAGTAGCTGTGGGTGGGAGGCCATGACTGAGGGAGAAGGGGGCTGGTAAGGGGCTCGGGTTGTTGAGCATTGGGAGCAGTATGTGAACGGCCCCAAGGTGCTGAATTATAGACATCCAGTAAGACAGTGATAATATCGCAGTAATATGCAACCCACGGGGAAATGGGATGTTTCCAGGCAACTTGCAGGCAGAGGGAGGGAGATCGGGTTTATGGGGACGAGAAGTGTGACTTTATGGGGACATTGAGGGACACTGTTTCTGAAGTGTGGTATAGAAAAAAATGGACAACTTGGGATAGTATGGACCAATCTGTTTCTATAAGCTTTTGCACAGAAACTAAAACTATAGCATAAACCAAATACCCCACAAAAAGGAGATATAAAATGAAGATCAAACAGAGTGCTTAAAAACTGAGTTACAAAGAAAGATATGCATTAATAGTCGAACAGTAAAAGAAGAAAGAAAAATGTCAAAATTAGAGTAAAAATTCAATAATCTTTCTGATGCCATTGAACAGATTATATAACAATATATGTATTTGTTATGTATATCCCTTTATATGGTTGATGTTCCTTTGTCATCTTGTCCTCTTTTTTAAAGGACTTTTCAACGGAAAGAACCATTGAATATATTGATCCTGGGACATTTCAGTACAATATGTATCCAATGTTCATCATTATACTTAAATGTAACTTTCTATTTGCTTTCAGGTGAGAGTGATTTCTTTCTCTTCACTTAGGGTAAGTCTTATTCAAATAACTATCTAAACAAGAACAATACGGCAAGCGGGTAAAATGCAAAGTACAGAAAAGGTTCTCTCATTCAGGAAGGTTGTTACAAGAGGAAAATGACAGCCAACGGACCTTTGTAGGTTGCTGGTTATTAGAGTTGAAATGTAAAATTCTGGAAAATAGGTGGCAAGCCGCCTCTTTTCTAATAGCACGCTCCCACCTTTACCTGCCATGGATTGAAATATAGAAATTAATTATTATATTCCCAGCAAACAATTGCGAAACACTTTAAAACCATATAATCTCATTCTAGAATCAGAATCCTACATAAAGTAGACCATGTGCAATCTGTATATGACTATTCCCTATATGGCCACGCCTTCCCACCCTTATACATCTTTTTCATTAAAGTGGCGCCGCCCTGGTGTATCAAATTTGAAACAATTTGTTAGGGCTTTTAAGGTATATGAAGTGAAGTGACCTAGTTACCAAAAGTCCCAAAAGTTGGCACACTGGTGGACTGTACAGGTTCGTGGGAAAGGTGTATACCAGTCGTCAGGGCTCCGGTCGACCAATTATCACTGATGGCAGCATGTATTATGGAGACGACTGGTTCGTTAAGTCCGGCCGAGCCCAGAGACACCTGGTGTGCAGGGTATGCACACAGGGAATAACATAGCATACGTCAACCTAATATAGCATACACCTAGAAGTATGATGATAGGTGGACGTGGGGGGGTCCCAGCTAACAATTTTACGTTGCTACAACGTTGCTAAAACATTACAGTTTGGTTGTAACAACGTTGTGAAATTACGTTGTTACAACGTAAATTTGTGGACTCCCAGAAAGGTTGCAGCAACGTTGTTCACAACGTTGTAGTGCTACCTTTTTACAACCTTTACAC
Source organism: Lepidonotus clava (assembly GCA_936440205.1). NCBI lineage: Eukaryota > Metazoa > Annelida > Polychaeta > Phyllodocida > Polynoidae > Lepidonotus > Lepidonotus clava. The sequence goes on from OW387140.1 coordinate 53,801,322, forward strand.
AACTTTCTTTATATATAATACGAATAATATATTAAATGTTCATGAATATCATTTGGAATGTGTAATCCATTAATTTTTGCTGACCTATTTATTTTCCCATTGGTGGTCACATTTTTGTGGTGTCCCTAAACCATAATTTAAAAAAAAAAATTATTATATGAAAAAAATATTTAATATAATTATAGAAAATATTTATTGACAATTCAATATTTTCGATTTCAGGGTGCATTTTGCACCTAGAAACCAACATAATGACCATACATGTATGTTTGATCACGTCAGGTTAATGACCTGTTGCATTTACAATTTTAAAACTCCATAGGCTGAAAAGCCTGTACCATGTTGACAGGCTTTAAAAAAGGTGTCTAAGTAGAGCCTTTTTTTCAGAATCCCTCCTTATATCACAATATATGACAGCATTAAGACTAAATGAATATAAACACTGCACCCTTAATCAGGATACATTATTCATCAATTATTTTGGAAAAGAAATATCAAATTATTGTAATAAATTGCACAAAATAAAAAACGTTTTTTAAATTGTTGTACTTTATAGACAGTGGTGCCACCTGTATGTTGATTTTAGGTTGTTCTACAATGTTGTGACAACGTTGTGAAAGTAACATTGTCAAAACGTTGTGAAATGACATTGTGACAATGTTATTTTGAAATGTTGCAAGTATGTTTTGAAAAAACATTGCAAATTACGTTGTAGCAACGTTGCTATCACGTTTTTACTTGAATGTTGTAAAAAGGTAATGTTTCACAACGTTGTCTGGACGTTGTGTGTTTGCTGGGGTCTTCCTAGGACGACGGCTACCGCAACAATGGATGCATTCACCCAAAGTTACCACTCTAGACCTTTGTGCCTCTCTTTCAGCTAGTGATCTGATTGGTTGAAATGGTCAGTTTACCCCCTGCTTGTTGTTGGAACAATCCCAAAATGTTTAAGCTGGCGGTAGGTGCTGCCACCTGGTGTCCGGTGGGAAAAGGGTAGTCATTTCATGAACCAATATAGGAGAACACTGCTGGGTAGTATCCCTGGGGGCCAAGCTGCCAGTTAGGCAGGGGCTCAAGCTTGACGTATTTATGTTAAGCTATCAGGGGGTCATTGGTACCGTTTCGGTGCATTACCTCATCAGGCCGTGTATAAAGTATGCGGTGTCCACAATATAGGGATCTTAAATTGGTATGAAGACGGGGTCCAGGTAGGGGGGACGGTCCAAATTCCAATTTGAAGATGTATGTGTGTGGTTGGTGGCGGTATGAGAGGCGATATTCGGTCTAACCCATCTAATTTCGTAGTTGTTACGGGCCCTGTCGCGGGTGTACACCAGCAATCGATTGGGTAATTATACGCAGGTATAGGTGTTTCACGTGGGTTTCAATTGTGGTGTCACAGTCCGTGAGGTGCCGTAAATCGAAGGTGCATGGATGTTAGTAAATTCAATGCACGCTGTCAAGAGAATTCAGTCCATGTGGTATCTGTGTACGTAGGCGTTGAATCCAATTGAACTCGACATGTAGTCTCAGGGTACTCGTTTCTGCCAGATTACCGTCTACATGTATAAAGTCTAGGACGTGTATTTCTACATCGTCAAGACCCTGATGCTGGCCGAGACTGAAGTGTCGTGACACTTCATTGTTCTCGGTATTGTGAGCGATGTGGTAGAAGTGATTCTTGAATCGCTCTTGCAGGGCATTTTTTGTCTGGCCGATATATTACTTGCCACAGCGTTTACAGCTGATGCAGTAAACCATGTTGTTGCTCTTACAACTGACATTGTGGCGAGCGCGGTATCGTTTCCTGGTGACGTGTGACGTGATGTGGCCACTAGTGTTGAGCCGGGGGCAATATCTGCACCGTGGGTTGGTACAGGATTTAGTTCGTCCCAGCGTTTTACCACTAGGGGCGTCATCCTTGGGAGGCCTTAGTTTCGACTTGACAAGTAGATCACGTAGGCTTTTGGGTTTCCTATAGCCAACCTTGAGTTGTCTGGCATATAGGGGCCTTGTACTCTTAGACCTGTCAAGTAGGTCCCAAGTACTCATGATCTGGTCTTTAAGGCCATCATATTTGGGATGATATGTCGTGGTCAGAAAAACCGTACTTTCCGAAAGGTTTGTTGTTTGACCAACATCCTTGTTTCGTGGTTTCAGAGTTTCATCTCTGTTTTGTGTTGATGCCCTGATATATGCATCAGAGATGAGGTCGAGTGGGTATCCCTTTTGGATAAGTAGGGCAGCCTTTTTCGCACAGTTCTTCACAAAGTCTGTTTTGTTGCTGCAAATTCTCCGAATACGCAAGAATTGACCGTATGGGAGGCCCTTTTTACAATGGTAAGGGTGGGCCGAATCAAACGGTAAGTAATTGTTGCGATCAGTAGGCTTGCAGTAGAGGGTGGTGACCAACTTATCGCCGTCCATCCTGACTGTGGTGTCAAGGAAATTGATGCTTTCTTGAGACTGTTCAGCTGTGAACTTGATAGTAGGATGGACGTTGTTGAGATGATGAGTGAAGAGATCCAATTCCTCCAGACCATGTTGCCATATACAGAATATATCATCGATATATCTGTACCATACCATTGGTTTTAGGCGGTAGGTGTACACGTACTTTTCTTCAAAACTGGTCATGAAGATGTTTGCATAGGATGGGGCTACTCGTGTGCCCATGGCTGTTCCCCCTACCTGTAGATAATCCTTTCCATCAAACTGAAAGTTGTTATAGCTGAGGACTTGTCGGAGGAGCTCCACCAAAGATAGATTCCCTGGTTGGGAGTTGCCCTCTCGATGTTTACACAGAGTCTCATACACTGCCCTGCAACCTTCATCGTTTGGTATATTAGTGTAGAGAGAAGAGACATCCAAGGTGACCAGGTATTCACGACCAGTCATCATCGGGATATTCTGTAGCTTACTAAGGAAGTCACTAGTATCCCTTATGTATGAGTGGCCGTGTTGAACAATTGGTGCCAGGAACCTATCTACGAAAGCGGAAATGCGTTCCGTGGGGCTCTCATTGGCAGATACAATCGGTCTCCCCGGTACCGGTGTGGTGTCTTTGTGTATTTTAGAAGTATGATGATGATGATTTCATTGGTGGATGCAGGATTTTGGAAAGGAGTGTTCTACATACTAGCCGATATTTGTTCAAAGTTCAAAAACCAGTCTGGAATTCATCGTATCTTAGGAGATTCGGCAAGTTTAAAATGGGCCTAATGTTACGTCAAGGGCACCAATCTGTCTGTGTGCCCAATGAGCACCCAGCGACGTCCTTTCTTACCTCCTTTCGGGGAAATCCCAGCATGCATGCATGAGACTTCGGAGCCCTATTAGAGGAGGGTAACTTGTCCACTCGATATCAACCATAAGTTATCAGTGCATCCAATAAGTTCCTGGCATGGTATACATAAACCGATTACTGGTACCCAAAGGCCCAGAAAACTAGTTCTGCTCCTCACTGTGAGCAGGAATCAAACCTGGGCCACTAGAATACAGAATTACTAACTAAACCACCCATCATCACCCCTCCCCCCCTCCCCACCTCTCCACCTAATGTGTTACTTAGGGGCCTTTCATTTAGTATGTGTGCGCATTTTCAAAATTCTCAGACCCCCTCCCCCACACGATTCATATACTTAATGGAAAGCCACTTACAAAGCCACTTACAAAGACTGCAGGTGGGGAAGTTGTTCTCTTAAATGTGCTATTCCTGATACACACTTTTTTACCACAAACAGTAAGGCATCACTGTAGACCCTTGCTATGGGTGGTAAATAATAAAGAAGTGTGTATGTTCGCCACCAGAGAATACCAGAATGTCCCTCCATTATTGAGAGGACTGAGGCAGATTTCTTCTCTTCATTGGCGGTGAGAAATTCAAGCAATACGGTGGTTAAGATAGGGTGATTACTTGCACCTGTTGTTATTCATATCTGGAGTAGTTTAGTTCTTTAAATTACATAAAGCCACATTTGTAAGTATGGCAGAATATATAATAATGTTACTGCATCTTTAATATACATTATTCATAGATATAGTTCCTTTACTGGCATACGAAAATCCGTCCAAAATATATTACTTATTATGTACTAACCTATGCCTATTCTTCACTAACAATCTTAGTGTTGTATGATCAATTATTTCAAAATATGAATCAACATTTGACAATAAGTTCATTTGTTCCATCAGTGCTGATACTTATTATGTTTTCAATTGATAACAACCAAACACATATTACATTAGCTGTGAAGCCTTAAACCATCCAATCACCACAAGTATCTTTCAGCCTGGAGAGTCAGTTCATTAGTATAGAAGCCTTAAAAGTCTACAGGGTGGTGAACACTGTCATAAGTATGGCTGACAGACTGTCATACCATACAACAATGCCGAGAGTGCATTCTCAAGGCGTGTGCCCAACTTGGCCTGTCAAACCATAAAACAGTGCCCCGGAACATTCTCAAGATGTGTCCCCATTTTGCCTGTCATACCATACAGCATGCTCAGGGAACATTCTCAAGACGCGTCCCCATTTGGCCTGTCATACCATACAGCATGCTCAGGGAACATTCTCAAGACGCATCCCCATTTGGCCTGTCATACCATACAACAATGCTCAGGGAACATTCTCAAGGCGCGTCCCCATTTGGCCTGTCGTACCATACAACAATGCTCAGGGAACATTCTCAAGGCGCGTCCCCATTTGGCCCCTCATTCCATACAACAATGCTCAGGGAACATTCTCAAGGCGCGTCCCCATTTGGCCCCTCATTCCATACAACAATGCTCAGGGAACATTCTCAAGACGCGTCCCCATTTGGCCTGTCATACCATACAACATGCTCAGGGAACATTCTCAAGACGCATCCCCACTTGGCCTGTCATACCATACAACAATGCCCAGTTTACTGCAAGGTACATTTTTATGTCTGAATAAAATGCCCATAAAAAATTCTATACATCCGCCTCCTACTCACATTTCAAAAGTATTTCTTTCATTACTCAACACATTTGATTGTCATTAAGGCATAGAACCGTACACCAACTGCCCTATTATTTCATCTAATCATTGACACTTTTGGCATAATACAAGGCATATTTGAAGGCTTGTCAAATGATCCCCCACATTTGTCAGTCCTTTCACTTTACGTAATCAACCTTAGAACACCAGGCCTTAGAACACTGCCGGCACTTGACAGATATGGGTTGACAGCCTTCCACTGTCACACTGTCACACCACAATGTAACTGTCACCCCCTGACAGCAGCCTCCCATTAGTGTGACAGCCGTTGTCACAGCCGCTGTCAACCTGTCACTTACACTCGGCGGCTTCAGTGTCACATGTGGGAGAGGTATTCATATCACTTGTGTCAGGTCATCAAAGCTGTTTTTCCTTCCTGTGTTCACTGGCGAATCCAGGATTTTGAAAAGGGGGGTGGGGGGGGGGGGGGAGGGGTGAGTGCTATTGGAAAAGAATTTTCCTTAATCACTTTTTGGCTAAATATTGCATATTCTGACAATACAGTCAAACATAATACTCCCTGCATCTTTTTAAATTGAAGAGATTTTCTTTTTTTTTAAATTCATTTTATTTCCCTGAACATTTCTCATACATGTATGGTTTTCGTTAATATTCAGCCTGTAAGCACATAACTTGAATAATAATTATCATAAGAACATCTTAAAGTATGGCCAAAATGTAAAAATTTGGCCTCCCTGTGAGCTAATAATTATACATACTAAATCAGTGTCATTTCCAGTACATCCTCATTCTTCATCTGATGAGAAGGCTATCTACTGTAGTAAATTTAGATACTCATCTATAACAAAACTTGTCTAGTGTGGGATTAATCCATCAACTGCATGATTTGACAATTTTTTTATCAAATACTTCTGCTTATTCTTAGACTGTGTATAAGTCTGAATATTACATAACTCCATGGGTAGCAAGTTCCATGCAGTAGCTCCTCTGTAATCTACATTCTTTTGTGTCTTTGCACATGACACATGTATGTAGAATAGAGATATTAACAATTATATAATGAAGATAGGTGTGTTCATTCTTTCAGATGCTACTCCAACTCTTTAAGCCAAGGTCACCAACTTTACATTCCCTAATGTTTAATAAAAATCACTGAAAGAACAGTTAATTGACAAACATGCTTGATTTTAACAAATATCTTGGGAAGCCTTATTTGACATCAAAAGTATCAGAAAGCCTTATTTAACATCAGAAGTCCCCCAACTGCCCTACGATAGATGAGCAGGTGATAATTTATTCAGAATGTTTACTCTAGCAAACAATAAAGTGTAGTTCAGCTTGAGTTGTTACCAATTGAGAAAGGGTACATAGAGACATACCTCTAAGAGCCTTCTGCATGAATTCCCAATTACGTACCCGAAAGGGTGGTCGATACATATTCTATATATTCATGTCTTCCACTAACCCTTTACCAAGTATGTTGGAGCAGTAAGTGATGGAGGAGTTATGTGTGTATGAATTCTGCAGCCAGCTCAGTCTTCAGTTGTATGATAGATATAATGAGTCAGATGCTCATCCTCTGTCTGCTTCTTGGAAAGATAGCCAATGGGCTCTCAGACTTAGCTATATATTCAAAATACTCCACCTTTGGTTCCTCGCTGATACCTAGTCACCAAGTAGTCTATGTTGGAGAGAACAAAAGTACTGTGTCATGTGCAATTAAGTGCCTTCAGGATGAAAATTGTATTGGTTTTGGATCAGAAAAGAAATTAAGAACTAGATGTTTGGCCATCAGAGATAGAGTTAAACAACCACAGATTCCTGATTATTTGAATGGTTACACATACTATATAAAAAGCAAAAAAGGTATGCATGCTTATGATTTCATATGGTTTTGTCCTTGATATACTACACCTGAGATAAAGTGAATTTTCGGCTTAGAAGGAAATACCTTGTATAGATAACCTCCTATGCAAAGTCTGCATAAGGTTCTGTTCTTCTTTTGCTCTAGATTTACCAATAGACTGTCTGAACTTCCCACATACTGAGTCAGATGTCTCTCTGATACAAATGGAAAAAGGGAAACCATTAATTGGGGTTTGTGAACCTGCAAATGATGGGATTTGGCTTGTGAGTACTTCAATTGTTATGGATACAATCAAAATTGCAATCATCAGATTATATCTCAAGAAAATGCAATGCTTCTATCATTCCTAATCTCATTCAAAAAAATTCTTCTTGATAACAATTAAAAAAACTGGTCATCACAAATTGCTAAGATAGATGTTACCATTTTTTGACATCATAATCAGAATTCATTAGAATAATGGAGACAATCATTTCTTGCTTTAAGCAATCTTTTACATTTGAAAAAAGGCACCTAGTTTTTTATATCAATACAGGTGATCCTGAGGCGCATTGATGGTGCTGTAGATTTCTTTCGAAACTGGACAGAATACAAAGAAGGGTTTGGTGACCTCTCAGGAGAGTTTTGGTTTGGCAATGAGAATCTCCACCTTCTGACTAAGGATGGAAACTACAAGTTGAAGATTGAGCTAGTTGATCAGACTGGGACTGCATTAATTGTGTATTACGAGACCTTCAGTATTGGAACTGAAAATTCAGACTACCAGCTAACAGTTGGTAGCTTTTTTGGAAGTGACCCACCAGGTAATCCTTTAGAGGGCTCTTTACACAGACATTTATGAAATGCAATTTATTTTTGTCCTTAACATCATTGATGTATTTTGTCAATATTTCAAAAGAAAAAAGGAAAATGTTGAGGTTAAGGTGACTTATTCAGGATAGAAAACTAGTTTGGGGAATCCCCTAGCTTCTGTGGATGTCATTAATCCTTTTCCTATGTCACAGGAATGGGGAATCTTTGTGTTTTTGGTTTACAGGTAAGTGATTCAATATAGATATGTAAAAGTTACAATAAAAAGATATGAGAAGAAATATACATCTTGTGATAAAGCACATATTCTTTATGATATTCTTTTTGTGAATGACATTCCATTTCATAGAGAGACATAGATTTTCAATAACTCCAGGTATGTACCCATGAATCTAGGATTACCCTATAAGAACAAGGATCATACATTTTGAAGTACCACAATTATGCCAAAATAATTTTGTATCATCTCCTTAGTATTGTCAGTGTGTAACAGAAACTACACAGTCAACCAATTTCATTTAAAAATAATAATTCTATTAATATGTGCTAAGTTTCCCTTAAAGGGAGCCAACAGCATTGTAGGGTCAAAATTTTGCAAATTCTGGTAACTTGAAATACATTCTATTGCCATAGCCTAGGCCTGTGCTAAATTATAGACTGTGAATACAGACTTAAAATACATAGAAAAACATAAAAACTTGTCACTGGTCAATTTTGGTGATCCACCAAAATCTGTTTGTTTACAAACATTGCTGTATTCAGGCATGAATGACAATTTTGGAATTTATGGAATTTAAGTAAGGTAATAGTTAGTTATCATGTTTTATACTTTACCATTTGGTAAAGTTAGACTCATAGAATGTATTTTCATAGTTATATATATTTTGACTCAACATTGCATTTAACTCCCTTTAAGATGATATAATTTTGGGGAAAAATGAACACTTATTGTTTGTTATGGTTATTATTTAGAAATGGGGAACTGTTCTTAAAATGCTCGGTCAAACTATCTGAACAAACTATGTTATAGAGGCTAGTCAAGTGGTAGGTAGATTCACGAGATGGGCGTTCAGATCCATAACACGAACAACGCTTGGCTGAAAGTCAGGTTTATTTGTGGATGTCTTGAATGCGTACAATACGCCAGTGCGGTGATCGTATATGAATCCTAGGTTTACAATCCCAAGTATCTCTGAGAGTAAGCTTCCTCCCTTGTCAGCCTGGTCTCACAATCAAATGCAACACAGTAGTTCTATGAACAGTCACCAGATGTCCTACATATAGCTATAGCCTCGAATCCTTAAGACTCGTATTGTCCAAACGGTATCAAGAAGCGTTCTCTGCTGTAACCATAAGTTCTGCCCTATATATATATATCAGTCTGGTTTATTGATTTTACCCGAGCATTGGTACTCGCTGGGATATGCACCATGTCTGCTATTGTCAAACAGATATATTTACACCTACCAGCAGTCATTGCTATATTTACACTATATGATGTAGTAATTCACATAATTTTGAATACTTTACGATATTCCATCTATAGAACTGGTGACGTTTCTTCATTCTATTCCCATACAATTTATTATATGCACAAGGTGTTTTACTAACTACCTTTGTGCAAGAGGTTCTCAAGGTTGACTCAATATCATAATATTGGTGACAGGCATTGTTTCTTTTTGTCTTTGTGGCAGGTGATTCACTTGGATATCACAACCAAGCGGCATTCACAACATATGACAGAGATAATGATATTAACTCAAAGAAAAACTGTGCAGTGACCTACAGTGGGGGCTGGTGGTATCGGAAGTGCCATCGTACTCACTTGACTGGAGTGTATGGCTCTACACAATTTGGAGTGGGAATTACCTGGAATGCATGGAAGGGCCAGGAGGAGTCAATGTCCTCAGTCAAGATGATGATCAAAAGGAATTAACACTCTCAGCAAATGGTCACATTCTTATCAAGTTGTGTGAACTGATGGCCATATTGGGGAAACATATATCCATTGATGTGCCTAATTTCACAGGAACATCTATGTTATTTTTATTATCAAATATAAAACGGGTTGTCTTGTGTACATTTTTGAAAAAAAGACATGATCTTTTCAAACCATCAGAGGTTAGACTTGATCTGAAAAACAAGCAAAACATGTACACATTTGGTGTAAACATGATTCAATCAATAAATATGATGATTCTCAAATGCTTGCCTAGGACTAAATCTTTTATGAGCCGAAAAAACCTATATCCTTATCCATGTTTATTCAATGAAACTTGCTGACAGGAACAATACTGAATGTTTGTAAAAGACTGGGTATTAGATTTTTCACATTTAAATTCTATATTTGTAGACCTTTATAATTATCATTTCCACTAAATTTTACACCAAGATGCAGTCCATTAAAGCTTTGATTCTGGGTGCCATTGCCATGTTTACCACAGAATGTCTATGATATTTGTCAGATTTCTCAAATAATAGGTCTTTAGATTATTCCCTTACCACATGCATGCAGCAGTAATCAGGGAAACATGTATAACTTCCATAGAAACACTGACTTTCATAATCCTAGGTTGACTCTTTATTTGTATACCATTTCTAGAGTCACACTACCTTTTATTATGTTTATTAACGTTTATTTGGCAGCTTCATGTAAATAAAATGTTCTTCCAGCAGTGCAGTGGTTTTCTTTACAATATGATATGGGATGTGATGGTTATATGAATATATATACCTGAGTTATTCATATTCATGGTCATAGTCAGTAAGATTTGTTTGGAATAGAGGGTCTTCACTGTATTGGCATCCATAGTTTCTTAATAGAATTGAATGTCTTAATTTACACTTTGGTGGTTTCTCTTTGTGTATCTGTTGCAAGATGCACACTTGAGTGTCATTTAATGTGCAGTAACAGCTTCTCTACCATAGTGCTCATATTACCTATAAACAAAACTCTCTGAAATAATGTAAGGATATTGCGCAATGATTCTAAGTGGTAATATGAGTTTTAAAGGGAGCCAAAACCAATATAATTGACAAAATTTTCGAAACTAAGATAAGTATAGAAATATGTTAGATGAGTCTAGTTAAGGTAAGCGGTAAAATATTAGCTGTGAAAACTAGCTCAAACTGAAGTAGATGGTAATATTTGCATTTGTTTGTCAACAAACCCTATTTTTGTGGATTCACGTTAATTGATTTGAGCAAGAAAAACGTGTTTCTAATGGTTTTTTACCATATTTCATGGTTTAGATTTTAACATAGGCCAGGAATAGGCTCAAGAAATGGATTTCCATGATTATTTGAGTTTGGAAAATTTCATTGATTTTATTGGTTTTGGTTCCCTTTAATCTTTTTAAAAATGTAACTTCTTCAATTAGGGAAGATCAATTAACAACTCCCATTACTGTTAAGTAGTGTATAGATAAGGACGAGCATTGATGAGAAACATTGGCTTTTTAAAATTGCCATACATGATTAATTCATACAGAGCTATGGAAAAGGTCCATACAGCATTCATTTAATCAAAGACCTTTATTTGTTAATTCAAGCATGATTTCACTAAATACCTGAGCGAAACTGTTTAGAGGAAAAGTCCACTGACAGCCCTGCATTGACTAGAAAGTAATGATTTATTCAGAATGATTGTTGTAGCAATCAATGGAGCATACTTCAGCCTGAGTTGATATCAATTCAGAAGGACACACAGAGACACACCTTTCAGAACAATTCTGCATGGATTTACAATAAGTTCACAGATGAGTACTCCATATGTATTCCATGTATGTCAGTTTGACCAAGTATGATGGGGGTAGTAAGGCATACTGTATGATGGGCCAGTCATGAATGCCTGGATGCAGAAGCAAGTTTAGTCCTCAAGGATAACATGGATATACTGAATCTTGCATCCCTCGTCTGCTTGCTTCTTGGAAAGATTCCTAGTTGTCTATCTAGCCAACTTATATATAAAAACTTCTCAGCTATGAGCTCCCCACTGATTCTTACTCGTGAAGTATTCTATCTCGAGGAGAACAGAAGTATCGTGTCGTGTGCATTGCATTGCCTTCAGGACGAGCATTGCATTGGTTTTGGAATGAAAAATAAACCAGAAAGGAAATGTTTTGCAGTAAAAAATGGAGTCATACACCCACAACCGATTAAGAATCTAAATGTCTACAAACTTTACAGTGACAACAACCAAGGTTTGAATCACTAAAGTTTTCCATTTCCATCTATGCATTTCTGAACCCTCATTTCTTAGGGTACTGTATGATGTTGAAGAATCCAAGGCATCCAATGTAATATCTCTTTAAAAATATAGAATGCATTTAATTGAAAGGTTACTACAATAAAGTAAAATTAAATCTGATTGATCAAATTAGAAAATTGTATTACATTTATGTGGATTTATATTGGGAAACATATTTTTTTGTTTTTTCTAATGCAAATGTTGGCATATAATTACAAAGCATACATTATATATTATTTTGAAAAGTACATAGGACACAAACACCATAGTCCATAGATGTTTTAAAAGAAAATAGCAAATACAATTTGCTCAGATATGTAGCTCCCTGTAAGCACAAATGCCTTGCAATTTTTCTAAGTACTAAAGATGTCATTTTCTTATTGAAATTTTTCAAACGGTGAGAGGTAGACTGTAGGTATCATACAGTTTAAACTGTAAACCTAAGTAGGGGATCATTATTAGACAGGAAAGTGATGTTAGTTGGGCAGGTTAACAAACATAAGAACTTACAGGTTTATGTTCGTTGTTATGACACTACAGACCTACCCATGGAATGCCAGGAGTATCCCAGTAATACTCCAGGTCTTTATCTGATACAAATTGAGGAGGGCAAACCTATGTTTGGGTTGTGTGAGCCTGGTGATGATGGCAACTGGCTTGTGAGTGCTTTAATAATTCCAGATTTATTATTAGTTTGAAAATGTTTCCAAGATAATAAAATGTTTCCTTTCTGTGTAAAATTCATATAAATGAAATTTTGTCAACAGATATATTGTTTATTTTATATATATGTGTCTGCATAAACTAAGATTGATAAAATCTATATAGTTTGCCCTGCAAAACTATTCATTAACTCAGGTAATCCAAAGGCGTATCGATGGTTCAGTAGATTTCTACCGGAACTGGACTGAGTATAGCACAGGGTTTGGTGACCCTACAGGAGAGTTCTGGTTTGGTAATGAGAATCTACATCTTCTAACTAAGGATGGACACTACAAGTTGAAGATAGAATTGATGGCTCAAAATGGGACTGAGGCAGTGGTTGAATACAGCACATTCATTGTTGGTAGTGAAAGTACTAAGTATCAGCTGACAGTTGGTGGTTATGATGGAAATGACCCACCAGGTAAGACCGGATTCGTTCTTTGATTTCCAATACTGTTTCTTTTGTTCAAGTAATATTAAAGAAATTATGATTAATTAAATTTGTTTATCTACTAATGTCATGATATTTTACATATATGAATACCACTCTATGATCTGAAAGCAATTATACTAACAGTGATAACAACTTGAAGTCAGTGAGAGTAGCTACCAAGAAGATCAGACTAATGTGATCAGACACTTTGTAATGCCAAGAATTAAGGGAGCATTTCTCACCGATCATAATTCTAAGATCTTATTTTCAGTTAAGATATTAGGACTTTTCAAGGTTGCATTTCTGACTTATGATCGTATATTCCTATGGTTAACCATAGATTTAAGACTACTGACTGTTAAAACATCTTATCTTAAACTTTGAGATGTGAGAAACGCATTTACAATTGTCCCAGTGTGAAACTCATCCTAAGTTGTGTTTCACATAACTGCATCTTGGTAAGCTTGCTAATTACCCTTATGATCCTTTAAGGTGAGTCGTTAATCAGACACAGTGGAATGGCCTTCTCGACATATGACAGGGACAATGATAGGGGTGACAGAAATTGTGCAGAATCCTTCACAGGAGCTTGGTGGTTTAGAAATTGTCTCCAATCTAACCTTAATGGAGTGTATGGGGAGTCGACAGAAACCAATTATGGAATATATTGGAGAGCATCGGGTTTTGAATCTATATCTTCAGTGAAAATGATGGTCCAAAGGAAATAATCAATGAAAAATTCAGACCACAAATATTTCCCACAGTAAAACTACAAGGTGATAAGGAGAAAGAGGTATGAATCAACAGAAATTTCAATAAAAAGCACATATGAATATTTACATGTTTGTCATGTAATTTGAATAAGGAAACTATGGAATTTGTACCTCGGAACTGCTGAATTAGATATTATTAAAACATCCACTCCTGTATTTAATAATGATAACAATATAAAGAGAAAAATAATATCTGAATCATGAGGGACACGCGAGGCTAGTGGCAATTTAAAACTATGGCCACCAATTTACTCAATACAAGTGACTTACATGTGGTAATGAATAAACATGCATGCATGTTCCCCCAAAAATGTACCTATACGATAATAAGATTACAAATCAAATGCCATATATTGTTTTTCTCTCATTGAAAACCTGTCAATCTGGTAATTACTAAAATGGCACGTAACAATTACTTTAGTTATGGTTCGGTCAAGACCTCATCAAATCAGAATGTTATTGAAACATTATTTTATGGTGAGGTTAGGACGAATAATATGTTCAGGTTGAAAAACATAACCAGAATGTTATAATGATGTCACAGTGCTACACCACAGCAGTACGTTGCAGCAACGTTATTGGGAGCCATCAAAATAACATTACAAGAACCAAAATAGAACCAACCCAAACATTGCTACAATGTTACAATAATGTCACATGCTTGCATTCTCCCAACCACGGATATCCAGTTTCATGAGTGTTACCTGCAGGTAAGCCTAAGACAGGATGCCTGCTGGGTAATATGTTGACAAAACTCAAGGCTGTGGTATATCACATTTCATGAACTGTGACTTTGATTGTAGAATAATTTTATCAAAAACTATCCATCATTGTTTTTAAAGTCAGTATCTATATACATAAGCATATCCTGAGCTTTTTGAAAAAGCATTCATTGCACGAGGATATATGACTATTATTTGTTAATTTTCTATAGTTTTCTAGGGATTCTGTAGACAAAATCAGTCAAAATTAGCCTGCAAGTCCTTAAAATACTGTAAATCAGCTATCCGTGATAGGGAGAATTGTGTATAATGAGGTGCGAAGGAGAGGGGATTTCTAACTGCTGGGATTTCCTAAAATATCCCAATTTTCAGCTGCGGCCGCCCTGAGCCCATTACAAGGCTGATCCATCTTTCCTGGAACCCCTCAGGTTTCGGGTTGGATGTGTGTTGCTGTAGATGGATAAGGCACTATTACAGTACATGACTTAAAGCTGTGATATAGGCGCGATATGATGATATTATAGAAAATCAGGGGCGGATACAGGATTACAGGACGTACGTGCAAATCATTTCTTTCCTGTTTTTGTAGTTTAGGGGTCCACCAAAAGTGGGGGATAGGGGTGTCCAGGACTCACAGGATGTTGTGTGCAGGAGTAATAAAAGCGTTTGAAATTGGCAATTTGGAGTATTTTACTCTTGTGTAACAAGGAATCTTATTTCCCATATGTATGATTCCTCTGCGACATCATCCTATCACAGCTAATGTCGTGTTGTGTGATACCAGCTTTACAATGAATTGTGTAGGGGTTGGGTATAGAAGTGGAGGAGGGAGGGAGAGACGTGTGTGGTTTGTGTAAAACAAATTGATCTGTAAGGTGGGAAAAGGCCCTGTAACCTGAAACATGATATTGATATGAGGAGGTCATATTTAGAAGCAGTTTAACTGCTTGAACTGGCAGTTTTGAGGGTTTTGTGTAAAACATAATTTTACTTCTTGTGTATGAATTGTCTGCTACATCTTCACATCATAGCCGCATTGCATAGTGTGGTACCTCCTCCTAGGTTTTGCTCCTGGGAGGCTGAGACAGCAGTACTAGTGTGTCAATACATGTGTCCACACTGGTACACCGGCCTTAGGGGAAGTGGTTGTAGAGGGCGGATTAGGTAAAGGTACCATATAGACACACGTACCAAAGCCTAAAGGCTATATTCCACTTGTGGTACCATGAAAAGACGCAAGCAAACTGCAGCAATCCTACTTGTGGTAGGTTACCTTCTGCAAAAACGCAAATTGCTTGCGGCACCTTAAAATAATGTACACAGAGTAAACACACTATGAGAAATAAAGTTCAACCTATGTGTGTGTTCTGTGTGAGAGGACTTTGCGTGTTAAACAAGGGACATCATTTCAGGGGTGGGCCTTAAAGATACTCATAACCAGCACTGCCACCATTTCAAATTCTCCTAGATCGGTACATCTAGATAAACAAACAGGTAGAACTATTGTACTTGATGTTTATGTGCATGCTATTGCAGTACTTACAGATATGTATATATATATAAATATCAAGGACATCCATTTCTTCTCCTACCGAAATTCTAAACCTGCCAATGATATGCATACATATATATAGTGGTGGATTTAGGGGGAGGCACAGGGGGCACCCCCCATATTTTTTGGCAAATTATTGATTTCTGTAACGAAAAACTCCTGGACAATTTTACAATAGGGCACTCCCCTATTGAAAATCTCTGGATCCGCACTTGATATACATAATTATATTCATGTGTGTGTGTCTGTGAGTCTCTATGAGTCTCTGTATCTGTGTCCGTGTGTGATTGTGAGGCAGATTTTGAGTGATGGGTTGAGATGGGTACATCTTGGGCTGGTTAAGGATGAATAGGAGGCATTGAATAGGAGGAACACCAGGCACAGATATCCCCAATAGAGAGTTAACAGCGGCTTGTAGGGTTGAGCTGCCTGCACCATTTGTAGCAACAGGCTGAGAGATGGGTCTGGACCACTACATTCAACATTGCAACACTGCCATTTCTTAAAATCGACATGCAATATATGGAGACTTAAAAACATGACAGACAGGTTAAAATCCTAAGGGACATAGACATTTCTTAAATTCAACATGTGACATTGAGAAAAATAAGTGACAGAGAAATGTGACTTTGCCGTTTTTTAAATTCAACATGCAACATCAGGATCCCCCTGTCTAGAGCCCCTTGAGGAGGTTGAACTGAGGCAAAGTGGTATAAGATGGATCTGCATGTATCACTGCATCAATGATGAATGGCAGCAGCAATACACAGGACCGAGGCCAGCAAAGGGCGGCTGGGCCACGGGCTGCGGTATCCGTTACCTTTGAGCCTGTTGCTGTATACCATTGCTTTGAGACCTCTTCCATACCCCTTACCTTTGAGACTCGCCTTCAAAGCACATCCCCTTTAGGCAGTCGGTTCCTGTCAAGCGTCTCCTGTCAAGGAAGGTGTATATTTGTCAGAGGCCGCTCGTATTAATTCGGCTCGCGCCCCTCTTAGTGCCTTTGTCTATATCATTTGTGGGCACTAACTACCTTTTTGTGCTCATAGAATATATGCCTCAAGGATTGTTTCTTTTTCCATTCCTAATGCATATATTCCACTCCATAGTGCTGACTGAACTATTTCCTCTTCTTTTGATCTATAAATGATCCTTTTCGATCAACCATTTGCCTCTATATGGTGTTAAGTTTTCTATTTTACCTTTGTGTCTATATATTCTTGTTGCTCCCCCACTGTTTAATGCTAACATATCAAAGCATTGCTGATTGATATAAGTCTTTGCTTTTTTCTTTTCAATAAGGATATATAATTGAATATCAGAACATGGATAAGGCACTATCTAATGCATCATAAAAGATTTAAGAACCTCGTCTTAGAAGCACAATTTACCGCAATTTTATAAAAGAAACTTCTTGTTACCCTTTTATTATGATAACTGTTTTCATTTTCTTTTGAGACATGTTTTATCATTTTTAATTGTTAACATTTGCACAATACAAGTAATACATCGCCGTATGGCACACGTAAGAAAACTGAACTGGTCATAATGCACGTTGAAGTAATTGAAATCAACATATTCAGACATTATTAAATACTGGTTTGCCATGACTGTTTGGATATACCTAACTCATCTTTCTGGTTATCACACTGAGCTTTATTTCCCAAGCTATGAATGGCTTGCACAAATGAATCCCATTAAGTACTTCCGTAACATTTAGTGTCTACTAAAAAATCCAATCCCAAATTACTTACAGGAGCTCATGTTGAGTACCCTTATGGCACCTTAAAGGAACTTTACGGTACGTTAGAAGAACACGGGACCCCTTTCGGTTACCCGACGACCCCCTTTATGAACCCCGCCTTATTTCCCCGGACGCTCCTTCAATCATCTGGTCGAGATTAATGTGGGCCATCAACAAAAGGGGGCGCCACCGTTAGACGGATGTGACGTCAGGCTGACGTCACGGGGGACCAGAATCCAATACAGAACAAACGCCCTGTGGCAAGCGCCATATTTGTAATATCTGTTTGGAGTTGTTTAAAATGTGAGGCCCAAGAGACTGGTTGAAACATTATCTATGAGGATTAATTCAATGGTACATTTCATGATACATTATATGAGAGCCAGTTGTAAAGTCTAAAGCCCTATACCAACTAGGACACTTTGGACCTTGGTGTTTTCATTTTCCTTTGATCGCATTCACTGAATTAAACATTTTCGGTAAAATCACAGGACGAATCATCCATCAATTTTCCTGACGCTTCAGATTAAACATGCACATTTCAATATATCACTGCAAATTGCAATGCATGAGTGCAATAATATCACCAGCATGTATTGTTACAATATTGCAAGCGCATCAAAGAAGTATAAGTACTACAGGCTATCATAACACACCTCACAGGAATGGCTAAAGCCTCTGATATATCACATGCACAGTAATATACAAACCGGCACTGCATATATTGTGTCAATCAATCATGTCTCTGATACATGAATGCTTTTAATTGCAATAAAAACAGGCAATCCCCTCTGTCTCATGCTATAAGCTATTATGGCATGCACACAATATTGAATAGTTGTATTGCGCTTTTAATGATTGATTAACATACCTATCGGGCCATGTAGCTTTTTGTTGTACATTCACTCATGAACAACCTCTTCCTCATGTTGAATATTCAAAGGGCAGGTATGTGGGCCATCAGTCATGTAGTTTTAGACATTTTTTAGGGGGTTCCTATCTACATTTTTGACAAGATTTCTGATATTTTACTTATATTTTGGGAAATTAAAGGGGGTTCCAGACACCCAGGATACCCCTCCCTCCCCAGTGGGAGAGCATACAAGGATGGTAGGTGATGATGTTTTTGGGGCAATATGGCTCTGTAAGGGATTGAATAGGTTCATTGGCTATCACAACAACATATGAACAATTACACTCATATTTTTCATATCTATATTAATGTAAGTTTCAAGAGTTTGCATTCATGAGACTACCAACGTGCCTGCTCCACAAGTGGTTCTTGGCATTCATTACTTAGCCTTAAATGAAGTTTCTCTAACATAAGATCCACTTTCAAGTCAGATACTCCAAAATGAATTGTGAATAATGTGAGTTATTGGCTGATCCTACTTAAATGACTCACACGTCATGGACACTAAGACGAAAATCTTATTTTGAAAACCAAGAGTCATGTGACCATTTTGTTGTATCATATAACTGACCTTTTTCACAATACAGTGACAGACAGAGGGCAAAAGTCATATCCATAAGACATTGAATTACACCGACTTTTACAAGGCCAAATGACGGAGTGATGGACCAATATGACAGAGCGGTCTGCCCGGCCAGACCTCACGGGGAGATAAGGTACCCGCTGAGACCAGCTGAGACCAGCTGAGACCCAGTCATAAACGCAATACTTTATAGGGAGATCTAGTTAATAGAGACATTTTCAAATAAGGGATTTACCTGAGGTACCTTTTATGGTAAATCTAGACCCTTTCTTCTACAATCACCTCCTCCCTCAGTCATGGTTGGGTGGCCCAGAGATCTACCCTCCTACCAACGACTGGGAGAGAGGCATGGGTAGATGTGAAATCAGCACTTGGTGAAAGGCAGTGAAAAGGGAGCAGTCATCCAAACTACATCATAAGACATAGGCCCATACAAGTATAGGTATTATAAATTGGGAATTTAAAAAATATCACCAATTTTACCTAATAATTTAGATAAGCAATTGTGGTGGTCAGAGCTATTGGGTTTTACTCTCAAATTCTATCTGTCTTATCACTGTGTCCTTGCCTTGCTCTTGGTTCACAGACCCTATTAATGATCACAAATGGAACCTCTCGGGCCATAAAGTCCCCATAAAGTCCCCATAAACAACACTTTACGGGTCTCATATGGTTTATATATATACAAAATCTGCAGCCCTGAAAAGACAGGGGAGATCAAAGGGAGGGAAAAGGGAAATTTGACATGCAATTTTAACATCAAAACCTCTTAAAACATCCCATCTAAACACATCCCTGATAACATCAGGGTCCCCACAGAGATTGCCTGTTGTGTTGGACAAGCAGCACAGAGGCTACAAAGAATGTGCCAATCAATCATTTCTTTTTGCACAGTTTGCAATAAAAGCCTTCGCAGCTGCGATACATTATAACTTCTTTACGGCCGCACCAAATTCGCAACATGACCAATGACATTATGTTATAACACTGCAAAACACGTAACCAGCTGTTGAGTCGTTGAGCTTATACTCGTAGATTTTCAGCTTAACAACATGTGGATAAGACCACTGCTTTAATTTACATCTGCTCTGTGTGCTTGCAGGTATGAAATATTAAAACGGTTTTAAAATCATTATTACTATAATGATCGATTAACAGTCCCAACATGCTACAGTGAATGGTTATGTTTTTCTTCTACCCTAACACACAATGTTTCCCTCATTAACAATGCAGGCCCTCAATAATGTGCTATTTCAAATACTTTAAGAGACTCATGCATGAAAACAACTGAACCAGATCAGTAGAGGTGTTGGTAATGCCATTAACTCTAAAATCCTTGTCCTTGATACAATTAAAGGCTTCCTGATTTTGGGGGGTTCAAAACTAACTCATGGTTGGTTTACATGCCCTTTGACTAGATCCATCATGTTGGTGCCTCAGTGCCTCTTTACAGGTCAGAGGCCAAAAGAAGGTCTGTGAGCACTGTATGGAAGGGGTATATTTTATGCAAAGGGATTCACTCTATAGGGTGTATACAGAGATACATTATATATACTGCAATGGAAGGATTTGGCAAAGCAATGGACAGTGGTATGGAGGAAAGATATATCCCCTATGCAAAAAGGCCATATACCAGAAGTTTGTTTTCTTAGATTAAAATTCATTGAT
This sequence comes from Lepidonotus clava, assembly GCA_936440205.1. Taxonomy (NCBI): domain Eukaryota; kingdom Metazoa; phylum Annelida; class Polychaeta; order Phyllodocida; family Polynoidae; genus Lepidonotus; species Lepidonotus clava. The sequence goes on from OW387140.1 coordinate 53,822,325, forward strand.
TTGTTCATGTAGGCAATTGAGGTTGTATGTTTACGATCACCAAAAGAGAATTTAGATATCTTAAGACATTTATGTCAGTTAGGTATATGCTCATAAACTTTCTTTCTATGCAAACGTATTATACATTGCTTTTAAACATTAGTTACCAGAAATGTTTTATAGAGTTTATTTTTACAGATGTGTGGCTCATTCTTTGCAATATTTTTGATTCAATCCTAACTATTGGCCTCAATGAATTCTCTCATTACCCATTCAACAGCCAACACCTATCAATTCTCTCTATAAAGTCTCACCATTGATATAATGGCTATAAAGACTCAATCCTAAAACCAATAGTCATGTGACCATTGGCCATGTCATGTGACTGACCCCTGTCCCTACCGTCACAGACAGAGGGCGCTGGTCGATAAGTGAGTCGGGGAGGAGATTGATTTACCATGACTTTTACAAGGCCCAATGCTAGAGCGATGGACCAAAATGACAGAGCGGTCTGCTCTGCCAGACCTCACGGAGAGATAAGGTACCCGCAGAGACCCGCAAGACTTTAAAAGGTCTGGTCTGAGAGTCTTTTCACATTGAAAAGGACTGGGATTTGGTTCAGGTAAACTTGTTGGGTAGATGCCATTGCACTGGAGTGAAAAGAGCTGGAAATCAGTTTTGCGATCAGTTCATCAATATATGAAGCATATTTGATAATAGAACAACACATATATTTTCATTGTGAACTTATAAACTGGATGATGCCCACCTCATACAGGGATGGGTTCTATAGTTTTACAGGAGTATATATAAGGTAGCTACAACCAATAGATGGCAGCACTTTTGATGGAGGGGTTGTCACACCACAATTTCACCTGTTAGATCACACCTTACATGTCACCCTTGCCAGATCACACCTGAGGTGCGACAATAGGTTCCTTGCAATCAGTTAATTTTGGCACACAATAGAACAGAATATTGTTAGAATTGGATTCATTAAGCCCCATACCCACTAGGCCATTTTTTGATGAATCGGCGTCGGCGTCGGTGCTCCTGTCGGTGCTCCCGTGGGCCGACTCTGGTTGGACAAGGGGTGACGTCAAAATTCAGGGGCTGTGAACCTGAGAAGCTGCGGCAGGCTGCAGCAAGATGTTGCTTATAATCTCTATGTGCCACTGGATGGCTGCAGCCTTCTACAGCCCATTCATATCTCCTTAATATTGCCAGAAAGGGCTTGTTGTCAATATAATGATTAGGGAGAAAAATAACATGGGACTTCCCTTTTATGTTTGTATACATTAGACACCTTAATCACCTCATTAGGGCTAATAAGTTAATTAATTAATGAGTTAATGAGGTCATTTAGGGTCATTAAGACAGTGTCTGAACCCCCTTCCTATCTTGCTGCAGCCCATGACAGCAGGTCGTGACCTTCAGTGCCCTGAGTGGTGGCTACTTGCTGTAATGTCACTGACTCTTGGCTGCGACCTGCTGTGGTGAATTTTGACGTCTCCCCCAAGCCATACCAACACACAATTGGTGGTCCCGTCGGCATACTCGTCTGCCGTTGGCGCCGATGAGTACGCCGACGTGTACGCCGATCCATATCAAGCATGTTTGATAATTTTACACTGACGAGGACGCCGACGTTGATTGCCGACGCTGTTTCCCGTCTGCCGACCCGAAGTCGCCTAGTGGGTATGGCCCTTTAGAGTTACCAAATAAAGACTTACCAAATGAGCGGCTGTAATAATGCCATTATGTTCTTGCAATCATTATACTTCTCATTCACGTGTCCATATCTATGGTGTGGAGTTGATTGCCTAAGTGCTAAATTAGCATGTCTGCACAATTCTTACCCAGGAGGAGGCAGAGATGGACAGTTCTGAATGTGTTCATCGTACCTGTCTAGTGGAGAAGGTGGGGTAGTGGCTCATCGTGTTGAGCACTATACATTGGACAGGTGCCTAATGACTAAGCTATTGTTGGCAGATCCATCTACAGAACCAAAGCAATGCAATGCAGAAAACAGTAATAGTATAAGTTAAGTGCAGTTAATTCGTTTCACATTGTGTATACTTATCCAATGATAACATTTAATAAAGAGTGAAAGATTTAAATGGAAAAAATACATTGTATTCGTGCATTAAGACCCATCTATTCATGCCACTGAGAAGTTTATTTTTCATTTCATATTGTGAACAGAGCTAGAGTCATTGCATGCTTAGAATCTCTTCTATAGTGTCTGCAAAGTCAAAGAAATGAAAGAGGCCACTCGCCCTGTTCTGTAATAAGACGAGGTCGCTCAAGGCCAGCCAAGGCCAGGCGAGACTGCCCAACCACTGCTGACAGATCAAGACAAATGGTTGACCCCTACCTGACCTTCACAATGACCTTGACCCTAACCCTGACCTTGACCTTCAGAAGGTTCTCTTCACTCAGTAATTATTCCATCCACAGGAGGATCTCCCCTGAGGAACCGATACATCAACCCAACATCTCCCTGTTCTCAGAGAGATAATGGACTTTTTGTTTCTGGTTTAACCTTGGGAAAAAGGTTGAAGGTTGGGTCTTTGAGTGAGGTTCTCCTCCAAAGAAGGTAAGAAGCCCCAGTGAACAGAAGCTCTTGGGGAAATGTATTTTATGAATTCTCCCAACCACAGATATGATATTTTCTAAACTTTACCTGCAGAAAAGTCTAGATCAGGATGCATGCTGGGAAATATGTCAACAAGTCAGAAGCTTAAGTATGGAAATTGTCGGTATTTATTGAATAATTTGTTGATTATCATAATGGAAAACTAGCACTGACTATTTTCCATTTCGTAGCTGGATAGATTGAGTATTTTTCATGTTGGTTTAAAAATTCAATCATTACAGATAGATATATAGCAAATATTTATGTATTTTCTATAGTATTTCCTAAGATTTTGTAGACAAATCTGCCAAAATTAGCCTGTAGGTGGCTAAAATACGTTAAATAAGCTGGTAATAATCTGTGGTAGGGAGAGTTGTACTGAAGGTGGAGCAGAGGTACACAGAGTTCTGAAGGGAATTGTGGCTGGGGGCTATCCACATATATATGCTAAGTAGAAAAACCCTTGTGCTTTTATCATAGTTTGAGTTCTCACCAAAATATCACTGCCATAAGTAGTATGATATTGAGCATGGTATAGTAAGTGGATTTCTTCTTTTCCTAAATAGGAACACAGCCACCAGAGGCCAAAACCTACATAATGTTTTTTTTTTATATCTTTAAACCACACTGCTAATTGCCTGGTGAGAACCTATCCCCAGTCTTAAGCCCCATACCTACTTAGTAACTTTTAGAGAGTTGGGCAATGGATTGGGGCTTAAACAGTCTGATTCTTATGACTTGCTGTTAGCACAGTATATTTAAATGTACATGTTTGATCTGAATTGGTACTAAAATTGGCTGATTCTAGGGGTAGAACTGGCTGATGTTAGCGCTGATCTGTTGCCCAACTCTGTAAAAGTTGCTTAGTGGGTATGGAGCTTTAACCTCAGTAATAAATGCTTTACGACTGTGAGCGGGGTCTGGCAGATAGGGCCATGTGGGGCCTTAAATATAGAAACCATGAATCGTGCAGCCCAGATGGTGACAGGAAGTAGGGGGACAGATATAGATTTCCCCTGTAAGTTATTGCTGAATCTATACTTATAGATCAGGGCTGGGACCTGTGTGGAGGACCCCAGGGGGGATCTGTCCAGTCATTTCTGACATTCAGCCATTCCTGTTGCAGTGGGGCATGGTGGCCCATATTAAAGTAATGCAAAACCAATATAATTGACAAATCTTCAAAACTCAGATAAGTATGGAAATATGTTAAATGAGTTAAATTAAGGTCAGTAGTAAAGTATTAGCTAGCTCAAACTAAGGTAGTTCCAGGAGATTCGTCTGTAAACAAAGTGCATTTTTGTGGATCCACATCAATTGAGCTGCGCAAAGTAAACAGGTTTTTGAATATTTTCTGACATATTTCATGGATAAGTACTGATTTAACTCAATAACAGCAAGGACAATTAATTATAAAGTGGGTTGTGTGTTCACCATCTTTTCCTAGCCTCCATCAGTCAGACTCTAATCCCATTATACATAATCACATTTGTTATATTTCGAAACCATTAGTTTATTGACTATAATTCACAAGATTATTCTATGTTATTGTGTTCAGAATCGGAACACCATGGCACTTATTACCTTCACTGTCATGTTAAAAGGCAATGGTATTTAAAGTATCTTTATAACATTGTTTATCCTGGCAAGTATTAGTACAGATGACTAGGTTTAGTTACAGGCCAGCTGCAGTTGATTCTTTGTAGTCTCACATTACATACATAATTCATATATCATATGCAGTTTGCTTTACTAGCTACATGAGAAAAATGTATTATAATTAGCTGATTATTGCATTTTTTACGTTTGCAATTTTACAGAATAATGTCAAGTTTGCACGTTTGCCTTGTCAAGTCTACAGACGTTTTCTAATGTAGAAAAAGAAGAACTATTGAAGTTAAGAACGCTTTGGTAGATTCCAGAGAAGTTAATCTGAATCAATATTCAACAGGAGTTGCTAAAACCCCTAGTTCTACGACTTGTCCTTCCTGAATTTTTCATAGACAACTACTCTGCCCTACTCCCCTCTACTTCCATTTGACATACTTTCCATAAATCATAGCATGAACATCTCGCTTTGCACTTCAGAAGTCTCGATTCAAAGGGATCCTTACTCGATTTCTCCCGATGTTGGACGTCTGAGATAAATAGACCCAGCCAGCCGTAAGACTCTACCGTGTAATCCACCCTAACAGACTTCGGCTCAGCTCTCCGAGTGATGATTTACATTTGCATTTTGACGAAGGCGGTCACTTTGAGTTGGTTACAGGGGACTGATGGACCGATACCCATGATGCATTAGAGTCTTGGAAGAGTAATGGAAGGGTTGAGTAAGGGTAGGGGGAAGGGGGGAAGTGGGAGGGGGAAGGTGGAGGGGGAGGGGGAGGGGAGGGGAGGGGGAGGGGGAGGGGATGGCCTTGGGGGAAGAGATAAGGGGTGGGGTTGGAGAGTGGGGGAAGTGAGGAAGGAAGGTGGTTGGAAGGGCAAATGGAGCAATAGACATCCAATAGTTACATCCAAGTCCACGAGCCACTCAAACTAGGACTGTTAACTAGCAACCACTTTAGGTGGGAATTCCACCCTGCATCACAGCATGCTTTGGGGCCGCTGAATTATGGCAGGTAGGATGGTTAACCAGCCAGCAGCCCAACAACCACCAAAGGGGTTACCCATGCTACTTATAGAGGGCCAATAAAAGAATTCTTAACAGATGTAACAGTGACATACAAACAGTCATTTGTTACTCTAAATTTCCACTTTGAAACAAAAGGTAACTTTCTACAATGGAAAATAGCAATTTGTTTAGATAATCAGATAGATCCTTATAGCCCAGTGGTACTATGTATAGCCTACACAGGGAGCCCCTGTTGGCAGGTACTCAGCAGGCACTCCAATTAAAGCCTAATGAAAATGAAGACAGACGATCCCGACAAATCCACCACTTATCGAACAAATGAATTTTGGAAGAGCCCGAAGATGAATATTGGAAGAGACAACAATGCCTGGGATTATTGAGCATGATGACGGGACGGATGAGTCGATAATGGTCTGCAGTGGGCTCACTTGTTTGTCTAATTGATTAGAAAAGTGCTGTTTTAATGGATATTGAAATGCATCATCCCCCACCAGCCTTCGGTAAATGAGGGGAAATGTTTAATGACAAAATTTGATTTGAGGCACTCAAACCTGTACCACTGACCAATAAATGAGTTTTTTTTTAACCAAATGGTGGAAATACAGTCTGTAGAAATGACATTTTAAACTTGCCAATTTAGCATAATTTTGTCTGAAACCTGTCTTGAATAAACAATGTTGAATACCATTAGTCAAACAAATGTGTATTGCGTGATCTTTATTCCTCTATTGAATTTTTTTGTACATGACTATAAAAAAAAGAACCACCCCCTCCCAGGAGCCATTTAAGACACTGCCCTCCCTCACCAGATGGCAGCATTCAGGGGCAGGGAGCCCCCTGGTGGCAGACCCTGCATGCTGGTCACGTGGCCAGCTCCAGGGGCTAATGGAGGTAGGGGGGACATTGCAGGGAGGTAACAATGATTGGGGAGACGCGGGCAGGGGACGAAGCACGGAAGGGTCCCGGAGGGGGTACGAGGTGTTGAGGAGCTCTGGGGATGGGGTGTTGAGCTCTAGGGGGGAGATAAGGACTATAGGCTGTGTGCAGACTGAGAGAACTTTTCCTGTTGTATTTGACCATACAGTTGTCCAGACTTTCAAATATTTGAAGAGGTTTACAGAAAACATATAAGAATGTTTTTCAGTACCACTGACACTATCATTTTATCTACAAACCTCTTATTTCTCAACTTCTCTCATTGCCAGTGTGCAGTGGCTGGTTGTGGTAAGCAGTGGCAGTTGATGGCAGTATTGGAAGTATAGAAGTATAGGCTGAGTAACCTTTCTGCCTATATTTGAAGATAGAGTTGGTCATTTGGAGAGATATACATATAAGAATATTTGTGAGTATCATTGACACAGAATATCTTCATGTACACGCCTTTACTTTATTGATATATCTCATATTTTCAACTGCTCTCATTTCTGTGGGGGTACCTTGTAGCAGTTGGTGGCAGTTACACAAATAGTGTAGCTTTAATTTACAAAGATAGGTAACTTAGACCAATGCCTACGCATTATTCGTGACATAGATAGAGGTGCCCGCTATGATGGTCCGTGGACCCAGATACAAATAAAACAACAGGCTGACTCTTTCCGTCTTTTTGAAAACGTAAACAAACAGCAAAGACACCACAAAAATGGCAAAACTAGACGACTCGTTTTAGCGGTTTGCACCGACTCTCATAGGGGGTGCCACCATCACAACGGTCATCACAAAAAGTCACAAAATGTTTCTCTTATCTTGTAGGCTCGTTGGTAGATAGTAGCTGTGGGTGGGAGGCCATGACTGAGGGAGAAGGGGCTAGGAAGGGGCTCGGGCTGTCGGGCATTGGGAGCAGTGTGTGTGAACAGCCCTGAGGTGCTGAATTATAGACATCCGGTAAGACAGTGACAATATCGCAGTAATCTGCACCCCGCGGGGAGATGGGATATTTCTGGGTAGCTCGCGAGCAGAGAGAGGGGGACGGGGTTTATGGGGAGCAGAAGTGTGACTTTATGGGGACATTGAGGGACACTGTGTCTGAAGTGTGGTATGGAGAAAAATGGACATCTTGGGATAGTATGGGCCAATCCATTTCTATAAGCTTTTGCACAGAAACTAAAACCATAGCATAAACCAAATACCCCACGAAAAGGAGATATAAAGTGAAGATCAAACAGAATTATTAAAAACTGAGTTACAAAGAAAGATATGCATTAAGAATCGAACAGTAAAATAGATGGAAAATATCAAAAATAAAGTACAACTTTAATAACCTCTCCGATGCCATTGAACAGATTGTATTACAATATATGATATATATATATATATATATATCCCTTGATATAGTTTATGTTCCCTTTTCATCTTGTCCTCTTTTTTTAAAGCACTTTTCAATTGAAAAAAAAAACATTGAAGATATTGACCCTGAGACATTTCAGTACAATATGTATCCTATGTCAAACATTATACTTAAATGTCACTTTCCATTTCTTTTCAGGTGAGAGTGATTGCTTTTCTCTTCATATTACTGGTTGAACTTAGGGTAAGTCTTAACTTAAATAGCTATCTAAACAATACCAAGGCAACTAGTGGGAAAAATGCAGAGTGCAGAAAATGAATCTCTCCTCCAGGAAGTTTGCAGGGTCATCTTTTCCCCTACAACTTTAACAATAGAATGATGAGATGCCAAAGGACTTGTGTAGGTTGCTGGTGACTTTATTTCATAAATAATCAAAGGGATCTGATTATAAAACTATAAGGGTTTAAAAATACTACCAGGACAGAATGTCACAGAAAAATATGTTTGGAAATTCTCAGATATAGATATTGACATTCACCGAAACATATTATGACATTGCAATCAGCTTTTATCACAGGGCATAACATATTTTCAAGTTTTAAGTTTTTCAGTCCTTTCTTGGTCAGCAGACCTAAAGAGGTAAAATGGCAGTTGCAGATTTAGAGGAAGCGGGCATGAGGGCGTGCACCCCCTTTTTGGGGGGCCAAATTTATTTATTTTATGTACAATTCTGGAGAATAGGAGGTGTGCTCTTTTCTAATAGTGCACTCCCTCCTGTATCAACCACTGATCAGACAATAGAAAGTACCCACTATTCTCCCAGCAAACAACTGTAGAAACACTTTAAAACCGTATTATCTTATTCTAGAATCAGAATACTGTATAAAGTAGACTAAGTACAGGCTGTATATTACTATACCCTGTATGTCCAGCCTTCACACCCATATACATCTTTTTAAACTAAGGTGGCGCCGCCCTGGTGTATCAAAATTTGAATCAATATTTTAGGGAATTTACTATAGTTAAGCTGTATGAAATGAAGTGACCTAGTTACAAAAAGCCCTGAAAGTTGGCAGACTGGTGGACTGTGCAGGTTCATGGGAAATACATATAACCAACCAAGAAGGAGTATGAGGGTGGTTATCACCCCAAGCCGGGACCCCGATATCAGCCCGAGGCCAGGGCCCGAAGGGCCGGCCGCGGGCTGATATCGGGGTCCGGCTAGGGGTGATAACTGCCCAAGTACTCCCTTTGAGGTTGGTTATGGATTTATTATACCTTTTCTGTTAGATCTGAGCTCCCAAGGAAGGATGCACAGCAATCAGTGATGGTGGGACTGTGATGCTGCATGTTTTTTTAAATGTTTTTTCATATAACTCTTTTGATATCCATCAAATCTACAAATAGTGAGCAGTAAAATGTAGCTATGAACATTGTACAGATAATGCATATGTTAGATTTTTTATTTCTTAATGATTTCATTTTTTCATGAATTTTAGAAAAATAAAAAGTTTCTGTATCACACTGCAGTGCGATACAAGGCTGGTTATCACCCAGGTTTGTATCACCCTGTGTTAAACTCTTAACTACTAAACTTGTATCACCCTAAGGTATAATTAAGGTGTATACCAGTTGGCAGGTCCCCGGTCGGCCAATTACCACTGATGGCAGCATGTATTATGGAGACGACTGGTTCGTTAAGGCCGGTCGAACCTAGAGACACCTGGTGTACAGGGCATATGTCAACCTAATATAGTGTACACCAAGAAGTATGATGATGATGATTTCAGTGGTAAATACAGGATTTTGGAAAGGAGTGTTCCACACACTAAACTGTCACACAATCCCACTCACACCCCCACCTTTTTTTCCCCGATCCGCCCTTGGGCTTCCGGTATTCAACATGTTTTATTCATAATATTTCAGTAGTAACATAGCATACACTGAGGCCCAGAAAACTAGTTCTGCTCCTAACTGTGAGCAGGAATCAAACCTGGGCCACTAGAATACAGAATTACTAACTAAACCACCCATCATCACCCCTCCCCCCCTCCCCACCTCTCCACCTAATGTGTTACTTAGGGGCCTTTCATTTAGTATGTGTGTGCATTTTCAAAGTTCTCAGACCCCCTCCCCCACACGATTCATATACTTAATGGAAAGCCACTTACAAAGACTGCGGGTGGGGAAGTTGTTCTCTTAAATGTGCTATTCCTGATACACACTTTTTTTACCACAAACAGTGAGGCATCACTGTAGGCCCTTGCTATAGGTGGTAAATAATAAAGAAGTGTGTATGTTCACCAGCAGAGAATACCAGAATGTCCCTCCATTATTGAGAGGACTGAGGCAGATTTCTTCTCTTCATTGGCGGTGAGAAATTCAAGCAATACGGTGGTTAAGATAGTGTGATTACTTGCACCTATTGTTATTCATATCTGGAGTAGTTTAGTTCTTTAAATTACATAAAGCCACATTTGTAAGTATGGCAGAATAACTCTAATACACATTGTAGGCCTGATGGAGGGGTCTAAAACATTGACCCTTCAAACACTCGGTGAATATCATTTTCTTCTTGCTTATAATGTTACTGCATCTTTAATATACATTATTCATAGATATAGTTCCTTTACTGGCATACGAAAATCCGTCCAAAATATATTACTTATTATGTATTAACCTATGCCTATTCTTCACTAACAATCTTAGTGTTGTATGATCAATTATTTCAAAATATGAATCGACATTTGACAATAAGTTCATTTGTTCCATCAGTGCTGATACTTATTATGTTTTCAATTGATAACAACCAAACACATATTACATTAGCTGTGAAGCCTTAAACCATCCAATCCCCACAAGTATCTTTCAGCCTGGAGAGTCAGTTCATTAGTATAGAAGCCTTAAAAGCCTACAGGATGGTGAACACTGTCATAAGTATGGCTGACAGACTGTCATACCATACAACAATGCCGAGAGTGCATTCTCAAGGCGTGTGCCCAACTTGGCCTGTCAAACCATAAAACAGTGCCCCGGAACATTCTCAAGATGCGTCCCCATTTAGCCTGTCATACCATACAGCATGCTCAGGGAACATTCTCAAGACGCATCCCCATTTGGCCTGTCGTACCAGACAACAATGCTCAGGGAACATTCTCAAGGCGCGTCCCCATTTGGCCCCTCATTCCATACAACAGTGCTCAGGGAACATTCTCAAGGCGCGTCCCCATTTGGCCCCTCATTCCATACAACAATGCTCAGGGAACATTCTCAAGGCGCGTCCCCATTTGGCCTGTCCTACCATACAACAATGCTCAGGGAACATTCTCAAGACGCGTCCCTATTTGGCCCCTCATTCCATACAACAATGCTCATGGGAACATTCTCAAGACGCGTCCCCATTTGGCCTGTCATGCCATACAACAATGCCCAGTTTACTGCAAGGTAGATTTTTATGTCTGAATAAAATGTCCATAAAAAATTCTATACATCTGCCTCCTACTCACATTTCAAAAGTATTTCTTTCATTACTCAACACATTTGATTGTCATTAAGGCATAGAACCGTACACCAACTGCCCTATTATTTCATCTAATCATTGACACTTTTGGCATAATACTAGGCATATTTGAAGGCTTGTCAAATGATCTCCCACATTTGTCAGTCCTTTCACTTTACGTAATCAACCTTAGAACACCAGGCCTTAGTACACTGCCTGCACTTGACAGATATGGGTTGACAGCCCTCCACTGTCACACTGTCACACCACAATGTAACTGTCACCCCCTGACAGCAGCCTCCCATTAGTGTGACAGCCGCTGTCACAGCCGCTGTCACAGCCGCTGTCACAGCCGCTGTCAACCTGTCACTTACACTCGGCAGCTTCAGTGTCACACATGGGAGAGGTATTCATATCACTTGTGGCAGGTCATCAAAGCTGTTTTTCCTTCCTGTGTTCACTGGCGAATCCAGGATTTTGAAAAGGGGGGGGGGGGGGGGTGAGTGCTATTGAAAAGAATTTTCCTTAATCACTTTTCGGCTAAATATTGCACATTCTGACAATACAGTCAAACATCTCTGCATCTTTTTAAATGGAAGAGATTTTCTTTTTTTGTAAATTCATTTTATTTCCCTGAACATTTCTCATACATGTATGGTTTTCGTTAATATTCAGCCTGTAAGCACATAACTTGAATAATAATCATCATAAGAACATCTTAAAGTATGGCCAAAATGTTAAAATTTGGCCTCCCTGTGAGCTAATAATTATACATACTAAATCAGTGTCATTTCCAGTACATCCTCATTCTTCATCTGATGAGAAGGCTATCTACTGTAGTAAATCTAGATACTCATCTATAACAAAACTTGGCTAGTGTGGGATTAATCCATCAACTGCATGATTTAACAAATTTTTTATCAAATACTTCTGCTTATTCTTAGACTGTGTATAAGTCTGAATATTACATAACTCCATGGGTAGCAAGTTCCATGCAGTAGCTCCTCTGTAATCTACATTCTTTGTGTCTTTGCACATGACACATGTATGTAAACTCTTTAAGCCAAGGTCACCACCTTGACATTCCCTAATGTTTAATAAAAATCACTGAAAGAACAGTTAATTGACAAACATGCTTGATTTTAACAAATATCTTGGGAAGCGTTATTTGACATCAAAAGTATCAGAAAGCCTTATTTAACATCAGAAGTCCCCCAACTGCCCTACGATAGATGAGCAGGTGATAATTTATTTAGAATGTTTACTCTAGCAAACAATAAATAAAGTGTAGTTCAGCTTGAGTTGTTACCAATTGAGAAAGGGTACATAGAGACATACCTCTAAGAGCCTTCTGCATGAATTCACAATTACGTACCCGAAAGGGTGGTCGATACATATTCTATATATTCATGTCTTCCACTAACCCTCTACCAAGTATGTTGGAGCAGTAAGTGATGGAGGAGTTATGTGTGTATGAATTCTGCAGCCAGCTCATTCTTCGGTTGTATGATAGATATAATGAGTCAGATGCTCCTCCTCTGTCTGCTTCTCGGAAAGATAGCCAATGGGCTCTCCGAGTTAGCTATATATTCAAAATACTCCACCTTTGGTTCCTCGCTGATACCTAGTCACCAAGTAGTCTATGTTGGAGAGAACAAAAGTACTGTGTCATGTGCAATGAAGTGCCTTCAGGATGAAAATTGTATTGGTTTTGGATCAGAAAAGAAATTAAGAACTAGATGTTTGGCCATCAGAGATAGAGTTAAACAACCACAGATTCCTGATTATTTGAATGGTTACACATACTATATAAAAAGCAAAAAAGGTATGCATGCTTATGATTTCATATGGTTTTGTCATTGATATACTACACCTGAGATAATGTGAATTTTCGGCTTAGAAGGAAATACCTTGTATAGATAACCTCCTATGCAAAGTCTGCATAAGGTTCTGTTCTTCTTTTGCTCTAGATTTACCAATAGACTGTCTGAACTTCCCACATACTGAGTCAGATGTCTCTCTGATACAAATGGAAAAAGGGAAACCATTAATTGGGGTTTGTGAACCTGCAAATGATGGGAACTGGCTTGTGAGTACTTCAATTGTTATGGATACAATCAAAATTGCAATCATCAGATTATATCTCAAGAAAACGCAATGCTTCTATCATTCCTAATCTCATTCAAATAAATTCTTCTTGATAACAATTAAAAAAAAACTAGTCATCACCAATTGCTAAGATAGATGTTACCATTTTTTGATATCATAATAGGAATTCATTAGAATAATGGAGACAATCATTTCTTGCTTTAAGCTTTCTTTTACATTTGAAAAAGGGCACTTAGTTTTTCCTATCAATACAGGTGATCCTGAGACGCATTGATGGTTCTGTAGATTTCTTTCGAAACTGGACAGAATACAAAGAAGGGTTTGGTGACCTCTCAGGAGAGTTTTGGTTTGGCAATGAGAATCTCCACCTTCTGACTAAGGATGGAAACTACAAGTTGAAGATTGAGCTAGTTGATCAGACTGGGACTGCATTAACTGTGTATTACGAGACCTTCAGTATTGGAACTGAAAATTCAGACTACCAGCTAACAGTTGGTAGCTTTTTTGGAAGTGACCCACCAGGTAATCCTTTAGAGGGCTCTTTACACAGACATTTATGAAATGCAATTTATTTTTGTCCTTAACATCATTGATGTATTTTGACAATATTTCAAAAGAAAAAAGGAAAATGTTGAGGTTAAGGTGACTTATTCAGGATAGAAAACTAGTTTGGAGAATCCCCTAGCTTCTGTGGATGTCATTAATCCTTTTCCTATGTCACAGGAATGGGGAATCTTTGTGTTTTTGGTTTACAGGTAAGTGATTCAATATAGATATGTAAAAGTTACAATAAAAAGATATTAGAAGAAATATACATCTTGTGATAAAGCACATATTCTTTTTGTGAATGACATTCCATTTCATAGAGAGACATAGATTTTCAATAACTCCAGGTATGTACCCATGAATCTAGGATTACCCTATAAGAACAAGGATCATACATTTTGAAGTACCACAATTATGCCAAAACAATTTTGTATCATCTCCTTAGTATTGTCAGTGTGTAACAGAAACTACACAGTCAACCAATTTCATTTAAAAATAATAATTCTATTAATATGTGCTAAGTTTCCGTGAAAGGGAGCCAACAGCATTGTAGGGTCAAAATTTTGCAAATTCTGGTAACTATTGAAATACATTCTATTGCCATAGCCTAGGCCTGTGCTAAAATATAGACTGTGAATACAGATTTAAACTACATAGAAAAACATAAAAACTTGTCACTGGTCAATTTTGGTGACCCACCAAAATCTGTTTGTTTACAAACATTGCTGTATTCAGGCATGAATGACAATTTGGGAATTTATGGAATTTAAGTAAGGTAATAGTTAGTTATCATGTTTTATACTTTACCATTTGGTAAAGTTAGACTCATAGAATGTATTTTCATAATTATATATATTTTGACTCAACATTGCATTCAACTCCCTTTAAAATGATATAATTTTGGGAAAAAATGAACACTTATTGTTTGTTATGGTTATTATTTAGAAATGGGGAACTGTTCTTATAATGCTCGGTCAAACTATCTGAACAAACTTTGTTGTAGAGGCTAGTCAAGTGGTAGGTAGATTCACGAGATGGGCGTTCAGATCCATAACACGAACAACGCTTGGCTGAAAGTCAGGTTTATTTGTGGATGTCTTGAATGCGTACAATACGCCAGTGCGGTGATCGTATATGAATCCTAGGTTTACAATCCCAAGTATCTCTGAGAGTAAGCTTCCTCCCTTAGAGTCAGCCTGGTCTCACAATCAAATGCAACACAGTAGTTCTATGAACAGTCACCAGATGTCCTACATATAGCTATAGCCTCGAATCCGAAGAAGTGTTCTCTGCTGTAACCATAAGTTCTGCCCTATATATATATCAGTCTGGTTTATTGATTTTACCCGAGCATTGGTACTCGCTGGGAGATGCACACCGTCTGCCATTGCCAAACAGGTATATTTACACCTACCAGCGGTCATTGCTATATTTACACTATATGATGTAGTAATTCACATAATTTTTAATACTTTATGATATTCCCTCTATAGAACTGGTGATGTTTCTTCATTCTATTCCCATACAATTTATTATATGCACAAGGTGTTTTACTAACTATCTTTGTGTAAGAGGTTCTCAAGGTTGACTCAATATCATAATATTGGTGACAGGCATATGGCATTGTTTCTTTTTGTCATTGTGGCAGGTGATTCACTTGGATATCACAACCAAGCGGCATTCACAACATATGACAGGGATAATGATATGAGATCAAACAAAAATTGTGCAGTGACCTACAGTGGGGGCTGGTGGTATCGGAAGTGCCATAGTACTCACTTGACTGGAGTGTATGGCTCTACACAATTTGGAGTGGGAATCACTTGGAAGGCATGGAAGGGCCAGGAGGAGTCTATGTCCTCAGTCAAGATGATGATCAAAAGGAATTAACACTCTCAGCGAATGGTCACGTTATTATCAAGTTGTGTGAACTGATGGTCATATTGGGGAAATATCTATCCATTGATGTACCTAATTTCATAGGAATATCTATGTTATTTTTGTCATGAATTCGAAATGTAAAATGGGTTGTCTTGTGTACATTTTTGAAAAAAAAAAACATGATCTTCTTTTCAAACCATCAGAGGTTAGACTTGTTCTCAAAAACAAGCAAAACATGTACGGATTTGGTGTAAACGTGATTCAATCAATAAATATGATGAATCTCAAATGCTTGCATAGGACTAAATCTTTTCTGAGTTGAGAAAACCTATACCTTATCGATGTTTATTACCTGAAACTTGCTGACAGCAACAATACTAAATGTTTGTAAAAGACTGGGTATTAGATTTTTCACATTGAAGTTCTATTTTTGTAGACCCTTATAATTATCATTTCCACTAAATTTTATACCAGGATGCAGTCCATTATCGCTTTGATTCTGGTTGCCATTGCCATGTTTACCACAGAATGTCTATGTTATTTGTCAGATTTCTAAAGTAATAGTTTTCTTCTTAGGTTTCTCCCCTACCACATGCATGCAGCAGTTATCAGGAAAACATGTATAACCTCCAAAGAAATAATTACTTTCATAATCCTAGGTTGACTCTATATGTGTATATCATTTCAAACTACAGGCTCGAGAAGCAATATAGCATGATGCATACTTAAGTGTCATTTTATGTGCAGTAACAGCTTGTCTACTGTAGTGCTCATATTACCTATTAATCAAACTCTCTGAAATTTTGCAAGGATAGTGTTAAACAATTTTAGTGGTAAAATGCAATAGAGAGTGTTCTCCAATAGCAGCTGGAAGTGGCTGAAACCAGCCACCAGACTACACATTGTGTTGATTACAGGTTCTAGCGGTGGTCACTGGCTATATCACGGGTCACAGTTGCTGCTGATCACTGTGTCTCACCTGCATACACCTGGCAGGAACCAGTCAGTCCCTTTTGCACCGATATTTGGGTGGACATGCCCTAATAGAGAAGATAGGGTAAATCGATGGACATTACTGTTATGTAGCATTTACACAAGGACGGCCATCAAAAAGAAAACATTAGCCTTTCAAATATCACCAAGTAGTCTATTCATACAGAGCTGTGGAAAAGGTCCATACAGAATTCATTTAATTAAGGACGTTTATTTGTTCATCCAAGCATGATTTCACTAAATACCTGAGCAAAACTGTTTAGAAGAAAAGTCCACTGTCAGTCCTGCATTGACTAGAAAGTAATGATTTATTCAGAATGGCTGTTATAGCAATCAAAGGAGCATACTTCAGCTTGAGTTGATAACCATTCAGAAGGATACACATAGACAGAGCTTTCAGAGTAATTCTGCATGAATTCACAATAAATTCACAGATGTGTTCTCCATATGTATTCCATGTATGTCAGTTTGACCAAGTACATTGGGGGCAGTAAGGCATACTATGATGGACCAGTCATGAACGCCTGGATGCAGCAGCAAGTTTAGTCCTCAGGAGTAACATGGATATACTGAATCTTGCATATCTGTTCTGCTTGCTTCTCGGAAAGATAACTTGTTGTCTATCTAGCCAACTTCTCAGCTCTGAGCTCCCCACTGATTCTTAGTCATGAAGTATTCTATCTCGAGGAGAACAGAAGTATTGTGTCATGTGCATTGCATTGCCTTCAGGATGAGCACTGCGTTGGTTTTGGAATACAAAATAAACCAGAAAGGAACTGTTTTGCAGTCAAAAATGGAGTCATACACCTACAACCAAATGAGAATCCTAATGTCTACAAATTTTATAGTGAAAACAACCAAGGTTTGAATCGTTATAATATTCAGTTTACATCTCAACTCTATGTTTTTTCTTTAGGTATAATGTTAAATCATCAAAGGCATCCAATATCATATTTTTTTATGAAAAGGTGCATGCATTTACATGAACAGTAACCATGATAAAAGAAAATTGGTTAACAAAAACAAGAACTTACAGGTTTATGTTTCTTGTTATGACAGTGCAGACCTATCCATGGAATGTCATGAGTATCCCAATAATACTCCAGGTCTTTATCTGATACAAATTGAGGAGGGAAAACCCATGTTTAGGTTGTGCGAGCCTGTGGATGATGGCAACTGGCTTGTGAGTGCTTTAATTATTCCAGATTTATTATTAGTTTGAAAATAATTCCAAGATAATAAAATGTTTCCTTTCTGTGTAAAATTCATATAAATGAAATTTTCTCAACAGATATATAGTTTATTCTATATATATGTGTCTGCATAAACTAAGATTGATAAAATCTATATAGTTTGCCCTGCAAAACTATTCATTAACTCAGGTAATCCAAAGGCGTATTGATGGTTCAGTAGATTTCTACCGGAACTGGACTGAGTATAGCACAGGGTTTGGTGACCCTACAGGAGAGTTCTGGTTTGGTAATGAGAATCTACATCTTCTAACTAAGGATGGACACTACAAGTTGAAGATAGAATTGATGGCTCAAAATGGGACTGAGGCAGTGGTTGAATACAGCACATTCATTGTTGGTAGTGAAAGTACTAAGTATCAGCTGACAGTTGGTGGTTATGATGGAAGTGAGCCACCAGGTAAGACAGGATTCGTTCTTTGATTTCCAATACTGTTTCTTTTGTTCAAGTAATATTAAAGAAATTATGATTAATTAAATTGATTAATTAAATGCTACCACCTGTGTGGTCTTGGTAATGTGCCTAATCGCATAACTGCATCTTGGTAAGCTGGCTAATTACCCTTATGATCCTTTAAGGTGAGTCGTTAATCAGACACAGTGGAATGGCCTTCTCGACATATGACAAGGACAATGATATCAGTGACAGAAACTGTGCAGAGTTCTTCACAGGAGCTTGGTGGTTTAAAAAGTGTCTCCAATCTAACCTTAATGGACAGTATGGGGTGTCCACAGAGTCCAACTATGGAATATATTGGAGAACATCGGGTTTTGAATTCATGTCTTCTGTGAAAATGATGGTACAAAGGAAATAATCAATGGAAAATTCAGACCGCAAATATTTTCCACAGTCAAAAATTACAAAGTAAAAATGAGAAAGAGGTATGAATCAACAGAAATTTCAATAGAAATTTCAATAAAAGGCACATTGAGTATTTACATGTTTGTCATGTATATTTGAATAAGGAAACTATGGAATTTGTACCTCTTAACTGCTGAATTAGGAATTATTAAAACATCCGCCCCTGTATTTGATAATGATAACAATATAAAGAAAAAAATAATATCTGAATCATGAGGGACACGCAAGGCTAGTGGCAATTTAAAACTATGGCCACCAATTTATGCAATACAAGTGACTTACATGTGGTAATGAATAAACATGCATGCATGTTCCCCAAAAAATGTACCTATATGATAATAAAATTACAAATCAAATGCCATATATTGTTCTTCCCCCATTAAAAACATGAAAATGATCATGCATTCAATACACAATTTCTAAAACTGATGTTGTTGATGGTGGAGACACGAAAGCATGTTGTTTAGGTATGATAAGTAGGTTCCAGGCCTAAGAAGTATGGATAGACGTACAAGGTGAAAATAGAGCTAATGGATCATTTTAGCATTGGTTGAGTAAATGTAGTGCTTTCATTTTTGGCAATGTGATTCAAATTATCAACTCACAATTCACCTGAACCCTGTGTCTGTGTGAGTCAGTGGGTGGTGAGTGAGTGTTGAATGTTCTATGCCATACCAAAAGTCAGGGTCACTTTCATGGCGAAAACAAGTTCTGACATTTGAGACATGTGTTTTGACTCAGTCAGTCTTTGGTGATCATATCAATGAGATGAGGGTGACAGGGCGGGCAAACAGCAGGAGATCAAAACCTGGAAATCATTTTTACTGTATTTCATCCCTTAGTGGACCCAGACACCAACCGAGAATTGAACTCAAAGAACCACTTAGTCAGTGCTGGGTCCCTCCTTCCTCATAGTATATGATCAGCAGGGGGTTCTGGGGGCCTATTTCTTCCCAGGAGCAGCAGCCCCACCCCAGTACCCCCACAGGGTGTGTCTGGGAGATCATGAAATGTTGGTTATTTGATGGTATTCATTTTAACAGTATTTGATAATTTGTGATTATGGTAACCCAAAATCAAATATTTCTGATTTCCCCTTTTTTCTCCTATTCTTGCTACCACTATTGCATTATAAGCAAACATTATCATGATGACTTTAATTGGACTATAAAAGTTTGCATTCTACATTGTTAAATGGTGATGAACATTTTGCAGTATTTTTAGTTTTACAATCTAATGTTAATAACTACGATTAATAGTGCAGTTCTCACTCAATACAATTTGGAGCCCAAAGTCTGTTACTTGTTAAATCTATGTAACAGTCATATTATTTTAGGTTAGGTTGAGAACTTACAGGAAAAGAGTGTTATAGTAACATTACATTTTAGTGAAGTTGAGACCTTACTTATATAAAACGTTATGATAACATTATTTTAATTTGGGAAAGGGAACAAGAATTTCACAGTAATCTTACAGTGCAACATCGCAATGTTAGGTTCTAAAGACGTTTTTGGGTGCCATCAAAATAATCTTACAAGAACCAAAGCAAAACTGAATAGAACATTGCTATATCATTATGATAATTCTTGCTTCATAAACACCAAAATAATGTGCTTCACCACAAATACTTTGTAATATCTATTGATTTCTCAAGACCTGGAGCTAAGCAGCAATACAACTAAATCTACTGATAACATAATAGTAGTTATCCTGCCATAATTATGTTATCCAGGCCTGTGTAAATAAGGGGTGGCTGAGATGGCCGGGGTGGTCTGGGTGGCCATGGTGGTGGGCTATACCCCATAAAAACTACTTTAAAAAAAAAATCCACCTTTCTTCCTAAAATTTGATGTAAAATCTCCTAAAATAAGTGATAAAATATTGAAAATGTACTTCTGTCCATTCCTCTTCTTATGGTCAAATTATTCAAAATGTAAACAAGGGTTCCATGTTGCGAGTATCTCGCAACATTATCACAGGGTGGTACAGGTATTCCCTTCCTAAAGATCCTTCTCAAAAACGGTAAAATAAGATTGCCAACACCATATTTTCCTCATGTTTCTGAAAAGTTACAGACCAGGTAATATAATTGACAAGCATTTGTAGAAATGATCATACATGTTTAAAATTGAAATGTTCATTAAAGCTTGATTCTACAAAGTATCTTTAAAGTATTCATTCTAGCTTTATTAGGTACCTCAGAAGTCTTCAAACTACCATGAATTCTTAGAGGAGCAACGACTTGTTCAGGATTGCTATTGTAGCTTACATATTCAAGATTCAGTTAATATCAATGAGGTAAAAATATAAAGAGACATCCTTTTCAAAACCTATATGGTTGAACTCACACTCACAGATAAATAGTAATCAATAAGCATCAAATATGTAATATTCATCTTTGATCATTAGGTAGCATATTTTTTCTTACATTGTGATATTTCTGTTGTCGCCCAACAATTGTATGCCCATCATGCACCTCAAGCCTTGGGCTAGTCATATTCAAGAGCTCAGTAAGGATGGACAGGATGAGTCAAATGTTATTTCTCTGTCTGTTTCTTGAAAGGATATCAGGGGGACTCTCGGACATGATGACATATTCGAAGGTGCATTCAATTAGTTCCTCATTAATCTTCAATCAAGCGTTCTACATTGGGAAAAACCAAAGTATTGCATTATGTGCATCTAACTGTCTTCAGGATGAACATTGTTTTGCTTTTGCTTTAAGCAATAAGCCTGAAAAGAAGTGCTATGCCATCAGAATTGGGGTTATACAGCAACAACATACCAACAGTATAGATGGCTACAATTTCTATAGTAAGAACAACCAAGGTATGAATAACTAAAATGTTATATTCATATAGCTGAGTCTTTGAAAATTAGCAAACAATTCTGTAACTACTATGTCAAAATTTGAATCGGTTCAGGCTATGGACAAATTCAAAAGTTTGTGAAAGGTTTCAGACATAGCATATCACAAGACTTGACCCCACATATGCCTTGCTACATCTCCCAAATATAATATGATGTTGAATTGCAGTAACAATATATTTCATTGTTTAGAATGTGAACCAGTATTTTACTCCTTTTACTTTGGGAGATGAAGGATAACTGCATGTTACTAACCTTACTTACCACCGTAACTCCTGAAATAATTTGTAACAACTAGTAATCTTATGTTCTATCATTATAGACCTACCCATAGAATGCCAGAATTATCCGTATGCTAATCAAGGTGTATATCTGATACAAGTTGAGGCCAACAAATCTATCCTTGGTCTTTGTGACCCATCAAGTAGTGGAAACTGGCTCGTGAGTACTTTGATCAGTGTTGATACAATCAAAGCTTGATTTATAATGTTGTTGTAAATCTGCATTTCTATATATTAAATTGGTCTTCAATAGTTTAACCTGATAAGCTATTTCTTACCTCAGGTTATCCAGAGGCGTATAAATGGTACTGTAGATTTCTTCAGGAACTGGGATGAGTATAGAGCAGGGTTTGGGGACCCATCAGGAGAGTTTTGGTTTGGTAATGAGAATCTACATCTTCTAACTAAGGATGAAAACTATAAGTTGAAGATAGAATTGACGGATCAAACTGGGACTGAGGCAACGGTTGAATATAGCACTTTCGTGGTTGGTAATGAAAGTACTAACTACCGGCTGATGGTTGGTGGTTATGATGGAAGCAACCCACCAGGTAAAGAACATAGTTTCTTACAAATATATTTTTCTTACTTGTGGGGACACATTTCTTATCCAATGTACATCCACCTCAAATTAACTAATGGCTGGACTGTTATAACATTGTTCACAAATTGTGTATATAACAAGTATATAACAGGGTTATATCACACCCATAGTATTATAAATTTCACCTATTCATTGTCTTCATCATCTTATTGATGATTAATAAATAACTACCATCCAAAGTGTTCACCAACTAACTCTTACAATAAGTTAATTTATTCATTGCTAAACATACAACAGGCAGCACAGTACCTTCAGTGCTCACCTCAAACACAAGAGAGTGATTCAATAATTGTTGTAGCTTAAGGACAATGGCGCCATTTTCCAGATATCCAAAAATTGAAAGTTCTTCAATCTAATTCATATTTTGCAAAAAGACTCAATAATAAATGTAGAATTCATAAATTGTATAGAAAATTGGCTAAAATGTATAGTTTTCAAGGGAGAAATGGGGAAACATGACTGATTTTGAGAAAACTTTGCAAAGGCTGAAAAATGAAATTTGTAACAATATTTATGTTTTCTTCTGTTACTCTTTTAATATAAGGAGTATAAAAACATATTATACATCCAAATTACTGTAAGGGTCTCAGGAATAACATAGAATTGTCAAAATACTTTTAAAATAAACATTTTAGTGAATTTATAGAAAAACTAATAAATAGGTATTTTAAGCTATTTTTAGGTTTTTAAATGGATATTCATCTCTGCTGGCCAAATTAGTATGGTGACCCCCTGTTTTTTTGGCTGGATATGATAGCTTATATCCATATGCATGTCATATTAACTTTTAGAGCAATTTTCAATGATCAATTTTTTTTGGGTTAAACTTTATTTTTGAATTTCTATATTTTTGAACTAGTTTATTCTATATAATTTCTAGTTAAAAACATGTATAACATCATCAAATTTTACAAAAATCTTTCTTTTTCATTTGAGAAAACATGAACACATTTATCAAAAACATTTGGATGGTTATTATTTCATTTTTATCAAAATAATTAGCAAATAAAATCAAATTTCAACATTTATTTTGCAAGTCAATTTTTGGATAATTACCATATAAATAGACTGGTCTAGCCAAAAAGTTTCCACGGTGACCTATCAATATTTTTGCATTTTTGGTACCTATATGGGTATAACTTTCACTGTGCAGAATATTGAACAAATGTCAATGCTAGTTCTATAATGGCGCCATTGTCCTTAATACTCTTCAAATTATGTATGACCATTTTCAAATACTTAAAGTTAGGACTAAAAATGGCTTGGCTGTGAAAAATATTCATGATAAAATTAGTGTACCTCACAATGAATCAATGACTGATAATGTATTGTGTTTGTGTACAAGCACTGTACCACATGATTTCAGAAAGGGGGTAGCAATTCCATATAATAGGTTAAGTACTAAAATGTCATGCATTTCCATGCATTCATGCAACATTTTCCTCTCTTCATAAAGTGCAAGTCCAAAGAGAATTGCCTGGATCCACTCTTGTACTGGTAACATTGACTTAGAAAAGTGTTTTTCCCCCTCTTGACAAACAACTGAAACTGTGACAAGTTGAGTCTTGCTGAATTGCATTATATCCTTTGTTCTCCCTAAAGGTGACTCTTTGACTGATCACAATGGAATGGGCTTCACCACCTATGACAGGGATAATGATGTCTATCATAAAAATTGTGCAGCAATCCGCACCGGAGCTTGGTGGTATAAATCCTGCCTTCCTTCTAACCTTAATGGAAACTATGAGTTCAGTACACCTCTTGAAGGATTGGTCTGGAAAGCATGGAAAGGCACTGAATGCATGGCTTCAGTTAGGATGATGGTTCAAAGGAAATGACTCATGGAAAGCATTCAATGATTTATATCACACCATCACAGGAGTATTTATAGAGATAGGCTGGGGATATTAACTATTGAAATCACAGCTTTGTCAATCAAATTCAAAGTTGTAATAAAATAGTGTCATGTGACCAATGATTAATTGTTTGAATATTTCAATAACCGACACATAAACCCTATCATCTGTAAGAGAGAATATTAGAAATATATTATATCGCCTTATGGTACTATGAGACCAGAATTCTGATTTATCTACTGGGAAAATGTATTTAGATGTATCGCTGCCAGGAATTACCATATTGAGCGGCAGGCAACCACACAGCTTGTAAAAGTTTAAACCATTAAGTCAGTCATGGTAGAACAAAGAATACTAGATAAATGTGAATACACTTGAAAGCCAAACTTGATTCTTTTCTTTTTTGGTTGCAAAACCATGGACGTCATGTTTATTAATAACTAATATAAATAGACTGCCGGGGATCATCCAATAATGGAGTACTACTTTGCCAGTCAAATCAAGTCAGGTGTAGTGTTATAAGTCACCATGATAACCAGCGCTTTAAGCAGAATCTAGCTTTTAGAGTACATATGGCGACGTATCAGGTTTTTGGTTGACCTTGACAGAGAATTAGAATTGACAGCAAAGTTTGATTAAAGGGTTCCTAGCACACACGTTTTCAAGCTACTATTTTTTGTGTATTCAGCTTAACATAAGCATTTTAAAAGTATGCCAAAAGAAAATAGAGGCAATTCTTATGATGTTAATGAATTATTCAAGAATAAAAACTTAATTTAAATCTAGGTGACCTAAATGAAAATGAGTTTCATGAGGTATCATACAATATTTCAGCTCATTATGTTCAATGGTTACTGAGACATCCTTATTCAAAAAGTTTTCGGCTTGATATATCTGTGCCTAAACATTTAGTTGTTACATATCTTATATTGCCTGATAGACCATATATTCAACTATTATTTATTCTACATAATGTGGATGTCCTGCTGAAACTGTGCAACGTAATGACTGAAAACTGGAGGTACCAGGAATCACGCATCAACACCCAGTGTCAATCCTTAAGCTGACTTTCCCTGTATAACCAAATCCCATGTACAACACATACAAACACATATTATAGTTCAGTGAGTCACCAGATATGACCATGGCTTGATTCTGGCAGCTCACAAACAACTAGCCATGGTCTGCCTGAGTTCACTGATTTGCCATCTCAGGAGTTGATGTTTTGGACAATAGAGAGTTTTTGCAACAACCCCCGATCTCATACCCCGATCCCGAAACGGATCTACTGGGCTGTAGATGAATGGTCCTCATGTAAAATGACAGTACTAGGGGGAAAATAATTTAATTCCATATCTCCTCAAAGAAATCTATCTGGAATTCATTTTTTTTAAATAAAAGATTTGTCAGATATAAACTTTGGATTGAATACCCTCGTCTGCAGTTGGTTCTATGCATGTATATTTTGATAAATACCAGTGTGAATGTGAGGGTCGACCAGGCTGGCCCATGGTCACGGTCCACTGCTCCCACCTGTGGGTCCACTGATCAGGCACACACAGGCAGACGGATCTCCTGTCCCATGCTAACTGATATTTTGCATCCAAAATAAGAAGAAAACTTTGTTATTTTCAACACAAAATGAATGAATATGTATCCATTGTGAGTGTGAGAAATTGAATACGAAATGACATGTAGGTTTATTTGGGAAATATTCATTTTTGTAATAGGGGAGGCCCCAGACCTGGCCCTGCTGACCACAGTGCCCCTACTGATCGACCTCTCCCTTGCCAAAAATAACTAGGAACTACTTATGTAACATAGTCTGAGAAGGTGGGTTCTTTTAGATTCAATGGGCTGTGCCAAAGCAGTAACAACACTCACTAGTTTAGTAGGACTAAATGTTGTGGGTAGCTGGCCCCTATCCTAGCCTGTCCAATCAAACTCATCGGGATACGGATCAGGGCACTGAGATCCGTGTGGGTTGCAAAAACTCTCTAGTGTCTATGTATTCAACACCTAATTTAAATCTCCCTTGACTTAAGCTGAAACTGATGCAGTTTGTGATGGAGACACATAGTTATAATTTATTGCTTTAGATATGGCAAGTAGGATCCAGGCATACTAAGTATGGATAGACATACAAGTTGAAAATAGAGCAAACTGATTAGAACAGCATTGGTTGAGTAAATGTAGTACTTTCATTATTGGCAATGGGATTTGAATTATCAATTCACAATTGACCTGAACCCTGTGTCTGTGAGAGTGAGTGAGTTAGTGATGGATGTTTAACGCCGAACTGACAGCCAGGGTCATTTTCATGACAAAAACAAGTTAGGACAAATTCTGACTTTTTCCAGACATCTGTTTTGACTTAGTTAGTCATGTTAATGAGATGAGGGTAACAGGGCAGGCAAACAGCAGGAGATCATCAGGACATCATTTTGACTGTACCTCATCCCATAGTGGCCCCAGACACCAACTGGGAATCGAACCCAAAAAATCACTAAGTCAGTACTGGGTCCCCCCATATTGTTGCCTTATACAATCAGCAGGGGCTACTGGGGGCACATTTTCTTCCCAGGAGCAGAAGCTTCACCCTGGTACCCAAACAGGGTGTGTCTGTGATATCATGACATGATGGTTATTTGCTGGTTTTCATTTAAACGGTATTATGTCCTGTCAACAAATAATCAAAATGGTTAACCTATGAATACTGGTGCTTAACTTAGCCCAGTGAACGTAGACTACAAACATGAATTGGCTTACTAGTTTCAGATGATAATTATTTGCTATTTGTATTGCTTTTGTATTGTCTACATTGTCCTGCACACCCACAAGGAAGAAAAATATACTGTAATAGTTGTAGTTCAATAAAAAAAGAAGAAAAATTTACAATTTTATAATTATGGTAACCCAAAGTTTAATATTTCTGATTTCTCTTGTTTTTCCCCATTCCTGCTATCACAATTGCATTATAAGCAAACATTATCATGATGACTTCTTATGCTTTGAATAAAGTTGACTTAAAATGTGTGTGATCAAAATGTTTTGACTTGGTCAGACTTGACCAGGATGTTCTAAATTCAGTTTGAGCTTGTGTATATATATATATATATATATATATATATAAATCTACGGATTGGATTCTACGTTTTGGAATTTCAACAATATTTATGGAACTTTAAAAGTTTGCATTCTACAGCATTAAATGGTGGTAAAAAATGTTCCAATATTCTTAGTTTTAGAAATATTAACAATTAGAATAAATAGTGGAGTTCTCAATAAATAAAATTTGGAGTCCAAAGTCTGTTACTTGTTAAACTTTCATGTAACAGTAATATAATCTTAGGTTAGATTGAGAACTTACAGAAAAATAGTTTTATGAAAACATCACATCAGTTAAGACCTTAGTTATACAAAATGTTAAAATAACATTATTTTTACTTGGATGAATGCAACAAGAATGTCACAATAACATTACAGTGCAACATCACAATGTGAGGTCCTGAAGATTTTTCTTTTCATGCCATCAAAATAATCTAAGAAGAACTAGAGCAGAACTAAACATAACATTGCTACAATATTATTATAATGTTGCATTCTTGTTTTATGATCACCAGAATTTTCTCAATTAAAAATCATGAAATACTTCAGTTCACCGGAAATAATCTGTAACATTTATTGATTTCTTAAGACCTGGAGATAAGCAGCAATAATGCTAAATCTACTGATATTATAATGGTAGTTACACTGATTGGCTATATGGTCTCCAGGCCATTATAAATTAGGGGTGGCCGGGGTGGTTAGGGTGGGCAGGGGTGGCTGGGGGTGGCCGTGGGTGGCGAGGGTGGCCGGGGGTGGCGAGGGTGGCTGGGGTGGCGAGGGTGGTTGAGGTGTCCGGGAGTGGCAAGGGTGGTGGGCCATCCCCCCAAAAAATGGCCAGGTCAGCAGGGGTGGCCAGGGCTGGCCAGGGTGGTCAGGGTGGTGGAAACAAAGGGCACTTTAAAAAAAAATCCACCTTTCCTCCTCAAATTTGATGTAAAATCTCCTAAAATAAATGAGTGGCTTCCCACATTGAATATAACAGTTATTGTTTCCATCATGTATTTCAGATACTTTGCAAACAACTGTTTAAAGGCCAAAGTGATGAATATTACAAAATCAAATATGTGGCTCTGTCAGAGAAGACTA
Source organism: Lepidonotus clava (assembly GCA_936440205.1). NCBI lineage: Eukaryota > Metazoa > Annelida > Polychaeta > Phyllodocida > Polynoidae > Lepidonotus > Lepidonotus clava. The sequence goes on from OW387140.1 coordinate 53,850,804, forward strand.
TTACATATAAAACAAATACATTCAACTCTCTAGACCTCAAGCTGTATCATCTCGGTATTTTTAAGGACGTACCAAATATGGAAATACATTTCACCTTATGGACAACGTTTACACTAATTGAGACCAATAATGCATTAAACGCTTTGATTATCACCATGTTAAAATATTAATGTTATGTAACTAATCTTGTGTAGGCTTACGTTTGCATTTTGAGCTGTACATTTCCATACTTGAGCTAGAGTTAGCACTGCTAACGGAAACTGAAGAGTAACTTATCTTACAGTTGATACAGAATCTTTGAATAGATGCACAAGGAGGGGTGAAAATATTACACAGGTATCCCATTCATAGAGAGATTGTTCTCCAAAAAGCTAAAACAAGATTGCCAACTTCATATTTTCCGTGTTTCTGAATAGCTAGAGACTAGAAGGTAATCTAACTGACAAGCATTTGTAGAAATGATCATACATGTTTGAAATTCAAATGATCTCAAAGCTTCATTCTACTAAATGTTTTTCAAGTGTTCATTCCAGCTTAATTATATTAGATACCTCTGAACTCTTCAAACTGCCTTGAATTCTTAAAAAAGCAACAACTTGTTCAGGATTGTTATTGTAGCTTACATATTCAAGATTCAGTTAATATCAATGGGGTAAAAATACAAAGAGACATCCCTTTCAAAGTCTATATGGTTGAACTCACACTTAGATAAACAGTAATCAATGATTATCAAATATATATCATCTATGATTAGTAGGTTGTAGGAAGGAAGCTGTCCAACTGCATTGGTTAGTTATTGGGATATTTTTTGCCACATTGTGGAGGGAATTTATGTTGTCACCCGACAGTTGTATGCCCATCATGCACCTCAAGCTTGGATTAGTCATGTCTAAGAGCTCAGTAAGGTCAGCCTTTACTTTAACGATGGTCAGAATGAGTCGAATGTTATTCCTCTGTCTGTTTCTTGAAAGGATACCAGGGGGACTCTCTGACATCATGACATATTCAAACGTGCATCCAATTAGTTCCTCATTTATCTTCAATCAAGCGTTCTACTTTGGGAAAAACCAAAGTATTACATTATGTGCGTTGAACTGTCTTCAGGATGAACATTGTTTTGCTTTTGCTTTAAGCAATAAGCCTGAAAGAAAGTGTTTTGCCATCAGAATTGGAGTTGTACAGCAACACCTTACCAACAATATAGAAGGCTACAATTTCTATAGTAAGAATAACCAAGGTATGGATAATTAAAATATTTTATTTGTATAGCTGAATCTTTGAAAATTAACAAACAATTCTGTACATGCTATGTCAAAATTTGAATCTCTTCAGGCTATGGGCGAATTCAAAAGTTTTCAAACATAACAATTCACAAGCTTGACTCCATTTGTTAGATGTCACTAGGATGATATGTATATAAAGACAAGTTCAAAAGGTGGTGCTTATTCATGCAGTTGCTCTTATTACATATGCCTTGCTACATCTTCCAAATACAATATAATGTTGAATTGCAGTAAGATATCTCATTTTTTTAGGATAACTGCATGCGAACAACCTTACTAATCACCGTACTAAACGATGTGACTCATGAAATAATTTGCAACAACTAGTAATCCTATGTTCTATCATTATAGACCTACCCATAGAATGCCAGAATTATCCATATGCTAATCAAGGTGTGTATCTGATACAAATTGAGGCCAACAAATCTGTCCTTGGTCTTTGTGATCCTTCAAATAATGGAAACTGGCTTGTGAGTACTTTGATCAGTGTTGATTCCATAAAGCTTGATTTATAATGTTTTCATGTTGTTGTAAATCTGTATTTTAACAAATTGAAATTAGTTTTCCATAGTTTAACCTGATAAGCTATTTCTTAACTCAGGTAATCCAGAGGCGTATCGATGGTTCAGTAGATTTCTACCGTAACTGGGCTCAGTACAGAGCAGGGTTTGGTGACCTATCAGGAGAGTTCTGGTTTGGTAATGAGAATCTACATCTTCTAACCAAGGATGGAAATTACAAGTTGAAGATAGAATTGACAGATCAAACTGGGACTGTGGCAGTGGTTGAATACAGCACATTCGTTGTTGGTAGTGAAAGTACTAACTATAAGCTGATGGTTGGTGGTTATGATGGAAGTAACCCGCCAGGTAATGAAAACAGTTTCTGCTCCTACTTATGGGACACATATCTAAATCACTGTGCATCCACTTAAAATTAGCTTATAGCCAGACTGTTATAACATTATTTACAAATTACTTATAGCAAGTATATAACAGGGTTTTAATTATCACACCTATAGGCGGCTTCAGTGTCACACGTGGGAGAGGTATTCATATCACTTGTGGCAGGTCATCAAAGCTGTTTTTCCTTCCTGTGCTCACTGGCGAATCCAGGATTTTGAAAAGGGGGGGGGGGGGGGGGTGACTGCTATTGGAAAAGAATTTTCCTTAATCACTTTTTGGCTAAATATTGCATATTCTGACAATACAGTCAAACATAATACTCTCTGCATCTTTTTAAATGGAAGAGCTTTTCTTTTTTTTTAAATTCATTTTATTTCCCTGAACATTTCTCATACATGTATGGTTTTTGTTAATATTCAGCCTGTAAGCACATAACTTGAATAATAATTATCATAACATCTTAAAGTATGGCCAAAATGTTAAAATTTGGCCTCCCTGTGAGCTAATAATTATACATACTAAATCAGTGTCATTTCCAGTACATCCTCATTCTTCATCTGATGAGAAGGCTATCTACTGTAGTAAATTTAGATACTCATCTATAACAAAACTTGGCTAGTGTGGGATTAATCCATCAACTGCATGATTTAACAATTTTTTTATCAAATACTTCTGCTTATTCTTAGACTGTGTATAAGTCTGAAAATTACATAACTCCATGGGTAGCAAGTTCCATGCAGTAGCTCCTCTGTAATCTACATTCTTTTGTGTCTTTGCACATGACACATGTATGTAAAATAGAGATATTAACAATTATATAATGAAGATAGGTGTGTTCATTTCTTTCAGATGCTACTCCAACTCTTTAAGCCAAGGTCACCAACTTTACATTCCCTAATGTTTAATAAAAATCACTGAAAGAACAGTTAATTGACAAACATGCTTGAATTTAACAAATATCTTGGGAAGCGTTATTTGACATCAAAAGTATCAGAAAGCCTTATTTAACATCAGAAGTCCCCCAACTGCCCTACGATAGATGAGCAGGTGATAATTTATTTAGAATGTTTACTCTAGCAAACAATAAAGTGTAGTTCAGCTTGAGTTGTTACCAATTGAGAAAGGGTACATAGAGACATACCTCTAAGAGCCTTCTGCATGAATTCACAATTACGTACCCGAAAGGGTGGTCGATACATATTCTATATATTCATGTCTTCCACTAACCCTCTACCAAGTATGTTGGAGCAGTAAGTGATGGAGGAGTTATGTGTGTATGAATTCTGCAGCCAGCTCATTCTTCGGTTGTATGATAGATATAATGAGTCAGATGCTCATCCTCTGTCTGCTTCTTGGAAAGATAGCCAATGGGCTCTCAGACTTAGCTATATATTCAAAATACTCCACCTTTGGTTCCTCGCTGATACCTAGTCACCAAGTAGTCTATGTTGGAGAGAACAAAAGTACTGTGTCATGTGCAATGAACTGCCTTCAGGATGAAAATTGTATTGCTTTTGGATCAGAAAAAAAATCAAGAACTAGATGTTCGGCCATCAAAGATAGAGTTATGAAACCACAACTTACTGATTGTTTGGATGGTCACACATACTATATAAAAAGCAAAAAAAGTATGCATGCTTATGATTTCATATTGTTTTGTCCTTGATATACTACACCTGAGATAAAGTGGATTTTGGTCATAGAGGGAATAACCTTGTATAGATAACCTCCTATGCAAAGTCTGCATAAGGTTCTGGTCTTCTTTTGCTCTAGATTTACCAGTAGACTGTCTGAACTTCCCATATACTGAGTCAGATGTCTCTCTGATACAAATGGAAGAAGGGAAACCATTAATTGGGGTTTGTGAACCTGCAAATGATGGGAATTGGCTTGTGAGTACTTCAATTGTTATGGATACAATCAAAATTGCAATCATTAGATTATATTACAAGAATATGCAATGTTTCTAACATTCCTAATCTCATTCAAATAAATTCTTCTTGATAACAATTAAAAAATAACTAGTCATCACAAATTGCTAAGATAGATGTTACCATTTTTTGATATCATAATAGGAATTCATTAGAATAGTGGAGACAATCATTTCTTGCTTTAAGCTTTCTTTTACATTTGAAAAAGGGCACTTAGTTTTTCATATCAATACAGGTGATCCTGAGACGCATTGATGGTTCTGTAGATTTCCTTCGAAACTGGACAGAATACAAAGAAGGCTTTGGTGACCTCTCAGGAGAGTTTTGGTTTGGCAATGAGAATCTCCACCTTCTGACTAAGGATGGAAACTACAAGTTGAAGATTGAGCTAGTTGATCAGACTGGGACTGCATTAACTGTGTATTACGAGACCTTCAGTATCGGAACTGAAAATTCAGACTACCAGTTAACAGTTGGTAGCTTTTTTGGAAGTGACCCACCAGGTAATCCTTTAGAGGGCTCTTTACACAGACATTTATGAAATGCAATTTATTTTTGTCCTTAACATCATTGATGTATTTTGTCAATATTTCAAAAGAAAAATGGAAAATGTTGAGGTTAAGGTGACTTATTCAGGGTAGAAAACTAGTTTGGGGAATCCCATAGCTTCTGTAGATGTCATTAATCCTTTTCCTATGTCACAAAAATGGGGAATCTTTGTGTTTTTGGTTTACAGGTAAGTGATTCTATATAGATATGTAAAAGTTGATATGAGAAGAAATATACATCTTGTGACAAAGCTCATATTCTTTATGATATTCTTTTTGTGAATGACATTCCATTTCATAGAGAGACATAGATTTTCAATAACTCCAGGTATGTACCCATGAATCTAGGATTGCCCTATAAGAACAAGGATCATACATTTTGAAGTACCACAATTATGCCAAAACAATTTTGTATCATCTCTTTAGTATTGTCAGTGTGTAACAGAAACTACACAGTCAACCAATTTCATTTAAAAATAATAATTCTATTAATATGTGCTAAGTTTCCCTTAAAGGGAGCCAACAGCATTGTAGGGTCAAAATTTTGCAAATTCTGGTAACTTGAAATACATTCTATTGCCATAGCCTAGGCCTGTGCTAAATTATAGACTGTGAATACAGACTTAAAATACATAGAAAAACATAAAAACTTGTCACTGGTCAATTTTGGTGATCCACCAAAATCTGTTTGTTTACAAACATTGCTGTATTCAGGCATGAATGACAATTTTGGAATTTATGGAATTTAAGTAAGGTAATAGTTAGTTATCATGTTTTATACTTTACCATTTGGTAAAGTTAGACTCATAGAATGTATTTTCATAGTTATATATATTTGACTCAACATTGCATTTAACTCCCTTTAAGATGATATAATTTTGGGAAAAAATGAACACTTATTGTTTGTTATGGTTATTATTTAGAAATGGGGAACTGTTCTTATAATGCTCGGTCAAACTATCTGAACAAACTTTGTTATAGAGGCTAGTCAAGTGGTAGGTAGATTCACGAGATGGGCGTTCAGATCCATAACACGAACAACGCTTGGCTGAAAGTCAGGTTTATTTGTGGATGTCTTGAATGCGTACAATACGCCAGTCCGGTGATCGTATATGAATCCTAGGTTTACAATCCCAAGTATCTCTGAGAGTAAACTTCCTCCCTTGTCAGCCTGGTCTCACAATCAAATGCAACACAGTAGTTCTATGAACAGTCACCAGATGTCCTACATATAGCTATAGCCTCGAATCCTTAAGACTCGTATTGTCCAAACGGTATCAAGAAGCGTTCTCTGCTGTAACCATAAGTTCTGCCCTATATATATATCAGTCTGGTTTATTGATTTTACCCGAGCATTGGTACTCGCTGGGAGATGCACCATGTCTGCTATTGTCAAACAGATATATTTACACCTACCAGCAGTCATTGCTATATTTACACTATATGATGTAGTAATTCACATAATTTTGAATACTTTACGATATTCCATCTATAGAACTGGTGACGTTTCTTCATTCTATTCCCATACAATTTATTATATGCACAAGGTGTTTTACTAACTACCTTTGTGCAAGAGGTTCTCAAGGTTGACTCAATATCATAATATTGGTGACAGGCATATGGCATTGTTTCTTTTTGTCTTTGTGGCAGGTGATTCACTTGGATATCACAACCAAGCGGCATTCACAACATATGACAGAGATAATGATATTAACTCAAAGAAAAACTGTGCAGTGACCTACAGTGGGGGCTTGTGGTATCGGAAGTGCCATCGTACTCACTTGACTGGAGTGTATGGCTCTACACAATTTGGAGTGGGAATTACCTGGAATGCATGGAAGGGCCAGGAGGAGTCAATGTCCTCAGTCAAGATGATGATCAAAAGGAATTAACACTCTCAGCAAATGGTCACATTCTTATCAAGTTGTGTGAACTGATGGTCATATTGGGGAAACATCTATCCATTGATGTACCTAATTTCATAGGAATATCTATGTTACTTTTGTTATCAAATGTAAAAATGGGTTGTCTTGTGTACATCTTTGAAAAAAAACCAACCATGATCTTCTTTTCAAACCATCAGAGGTAAGACTTGTTCTCAAAAACAAGCAAAACATGTACGGATTTGGTGTAAACTTGATTCAATCAATAAATATGATAAATCTCAAATGCATAGGACTAAATCTTTTCTGAGTTGAGAAAACCTATACCTTATCCATGTTTATTCCCTGAAACTTGCTGACAGCAACAATACTAAATGTTTGTAAAAGACTGGGTATTAGATTTTTCACATTGAAGTTCTATTTTTGTAGACCCCTATAATTTCTCCCCACCACATGCATGCAGCGGTTATCAGGAAAACATGTATAACCTCCAAAGAAATAATTAGTTTCATTATCCTAGGTTGACCCTGTATTTGTATCCCAGGTAACAGAGACACATGTTGTGGACGTTTGAGGGAGGGGATCCAGGGGTGTGAAACACGTGAATTAAACACGAGTATAACTCGGGATTCTGTGGACCTTATTTCTGGTGTTTCCAACCTGTTTTTGACACGAGTTTTTGACATGAGTTTTGACAGATTAAACTCGTGTTTTTTCTCTTCTAGATAAAAAAAAACATTGTGGGGATCGTACTGGGGACCTCTCACACACATTGCCAGCACTCTACCACTGAGCTATTGAACTAGGAGATGGATAATCCAGTAAATCATGAAAATTATTTATTTTTTTTGGTCATATTTCAATACAAACACACTGTACCTCTATTAAGAAACCTTCTTAGGCATATATTACTATCAAATTTAAAGAATTATTGTGAAAATGTGATATTTTCAGAAAATCTCATGTGGTGTATTTTTTTCATAATAGTATTTCCATGCTGATCTTCAAGAATGAATAGGTATAAGGGCATAGTTTTTTACCACCATTAATTGTGTGTTTATGTGTACACATCTTATCTCAAACAATCAATTTTTTAGAAATATTTTCCAATAGTTTCTGGATATTTTCATGTCCTGTCATGGTTTGTGGAGGCTGTCATAATTCGTGGGGACATATATTTTGTAGTCCTATACACAAATTTTGGTAGTAGATAATATTAAATTATGATATTGGTTAAATAGGGAAGACTACATATTTTGCTACTGATTATAACGATTTTGCCTATTCATATTATATACATTTTTGAGTGTTTTAATGTCCTGTCATGGTTCATGGGGGCTGTCATAATTCGTGGGGACATATATTTTATAGTCCTATACACAAATTTTGGGAGTAGATAATATTGAATTATAATATTGATTAAATACGGAATGCTAGTTATTTTGGTATTGATTATAAAGATTTTACCTAATCATATCATATAGTGACATTGTTGAGTGTTTAAATATCCTGTCATAGTTCGTGGGGGCTGTCATAGTTCGTGGGGGCATTGTCATAGTTCGTGGGGGCATTGTCAACATGTTATAGGCCTATACACAAATTTAGGTAGAAGATTATATTAAAATGTAATATTGATGAAATACTGAGGGCTGTCATAATTCGTGGGGACATATATTTTATAGTCCTATACACAAATTTTGGGAGTAGATAATATTGAATTATAATATTGATTAAATACAGAATGCTAGTTATTTTGGTATTGATTATAAAGATTTTACCTAATCATATCATATAGTGACATTTTTGAGTGTTCAAATATCCTGTCATAGTTCGTGGGGGCATTGTCATAGTTCGTGGGGGCATTGTCATTGTTCGTGGGGGTTCTGTCATGGTTCGTGGGGGCTCTGTCATGGTTTGTAGGGGCTCTGTCTAGGTCCATGGGAGCTCTGTCATGATTCGTGGGGGTTCTTAAGTTCAGAAGCCAACAGATTTCTTAAAATTTAATATTAGTGTTCCCAAGTTCATATATATAGACCAGGCCCCTACCTTCACACTGTAAAAAAATTATTTGGTTCTGAAGAAATCTTTTTTTGAGACTCCATTTAGCCCCCAATTGGGCACGTTTCGTGAGAATTGACCATATCCTAGTTATAAATTAAAATGCATTATATTTCAAAGAACAAAGACTATGTAAAAAGTTGGAGTAAACTCATTGGTTTCTGAGGATTGACAAGTAAATATCCTTGTATAACTCAGATACAACTCATGTTTCATAGGAGTTAAATACAGGTTTTACACTGGGAATGCAGTTGTTTAAAACTAATGTCATAAATGGATAGTTTTCCCATGTTATACCCTGAGTTTTACATCACACCAGAATAACATGAGAATAACTTGTGTCAGTTCTAATGTGAAACACATGCTTAACATGGAGATTGTCACCACGCCAGAATGTAGCTAGAATAACACTAAAATGTTAAAGCATAAGTAAAGATAAGGTAAGGTAAAATTAGGGTTACCACTATGCATATTATCATATAATTTATGTGAATATTGTTCTGAAAACAAAATTGACATAGGTGTATAACTAAGTGTAAACTCAGGATAAAACCTAGTAGAAATTCAGACATTACACAGAGATTAACAGGACACCAGTATAACATGACTTTGATACTTGATTAACTGGTCCATATACGTGTCCTGTTTGCTGGAATATCATTTCTCAAGACACACTACAGGCTTGAGAAGCAATATAGCATGATGCACATTTGATTGTCATTTCATATGCGGTAACAGCTTTTCTACCGTAGTGCTCATATTCCCTATAAATTAAACTCTCTGAAATATTGTAAGCATATTGTGCAATGATTTTAGTGAATATGATTTAATATGAATGTTAGTGGTAATATGGTAATCTTCTTTCAAATGTAGTTTCTTCAATTAGGGAAGATGGGGTAAATCGATCACCAACTCCCATTACTGTTAAGTAGTGTATAGATAAGGATGAGCATTGATGAGAAACATTGGCTCTTCAAAATTGCCATATATGATTAATTCATACAGAGCTATGGAAAAGGTCCATACAGCATTCATTTAATCAAAGACCTTTATTTGTTAATTCAAGCATGATTTCACTAAATACCTGAGCGAAACTGTTTAGAAGAAAAGTCCACTGACAGCTCTGCATTGACTAGAAAGTAATGATTTATTCAGAATGGCTGTTATAGTAATCAATTGAGCATACTTCAGCTTGAGTTGATACCAATTCAGAAGGACACACAGAGACACACCTTTCAGAACAATTCTGCATGGATTCACAATAAGTTCACAGATGAGTACTCCATATGTATTCCATGTATGTCAGTTTGACCAAGTATGATGGGAGTAGTAAGGCATACTGTATGATGGGCCAGTCATGAATGCCTGGATGCAGAAGCAAGTTTAGTCCTCAAGGATAACATGGATATACTGAATCTTGCATATCTGTGCTGCTTGCTTCTCGGAAAGATGACTTGTTGTCTATCTAGCCAACTTATATATACAAACTTCTCAGCTATGAGCTCCCCACTGATCCTTAGTCATGAAGTATTCTATCTTGAGGAGAACAGAAGTACTGTGTCATGTGCATTGCACTGCCTTCAGGATGAGCACTGCATTGGTTTTGGAATGAAAAAAAAAACAGAAAGGAAATGTTTTGCAGTCAAAAATGGAGTCATACACCCACAACCGATTAAGAATCTTAATGTCTACAAACTTTATGGTGACAACAACCAAGGTTTGAATCACTAAAGTTTTCCATTTCCATTTATGTATTTCTGAACCCTCATTTCTTAGGGTACTGTATGATGTTGAAGTATCCAAGGCATCCAATGTAATATCTCTTTAAAAATATAGAATGCATTTAATTGAAAGGATACTACAATAAAGTAAAATTAAATCTGATTGATTAGAAAATTAGAAAATTGCATTACATTTATGTGGATTTATATTGGGAAACATATTTTTTTGTTTTTTCTAAATGCAAATGTTGGCATATAATTACAAAGCATACAGTATATATTATTTTGAAAAGTACATAGGACACAAACACCATAGTCCATAGATGTTTTAAAAGAAAATAGCAAATACAATTTGCTCAGATATGTAGCTCCCTGTAAGCACAAATGCCTTGCAATTTTTCTTAGTGCTAAAGATGTCATTTTCTTATTGAAATTTTCCAAATGGTGAGAAGTAGACTGTATGTATCATACAGCTTAACCTGTAAACCAAAGTAGGGGATCATTATTAGACAGGAAAGTGATGTTAGTTGGGCAGGTTAACAAACATAGGAATTTACAGGTTTATGTTTCTTGTTATGACACTGCAGACCTACCAATGGAATGTCATGAGTATCCCAATAATACTCCAGGTCTTTATCTGATACAAATTGAGGAGGGTAAACCTATGTTTGGGTTGTGTGAGCCTGGTGATGATGGCAACTGGCTAGTGAGTACTTTAATTATTCCAGATTTATTATTAGTTTGAAAATGTTTCCGAGATAATAAAATGTTTCCTTTCTGTGTAAAATTCATATAAATGAAATTTTGTCAACAGATATATAGTTTATTTTATGTATATGTGTCTGCATAAACTAAGATTGATAAAATCTATATAGTTTGCCCTGCAAAACTATTCATTAACTCAGGTAATCCAAAGGCGTATTGATGGTTCAGTAGATTTCTACCGGAACTGGACTGAGTATAGCACAGGGTTTGGTGACCCTACAGGAGAGTTCTGGTTTGGTAATGAGAATCTACATCTTCTAACTAAGGATGGAAACTACAAGTTGAAGATAGAATTGATGGCTCAAAATGGGACTGAGGCAGTGGTTGAATATGACACATTCATCATTGGTAGTGAAAGTACTAACTATCAGCTGACGGTTGGTGGTTATGATGGAAGTGAGCCACCAGGTAAGACGGGATTTGTTCTTTGATTTCCAATACTGTTTCTTTTGTTCAAGTAATATTAATTAAATTTGTTTATCTACCAATGTCATGATATTTTACATATATGAATACCACTCTATAATCTGAAAGCAATTATACTAACAGTGATAACAGCTTGACGTTAGTGAGAGTAGCTACCAAGAAGATTAATGTGATCAGACTATATACTTTGTAATGCAAAGAAAAAGTTGTGTTTCAAATAACTGCATTTGCAAACATCTGATATTGTGGCCTGTGTGGTCTTGGTAATGTGCCTAATCACCCGCATGATCCTTTAAGGTGAGTCGTTAATCAGACACAGTGAAATGGCCTTCTCGACATATGACAAGGACAATGATATCAGTGACAGAAACTGTGCAGAGTTCTTCACAGGAGCTTGGTGGTTTAAAAAGTGTCTCCAATCTTACCTTAATGGACAGTATGGGGTGTCCACAGAGTCCAACTATGGAATATATTGGAGAACATCGGGTTTTGAATTCATGTCTTCCGTGAAAATGATGGTCCAAAAAAATAATTAATGGAAAATTCCGACCACAAATATTTTCCACAGTAAAAATTACAATGTAAAATGGAGAAAGAGGTATGAATCAACAGAAATTTCAATAGAAATTTCAATAAAAGGCACACTGAATATTTACATGTTTGTCATGTATATTTGAATAAGGAAACTATGGAATTTGTACCTCTTAACTGCTGAATTAGGAATTATCAAAACATCCACCCCTGTATTTGATAATGATAACAATATAAAGAAAAAAATAATATCTGAATCATGAGGGACATGCAAGGCTAGTGGCAATTTAAAACTATGGCCACCAATTTACGCAATACAAGTGACTTACATGTGGTAATGAATAAACATGCATGCATGTTCCCCAAAAAATGTACTTATATGATAATAAAATTACAAATCAAATGCCATATATTGTTCTTCCCCCATTAAAAACATGAAAATGATCATGCGTTCAATACACAATTTCTAAAACTGATGTTGTTGATGGTGTAGACACAAAAGCATGTTGTTTAGGTATGATAAGTAGGTTCCAGGCCTAAGAAGTATGGATAGACGTACAAGGTGAAAATAGAGCTAATGGATCATTTTAGCATTGGTTGAGTAAATGTAGTGCTTTCATTTTTGGCAATGTGATTCAAATTATCAACTCACAATTCACCTGAACCCTGTGTCTGTGTGAGTCAGTGAGTGAGTGTTGAATGTTCTATGCCATACCAAAAGTCAGGGTCACTTTCATGGCGAAAACAAGTTCTGACATTTGAAACATGTGTTTTGACTCGGTCAGTCTTTGGTGATCATATCAATGAGATGAGGCTGACAGGGCGGGCAAACAGCAGGGGATCAAAACCTGGAAATCATTTTTACTGTATTTCATCCCTTAGTGGACCCAGACACCAACCGAGAATTGAACCCAAAGAACCACTTAGTCAGTGCTCGGTCCCTCCTTCCTCACAGTATATGATCGGCAGGGTTTTTTTGTTGTTGTTTTTTTTTTCACTTTATTTTAAAACTGTACAGTTCAAATAACAATGTATCTGGTCTCCCTCTGTATCAGTTTTGAGTAATTTCTCACATAATGCAGATACTTTCGTTTTGATTGGAGTAGTTACTATACCATAACTTACAAGAGTTAGGGTACACAATTAATATTCTATACATTCATGTCGGTGAAAACCCATTAATAATGATGGGATGAGATGGTTCAATGATAATTATACGACATAGTAATATGTTTCTCAAATACTGTTCAACCAACGATCTTTAAGGTAGGAGTACTCTTTAGATATCACATATGAAAATTTCCCTAGTTGTCCGACGCAACCGCGAGCGGGACAGCAATAAATCTCCAGTTCATTTCAATTCTGGGAAGTGCCAAACGCTATTATACTATATCCAGATATATTTTAATCTCTCGTTTAAAGATATCTAAAGTGTCACTATTTCTTATCCTACTAGGCAATATATTCCATGTTTTCTGACCAAAATAGCTAACACTTTTAGCGTACCATGTAGTATTTGGTATTGGCAAGTAAAGCACTGGTGCATTATGTAGTCTAGTTCGTCGTTGTGGCACTACTGGAGTTAGGTTTCCATTTGCAACATTTCTAAATATACAACACAATGTAAAATATTGCATACGCTTATCAAAAGGCTGTACATTCAACTGTTCATGTAGATAATAAACAGGTACATCTCTCGTATTCTTAATTCTTAAACAAGATCTTAAGGCATTATTTTGCATTACTTGTAAACTTTGTAAGTCATGATATGGTCTTGCTGTAAAGAATATACTTCCATAATCTAGATAGGATAAAACCATACTTTTCAACACAGTTTTAGCTGCCTGATCAGTTAGGTAGTTACGCATTCTTCTATACAGGTATAATTTAAAGGAAAATTGTTTAACCGTTTCATTAAAATGAAGTTCAAAATTTAAGTGGTTATCTAGTAGTACTCCTAAATATTTATAGGAGGTTACACTCAATAATATTTCATTAGCTAACACAATATTTTCTCCAGTATAGTTTTTGTTTCCAAAATTAACTATTTTAGTTTTCTTTACATTGATAGTCAGTCCATTAGAAAAACACCAATTAGAGATGGCCTTCAGGTCAGTCTGTAACCTTTTATCATTACGTTTCCTATCATGACCACATGAGTACAGCACAGTGTCGTCAGCATAATACAACACATTACTCTTTTTAATACATTCTGACATATCATTTGTATACATAATAAATAAAAGTGGGCCTAACGTGCTGCCCTGTGGAACACCTGTTATTATCTTTCCCCAGTCAGACCAAAAGCCGTTACTGATTGTTCTGGGGGCCTATTTCTTCCCAGGAGCAGCAGCCCCACCCCAGTACCCCCACAGGGTGTGTCTGTGAGATCATGAACTGTTGATTATTTGATGGTATTCATTTTAACAGTATTTGATAATTTGTGATTATGGTAACCCAAAATCAAATATTTCTAATTTCCCCCGTTTTCCCCTATTCTTGCTACCACTATTGCATTATAAGCAAACATTATCATGATGACTTTAATTGGACTTTAAAAGTTTGCATTCTACATTGTTAAATGCTGATGAACATTTTGCAGTATTTTTAGTTTTACAAATTAATGTTAATAACTACGATTAATAGTGCAGTTCTCACTCAATACAATTTGGAGCCCAAAGTCTGTTACTTGTTAAATCTATGTAACAGTCATATTATTTTAGGTTAGGTTGAGAACTTACAGAAAAAGTGTGTTATAGTAACATTACATTTTAGTGAAGTTGAGACCTTACTTATATAAAACGTTATGATAACATTATTTTAATTTGGAAAAGGAAACAAGAATTTCACAGTAATCTTACAGTGCAACGTCGCAATGTTAGGTTCTAAAGACGTTTTTGGGTGCCATCAAAATAATCTTACAAGAACCAAAGCAAAACTGAATAGAACATTGCTATATCATTATGATAATTCTTGCTTCATAAACACCAAAATAATGTGCTTCACCACAAATACTTTGTAATTTCTATTGATTTCTCAAGACCTGGAGCTAAGCAGCAATAAAACTAAATCTACTGATAACATAATAGTAGTTATCCTGCCATATGTTATCCAGGCCTGTATAAATAAGGGGTGGCTGGGATGGCTGGGGTGGTCTGGGTGGCCATGGTGGTGGGCTATACCCCATAAAAACTACTTTTTTAAAAAAAAAGTCCACCTTTCTTCCTAAAACTTGATGTAAAATCTCCTAAAATAAGTGATAAAATATTGAAAATGTACTTCTGTCCATTCCTCTTCTTATGGTCAAATTATTCAAAATGTAAACAAGAGTTCCATGTTGCGAGTATCTCACAACATTATCAAAGGGTGGTACAGGTATCCTCTTCCTAAAATGGTAAAATAAGATTGCCAACACCATATTTTCCTCATGTTTCTGAAAAGTTACAGACCAGGTAATATAATTGACAAGCATTTGTAGAAATGATCATACATGTTTAAAATTGAAATGTTCATTAAAGCTTGATTCTACAAAATATCTTTAAAGTATTCATTTTGCTTTATTAGGTACCTCAGAAATCTTCAAACTACCATGAATTCTTAGAGGAGCAACGACTTGTTCTGGATTGTTATTGTAGCTTACATATTCAAGATTCAGTTAATATCAATGAGGTAAAAATATAAAGAGACATCCTTTTCAAAACCTATATGGTTGAACTCACACTCACAGATAAATAGTAATCAATAAGCATCAAATATGTAATATTCATCTTTGAACAATTGTATGCCCATCATGCACCTCCAACCTTGGGCTAGTCATATTCAAGAGCTCAGTAAGGATTGACAGGATGAGTCAAATGTTATTTCTCTTTCTGTTTCTTGAAAGGATATCAGGGGGACTCTCGGATATGATGACATATTCAAAGGTGCATTCAATTAGTTCCTCATTAATCTTCAATCAAGCGTTCTACATTGGGAAAAACCAAAGTATTGCATTATGTGCATCTAACTGTCTTCAGGATGAACATTGTTTTGCTTTTGCTTTAAGCAATAAGCCTGAAAAGAAGTGCTATGCCATCAGAATTGGGGTTATACAGCAACAACATACCAACAGTATAGATGGCTACAATTTCTATAGTAAGAACAACCAAGGTATGAGTAACTAAAATGTTATATTCATATAGTTGAGTCTTTGAAAATTAACAAACAATTCTGTAATAACTATGTCAAAATTTGAATCTGTTCAGGCTATGGACAAATTCAAAAGTTTGTGAAAGGTTTCAAACATAGCAAATCAAAAGACTTTACTCCACATATGCCTTGCTACATCTCCCAAATATAATATGATGTTGAATTGCAGTAACAATATATTTCATTGTTTAGATTGTGAACCAATATTTTGCTCCTTTTACTTCAGGAGATGAAGGATAACTGCATGTTACTAACCGTACCTACCCCCATATCTCCTGAAATAATTTGTAATAACTAATAATCTTATGTTCTATCATTATAGACTTACCCATAGAATGCCAGAATTATCCATATGCTAATCAAGGTGTGTATCGGATACAAATTGAGGCCAACAAATCTATCCTTGGTCTTTGTGACCCATCAAGTAGTGGAAACTGGCTCGTGAGTACTTTGATCAGTGTTGATACAATCAAATCTTGATTTATAATGTTCATGTTGTTGTAAATATGCATTTCTATAAATTAAATTGGTCTTCAATAGTTTATACTACTCCCGGCCCACGACGCTATTGTTCTCCTGGGAGGTTTCTAACCATAACCTACACTTTTTACCACTGCCGAGGAGGTTATCTGGATAACCTAGGCCTCCTGAGGAGGTTATCTGGATAACCTCCTCTGGAGGTTTATTTGACAAATAGTCACAAGTCTTTGATTTTGTGCTTCCCATTTCAATTTTTTGAAAAGATTCAGTTTAAGTTTAGAACAGCCTGGGATCGAACTTGGGACCCTAGTATTTAGAGCTCCACAGGCTAACCACTACCCTACTGAGGCAGCTGGTAATGTAGGGCATGGCTCCTTATAGCAGATAGACAGGAGGAATGTTTAGGCTACAAGAGTTTCAACAAATTCTTTTTCAAATCAAATAAATGAAGGGCCTACCCTTAGAATAATAAAATAAACCCTGTAAAAATCCTCATGATGATTTTTATAAAAAGTCAATGAAACACTTGAAATAGGAAAAATTACCCCTGGCAAGGATTGAACCCTCGACCTCCCACATGTGAGTTGAGCACCATGACCACTACCCTACAGAGGCAGCTGGTGGGACCATGTTCTCCTCTACCATTTGCCAACTAATGTGTATATAATATATATTGTAATATAACATGTATATAATATATAAATATAAAGATATATATTGTCAACTATTAAAGGTTCTGATCACCTCAAAGCATGTATTTGAGGGGTTATGGGACGTAGTATAAGCTCGTATACCACCTTGGAGGTTGAGGTTATGGTATATAACCTCCTCGGCTGACGCCTCGGAGGTTATATACCATGACCTCCACCTCCGCGGAGGTTTACTATCACTTAACCTGATAAGTTATTTCTTACCTCAGGTTATCCAGAGGCGTATAAATGGTACTGTAGATTTCTTCAGGAACTGGGATGAGTATAGAGCAGGGTTTGGGGACCCATCAGGAGAGTTTTGGTTTGGTAATGAGAATCTACATCTTCTAACTAAGGATGGAAACTATAAGTTGAAGATAGAATTGACAGATCAAACTGGGACTGAGGCAATGGTCGAATATAGCACTTTCGTTGTTGGTAGTGAAAGTACTAACTACCGGCTGATGGTTGGTGGTTATGATGGAAGCGACCCACCAGGTAAAGAACATAGTTTCTTACAAATATATTTTTCTTACTTGTGGGGACACATTTCTAAACCAATGTACATCCACCTTAAATTAACTTTTGGCTGGACTGTTATAACATTGTTCACAAATTGTGTATATAACAAGTATATAACAGGGTTATGTCACACCCATAGTATTATAAATTTCACCTATTCATTGTCTTCATCATCTTTATGATGACTAATAGATAACTTCCATCCAAAGTGTTCACCAACTAACTCTTACTATAAGTTAATTTATTCATTGCTGAACATACAACAGGCAGCACAGTACCCTCAATGCTCACCTCAAACACAATAGAGTGATTCAATAATTGTTGTCGCTTAATACTCTTCAAATAATGTATAACCATTTTCAAATACTTAAAGTTAGGACTGAAAATGGCTTGGCTGTGAAAAATATTCATGATATAATTAGTGTACCTCACAATGAATCGATGACTGATAATGTATTGTGTTTGTGTACAAGCACTGTACCACATGATTTCAGAAAGGGGGTAGCGATTCCATATAAAAGGTTAAGTACTAAAATGTCATGCATTTCCATGCATTCATGCAGCGCTAACATTTTCCTCTCTTCATAAAGTGCAAGTCCAAAGAGAATTGCCTGGATCCACTCTTGTACTGGTAACATTGACTTAGAAAAGTGTTTTTACCCCTCTTGACAAACAACTGAAACTGTGACAAGTTGAGTCTTGCTGAATTGTGTTATTCCCTTTGTTCTCCTAAAGGTGACTCTTTGGCTTACCACAATGGAATGAGCTTCTCCACCTATGACAGGGATAATGATGTCCATCATAAAAATTGTGCAGTAATCCGCACTGGAGCTTGGTGGTATAAAGGCTGCCTTCATTCTAACCTTAATGGAAAGTATAAATTCAGTGTACCTCTTGAAGGATTGGTCTGGAAAGCATGGAAAGGCACTGAATGCATGGCTTCAGTTAAGATGATGGTTCAAAGGAAATGACTCATGGAAAGCATTCAATGATTTATATCACACCATCACAGGAGTATTTATAGAGATAGGCTGGGGATATTAACTATTGAAATCACAGCTTTGTCAATCAAATTCAAAGTTGTAATAAAATAGTGTCATGTGACCAATGATTAATTGTTTGAATATTTCAATAACTGACACGTAAACCCTATCATGTGTAAGAGAGAATTTTAGAAACATATTATATTGCCTTATGGTACTATGAGACCAGAATTCTGATTTATCTACCTGGCAAATGTATTTACATGTATCCCTGCTAAGAATTACCACGTTGGAAGGCAGGTAACCACACATCAAAAATGAAAGGTTCAAAGCATTAAAGATACAAGATGCTGTTCACCTAGACTCCACCTGGTGGGTTATAAGAGGACTAACAACTAATTGTAATTATTATGCAGTTTGGGAGTTTGTATATCAAATTGGAGTGATTGTATTAATAAGATGAACATAGATAACAATTTTTCTTTCAATTTAAGTTATATCAGATCAAATTTGCATATACTAAAGTTGCTGCTCACCTCTATTTTTTAACTCTTTATGTTGTAACTTTTCTTAGAGATGGTAGATATTGATATAACTTAGGCTGAATGGGCATTGCTACCTACATTAAATAACTGGTGAGTTTGATTAGAATATTGTTGAAGAAGTAAACTTAGCAGTTACAGAGTTGTTAGTATACTAGAAGGAAATAGGTGAATATTCTCATTGAAACCAATGGCAAAGGGTGATTTCCTTCATTATGCAATAATTTTTTCACAGACGGTGAAAAGTGAAAATTTTAATCTCTATGATCTGCTTAGAACATGCCCTAGCTGACAACAAATATCAAAGACATATTATTGTTGATTAAAAATCAAGCCAAACACCCCGAAGAACCTTTAAGTAAATCAGGGTAGAACAAAGAATACTAGATAACTGTGAATAAACTTGAAAGCTAAACTTGTTACCTTTCTTTTTTTGTTGCAAAACCATGGATGTCATGTTCATTAGAAACTAATATAAAAAGACTGCAGGGGATCATCCAATAATGGAGTACTAGTACTTTGCATGTCAATACAAGGTCAGGTGTGGTGTCACAATGAAAATCAGCTCTCTTAGGAGAATCTAGCTTTAAGAATACATATGGCCACCCACTAGGTTTCCAGTTGATGTCGATAGAGGATTAGAATTGACAGCAAAGTTTGATTAAAGGGTTCCTGGCATATACATTTCCAAATTACTAATTTTTGTTCATCGAGATTAGCATAAGCATTTTGAATCCTGATGAAGGTCTTTGCCGACCGAAACATGTTGATTCACTTTTAATTATCATACAATAAAAACAACCTGAAGACCATCTACCGGAGTTGGATTTGATACAGTTTATTTCAACTTTATAAGCATTTTAAGTATGCGAAAAGAAAATAGAGGCAATTCTTGTGATGTTAATGAATTATTCAAAAATAAGAACTGAATTTGAATCTAGGTGACCTAAATGAAAATGAGTTTCATAAGGTATCATACAATATTTCAGCTCATTATGTTCAATGGTTTCCGAGTCATCCTTATTCAAAAAGTTTTCGGCTTGATATATCTGCGCCTAAACATTTAGTTGTTACATATCTTACATTGCTTGATAGACCATATATTCAGCTATTATATTCTACATTATTTGGATGTCCTACTGAAATTGTGCAACATAATGACTGAAAACTAGAGGTACCGGGAGTCACGCATCAACACCCAGTGTCAATCCTTAAGCTAACTTTCCCTGTATAACCAAACCCCATGTACAACACATACAAACACATATTATAGTTTAGTGAGTCACCAGATATGACCGTTGCTTGATTCTGGCAGCTCACAAACAAGTAGCCATGGTCTGCCTGAGTTCACTGATTTGCCATCTCAGGAGTTAATGTTTTGGACAATGTCTATGTATTCAACACCTAATTTAACTCTCCCTTGACTTGAGCTGAAACTGATGTAGTTTGTGATAGAGACACATAGTTATAATTCATTGCTTTAGATATGGCAAGTAGGATCCAGGCTTACTAAGTATGGATAGACTTACAAGTTGAAAATAGAGCTAACTGATCAGAACAGCATTGGTTGAGTAAATGTAGTACTTTCATTATTGGCAATGGGATTTGAATTATCAATTCACAATTCACCTGAACCCTGTGTCTGTGAGAGTGAGTGAGTTAGTGATGGATGTTTTACGCCAAACTGACAGCCAGGGTCATTTTCATGACCAAAACAAGTTCTGACTTTTTCCAGACATGTGTTTTGACTTGGTCAGTTGTGTTAATGAGATGAGGGTAACAGGGCAGGCAAACAGCAGGAGATCATCTGGAAATCATTTTGACTGTACCTCATCCCATAGTGGACCCAGACACCAACTGGGAATCGAACCAAAAAAATCACTAAGTCAGTACTGGGTCCCCATATTTTTGCCGTATACGATCAGCATGGGCTACTGGGGGCACATATTCTTCCGAGGAGCAGAAGCTTCACCCTGGTAACCAAACAGGGTGTGTCTGTGAGATCATGACATGATGGTTATTTGTTGGTTTTCATTTAAACGGTATTATGTCCTGTCAAAAAATTGCACTAAAGTCCAGTGCAAAAGAATAATTATATTCTTTAGAAATTAATAGTAATTATTGTAAACTCGTTAGTACTGCCAAGGGTACATCGTGAAACAAGTAACGCTTATATGTAACACTAGGTGCCAAGCGGCGCCGCTGTCCTGTGGCTTAGGCATAGTGTATAGAGTTGTTGTGAATGATGGCTCTCACGCGGAAAAGATTGTAACTGAGTTAGTTCGCTCTTCTACAGGTACGCACAGATACGAAAGGGACACTAGTGCAATAAGAAAGACTGTTAGAGAGTGTTATGAGTTCGGTGTACGAAATACCCAGTTTAAGAGAGTACTATGGGATAAAGGGTCTTGTCATCTACCATAGCTTTTACGTAGAATTAGAAATAGAATTAGTTTAATGTAAGTAAGAATTAGAAGTATGAAAGAGGGAACAATGTCATAGGTTTTAAGAGTTTATGTGTATAGCGCCAAGCCTTTGGCTGACGCTATATAAGCAGTATGAAACTTAAGGTAGACAAGCAGACCAAGATAGACTTTGATCAGAACACATGGGAGCAATAGTCTAACAAACGGATCATGACGGGTAGTGCTGAGACTATAGTAACAGCTACGGTTAGGTGATAGTAAGGATTTTCTTTTTTTTTTCTTTTTTTTTTATTGGGTTTTTATCCAGGCTGAGTTCACTTTATTAAATGTTCTTCCACTGCAGTCCTGTGGACCATTTGGGCACAATTCCGTGCAGGGGTCATCCAAATGTCCTTTTTCCAGGCTGCACCCCATGGGAACCCATGGGGTGTCAATGCCAACGAGTGGTACCAACACCTCTGTGACGTTGGCCACCCCGACCCCTTGGGACAGCTAAGGCTTAGTCTTACGGACTGAGTACTTGACGTGATGGAGACCCTACCAATGGTCTCCGGCATTGGTCGCAGGAGGTGACTCTCTCAACAGTCGCAGAGTGTATAGACCTTGAGAAAGGGGATGCTTAACCATAGCTATACCTGGTTGGAACGTTACTGATGTTGTTAGCATTGTGAGATGGAAAGCATGCATCGTATGGATGGAAGAACTATATACTTGTACCTTCAGAATGTCTATATAGATATAATAAAATTACCTCTTGCCAAGCGCGTGTTCTTTGTATAGGAATGAGTCCCTTTACTTAGAATCTCTACCACTGAAGAACGAACAAATATCCATGATAAAGATCTACCTGGATTAAGAATGAAAGCTAGCTAATACAACGAATCATAATAAAAGAACTCCCCTTAACTTCAGATAACGAACATTTATTAACACATTTAAACTAGTAAAATGTAAGTGACATGCCATCAATAACACGCAGTCTCACGGATGACTCTACATACTTACATATGATATGAACGTATAAGAACAATATTAACGAAACATCATTGGATTTAACCAAAGATAAAATAACACCAGTCAAGCTCAAAATAATCAAAATGGTCAACCTATGAATACTGGTGCTTAACTTAGCCCAGTGAATGTAGACTACAACCATGAATTGCCTTACCAGTTTCAGATGATAATTATTTGCTATTTGTATTTCTTTTGTATTGTCTACATTGTCCTGCACACCCACAAGGAAGAAAAATATACTGTAATGGTTGTAGTTCAATAAAAAAGAAGAAAAAATTGACAATTTTATAATTATGGTAACCCAAAATTTAATATTTCTGTTTTCTCCTGTGTTTTCCCATTCTTGCTAGCACAATTGCATTATAAGCAAACATTATCATGATGACTTTAACTTTCCTTACATTCTTATGCTTTGAATAAAAATTGGCAAAATTTGATACTTCTGATTTCTTCTGTTTTTTCCCATTCTTGCTATCACAATTGAATTATAAGCAAACATTATCATCATAACTTTCCTTACATTCTTATGCTTTGAATAAAATTGACTTAAAATGTGTGTGATCAAAATGTTTTAACTTGGTTAGACTTGTTCTAAATTCAGTTTGAGCTTGAATATATATATATATATATATAAATATACAGATTGGATTCTATGTTTTGGAATTTCAACAATATTTATGGGACTTTTAAAGTTCGCATTCTAGAGCATTAAATGGTGATAAATCTTTTTTCCAATATTCTTAGTTTTAGAAATATTAACAATTAGAATAAATAGTGGAGTTCTCAATAAATAAAATTTGGAGTCCAAAGTCTGTTACCAGGGTGGCCAGGGTGGTCAGGGTGGTGGAAACAAAGGGCACAATTATTGTTTCCATCATGTATTTCAGATACTTCACAAACAACTGTTTAAAGGTCAAAGTGTTGAATATCACAAAATCAAATATGTGGCTCTGTCAGAGAAGGCTATTACATATAAAACAAATACCTTCAGCTCTCTAGACCTCAAGCTGTATCATTTTGGTATTTTTAAGGATGTACCAAATATGGAATTATATTTCACCTTATGGACAACGTTTACACTAATTGAGACCAATAATGCATTAAACGCTTTGATTATCAACATGTTAAAATATTAATGTTATGTAACTAATCTTGTGTAGGCTTACGTTTGCATTTTGAGCTGTACATTTACATACTTGAGCTAGAGTTAGCACTGCTAACGGAAACTGAAGAGTAACTTATCTTACAGTTGATACAGAATCTTTGACTAGATGTACAAGGAGGGGTGAAAATATTACACAGGTATCCCCTTCATAGAGTGATTGTTCTCCAAAAAGCTAAAACAAGATTGCCAACTTCATATTTTCTGTGTTTCTGATTAGCTAGAGACTAGAAGGTAATCTAACTGACAAACATTTGTAGAAATGATCATACATGTTTGAAATTATATTTTGAGTGTTCATTCCAGCTAAATGAAATTAGATACCTCTGAGCTCTTCAAACTGCCTTGAATTCTTAAAAAAGCAACAGATTGTTCGGGATTGTTATTTTAGCATACATTTTCAAGATTCAGTTAATATCAATGGGGTAAAAATACAAAGAGACATCCCTTTCAAAGTCTATATGGTTGAACTCACACTTAGATAAATAATAATCGATAAGTATCAAATATATATCATCTTTGATTAGTAGGTTGTAAGAAGGAAGCTGTCCAAGTGCATTGGTTAGTTATTGGGATATTTTTTGCCACATTGTGGAGGGAAATTCTGTTGTATGCCCATCATGTACCTCCAGCCATGGACTTGTCATGTTTAAGAGCTTAGTAAGGTCAGCCTTTACTTTAACGATGGTCAGAATGAGTCGAATGTTATTCCTCTGTCTGTTTCTTGAAATGATATCAGGGGGACTCTCTGCCATCATGACATATTCAAAGGTGCATCCAATTAGTTCCTCATTTATCTTCAATCAAGCATTCTACTTTGGGAACAACCAAAGTATTACACTATGTGCATTGAACTGTCTTCAAGATGAACATTGTTTTGCTTTTGCTTTAAGCAATAGGCCTGAAAGGAAGTGTTTTGCCATCAGAATTGGACTTATACAGCAACAACTTACCAACAATATAGAAGGCTACAATTTTTATAGTAAGAATAATCAAGGTATGAATGACTAAAATATTGTATTTGTATATCTGAGTATTAACAAAGAATTTCGTAACTGCTATGTCAAAATTTGAATCTGTTCAGGCTATGTGCAAATTCAAAAGTTTTCAAACATAGCAATTCACGAGCTTGACTCCATTTGTTAGATGTCACTAGGATGATATGTATATAAGGACAAGTTCAAAAGGTGGTGCTTATTCATGCAGTTGCTCTTATTACGTATGACTTGCTACATCTTCCAAATATAATATGATGTTGAATTGCAGTAAGATATCTCATTTTTTTAGGATAACTGCATGTGAACAACCTTACTAATCACTGTTCTAAACGCTGTGACTCATGAAATAATTTGCAACAACTAGTAATCCTATGTTCTATCATTATAGACCTACCCATAGAATGCCAGAATTATCCATATGCTAATCAAGGTGTGTATCTGATACAAATTGAGGCCAACAAATCTGTCCTTGGTCTTTGTGATCCTTCAAATAATGGAAACTGGCTCGTGAGTACTTTGATCAGTGTTGATTCCATAAAGCTTGATTTATAATGTTTTCATGTTGTTGTAAATCTGTATTTTAATGAATTGAAATTAGTTTTTCATAGTTTAACCTGATAAGCTATTTCTTAACTCAGGTAATCCAGAGGCGTATTGATGGTTCAGTTAATTTCTACCGTAACTGGGCTCAGTACAGAGCAGGGTTTGGTGACCTATCAGGAGAGTTCTGGTTTGGTAATGAGAATCTACATCTTCTAACCAAGGATGGAAATTACAAGTTGAAGATAGAATTGACAGATCAAACTGGGACTGTGGCAGTGGTTGAATACAGCACATTCATTGTTGGTAGTGAAAGTACTAACTATAAGCTGACGGTTGGTGGTTATGATGGAAGTAACCCGCCAGGTAATGAAAACAGTTTCTGCTCCTACTTATGGGACACATATCTAAACCACTGTGCATCCACTTAAAATTAGCTTATAGCCAGACTGTTATAACATTATTTACAAATTACTTATAACAAACCCTATAGGATTATAAATTTCACCTAATGTGTATAGAAATGTTCACAAGGATATGTGAATAGGTTAAACTCTTCAGGATGGAACAAACTTCAACATCAGATTATTGTAGACTGACCACAATTGCACCACATCAACTCCTCTCCTCCCCATCCAATTACCACTGTCAAGACTCCTCCTTGCAACTCTCCACTTGCATATACATTATCTGAAAGGTAAATTCTTAAAAATTGGAAAGTCATAACTGACGTTTCTGTAGCTGTTCAACATTATGTATTTTTTGTCATATACTGAAGAAAAACTAATTTTCCGGATCACATTATTTTATTGTATTTTGAGCTGTACACTAATACCTTATGACTCAAAAGCATTACTACCTGACTCACTGGCTGTTGAATATCTACATATGTATGTGTATGTAGATAATGATATGAACCATTAACAACTGCATCCAAATCATGCTTTATGATTTGCTTATGATTTTTCTTTTAATTTTATCATTCAAATCCTGTTTGTATGACTCCTGATTCAGTGACCTTTATTCATTGTCTTCATCATCTTTATGACAATTGATAGAGAACTACTATCCAATATATTCACAAGGCAATACATGTACAGTACTCAACTCCCAGCTCAAACACAAAAGAGCGATTCAGTAATTGTTGTAGCTTTATAGTCTTCAAGTCATTTTTGACCATTTTAAAAAAAAAATTGTAATTCATTAGTGTACCCTGCAAGGAATCAATGACAATGAATGTGTTTGAGCAGAAGCACCTCACCCAAGGATTTCAGGAAGAGGGTGGGGATCCCACATATAGACTAAGTAAATGTCATGCATTTTCATGCACATGTGCAATGCCTTTGTCTCTTTATGAAGTCTAAGTCCCCACCAAAGAGGATTGCCTGGATGCACCCTAGCACAGGTAACATTGACTTAGAAGAGTTTTTCTACCCCTCTTGACAAATGACTGAAATTGCGACAAGTTGAGTCTTGCTAAACTATGTATTTTGCTTTGTTCTCTCCAAAGGAAACTCTTTGACTTACCACAATGGAATGGGCTTCTCCACGTATGACAGGGATAATGACATCTATGGTCAAAATTGTGCAGTAATTCGCACCGGAGCTTGGTGGTATCAAAAATGCCTTAGTTCTAACCTTAATGGAAAGTATGAATATCATAGACCTCTTGCAGGATTGATCTGGAAGTCATGGAAAGGTTCTGATGAATGTGTGGCTTCAGTAAAAATGATGGTTCAAAGGAAATGACGCATGAAAATAATAAGCATTCAATCCATTAGATTGCGTCATCTCTTGAGTATGATATATTTAGCTTGGCTAGGAATATTATTTATTGGAGTCACATTGTTGTCAATAGAAGTTAAAAGAAATGTAAACATGTGATATAGTTTGACCAATTATCAATGTTAGTTTGATAACTCATATGTAAAAGCTATCAAATTTATGAAAGTAGATTAGGAACATAATTAGTATACTGCCTTATCGTACTATTAGAATAGAATCCTGATATGGAATGTGTGGGATACCGAAAACATGATTTCAACATTCCTGCATATTTCACTAGATGAATTATCAAATAAAGTGTATATGACATAATATTCACTGTGTTTTCTATCTTTAGAAGAAAAACTAATCTTAAGGTATTATTCAACATTACTTAGTGCTTCATGAACAGGAATATGATTTAGTCTACTGTTTTAATAGAAACATCCCATTTATCACACAGTATGACCATTCATACCAAAAAAGATCCATTCTGTTTCAGCTGTACAACAGTTGGAGAAAAAAATTATTAGAGAATATCACTGCAACTCATCTTCATGTTATGTTAGCTGATAAAAGAAACAACCAGGTCCAAAGAGAGTAGAGTACTTAAACAAAACTGTAGGAGTACAGGCTAACAGATTCGGTGAGGCGGGAATCATATCAGGACGAGACTGGAAGTCGTACTTTAAAGACTAAATGTGGATTTCAAAACTGACCGTTTCTGTTTTGTTTCTGTAGCATGGACATCAACACAGGCTATTATCCATGTTTTGAAAGATTTTCAATGTTAAATCATTAGTTTGTGATAACAATAATCATAAGTATTCATCCTTGTATGTAAATTTGATCATCATAACTCAAAAACTACAAACTGTTGAAATGTATGATCCTTCCTTCTCAGACGGCTCAGACCT
The DNA here is from genome assembly GCA_936440205.1 of Lepidonotus clava. Classification (NCBI taxonomy): domain Eukaryota; kingdom Metazoa; phylum Annelida; class Polychaeta; order Phyllodocida; family Polynoidae; genus Lepidonotus; species Lepidonotus clava. Next base: position 53,879,080 of record OW387140.1, read on the forward strand.
CAAAAACTACAAACTGAATTTAAAATTCCAAATCCAACTACCTACCAGTAGATTTCCAATCGTTAAATTAACACTTTGATTCTACATTGTGAAATATTGATAAACTACCATTCCAATTGGCACATAATCAATCCTGATGAAGGCCCAAACAGGTCAAAACTTGTCGATTCGTTGCAATTAAAGATTACATTAGTCTGCAAAAATGGTGTTGGGTTTGGTGTGTTACGACAGCTTTATTTCATAATCTAAAATTGATTCACAAAAAAAAAGTGTAATATCATAAATGAATGACTTATAATGTTGTTTTTTTCTCTAGGATAGACTACCTTCCTGACATTAAAACATTTTTTCATAATCACCTAAATTTTCTGAATTGAAATTCATGAAATAATGTGATTTACAAGAAATAATGTGTAATCAATTAGCAACAGCTGGACCTGAGCATTAATTATGATACGTCATTACAGTTTAAACATATAATGGAGGAGCCAGTGTCTGTAAAACAATGCATTGTTATGTCCCTGACCGTCCAGGGAGTCTTTTTGCTAAGTTTCATATCATTATATAATTTATGGTAGTTTATTTTTTATGTATATTCATAAAGATTCTGCAGGCTGATACTTCCTTGCAGGTGAAGCACCATGCACAGTAGATTTATCCGTGTGTGACATCCCAAGCAGATAGATAATATCTTTTAGAATTGCAGAAAAACATAATCTGATGAATCTAATTATGTTTATTATGATGATTATTACGATTTCTTATGATGCTTAGATCACTGAATAAGCTAATCTATGGCAAAGTAATATGATTCCCATTGTTCTCACTGAGGTATCACTAAATGTGAACAATTATAATTTCCATCACATATATTTCAGAAGGTTTTGTATATTGTCCAGATACTTTACAAGGAATTTGTCAAAGGTCAGATAAAAGTGTTGACTATTACTATCAAGCAAATATAATAAGGATTGGTATTTGAATCTTGCAAATAAGGAAATATCTTGATCAGAGAAGACAACATTTATGTTATGTGTATGCATGTATGCATATATGCATACATATATATGATATACAGTATTGTGTGCTATCCATTACTTGTATATGTTTGTTAGAGATAGCACTGCTAATGGAGAGTAAACATTACCCAATCTTTGATTTACACTTGATACAGAATCAATGACTAGAATGTACAGAACACTGAAATCAGATCGCCAGCTCCTTAATTATTTTGTCTCAAATTATTGCTGTTGCGCATTAGGTGTACATTCAGCACACACTCCCAGCATTCACTAGTCATGTCTGAAATCTAAAAGCTGCAGTCAGTTCAGCCTTCACTCTTAGAATGGGTAAAGCAAGTCAAATTCTCTTCCTCTGCCTTTTCTTTGGTAGGATAAGGAGTGGACTCTCAGGCATGATGACATATTCAGAAGTGTCTTCAGTTAGTTCCTCTCTCATCCCCAGTCGTCAAACATTTTATGTTGGAGAAAACCAAAGTGCCGTGTCATGTGCATGGTTCTGTCTTCGGGATGAACATTGCATTGGATTTTTATTAAACAATATGGCAGAAAGCAAGTGTTTCACCATCAGACAGGGAGTTATACAACAACAGCATAACAACGTTTTGGATGGCTACATTTATTATAGTAAGGATGACCAAGGTATTTATAACAAAATTATTTTCACTATGAGTACAGCAGCCATATGCATGATGCCCATGTACCATACGCGTGGGTTGTGCATCCACCTTCAAGACTACAACCCCTGTAGAAAATCTGTTTTCAAATGAGGTTGATCTATGCTATTTCTAATTAATCTTTCAGCCTTTAACTGCAATAAAAAAAACGTCACCTCTTAACAATGTGGATACAATGAAGTGCCCTCAAGAAATCTTATTGTTTTAGAATGTGAAACATCCAGTACTTGTATTTGAATAAATGCTTCCTGTGAAGAAGTATACTTAAGGGTGTAGACCCCTAAAACTGAGACAGTGACATGGCCTTTTTTGGACCTGCTGACAGGCAACAGGGCCCATTCTTAAAATTGACAGGGTGACAGAACCATTTCTTAAAGAGAGGGGCCAGTGAATTTTCAATATTGTTAAATTCTCATACCATACCGTTGGTATAGTGCTAAAGTATAAATATATGACATTATTATAACTTTGAAGTCATCCCTTATAATAGAAAACTGTGTTCCTTTATCAGACCACATATTCAGTCCCCTGCACACCTGACATAGGCTGTCTGTATCTGGCGTCATCTAAAAAACCGTTATATTTAAATTTCAAAATTATAAATCCCATTATAAAATATGTTTTTGGTTTTTTCTTTCATGAATCATTTTATTTGGTAATGTTGAATACTTTTGGGCTCATAAAAAACACTTAGATAAATTAGATATTGTTATTTTTTCAGTTTTATTATTTTTCAACTGTTCTGCTTGTGATGTCACATACAAATAATTACTCTGTGCAGGCACTGTCAGGTGCAGGCAGGGGTACTCAATTGGTGGATACAAATGTGAATATAATAAAAGCTATTAGAGATAAAAGCATAACATTTGGTATGGTCATTCCCTGGATGGTAAAGACCACGGCAGTATACTAATTTATGGTCACTGGCCCCTCCCTTTAAATCAACAGGGCAACAGGACTGCTTCTTAAAATCAACAGGGTGATGGGGCCATTCTTTTTAAATTGACAGGATGACATGGGGACCCAAATCTACATCCAATAACTGTTGTAACAAATCTAACTGGCCACTTTGAATCTAGAAATAATTTACAACATTTTGCAATCCTATGTTCCATCATTATAGACCTACCCATGGATTGCCAGGACTATCCGTATGCTAGTCAAGATGTGTATCTTATACAAATCGAGGCCAACAAACCTGTGCTCGGTCTTTGTGACCCATCAAACAGTGGAAACTGGCTTGTGAGTACCTTGATTATTGTGGATACAATCATAACTTGATCTCAAATAGTATACTCTTGTTGTTAACCTGCATTTCAATCAATTAAGGTTAATTTGTCATAGTTTATTCCATTAAGTTGTTTCTTACCTCAGGTTATCCAGAGACGTATAAATGGTACTGTAGATTTCTACCGGAACTGGACGGAGTACAGAGCAGGGTTTGGGGACCCATCAGGAGAGTTCTGGTTTGGTAATGAGAATCTACATCTTCTGACTAAGAATGGGAACTACAAATTAAAGATAGAATTGATGGATCAAACTGAGACTGAGGCAGTGGTTGAATATAACACATTCATTGTTGGCAATGAAAGTACTAACTATCAGTTGACGGTTGGTGGTTATGATGGAAGCGACCCGCCAGGTAAAGAACACAGTTTTTTTGACTTTTTGTTTATTTATTATACTACATTCATCAATGATAATCTTCCATGTAAGTGTAACGAACGATATGTAATCAGGTATCCATATTGTGCCTACACTTGGGGACACATTTCTAATCCACTGCGCATCCACCTCAAATTAACCAATGGTTGGACTGTTATAAGATTGCTTACAAATTACTTATAAGAAGTATATAACAGAGTTCTATCACACCCTATTCATTGTCTTCATCATCTTTATGATAATTAATAGATAACTACCATCCAAAGTGTTAACCAACTATCTCTTACAATAATATTTTATTCATTGCTGAACATAATACGGGCAACAGAGTGTCCTTAAGTCTCAGCTCAAACACTTTTAAAAGAGTATTTCAATAATTGTTGTAGCTTAATAGTATTAAAGTCATTTATGACCACTTTCAAATACCTACAATCAGGAGTGAACTTGGCTTGTCTGTGAAAAATATTCATAATAGTATTAGTGTACCAAACAATGAATTAACCAATCTTCTAATGTTCAACTCCTTTCTTCAACTATTTTAAAAGATGCCATCATGGTCTTGACTTCCCAATTAACATTCATTATGAACCTTTCACTATGTAAAAATGTGTTTCCTTCTAAATGAAGGATAGCACAATTAACCCCTCTCCCAAAAGAAGGGGATACCACTAATGTTTCCAATTACAGGCCAATTGCACTTCTGCCTCTCCCAGGTAAACTGCCTGAAAAAATTGTACAGAATCAAACAATGCAATACCTGGAGAACAACAACATTCTGACACCCCACCAAGGTGGCTTTTGAAAAAACAACTCAACTCAAAATTCAATTTCTGAATTTTTAGATGCCACTTACACATACATTAGTGATGGGTTCTCAACAACGGCAATATTTCTTGATTTTTCTAAAGCCTTCGACTCGATACTTCACCCTTTATTATTGGAAAAATTACGATTCCTAGGCTTTTCAGCCTCTGAATGTGAATGGTTCAATAGCTACCTAACAAATAGGAAACAACAAACTAAAGCAAACAATATTATGTCAAATCTAACAGTTGTGGAAAGAGGCATACCACAAGGATCTATATTAGGTCGAATGTTAATCTTAATATTCATAAATGACCTGCCATTGGTTATCACACATTCGCAATATAAACTTTATGCTGATGATACTGTCCTTTACTTACCAAACACTCCAGATAACACTGACAATAACTCACTGCAAAAAGGATTTAACAGCAGTAGTAAACTGGTGTTATTCAAATTCAATAATTAAACATTAAAAAAACTAAATATCTAACATTAATTTTAGAACTAAATCCATTAAACTCTAGCCTCAGGAGTTCAAATTAGCTACTTCTATACTAGATAGGATTTATGACTATAAATACCTAGGAATACACCTCAATGAAATTTTGAATCTTAGGAAACATACTGAGCATATCATTAAATACGTACATTCTCGTTTAACGACCCTTAGGAAAATAAGATGTTTTATAACAATGCAATCTGCTTTAGACATTTACAAAACAACAATATTACCTCTTTTTGACTATGGAGATTTTATCTATAACACTTGTACCCTAAATTAACTTGATAAATTACAAAAATTGCAAAATACTTGTCTGAGAACTTGTATTACTGAAAACAGGTACTACATGAGTAGAGATGATTTACACTGATTGGCAAGAATAAGTTATCTATCTGATAGACAAGATCTTCACCTTTTAAATTTCATATTATGGTCGATCGTGTAAAGAAGAATACTTAGATGTTCGTCCAATAAGAACTAGAGCACATATCTACCCCTACTTTCAAATACCATTTCCTAACAATGAAATGTTTAAAAATAGTCTTATCTACAGGGGAGGCAACTCTTGGAATAACCTCCCAAATGAGATGAAGGCCTCTCCAACCCTGAAAGAATTTAAATCCAAGACTAAATTGATCTCTTGAACTGTTCCCTTCCTGCTGAATATCCAAACGACTACTCCATTCCCAACATTTTTAATAATTTTCTCACTTTAGATTGGCAGATCTGACCAAATCACTCTAGGATTACTTCCATGAATTATACAATATGATAAGACCTTATGAATCCTAGTAAACTGCCACTGGGTATATCTATTAATTCTGAACGATTAGTATACCTTATGAGCTGAAATCTGGATGTACAAAGAAAACCAAGTCTATGTACTTGATTGTAAACCAGAATAAATAAAGTGAATCTAAAAAAAAGAAAAATGACTGATAATGTATTGTGTTTGGGCACAAGCACCACAGCAAAGGATTTCAGAAAGGGGGTGGCAATTCCATATAATAGGTTAAGTATTAAAATGTCTTGTATTTCCATGCATGCACGCAACATTTTCCTCTCTTTATAAAGTGAAAGTCCAAAGAGGATTGCCTGGATCCGTCCTTGTACTGGTCACACTGACTTAAAAAAGTGTTTCTCCCCCTCTCGACAAAGAACTGAAATTATGACAAGTTGAGTCTTGCTGAATTGTATTATTTCCTTTGTTCTCCCTAAAGGTGACTCTTTGACTAATCACAATGGAATGGGCTTCACCACCTATGACAGGGATAATGATGTCCATCGTTTGAATTGTGCAGCATTCCGCAAAGGAGCTTGGTGGTATAAAGACTGCCTTCCTTCTAACCTTAATGGAATGTATCAGTTCAGTGTACCTCTTCAAGGATTGGTCTGGAGAACATGGAAAGACACTGAATGCATGGCTTCAGCTAGAATGATGGTTCAAAGGAAATGACTTATTGAAAAAGATAGGAATTCAATGCATTATATCACACCATCACTTGAGTATAATATGTTTAGCTAGGCTGTAATTTAAAAATGTAGTTTGACCAATTATTAATGTTAGTTCAATAACTCATATGTATAAGCTATCAAATTTATGAAAGTAGATTAGAAGCATAATTATGGTACTATTAGAATAGGATACTGTTATGGAATGTCTGGGATACCAAGAACACAATTATAGCATGCTTTCATATTTCACTAGATAAATAATCATAATTATGATTGTGTACCTAGAACTGTAGCCAAGTGAACAGTTTGTTTTATGTTGTAGAATGTTTGTGTGGCCAATAGCAATGTATGCAACCAGTACTGTCAGTTCTGTAAAACGTTTTAGTAGGGGAGGTGGTTAAGTGTTTGTACCTGTATTGTAAATGCTGTACATCCAATTTCAATCATTATATTATATAAATTTGTATAATTGTGGCTAATTTGACAAAACAGCAAAGGGTGATTAAGATAAACCAACATTGAACTAAACAGTAAGGGTAGAAGTTCATTTGTTTTGTCATTAGACACTTTAACTTTCTTATTGTTATCGTAAAAGCTTTTCCTATGGGATTCCAAGGAAGAACAAGGATGGTACTTATTTTGAGTGTCACCAGTCTTAATAAAAGAAGAAAAATGTTTATATCTTTCAAGAAATACAGATTCCAATTTTATCATAGAGGGTGTATCATAATAATATTATGACGCACCCTCTATGATAAAATTGAACAATATTATTGTTCAAGTAAAGTGTTTCAGAATTAATATTCACTGGGTTAGGAGGTTTTGTGTCTTTAGAAGAAAACTAATCTAATGGTATTATCCAACATTACTTTGTGCTACAGAGAGCTTAATGAACATGAATATGTTTCAGTCTAGTGTTCTAATAGTAACATTCCTTCTACCACACAGTATGACCATTCCTATCTCAATTGCAGTTTCACAGCAGCGCACATTGTTAAGTTTGGAACCATAAGCTGATTTAAGAAAATGAGTTCTACTGTGCTGGATTCATACTAGAAAAAGGTCCATTCTGTTTCAGCTGTGCAACAGTTGGAGTTGTAAAAAATGATTAGAAAATGTTAATGCAATTCATCTGCCTGTTATGTTAGCTGTTAATAAAAACCTGTTACAAAGAGAGTAGAGTATATAAACAAAACTGTACAAGTATGTTGATACAGACTGACAGGTTAGGCAAGGCGGGAATCATATCAGGACGAGTCTGGAGGTCATATTTCATAAACTAAGCATGGATTTCCAAACTGACTGTTCCTATTTTGTTTCTGTAGCATGGACATCAACAAAGACTATAATCTACTTTTTGGAAGCTTTTCAATGTTAAAATTATTAGTTTGTGATAACAATATAACTAATCATCCTTGTATGCTTGATTATCATAACTCAAAAACTACAAACTGCATGTTAAGTTACAAATCCAACTATCTACCAGTAGATTTCCACTTGTTAAATTAACACTTTGATTATACATTGTGAAATATTGATAAACTCCCATTCCAATTGGCAAATAATCAATCCTGATGAAGGCCCTAACAGGTCAAAACATGTCGATTTCCTGCAATTAAAGATCAAATCATTCTACAAAAACAGTGTTGGGTTTGGTGTGTAACGACAGGTTTATTTCGTAATCTTAAAAAGATTAATGAAAAAGTGCAAAATATTATAAATGGGTGAAGGATGATGTTAAGATATCAAATTCTTTTTCTAGGATAGAATGCATTCCTGAGATTAAACCATTTTTTCATAATCACCTAAACTTTCTGAATTGAAATTCATGAAATGATGTAATATGTCATTACAGTAAAAAAATTGTACTGGAGGAGTCAGGGTCTATAAAACAGTGCATTGTTATGTTTCTGACTGTCCAAGGAGTGTTTTTGCTAAATTTCATATCAATATGTATATTCATACAGATTCCACAGACTGATTCTTGCTTGCAGGTGAAGCAGCTTGCACAGTAAATTCATCTGTGTGTGACATCCCAAGCAGATTAGATTAGAAAAACATAATCTGATGAATCTAATAGTCTTTATCTAATCTAATGATGATTAGATCATTGAATAAGCTTATCTATGGCAAAATCATATTATTCCCATTGTTCCCTCTGAGGTATCAATGAATGTGAACAATTATAATTTCCATCACATATTTTCGTATATTGTCTAGATACTTTACAAGCAACTTGTCAAAGGTCAGAAAAAAGTGTTGACTATTACTGCCTATCAAATATAATAAGCATTTGTATTTGAATCTTGCAAATAATGAACTATCTAGATCTGTCAGAGAAGACTGTTAAATCTACAAACTTCAGCTTTGTAAACCTCCAGCTGCATTAAATAGAAAAATGTATTTCATCTTAGGACAACAACTAACTTGAAAGATCAATAGTGAACAAACAAAAACATTTGTGATAATCAATGTATTAAGATGTTATGTAAAACCTTTTGTGATACATGCTTAGATATGCTTTAGGTTCTGTTGATAATCAAAGTTATGTGTATGCATGCATACATACATACTTTATGTAATATATAGTATTGTGTGCTATACATTTGTACATGTGTGGTAGGGTTAGCACTGCTAATGGAGAGTAAACATTACCCAATCTTTGATTTATACTTGATACAGAATCAATGACTAGAATGTACAGAACACTTAAATCAGATTGCCAGCTCCTTAATTATTTTGTCTCAAATTACTGCTGTTGCTTCTTAGGCGTTCATCCAGCACCCACTTCCAGCATTAGCTAAAATGTCTGAAAGCTGAAAGTAGCAGTCAGTTCAGCCTTCACTTTTAGAATGGGTAAAGTAAGTCAAATTCTCTACCTCTGTCTGTTCCTTGGTAGGATAAGGAGTGGACTCTCAGGCATGATGACATATTCAGAAGTGTCTTCAGTTAGTTCCTCTCTCATCCCCAGTCGTCAAACATTTTATGTTGGAGAAAACCAAAGTGTCGTGTCATGTGCATGGATCTGTCTTCGGGATGAACACTGCATCGGATTTTTATCAAACAATAGGCCAGAAAGCAAGTGTTTCACCATCAGACATGGAGTTATACAACAACAACATAACAATGTTTTGGATGGCTTTATTTATTATACTAAAGATGACCAAGGTATTTATAACAAAATTATTCTATTGTTTTCTCCTTGAGCACAGCAGCCCTATGCATGATGCCCATGAAGTGTGCATGGGGTTGGTGCAACCACCCTCAAGACTGAAACCTCTGTAGAAAATTTGGTTTATAACTGCCAAAATATATCAAGTATTTATACCAGATTTAGGAATCTGAATAATTTTAACAATGTGAATACAAAAATGAAGCCCTCAAGAAATATGTAATTTCCAGAAGTACACTTGACTGACTAACTGTTTTTTGATCTTCGAGACCAGGAGGGGGGGTTACCCCTGAAGCTTGATTTAGAATAAAAAATAGTGTATTTGCTCTGTTTCATTGTTAGAACAAAGAGTGTAGAGCTGAGTCTCCACTTGGGCAACTTAGATTTTAATTGCTGGGCAATCAGTGTTTCTTACCATGGCGACCAAGGCCTCAGATACTCAATAGTCACCTATGACAGAAAGGGTTAACACTAATCACCCCGCTACTTAATTCTTGGTCACCCAAATGGAGATTGAGCATTAAACTCAAAATCCAGAAATTCGGATCCACGTGCTTCCTCAGTCTGTCCTATTACACCATCCGCTTATGGAAACATCATAATCAGGCTAGAAGAATGATTACATTACCTTATCAATAATTTAATATATGATGTGGAATTACATTTCTTTTTCTCAAACTTCCCAATCTGGTACTTATTTCACCTATAGATTACCAATTACATATTCATGAGTTAAAAAACAGATCATTGATTTCTGTATCTCATGTAAAGAAATGTAAATGTTTGAAATAGAAAAACTGTTCTCTTTTTTTGATAAGCAAAGTCTACTATTAGGATTTTTAGGTTTTCCACTGTCAAAAGCTAAGGCTGATTCAGAATAATCTACCAGTTTGAAACCTGCATGTCAAAGTTTGAATATTCTCACATGATGGACACATTAATTGTTTACTATTACCAAAGAGTTCAAAATGATTTTGTAAAGGTAGCCAGGAGGTGCTGCCACCAAGTGGTGGTTTTGAGAAACAATGTTACTGGTAAAACCATGGGTCATAACCACAGGGAATCATGGGTAGATGGTTATAGCTGTGCTGGTTCCTGTAAGGAAAGGCTTAGACTTTGAATAACCAGCAAAAGTATGACATCAGCAAACAACCACATGGCAGACAGAACTGAGAGAGGGAACTGAAACTTCTGCTACAAATTATGAGAATATTGGCTGTAAAAGGGACCAAGGAGGTTAGCAAACTTATGTTTACGTGAGATTTATGTTCAGAGATCATGAATGTATAAGTCATTAGTCCTGCTAGAGTGTACATAAACTCTAGTTTATTGTGAAACTTGTAAAAGCTGTAAAGGGCTTTGCCCTCTGTCTGGGCCTATGAGTAGTATGTATTTACTAAAGTGCTGAGTGCAGTCAGCTGTGTGTGTAGAATATATATGAGGCCTTTTAGTTGTGTATTACATATCATAACTGGTAGAACATAGCCTCTCATGGCCATACAAGTAGTAATATATCAGAGTGAGTGATAAAGCATTATAAGGTGCCCAGCCTATAAAGTAAAGAGTGGTAGTACTGATATAGAGTTATAGCCTATATTCTATAGAGCTATCATAGAGGTAATGATAATGGTAAATTATGATTGTATACCACTTGGGTTTATTGTGTGACTGAAGTATGTGTCATTTTTGTATTTATTTGTAGTTTTCACGGAGACCTTGAAAGCATAGTTGGAGACTTTGAAAACATAGTTGGATGCAGAGTTATAACTGAAAAGAACCTTGTGAGACAACATGAGAGAGACATTAAATAAACAAGACTTCAACTTTAATTTGGCTGTGCTTTACGTCTTCTGTCGAGACCCTTGAACAATCCCTATTGCGAAACCCCGGCAGATCCAGATTGCGGGCAACTTCATTGAAGCGCTCGTACCTGCCGCTACAGATTTCATCTGTTATATATTTCATTAAGATGAGCACTGTATAAGGGCATGTTGAAAGTATCTATTTATGTAGTTGATGTGATTATGTACAAGTAACTTCAGTAAGGTTTCATCTCATTGTTTTGGAATATAAACCATCCTCTACTTGTATTTCAATGTATGCTTCATGTGAAGAAGGATAATTATGGGTGTAGCCCCCTAAAAGTGACATGGTAAAACAGCCACTTTTGGACCTATTGACAGGCAACAGGGCCTATTCCTTATATTGACAGGGTGACAGGACCATTTCTCAAAATTGACATGGTGACAGGGCTGCTTCTTAAAATCAATAGGGCGATGGGGCCATTTCTTAAAAATCAAGAGGGTGACATGGGAACCCCCCTTCTACATCCTATAATTGTTGTAATAAATCTTACTGACCACTATGACTCTAGAAATAATTTACAACATCTTATAATCCTATGTTTCATCACTATAGACCTACCCATGGATTGCCAGGACTATCCATATGCGAGTCAAGGTGTGTACCTGATACAAATTGAGGCCAACAAACCTATGCTTGGTCTTTGTGACCCATCAAACGCTGGAAATTGGCTTGTGAGTAACTTGATTATTGTGGACACTATCATTCATAACTTGATCTCAAATATTATGCCGTTTTTGTAAATCTGAATTTCAATAAATTAATATTCATTTTTCATAGTTTGTTCTGCTAAGCTGTTTCTGACCTCAGGTTATCCAGAGACGTATAAATGGTACTGTAGATTTCTACCGGAACTGGACTGAGTACAGATCAGGTTTTGGGGACCCATCGGGAGAGTTCTGGTTTGGTAATGAGAATTTACATCTTCTAACCAAGGATGGAAATTATAAATTAAAGATAGAATTGAAGGATCAAAATGGGACTGAGGCAGTGGTTGAATACAGCACATTCGTCGTTGGTAATGAAAGTACTAACTATCAGCTGACGGTTGGTGGTTATGATGGAAGCAACCCACCAGGTAAGATGCCATTTTAAAGAGTCTCTTATTAAAACGTTGCTTTACTCATATTTGTTGTGACACGTTCCTGATTCATTGGCCGTCCTCTTCAAATGCACTGATGACCAGTTTTTTATGATATTTCACAAATAACAGAGCAATATATAATAAGGTTATATTGCACACATAGATTTTAAATTTCAGTAAAGGTTTGTGAATATCTTCACAGGTACATGGGAAAATGATCAAATATTTGGGATAGAAGGATATGCTTGTATTCCTTGTTTTTGGTAGCTGGACAGTCATTGTACTGCACTATCTACTATTGCCATGTAGATGTAACAATGCTGATGTAAAAACCTACAAAATCAAGCCAGACATTTAATTTTAGTGATTGATCTCATAAATGTATAGAATCATTGATGAAACATGTAGATCAATTGATCCAGGAGACCATAGTTTTTTTAGACAGATTAGATTGGAACGAAATAGCTCCTCCCTCCCAACATATTGCCGCTGCCAGGTCCCTCTCCCAATTCTCACATATACAAAATCCATATGGCATATTGACATTATCATGCTTATTCAACATCATTTATGAATATGCATGTAACTTTAGCTATAATGACATTGGCGACTATCTGAATATTGTAGATATTCAGAAAGGGGTGTGGGGTGAGGGGTCCACATATAGGTTTAGTACTTAAATGTCTTGCATTTACATGAATGTATGCAGTTTTCCTTCTCTTTATAACTGAAATTCTGACAAGTTAAAAAAATGTATTATTGTTATTCTCTTTGTTTTCTCTAAAGGTGACTCTTTGGCTTACCACAATGGAATGGGCTTCTCCACCTATGACAGGGATAATGATGTCAATCATAAAAATTGTGCAGTATTCCGTAGTGGAGCTTGGTGGTATAAGGACTGCCTTCGATCTAACCTTAATGGAAAGTATGATTTCAGTGCACGTGCTGAGGGAGTGCTCTGGAGAACATGGAAAGGCAGAGAATGCATGGCTTCAGTAAGAATGATGGTTCACAGGAAATGACTCATGAAAAAGATAGCGTTCAGTGTATTAGATCACACCATCACTTGAGTATAATAGATATAGCTAAGCTAGGGATATTACTCATTGAAGTCATATTATTGTCGATAGAAGTTAAAAAATATCACATAATGTAGTGTGAGCAATTATAAATGTTATTTCAAAAACGCACATGTCAAAGCTATCAAATTTATGAGAGTAGATTACAAAACATATTATATTGCCTTGTAGTACTTTTTAGTAGACAACTGATATCCCTACCAGGAATAACCATAATTGAGAGGCAGGCAACCATGCAACTTGAAAAAATAAATAATTCAAAGCACTAAGTCAATCATAGTAAAACAAAGAATAATAGATAACTGTCAATTCAATTAAAAGTCAAACTTGGTATGTTATTTTGGTTGCGAAGCCATGGATGTCATATTCATTAGTTACTAATATATGAAGACTGTTTGATATCATCCAATAATGATGTAGTACTTTGCCAGTCAAAACAAGGCCACGCAAAGAGTTATAAGTCACCATGAAAACCGGCTCTCTAAGCAGAATCTAGCTTTTAGAATTCATACGACTATGCAAAAGGGATCTAAAGTAAATTTCCTGCCCCAACAGGGATCTAAAACAAATTTGCTCCGTAATACTCTTGGAGAGTGTGTCTGGACTATTTTGTTTTGAAACAAGTAGCTGTACATACAGATTCTTTATAGATTATGGAAAACCCTTCTACATATGGTTTGATGCATGAGAGGGGAATCAAATAGCATTTGAAGATTCCTTTGCAGACAAAATTAATGTAAATTATGTGTACAAACCCCATTTCTACCCTCTTGTTTAAATGAATAACTTTATTCTAGCTTTCACATAAGAAAATCTTATTTTGGTGTTCCATTTACAGAAATTTTATGATGATCTTTAAAACTTTTTTCTGGGTAATGAATATGTCATCGTAGTAGATTTCTGTCATAAACCAATCATTTGTGTCTGGGATACCAAGAACACAATTTCATCATTCCTGCATATTTCCCTTGATAAATAATGATACGATTGTGTACCCAGAACTGTGGCAAGTTAACAATTTGTTTAACGTGGTAGGATGTTTGTAAGCCCCTTAGCAACGTATGCAACCAGCTCTGTCTGTTCTGTTTTAGGTGGGGGAGGGTGGTGGTGGTTATATATTAGTACCTGTACTGTAAATGTTGTACTTCTATTTTCAATCATTATGTATATATATATAAAATGTCATTTATATTTATGGGTATATATATATGTATGTATGTATGTATGTATGTATGTATGTATGTATGTATGTATGTATGTATGTATGTATGTATATATATATTGGAATGAGAAATACACTGCAGGGATTTAATTCGATGCTGACAGAGAATAAAGATTGACAGCAAAGTGTGATTAATAAAAACTAACATTGAACTTAAGTGTAAGCATAGGAATCCACATTTCTTTGTCATTAGATAACTTTCTTATCGTTATTGTATTTGCTTTTCTTAATTTTCTCTATCCCAGGAAGACCAAGGATGATTCTTTTTTTGATTGGGACCTGTCAAAATGATTTAAATTAAAAATCTTTTCTATCTATAAAGTAATACAGCAGCCAATTTTATCATGCAAGGTGCATTGAAATATTGTATGGCATGTTATTAAGGCGTCACTGTGTTATTACCTTTTGTATTCTTAGAAGAAACACTGATCTAATGGTGTTACCCAACAGTACTTAGTGCTTTAGAGAGGTTCATGAACATGAATATGACTCAGTATACTGTATTGTTTAGTTTTTGATGAAGGATGGGACTGATTTGAGAAATTTGCTGGATTCATACCAGAATAAGGGCCATTCTGTTTCAGCTGTACAACAGTTGGGAAAAGATTTACTAGAGAATATGACTGTAGTTCTTTCTGCTATGTTGGCTGGTTAAAAAAAACAGTCACAAAGAGAAGTAGAATATAACTTTTGGTTGACATCTGTAAAGGGGAATATTGCTGCTGGACCAAGCTGTACTCAGTGGTATTTCCTGCTGCCATGATGCAGCACTGATTACACTTGTATCAAAAACATTAAATCTTATTAGGAAAGCTTTTCTTTGGAACTGAGATATTATATATCCTATGATGTAGGTGTGAAAAGCTGTTAATGTGTGTATCTGCCACTGTACTTCAATAAAAGTTTTCATCAAAGCATGTTTTAAGATTTTGATCACCTTACCCCTGTGAATCTTGATTTGTTGAATTTTTAGGCAAAATCTTTAACCTGTATACAAAACAAGAAGAAACCTGAAGAGACAGGTAGAAGATGTTACAATATGATTCATGGATAACACCCTACCTTACTCCCATTCCAGGAACACAAACTATACATCCTCTGCATTTACTGACATGTATTTTGTGTCCATATCGGATAGATCTTTTTAAATATGAAAATTGCTTTATATTCCTAATGAATCAACAGCATTTACTTTTCATTGAGTGTGCCCACATTTAACACGACTGCTATAATAATAGATACTAGTGAAAACATAGACACATAGAGGTATCAGAGACAAAAAAGTGATAGTAACTCTACAATAAGAAGCACAGGATATGTCTTGGGTGGTACTCCTATAATGGGACAAAAGATGAGGTTTTTTCCTCAGGGGAGTTTTGCCACTTTACAATTTACCAACTACCTTTCTGAATCGGTTTTATTCAATAAACCCATCCCAGTCTACACTAACATTAAACTTTACCATGAAATATTTTCAAAATTGCTTCTGTGCTTATCCCCCCAAGAGATACAAAATTTACCAAAGCAATTTGGTTGAAATTAGGGAAATCATATTTTACCAGTACCTGCAGATATAGAAAAATATAATTCTAGCTTATTTCAGTAACCCCATCTCTAGGAGACAATGATAGAATAACCATTTTTTTTCTCCGACCCTTGTCTAACCCTGGGATATACCCAATTTTAGATGGGCTTATTGGTCAATTAGTAGTAGTCACATGTACTTTTTGTAGCTGCACCATAAATGTGACTGTTCGAGGATGTAGGAGCTCTTCGTTTACAACATAAATGTGAATGTTCATACATATAATCTAATTGATACATTTCTAGCCTGATCTTATCTTCTTTGCATGTTTAATGTGAAATGTTTAGTTGCATTTTAATTTTCAATTTATGTTATTAGTATTTCAGTAGGTCTTACACTGTATCTAAGGATATCATATATTTGAAGGAAGGGAAACAAAGGCAGTAATGATGCATTTGTCAATTTAGGAACTGAATGATTTTTTTGTATCAGTTGGCCCTTTTATTAATCATGATTTAACAATAATGAAATAAATGAATAAAATAGGATAAAAGATATTACAAGAGGTGGGGAAAGTCTGTTACTGATGAAGACTAGATTCATACTTGGTGCCTGTAATCAGATACAGTACGGATATCAAATACTGATTTATTTAGCTTGAGACATTCCCTAGAAATATATATCTGTATTCATTTTTAGATTTCATAATTATGACATAACCGAGTTGGTGATAGGACACTTACCCCCCAGACACTAACCCCCAGACACTTACCTCCTAAGATACTTTCCCCCTAGGACACATACCCCCTAGGACACATACCCCCTAGGACACTTATCCCCTCTACACTTATTCCCTAGGATACTTACCCCCTTGGACACGTACCCTCCAACCTTGGAGAACTTGGTCCAATGATGTTTTGAAATTTCCCAATCCACTAACTGTTGAGTAGAGATGAGTTAGTCTTTTAGGTATGAATCCTAGACATATCTATTAGAAGAGAGGGATAATTATTTATTTAGTTTGCTTTCCATTAGAAAGACTAAGTTCTTACCACATAATTTCTTCTACATTTATAGCCAAGGTTGGGGGGTAAATGTCCTAGGGGGTAAGTGTCCTAGGGGGGTAAGTGTCCAAGAGGTAAGTGTCCTAGGGGGTATGTGTCATAGGGGGTAGGTGTCTGGGGGCTAAGTGGCCGGGAGTAAATGGCCGGGGCTATATGTCCTAGAACTATTTGAGTTTCATTAAAAATCAATCCTCAACACAAGACAGCAACTTCAGCAAAAGTGATGTACCAATGTACATGAAGGGGATAATTGAAAGAGTGACCTCCACTCAGCAGACCCTTCCCCCCACTGCAGGTTATACATATAACAAAGTGCTAATTGCAAATTAGTTTGGCACATCCATAAAGCACCTCACATCCACACATCCATGGGCCAGCGTCATCTTGAATGGTCCTCACATGGTGGTGTGGAGCTGTCAGCACACCACATGCATTGTTTTCTGCCAGGGCCAATGGAGAATGCGTCAGCACGACTAGGGAGTGCATCAGTGCACATCCACACTTCCACTGCCCTGTTGCGATGACTCATTGCCCTCTCGTGCTGACACACTCCCAACTTGCGCTGATTTCTTTCGGTGTGTGTGACTTCCCATGGAGGCATGGATGTGTGGAGGTTACCCAACATGAGATGATTTACGGCCCATATACGATGATTTCCCATGGATGTGTAGATGTGGAAAATAGACGGTCCCAAATTAGTTAGAAGCTGAAGTCTGTAGTTAACATGTAGAGCTACTATTGGTAGTAACAGTTAACGTTGTACTATGTCAATAGATTGGAGGTTTTTGCTACATCCAATAGGGAGGTAGTCAGAGCTACTTGCAGGGAAGTTGTGACATGCACTCATGTGTGAACAACTACTATATGTATCTCAAACTACAAGTGCTACTTTAATACTGGACTTGAACAACATAGCACCAATTTAGGATAGGATAAATACTACCAAATAATAACATTGAGCTTACTTTCCATATATAACTAAATCCCATGTACAACAAATGTATAATCTGATTAATCTAATGGTCTGTATTTAATCTAATGATGGGTAAAAAATCAAACAAACTAATCTATGGCAACAATTATAACTTCCATCATATATTTCACAAGGTTTTGTATATTATCTAGATACTTTATAAGCAACTTGGCTGAGGTCAGATGAAATTATTGACTATTTCTGCCAAACAAATATATTCGAATCTTGTAAATAATGAAATATCTAGATCTAACAGAGAAGACTGTTAAATATACAACCTTCAACTTTATAAAACCTCAAGCTGCATGAAATACAGAAATATAATTCACCGTAGCACAACATTTGATTTGAAAGATCAATAATGCAAAAACAAAAACAGTTGTGCTAATCGATGTATCAAAATGTTATGTAAAATGGTGCACGGTACATGCTTAGGTATGGTTTAGGTTCTGTTGATAATCAATATTATGTGTATCCATTTATACATACTTACATATAATATATAGTATTGGTTGGTTGGTTGGTTATTGGGGTTTAACGCCGTATTAACAGCTAAGGTTATATCACGGTGAGAACAGAGTTTGACAATTCTGTCTGGGATGATCAAATCTATGGAATTATCAAATCTATGAGAAGATAGAGACCATACTCCTACACATTTACTGAAGCAGGTGTTCTTTAATGTGCAGGGTCCCATAGGCAGGGCCCTACACACAACAGCTGGTGGCCCTCTAGGAGCCTTTGATAACCCAGTTGTTGCCACTGGGAGACACACAGAGGGGTATAGCAGGAGCCCAGCCCAGGATCGAACTGAGGCCGCTCGCATGGGAGTCCATCACTCTAACCACTTCACCACCCCGTGCGCCTCAAAATTATATGATATAGTATTGTGTGCTATCCATTTGTAAATGTGTGCTAGAGTTAGCATTGTTAATGGAAAGTAAGCACTGCTAATGGAAAGTCAAGATCTAGAGTTTCCTGTCTTTGATTCACACTTGATACAGAATCAATGACGAGATTGTACAAAACACTAAAATAAAATTGCCAGTTCCATATTTTGTGTCAATTAATTGCTGTTGCCCATTAGGTGTACATTCAGCACGCACTTCCTGTATTAGCTAGTCATGTCTGAAAGATGAAAGCTGCAGTCAGTTTGGCCTTCACTTTTAGAATGGGTAAAGCAAGTCAAATTCTCTTCCTCTGTCTATTCCTTGGTAAGATAAGGAGCGGACTCTCAGGCATGATGACATATTCAGAAGTGGGTTCAGTTAGTTCCTCCCTCATCCCCAGTCGCCAAACATTCTATGTTGGAGAAAACCAAAGTGTCGTGTCATGTGCATGGATCTGTCTTCGGGATGAACATTGCATCGGATTCTTATTAAACAATAGGCCAGAAAGCAAGTGTTTCACCATCAGACAAGGAGTTATACAACAACAACATAACAACAATTTGGATGGCTACATTTATTATAGTAAGGATAGCCAAGGTATTTATAACAAATGTAATCTATTGTTTTCTCCTTGAGCACAGCAGCCCTATGCATGATGCCCATGAAGTGTGCACAGGGGGTGGTGCGACCACACTTAGGCTGCTAAACCTGTAGAAAATTCAGTCTATAACTGCAGTAATTGTCAAGTATTTATACCAGATTTAGGAATCTGAATAATTTTAACCATGTGAATACAAATATGAAGGCCTCAAGAAATATGTAATTTCCAGAAGTACACTTGACTGACTAACTGTTACTTGATCTTCAAGACCAGGATGGGGGTTACCCCTGAAGCTTGATTCAGAAAAAAAAAGTTTTTGCTCTGGTTTCATTGTTAGAACAAAGAGTGTAGAGCTGCGTCTCCACTTGGGCAACTTAGATTTTAATTGCTGGGCAGTTAGTGTTTCTTACCATGGCGACCAAGGCCTCAGATAATCAATAGTCACCTATGACAGAAAGGGTTAACACTAATCACCCCGCTACTAAATTCTTGGTCACCCAAATGGAGATTGAGCATTAAACTCAAAATCCAGAAATTTGGATCCACGTGCTTCCTTAGTCTGTCCTGTTACACCATTCGCTTATGGAAACATCATAAGCAGGCTATAAGAATGATTACATTACATTATCAATAATTTAATATATGTTGAGGAATTACATTTCTTTTTCTCAAACTTTCCAATTGGGGTAGTTATTTCACCTATAGATTACCAATTACATATTCGTGAGTTAAAGAAACAGATCACTGATTTCTCTATCTCATGTAAAGAAATGAAAATGTTTGAAATAGAAAAACTGTTCTTTTTTTTTTATAAGCAAATTCTACTATTAGGATTTTCAGGTTTTCCACTGTCAAAAGCCAAGGTTGATTCAGAATAATCTACCAGTTTGAAACCTGCATGTCAAAGTTTGAATATTTTCACATAATGGACACAATAATTGTTTACTATTACCAAAGAGTTCAAAATGATTTTATCTGTTATATATTTCATTAAGATGAGCACTGTATAAGGGCATGTTGAAAGTATCTATTTATGTAGGTGATGTGATTATGTACAAGTAACTTCAGTAAGGTTTCATCTCATTGTTTTGGAATATAAAACATCCTCTACTTGTATTTCAACGTATGCTTCATGTGAAGAAGGATAATTATGGGTGTAGCCCACTAAAAGTGACATGGTGACACAGCCATTTTTTGGACCTATTGACAGGCAACAGGGCCTATTCCTTATATTGGCAGGGTGACAGGACCATTTCTCAAAATTGACATGGTGACAGGGCTGCTTCTTAAAATCAATAGGGTGATGGGGCCATTTCTTAAAAATCAAGAGGGTGACATGGGAACCCCCCTTCTACATCCTACAATTGTTGTAATAAATCTTACTGACCACTATGACTCTAGAAATAATTTACAACATCTTGTAATCCCATGTTTCATCACTATAGACCTACCCATGGATTGCCAGGACTATTCATATGCTAGTCAAGGTGTGTATCTGATACAAATTAAGGCCAACAAACCTATGCTTGGTCTTTGTGACCCATCAAACACTGGAAATTGGCTTGTGAGTAACTTGATTATTGTGGACACTATCATTCATAACTTGATCTCAAATATTATGCTGCTTTTGTAGATCTGAATTTCAATAAATTGAGATTCATTTTTCATAGTTTGTTCTGCTAAGCTGTTTCTGACCTCAGGTTATCCAGAGACGTATAAATGGTACTGTAGATTTCTACCGGAACTGGACTGAGTACAGATCAGGTTTTGGGGACCCATCGGGAGAGTTCTGGTTTGGTAATGAGAATCTACATCTTCTAACCAAGGATGGAAATTATAAATTGAAGATAGAATTGAAGGATCAAACTGGGACTGAGGCAGTGGTTGAATACAGCACATTCATCGTTGGTAATGAAAGTACTAAGTATCAGCTGACGGTTGGTGGTTATGATGGAAGCAAACCACCAGGTAAGATGCCATTTCAAAGAGTCTCTTATTAAAACATTGCTTTACTCATATTTGTTGCGACACGTTCCTGATTCATTGGCCATCCTCTTCAAATGCACTGATGACCAGTCTTTCATGATTTTTCACAAATAACAGAGCAATATATAATAAGGTTATATTGCACACATAGATTTTAAATTTCAGCAAAGGTTTGTAAATATCTTCACAAGTACGTGAGAAAATGATCCAATATTTGGGATAGAAGGATATGCTTGTATTCCTTGTATTTGGTAGCTGGACAGTCATTGTACTGCACTATCTACTATTGCCATGTAGATGTAACATAGCTGATGTAAAAACCTACAAAATCAAGCCAGACATTTAATTTTAGTGATTGATCTCATGAATGTATAGAATCATTGATGAAACATATAGATCAATTGATCCAGGAGACCATAGCTTTTTCAGACAGATTAGATTGGAACGAAATAGCTCCTCCCTCCCAACATATTGCCGCTGCCAGGTCCCTCTCCCAATTCTCAAATATACAAAATCCATATGGCATATTGACATTATCATGCTTATTCAACATCATGTATGAATATGCATGTAACTTTAGCTATAATGACATTGGCGGCTATCTGAATATTGTAGATATTCAGAAACGGGTGAGGGGTGAGGGGTCCACATATAGGTTTAGTACTTAAATGTCTTGCATTTACATGCATATGAATGCGTGCAGTTTTCCTTCTCTTTACAAACAACTGAGATTCTGACAAGTTAAAGACATTTCTTATTGTTATTCTCTTCGTTCTCTCTAAAGGTGACTCTTTGGCTTACCACAATGGAATGGGCTTCTCCACCTATGACAGGGATAATGATCATGGTAGAAATTGTGCAGCAAGACGCATTGGAGCTTGGTGGTATAAGGACTGCCTTCATTCTAACCTTAATGGAAAATATTGTGTCGGTGAAACTCTTCAAGGATTGATCTGGAAAACATGGAAAGGTCATCAATGCATGGCTTCAGTAAAAATGATGGTTCAAAGGAAATGATTCATGAAAAAATATGCATTCGATGCATTATTTCACACTGAGCATTGGTTTCTTGATTTCAGAATATTCTGTCTTGACCTTTGGATATTGATTCAATCGGAGGTTTCAATAGTAGTTGATAGATATATAATAAATAATGTACTGAGATAAATGATTAATATTTTTTCAACAACTCATGTGTAACCTCTGTCAATTGTAACAGATTAGATAAGAAGCATACATATAGCAGTTCATGATATTAAAACTAATTTACTACATTAGGAAAAATACCATACAGCTTGTAACGATTAGAAAGTCAAAGCATTAAGTAAATAATATCAAAACATAGAATATTTGATTACCGATGATATTTGAGAACCTAACGGGATATTTTTTTCTGTTTATTTGTGGTTTTTTTTCAAAAGAGTGGATTTCAGAAACAACACAAGATTCCTTTGCTGACAGATATGACCTAAGTCATGCATAGACCCCGTTTCAACCCTATATTCCATATCAATATCTTTATCCCAACTTTTACTTATGGAAATATTGTTTTGTGGTTTAACTTAAAAAGATTATAAAGTGATCCTTTAAACATATTACTTGGGAATTGATTTGTCATTGTTGTAGGTTTCTGTCATTAACCAAACTTTTGTGTCTCGGATACCAATTAAGTGAATTTCATCATTCCTGGATGTTTGACTACATACACAATCATATAAATCATGATTTTGTTCCTATAACTGTGAGTAGTTTGATTCATGTTGCAGTGATGGTTGTGTGCACAGCCCTTTAGTAATTTATGTTGTCATTATTGTCTGATCTGTTTTATTTAAGGAATTGGTATGTATTAGTATCTGTGCTGTAGTTGTTGAAAAGCAAATTTCACCTATATATACGTAATCATATAACTGACTCGTCAAGAAATCCTTCTGCCGAGTCCAATCCTGCTATCCGGACCCACCTACTAGTATGGTTTTGTCTATCTGTATGAAACTACACGGGAACTTGAAACTCCCTTTTCATAACAAAACTCCCGTAAATACACTGCAAACTCATGTAAATACACCCAAACTCATATAAGAGAGAATGCGTAGCCTTCACAGTAGGACATATTTAAGTTACTGTAGATTGGTTGTAGCTGATTTGATAGAAGCAGTTTAATTGTGTGGGATTTATACCAGAATAAGGACTATTGTATTTTAAGTGTACACCAGTTGAAAAAATAAAACTATTTTAGAATGTCACTGCAATTGATCATGTTTGTTACAAAATTCAGCTGTTGAAAGTAGAAGTAAAATATCACTTTGGGCTGACATCTGTAACTGAGAATGAAGCTTCTGGGCATATTTAATAGTTTAGTATTTAGTGCTGCCATGATTGGAAATTACACTTGGAATATTTTGTGTCAAAAGTTGTTTACAAGGAAAATTATTCTTTGGAACTGAGATGTTTGTTCAGCCAGTTGTGTATACTCTTATACGCAGGTCTAAATGTTATCCGTGTGTGTAACCAAAGCTGTCCCTCAATAAAGCTTTTCAAACATCAAATCAAGTTTGAAGATTTTGATTATTTAACTGTCAAAATGTTCAGACCATTTTGGTCTCTGAGATTTCTATGAATGGTGAAATTACATGAATATAATCTTCAGAAAAAGACGCTACTAATCAGATCACTGTATTGTATGGGTTAAAGATTATCAATAAACCACAGGTTGAAAGCAACAAAAAAAGGCAGAGTGGCGTAAGAATAAAAGCCCATTTTGACCTTTTCAATGAAAGTACTATAAGAAGAAGAACTGCGGCGGGCGTCTGAAGGTGGCTGTATGACCCATAGGGGATTGTCATGTACCGAGGGCAAAGCCCGAGGTTCATACGATCCCCATGGATCATACAGCCACCAAAGGTTCTTTATATTATCACCCAATCATTATTCAAACTATGTTAAAACAACTGAGAATGAGGAGTGGTACGTATAGCCTGTCAATACGCACTGACCCCTGAGAATGTAAAGCAATGTGTACAACCTGCCCTCAATATGCCCCACTCGTCGGCCGAGCGGGTAATAAAAACATGTTTTTTTTGTTATTTACTCCCAACCTTTAACGTGATCGTATGAAGTAGAGCTGAAAAATTGAAGTTTAATGTTTATTTGTAATTTTGTAGTCAGTCAACAGTTCATTATATGTTTGATCTCTTTCCAGGTAAAGCATACTAACATACTCAATTATACTTTCCCTGCTACTCAGGGCCAGATCTGGAGGTGCCCAGCGGGTCCTGTGGCCTGTTGCACGATGGATTTGTGAGGATCAAACAACGAAAGCACAGCAAACTTTTGCTTAACAACGAAATGTTTTGTTGTAACGAAAATGCAATATCTCTGGTTCTAATGAATGAAATTTAAATCTGTAAATTGTTATAAAAAGGGGAAACATTAGAAAAAAATCTATAAAAATTACAGCTCTTTGAGGGCATTCTAAATATAGAGAAAAAAAAGTGTCAAAACGTTTGTTGTTAAGATAAAAGTAACAACGAAATGTTTCGTTGTTTTTTTATTTTCTTTGTTACGAAAATCATTGTGCAACGAGCAACTGACCTCCCCTCCCTCCCTCTCTTTTGGTGGGGACTTTTCTCAAAAGAAAAAAAAACGTCCTGCATATACATGCAAATGCACGCCATGTTAGTACCTAGATAGCTTATATGTCAACCCCCCTTTAACAAAATCCTGTATGCACCTATGCTACTAATGTTCTTTCTAGATTACCCTGGGTTATATCCCCCGAGGTTCATACGATCCCCATGGATCATACAGCCACCAAAGGTTCTTTATATTATCACCCAATCGTTATTCAAACTATGTTAAAACAACTGAGAATGAGGAGTGGTACGTATAGCCTGTCAATACGCACTGACCCCTGTATGTACCGCTCGGCAGCTGTGCAGGTGATAATAAGACACATCCTTGCATTGAAGCTACACAAGGGCAGATCCTTAGGAGTCCAGGGGGTCAGGACCCCCCTTTTGGTGGACACAAAATTAACAACACTTTTTAACAACACATTTTAGCCTGATATCTCGTCTTTTACACATTTAATCTGAAATTGTTAGTTCCATTTTCATTTACAATTTGTAATGGTTCGATATTATACGTTTTTAGTAAGTGCATCCATGATGCCTTCAATGTACTCAAGTACTAGAAATAATGATATCATATACTTAAAATTATGTACATTATACATTTAAATTTCATATTATCATATCATCAAGTTTCATATACCCCATGGGGGTACTGGGGTGGGACTTCTGCTCCTGGGAAGAATATAGAGAAGGGAAGTCCTATAGCATAAAGTCAAGTTTGAGAAATTATAACAAGATAGATTAATTTAAATGAATAAATTATGTACATAAAATGTTAAAGATACTTACTCATTAAACAGAAAATTGAATACAAGAAAAAAAAGACAAGCTACTAGCAGTGTAGATTACAATCAAGTTGTAGCCGACTTAAAATACATATATGCAAGTGTCATTAGTAATAATAACTCAATTATAATATAGACAGGAAATAGGTTAACAAGAAATACAAGTAGGACAAAGGTGATAACACATAATTCAAGGGATGAGATACAGCAAAAATGATTTTCAGGTTTTCGTCCCTTGCTGTTTGCCCACCCCGTCACCCCCATCTCATAGATATGATCACCAAAGACTGACCAAGTAAAAACTCATGTCTGAAAAGTCCGAATTTGTCCTAACCTGTTTTCAACGTGAAAATGACCCTGGCTGTTGGTACAGCATAAAACATCCATCACTCATTTACTCACTCAAGTTTCATATATAATCAATCACAACATTTAATGGACATTGCATTGCCTTAGCCACAAGTGACTCCGCATCAAATGCTGGTTACGACTACATGGTATAGCAGAGGGTACTACCACACCCTGTGCACCAAGCAACTAATAAAATGGTAACCAGCCTAGTAACTAGTAACTCAGTTTATGAACCGATCGTGTAAATGGGCAATTATGGCAGGAGGTAATGAGACTTTGAATAGTACATTATAGTCTGATACAATATCTCCTATTTTATATAAAGGCCCTATTCAGAGTAGGCGTAATACAGGAAACTCCACACCAGACATCTGAGGATGGTCGCACTAATATAAGAAGACCTACGGGGGGCATCCGAGGGTGGCCGTATGACCCATAGGGGTTTGTCACGTACCGAGGTTGAAGCCCGAGGTCAGTACACTCCCCATGGGTTGTACAGCCACTCAAGAACAACCCCAAAGGGTCTTCTATATTTTATCACCCAAACAAAGTACTAAATAATGTTGAAAAAACATGAAGATGAGAAGCAGTACGTACAGCCTAGCAACACACACTTGGCACTGTATGTACCACGCCTCCACCATGCGGGGGATATAACCCAGGGTAATCTAGAAAGAACATTAGTAGCATAGGTGCATACAGGATTTTGTTAAAGGGGGGTTGACATATAAGCTATCTAGGTACTAACATGGTGTGCATTTGCATGTATATGCAGGACGTTTTTTTTTCTTTTGAGAAAAGTCCCCACCAAAAGAGAGGGAGGGAGGGGAGGTCAGTTGCTCGTTGCACAATGATTTTCGTAACAAAGAAAATAAAAAAACAACGAAACATTTCGTTGTTACTTTTATCTTAACAACAAACGTTTTGACACTTTTTTTTCTCTATATTTAGAATGCCCTCAAAGAGCTGTAATTTTTATTGATTTTTTTCTAATGTTTCCCCTTTTTATAACAATTTACAGATTTAAATTTCATTCATTAGAACCAGAGATATTGCATTTTCGTTACAACAAAACATTTCGTTGTTAAGCAAAAGTTTGCTGTGCTTTCGTTGTTTGATCCTCACAAATCCATCGTGCAACGGGCCACAGGACCCGCTGGGCACCTCCAGATCTGGCCCTGAGTAGCAGGGAAAGTATAATTGAGTATGTTAGTATGCTTTACCTGGAAAGAGATCAAACATATAATGAACTGTTGACTGACTACAAAATTACAAATAAACATTAAACTTCAATTTTTCAGCTCTACTTCATACGATCACGTTAAAGGTTGGGAGTGAATAACAAAAAAAACATGTTTTTATTACCCGCTCGGCCGATGAGTGGGGCATATTGAGGGCAGGTTGTACACATTGCTTTACATTCTCAGGATTTTCTAAACAGTTTGAGCTTTGCTTGGGTGATAAAATAGAGAAGAATCTTTGTGGGCGTCCTCGGTGGGTTTACGACCCATGGGGATCTTACAAACCTTAGGCTTCGCCCTCACTTTAAAACAATTCCCTATGGGTTGTATGGCCACCCTCAGATACCCCCCATGGTTCTTTTTATTATATTATGTCTAACCAAACATTACTGAATTTTCTCTAATTTTTTCCCTTTTTACATCAATTTACAGAATCCAATTTCATTCATTAGAACCAGAGATTTTACTATTTGTGTAAAATCGTAACGAGACTTTTTGCTAGGATATCTTAACTTGATCCTCACAACGAAATTCTATTGTGCAACGGGGCACTGGGCGATGTACATACATGTGTTAATTCGGTAATTCCTTGATTTGATGAGCAGCTTTGCCTGTCTGAACAACAATCCCCAGCCCAACCTGCCCGCCCAACCTGCCCGCCCAACCTGCCCGCCCAACCTGCCCGCCCAACCTGCCCGCCCAACCTGCCCGCCCAACCTGCCCGCCCAACCTGCCCGCCCAACCTGCCCGCCCAACCTGCCCGCCCAACCTGCCTGCTCTGTCCACTAATTCTAAAGAGATTCGTCTGGATCCTATTACATCAGGTGTAAGCCTCTCAAATCTACGGCTGGGGGCGGGCCAACGGGGGCTCATCAACGTGGGTGGGGTAGGGACTGCTAACCCAGGTTATAACATGTCTGGTTGTTAGTTTCGACAAACAATTACGTGTCGTCAAAAAACACGCTGAGATTTTTTAGATTTTTACCATACTGAACTGGATTTTTGTTTTTCGTACAGAAGGGGAATGAAGTAATGTCTTTTTAGAATGGGTGAATGCATTCTGCAGCCAATTCAAAAAGCTAACAAGATACATGACCACAAATGTTTGATGTAATGATTACCCATTGGCCCTCCCTATATGGGTCTGGACCACTAAATTTGACAGGGCGACACAGCAATTTCTTAAAATCGACACAGTGACAGGACTACTTCTTCAATTCGACTTGCAGTTGCACAGAATCTTAAGGACATGCCACATCAAAACTTCAGCACTAAATATGCGACAGGGTTATTTCTTGAATTTGACATGCGACATCTGAAAAAATAAATGATAGGGACATGCGACAGGGCCGTTTTTAAAATTCGACATATGACATCGGGATCCCTCCGTCCAGAGCCCCCGCTATGGTCGTTGCATAATGGGATTTCATATTCATACTCATTGTGTTTTTCAGGGCGCGGCCCATGCTGAACTCCCCAGGTAACTGCCAGGGACTACCTTCACACACACAGTTAAGGTGAGTAGTATCACAAAATATTCTTCTTTGCAGGGGCGGATACAGGATTTCGGAAAGGGGAGGTGGTCCAAACATAGGTTAAGTCCTAAAATGGCGTGCATTTGCATGAACATGTGACGTTATTTTTCTCTTTGGCAAGTTTAAATCCCCACCAAAAGTGGGGGCGGGGGGGGGGGGGTCAGGACCCCCAGAAACCCCACCCCCTGGATCCGCCCCTGATTTGACATGTTAGATTGTAGCGTTGTCTGAATGTCAATTTTCTAAATGCAAGTCTAAATATGTAATTGGTTAATTTCTGGATATTGGATTACCATACAGACGGTGTAAATTCTAAAAATCCTGATGGAAAATACTAATTTTGTTAGCTGTATTCAATGGAGTACAATTGAGCACTATTGTACAAAATTAGTTGATGATTGAACTCTTGATATGTGTACGGGGTTTACACATGGAATGTTTTTGTTTTTCTTACCACTTTGGATCGGCGGGTTGAATAAAACGTATACAAATCATAATCAGAAGAACAAGTTTAAATTGGAAGCAGGCCAAGATGTTTCATCTGATGATCGGATTGTTGATTCTTTTCTTGTTGTGAGCATATCTCAAATGTCCAAAACTTAGTATTTTACAAACTGTTCATGCTAAGACCACTATCTGTTTACTTATTCATACATTCATAAACATTAGCTGATATTCCATTAATTAGATATCTACTTGCATAATCATTTCACTATATATATATATATTTATTATCGTTTAATGATACATCTTACATAGATAAGACAATTTGTAAACTGAACATTAGCCTAATATCCATCAATTGTACACACTGAAAGACAAGACGTATCTGAAGATAGTCAATGAAACATAACAAAAGAAGTAAGACCTTCTGTCTGTGCACATGTGTAGATGGACTGTCAGATGAACCATTGGTGGTGACGGTGAGGTGGCCAGCTATATACCCAGCCAAACATTTGATGTTATCATAACGTTCTGGTTTGGTTCTTGTTACATTATTTCGATGGCTCACAATAACATTGCTGCAACGTACTGCTGTGATATTGCACTACAACATTATTATAACGTTCTGGTTATGTTCTTCAACCTAACCAGAATGTTTCTAAAACATTCTTTTCGGTTGCATGCTAACCTCACCAAATAAATAATGTTTTATTAACATTCTGATTTGGTGAGGTTTCAACCTCATCATCGAGAACATAAAGTTATGTGCCATCTTAGCAAGTAACAAACTGACTATATAAGTATGGTTCCAGAATGTTTCTGTTACAACGCAGGTTGGTTGGGTAGCATACCAAATACACCCAGACTGTGTCTGACGTTGGGGTGGGGACGGAGGCATGCAGTGGGTATAGAGTTCCATGCAGAGTATGTGTATACACAGGGAATTGGATATGGAAGGGGAACAAACATGGCTGAAAGTGTACGTTGGCTACGTATTGATTGTACATTCACTGCACAGGGCCTGCTAGGTCAATATGAGAAGTATGTGGGCTGGACGTATGACTATGGTACATTTTGCCTTGAATTACAACCTCAGTGCATATTCTGGTCACAGTATCTTCAGCAAAATATGGTTATTGTAAGCATGTCATAATTATGTAGTTCCTAACCATCTCTTTTATAAAGAAAAGCTCCTCTGCATGGTAGTATTTCATTAAGGCAAGGTTGTGGGAAACGGTTTTGTAATGGAATCAAATTGTGCAGGTACAGATGGAGTAATTTGGGTGGATTCCATGTCATACAAAACTATGGGCCTCTTCCGACCCCTTTAATAGTTTCAAAATATATGACACTGTTGACCTGCAATTTAGGTAACACAATAGTTTTCTAAAAGGCTTCAGTTATTACTGTAACCAAATTCAACAAAAGGGCCTTTCAGAAAAAAAAGCCTTAGTTATACAAATATGTAAGTTGTTATTGACCTCCATATATTTTCACTCCTTGGTCCTTCTGGCCTTTATCACAATGTATATCCAGAAGTTGTTCCTTGTGGCATATATTCCCAATCCAATATCAACTTCTGCTCTTACACTCTGCCTTCAGCAGGTGACCTTCACCTTCAGGGGTCAGCAGATGACCTTTAAGGAGGTGATAAAGAGGCGCTGACCTTGACACACTTAGAGGGCACTTGAAAAGGTCACACCAGCCCTGAAAGGTAGAGACCATGTTTAACAAGGAATATTAATATCATAAGACAGTCTTGAAACAAAGTCATAAAATTATTTGTTGTTATACAGCCAAAGGACCTATGACACACCATGTAATTGTACCATTATTACGCGCTATATTGACTTCACATACAAAATGATGGTTTTCACTAAAATTTTATATGTGAATATGCCTTTACAATACCTTAGTTTTGAAGGAATTATGCACATATTATTCCACCTGTAGATAAAACGTTAGCATGGTGACCCCCTAATTATTTTTCATTTTTGGACTCTAAACATATTTATCTGGTATTTCTCTGAGTTTCAACAAAATCTCAACTTTAGATCTATAATGGCGCCAATGCCCTTAAGAGGAAAGAAAACGGCCAGGAATGGGTTGCAGCAACATATATTGATAGGTGAAGTTGGGATTTTAAAAATCAAGATACTAAGAGTAAGATACCCAAAGTAATATGAATGTTTGACCACCGTTGCTCCTATCTGTCACTCCATGTCTCCTTGATGACGCGTCCCCACCCCAACTACCGCCATGTTGGTCCAGAAGGCCGCAGACTTCCGGTCTGCTCATTCATCACACTTCATTACCCAGAATGCACTATCCCTACCCTCCCCTGGCCAGCAGCATCTCCTTTATGAAGTCTGGACCTCGGTCTGAGATATATCGGCCCTGACGGCCGCCATCTTGGCCATCCCGTAGTGGGGTCATAGGGTCAGATTACCTGAGAGGGGGCACTAAATCAGGAAACAGTGTGTCAATGCTACGTAGGGTAAATAGTCAGGGACAGAAAGGTAAGAGAAAATCATTATTGCCATTGGAGGAAGGGTGATTCTAATGAACCTCTTTCTTTGCAGGTGTGATTCTCATTGAATTTGTCTTGGACAAAGTATATAGATATTGTTTAGATGATGTCACATCACCCCATATTGGTGATTGGTTTAAAATTATCATTCTTAATATCAAATGTCCATTTAGATCATATATATATATGCCTATTTCACATGGGAAAGACTTATATAATTATAACATACATTTCTTTTATCCAAAATCATGGTTATGGTGATTATAGTATACTATGGTGATTTTCATACAATATACTAAGGTGATTACCAAAAATTGATCATGTGTCCTCGTCTGCACATAATCAACTGGCAACAGTTTGTGTTTTTTTTTTTTTTAAATTCCTTTATTTATACTGGTAATTGTCGGCTACAGAGTCGGTTTTAATCAATCACCAGTGTACAATCCCGGTAATGATTTTCTATATTGGAGTTTGAACAACTCAACGTATAATACAAAAGGTAGTGCAATATTAATATTGCATATAATCAGTCAAGTGGTAATTTAGACACAGAAATTCTTACATACTATCTCCATGCTTTGATAAGTAAGGGCACGAAGGAGTTACAATATGTTATTTGCTTTCAACATGATGTTCTTATTTAGTGATTTAAACATGTTGTAGGAAGGGGTATTTCGCACTCCCACTGTAAGGTTATTCCAGACATTGGCACCTCGGTAAAAAACATTTGCACAGAATTTACTCTTTTTGGGTTGTTTAACATTAAATAAAACGGCAGCATGAGCTCTTGTTCTTATGTCTCTCTGATCTATCAAAAAAGGATCATGCTGTAGTTTGTACATGAAATTCTTTAGATGTGCTTCTCTTCGGGCTGTTAAATTACCCACATTGAACCTCAGGTGTAATTCAATTACAGGATAGCGTCTATCACATTTTGCACATATACGGAGACAGCTATTTTGCGCCCTTTGTAATTTGGATAAGTTTGCAGTTGTTGCACCTGCATATATCACATCGCCATAGTCAAGATAGGGCAAAATCATGGACTTGTAGATTGTTATACTAGCAGCTTCAGTCAGATATCTACGTATCTTTCCTAGCAAGTGAGTTTTGTGTGCAACATTTTTAAGACAGGTATTTATATGCTTTTCAAAATTTAGGGTCTGATCTAAGGTGATACCTAAGTACTTATAGGACTTAACATATTCTATCTCTTGCCCTTCTAGGTAAATACTCTTTGGGACTTCCTTTTTGATATTATGTCTTGTTCCAAACAGCATATTTTTTGTTTTTGATATATTTATCGAAAGTTTATTTTTGTTGCACCAATGATGTAATTTATCCATATTGTCTTGTATTTGTTTGACTACCTCGTCCATGTCTTTGCCCTGTGAAACAATTACAGTATCATCTGCGTATAAATATGCCTCTATACCATTCAGCACACCATTGAGGTCATTTATATAGATTAGGAAGAGGAGCGGCCCTAGTATGCTACCTTGGGGGACCCCACACGTGATATCAAGTGATTCAGAAGTAGTATCATTAACCAAGGTTGTTTGTTTTCTTTCACTTAGATAACTTTTGAGCCATTCAAGAGTAGTGTTATGTATACCTAGGTTGTGAAGTTTTTTGATTAATATTTTATGATTAACAGTATCGAAAGCTTTCCTCAAATCAATAAAGGTTGCTACTGAGAAAAAATTGTTATTTATACCAGTGTATACATTATCTAGAAATTTGGACGTAGTTAATATTGTCGAGTGGTCTGGTCTAAAACCACCCTGGTTTGCATTTAACAGGTTTTGATCTTCAAGATGAGACATTAAACGTTTATGAAACACTTTCTCAATTAGTTTACCTGGTATAGGTAGTAATGATATGGGTCTATAATTTGATACATTTGTGGGGTCCCCCTCCTTGGGTATGGGTATCACCTTGGCCACTTTCCAGTCAATTGGGAAGTAACCCATCCTGAGTGACATATTTATTAGGTGAGTAAACCTTTTGATTAGGCATGTTAGTGATATAATTGGTATAATTGAGTCATCAGTTTGACATACTCAAATTTATGTTGTAGAAAATAGCCTATTGTTCATTCTTCCTTGCTTTGTGAAGTCAATTATGAGAGTTCAGCGTATCATTAAGCATAAGAGTAGTCATTGATATCAATATTGTCATCAATGTCAATAAGGGTCATCATTTTGACATACCCTTACAGTTGACCTTATTCACTTATCTTTTTTACCATCGATTGATTTCTTTGCTACGTCCTTCAGCGCCTTGACCCAACGCACATATACATACTCGCTGCAGTGTAGCCCATCATAGAGGTAGCTGTAGTGGTGAGTAGTCCTGCCATGTCGATGTTTGTGTACCGGTGACGCCATCCATGGGGTCGGTTTACCTCTGGATTCGTTGTTCCTTTCAACTGACCAATTAAAGTTGATAACAGCTTGATCAAGGGTGAATTGATGTTCAGGATCATAGTCCTTAAGGTATCTACTAAGTGACATACCTATAATGGGTGCCAGTATCACATTGCTATGTTTATAATCTTTGTCTATTGTACGGGTAAAGCCAATTACTTTGTCCATTAGGTTATCATGTAGGGTGTCAAACGAATTCCACGTGAACTTGAAGTTCTTTGTATCTGAGTCCCGGGTTGTTAAATCATTTACCCCTCCCATGAAAACTATGTTCGCCGACCTATTATGGTCCAATACTTTAATTGCTTCGCCCGCCAGCCTATTTATATCAGCACCCGCATAGTAGTGCGTGACGAAGTTAACTTCCTTAGATTGTTCTTTGTTTAGATAGTCTTGCAGATATCTGCCACGACTGTCGGTTATTATATGAAATACCGGCAACATATTGCATTCACAGAGATACTACTTAGCTGCTTGTAGTTCCTGGTCACGGTAATTTTCAGCAATCTTTCCCATGTGGTTTTCACGTGTTACTGTTTCACTTCGTATGTCGGCCCGGTGACTCAGGGTCATCCCGCAGCCCCACTCCGAGAGTGTTGCCTCGTACAGTTTACCTGTGGTTAGTAGTAGCTTTTGTTTGAGGGCCGGATTCTGCTCCATTTTTAGTGCAAATATTTTGGCCACTATTTGAACCTTTTTTCGGTCCCATTCCCCATTTTTGGGAATCGATTTTCCAAGTCTCTGTGCCTCAAAGGGATTGTCCGTGTATCTAATTTTAGCTGCAAGTGAAGTGGCGCCAGCAATTTCGGCGTGCGTAGTCTGGATCAGCTGTTCCGCGCTACTGTACACTCTCCCTTCGTAATCGATGCGGCATTTGAACATATTGGATGGATATGCATGTTCCCCCTGGAAAGCCACCCCATCAGCTACTTTAACCACTTTTGCTTTTTCAAGTGTCAAACCTTGGGGGAGACTGTCAATGTCTTTATGGGTGTACCTTATCCCATCAATAACTAGCGCTCCGCCTCTTTGTTTACAGTCTATATTTTGGTCTTTGGCCAATGACATAATGCTGCGTAGGTCTCTGCGCTGGGACTGTACTTCGGGTGGTAAATCGTCATTTATGTACGTGTTACGCCAGTCAGGTTTCCCTTTCAATTTGCTAATGTTTTTGAAAATATTGCCTTTGTATGAGGGCGATTTCAATTTTACAAGGATGGTTCTCGGGCGACCCTGTCTACTTGTTCCGATGCGGTAAGCCGCGTCTATGTCGTTAAGAGTAACCCCTGACTCAATGTCCTGGAACAGTTTGGATACCAACGCTTTCGGATTATCACCCTGTTGTTCAGGGATACCATCTACGAGTAGGTTTTGTCTCCTGTTTTTGTTTTCTAACTCCTGGATTCGTTTTTCCAGTTTCTCAATGGATATCTTTTGGATGTTCATCACTTCATCGTAACCCGTGAGTTTACTTTCCATATCATCCATGCGTTTGTTATGTTGATCGATAGTTTCAGTAACTTTTGCAATATCTGCTGAGATTTTCTCAATTGATTTTGCATTGGTCTCAGAACTGGTTTTGATAGATTCATCAATTTTGGTCAATCGGGCATTTACTGTTGTGTTATCTTCACGAATCGCTTTTAATTGATCAAAAAGATCCTTTAGACTTACTTCTGCCCCGTCAGCCATGTTGTCAGTGCCCAGTATGTCAACAGGATCTTCGTCGTAGTTAATGTTTCTGGATTTAATGCGATTTCGTCTACGTTGTGTTATATTTTGATCACACATGTGATCTGGGTATGTTTACAAAGTATTTCTGCGTTACCTTGTGATAGTCCTGCAAGGAGATCCCGATTTATCAGTGAAACTCGTCGGAGCGTGTTTTCATGAGCGTGTTACCAGTCCGCCATTTTTTTCCTCGATGAAAGTCGTGTACTTGACTATGTATGGTCAGGTTGAAGGATTAAGTATGACCTTAACACACTAACAGAGAGTTGACATGTACCACAGATATGGCTATGAGTGGACCAGACAGTACTATATAGTTGATATTAGAGTCTGTAAGAGCTTAATTTCAGACCTTTTTTCATTTTATTCCTTTAGAGCAAAAACAATTAATTATTTACAAAAGCAAGCATATGCTATCCTGAAGGAAGAAAACAGAATAATATACATCAAACACTGTCCTTTGAAAGTGAGTCAAGGCAGTCACTATGGTCATAATGTGTTTTTGTCTCAGTACCAGGCACCCTCTTTGATGTCTGCGGAACAGAATAAGATAAACTCACTTAGGCCCAGACAGAATATCATCCTCATGCCAAACACCAGCATCTTGTTTTTTAAAAAACCTTACTTCCTAGATTCGATTTGGCGCAGTAGACATTACAGAAGCCCCTTCATCTAAGGGATCCTGTGTAAAACGCTAGCCGGGCCTCCCCAATCCCATCCCATCTAAGGGCATTACGCCCAATGTGTTACGTCCCATCAGTTCAGGCTACGCTAATGGCTAGAAAAGCTGGTGCCCGGACTGCCTCGGACTGACTCCTATAAAGCCCACCAGGAACCAGCAGTATCAGCCTACACACCCAGCACTCAGCTTCCACCTGCTTTTGCTGATCCCCAGCCTTACAATTAACCTGGTCATAAGGTCCTGAAGGAACCAGAGCTGTTGGGCTTGCTGATACACCATGCCTGTTGTCGCTGTTTGGATTTCAATGTTACAAGGTCTTAAGCATTTTGGGGATAAACATATGTCAAGCTTCCATGAATCTTCCTTCATAAGTAATGGAGAAATATCTATTGTATATTCTCAGACCAACATCTTTTGGAGGGGTGTTTTCTTCCTCTGGAGGGATAAAGGGGAAGACTATATCAAAATGTACATATAATATGTTTGTGCAAATTAATGTTTTCCCTCTAATTCACTCACTTTAGATTTGCTTGGTGCCACCCTATCTGCCTAAAGTCTCAACAGATTTAATTTCAACACTTCAACTTTGCTTCACAACACCTCATATTCACCTGTGACCCCTCAACATTGCTTTAAGGCTTTTCAGACTTAGATTAAACCCTGTAAGATTTGCTTAAAAATTCCATTTGGTTTATTTGGAACCTTCTTAGATTCGTTGGACTCCTTATGGATTTACTTGAAACCCTCTTAGATTTACTTGGAATTTCCTCAGATCTGTTTAGATATTTTCTCACGTCTGTTAAGAGTCCAGTCACATTTCCTTGGAAATCTCTCAGATTTCCTTAAACCCCCTAGGAGATTCTTGGGACCCCCTGAACATTTAGTCTGTATTTTGCACCTACACTAGGCCTGCCCCATGTTGATCTCCTTCGGCCCTCAGGGTGTGGGGCTGTGGGTGGTAACAGAGAGTCCATCAATACCGGAGAGTGAGAAGCACTACCACTTCCGGCGTCTGATCCTTCTTTAACACTCATTGTGCATGCATCTTTTTACAATGTAATGTAATGGTAGAGCTGCCATGAATCAATATAAATTACTTTGCATACTTCTATACTCTACTATTACTAAGTGTGGATTTCTGTCAACTTAAAATCCCTTGGAGTCTGCCGCTTGGAATTGATTTGCTCACTGGAAGTTTTTTTTTACTAATGCTTTATCTCCAAATACAATTAACATAGCACAGACTCAGGTGTAGATCCCTATATATTAGCATTTGATAAAATACATTTGTTTCAGTCAAAGGGAAAAGAAAGGGACATTTTATATGACAGGGACTATAAGGTTTAATTTACAAAACCAACATAAACTGGAGAAAAATAATAATAATAAGCAAACAGTTATTGGATTTGACAAGCAAGAGGTAAGACCATGTACGAAGACATGTACCTGACAGTGGAAATCATTCAGTTATATTGTATAGGCAATATAAGATAACATACAAAGTTAAGTCAATCTAATTAACCTGTTTACCATGGGTTAGTCACACAAAGAAACAAATAAAGAACATGACCATAAGTATTTCTTGTCATTCAATGTGATATAGAGAGTTATTAAATCCAATCAATGTAATTATTCTGGCTTCTGTCGCCAATCAGTACGAACAGAAACAACTATTCATTTGTTGCTTTCATCTAATGAGTCTAGATACCAGAATTGAGCAGAGCTTAATGACTGGACTGAATTCACATCTGACACAGCCACACTGATTGCCCTATTCTGTATTTGTCACTGTGTCATTTAAACCAAAAGATCTATAGCTCAGGGACTTGATAATGAAAGGCTAAAAAACTGAAAAATTGAGAATTGCCTTTCATCAGAACACAACATTCAAGTTGATAACATACTGTAGTGGTGGACTCAGAATTCCATTAGACTAGATCAGAGGCCCTCCACAGAGCCTCACTTTTAGACCCTCCTCACATTAAACCATTCAGTCTGGTTATCAGCCGCCATCACAGCCCCATGTCACATGACACAGGGTGTAGCGTCTCCCTTTCATTTGCAGAGGATTCAAGCCAATGGAAGCTTATAACATAACCAGCTAATAACACAGCTCGTATCAATCACTTTATTTCAACATTGAAGTTCCAAAAGTGCAGTTAATCACAAATTAGATAACATCAGAGTCTGGCAAACATCCAATAACAATGGCTGTAACAAAATCCTATAGTTTGTAAGGTGTTGGGGGTGAATCATTCATGCCCTAGTTATCCCTGTCAGATAGACAGAGAGACAGTGTGACTTACATCTGTGACTTACTCCCAATGTTCTGCTGTATGTAGAAGAAGTTGCAATCAGATAGGTGGGTTTATTGATGTCCCTAGTCCATCCCAAGCATACTGACTTGATTGCTAATGCAGGAGAAAATTCATATTTTATGCTTTTTCTAACATAGAATTCTGAATGAACTTGCTTCACATTTATTGATTTGTTTTAGAGCTACCACTGCTAATTGAAAGAAAAGAATAACTTATCTAACAGTTGATACAGAATCAATTACCAGGCTTATTGACTACAAGGATGGGTGAAAACTATCTATCATTATTTAAGGGTAGTACAGGAGTCCACTTCAGAGAGATTCTTCTCCAAAACACTATATTAGGATTGCCAATTCCATATTTTCCTCATGTTTATGAAAACC
Organism: Lepidonotus clava; assembly: GCA_936440205.1. Classification (NCBI taxonomy): domain Eukaryota; kingdom Metazoa; phylum Annelida; class Polychaeta; order Phyllodocida; family Polynoidae; genus Lepidonotus; species Lepidonotus clava. The sequence goes on from OW387140.1 coordinate 53,918,725, forward strand.
TACACTTGTAGGTAACCTAATTGGTAAACATTGACTTTATTCCAGTTTACTTAGATAAAATGCCTCAGAAGTCTCCAAACTGCCATGGATTATTGAATAAGTAACAACCTCCTCAGAATTGTTATTGTAGCATAGATAGTTAAGCACTGGTTAAAATCAATTGGGTAAAGATACAAAGAGACATACCATTTAAAGCCTATATGCTTGAACTCACACTAAGGTAAAGATTTATCAATAAGTATCAAATATATATCGTCGTTGAATAGTATGTTGTAAGTATAGAGCTGTCCAGCACCATTAATTAGATACAGGTTATGGATTTCACTAGAATGTGAGCAAATATTGCTGTGGCCCATTGGATGTACACCCAGCATTACTTAGTCATGTTTGATAGCTACCATCTATTCAGCCTTCACTTTAAGAATGGCTAAAGTGAGTCAGATGCTCTTGCTCTTTTTGTTCCTTGAAAGTATATCAGGAGGACTCCCTGACACAATAACATATTCAAAGGTGCATTCAATTAGCTCCTCACTAATTCCCAGTCATCAAATGTTCTATGTTGGAAAAAACCAAAGTATTGTGTCATGTGCGTGGAACTGTCTTCAATATGAATATTGTTTTGCTTTTGCTTTAAGCAATAAGCCAGAAAGAAAGTGTTTTACCATCAGAAATGGAGTTACAGAGCAACAACTTACCAACAACATAGATGGCTACGATTTATATAGTAGGAAAAACCAAGGTATGAATAACTATTCATATACTGAGTCTTTGAAAATTACCAAACAATTCTGTAACCACTTTGTCAAAATTTAAATCTGTTCAGGCTATGGACAAATCAAAAGTTTGCAAAAAGGTTTAAAACATAACAAATCACAAGGCTTGTTCCCACTTGATAGATGTCACTAGGGTGACATGTATAGACCTTGTGCAGACGAAATTGAAATATTGATATATGAGAATGTATAAATTGTAAGTGTCAATAATTGCTAAGTATTAATCACAGGCAATATTTCTAGTAAATATGGCATAAAATTTACATTCTTAGTGCTTCAGAATTTCAAATAACAATGACTATAAATTGATCACCAATATGGTGGCCAGTCAAATTTAGGCAATTATGACATCATCTGCATAACGTCTATATATAGCGACAAATTCAAGAGCTCATGCTTATTCATGCAGTTGCTGTGATTACATATGCCTTGCTACATCTCCCAAATATAATATGATGTTGAATTGCAGTACATTTACCTTATTGTTTTAGAATTTAAACCAATATTTTACTCTTATTACAATTAATACTTGGGGTGATGAAGGATAACTGCATGTGACCAACTTTACTGACCACTGTGACTCTACAAATAATTAGAAACAACTTGTTATCCTATGTTCTTTTATCATAGACCTACCCATAGAATGCCAGGACTATCCATATGCTAGTCAAGGTGTGTATCTGATCCAAATCGAGGCCAACAAACCTATGCTTGGTCTTTGTGACCCATCAAACAGCGGAAACTGGCTTGTGAGTTCCTTGATTATTGTGGATCATAACTTGATTTCAAATATTATGCTTTCTTTGTAAATCTGCATTTTAATAGATTAAGTTTAATTGTTCATGCTTTGTTCTGCAAAGCTATTTCTTAAAGGAAAGCTTGCACATAACTGCAGGATAGTGATTTTTCATTGAATTCAATTCAATTTGTTATTCAAAACTTGCAATATCAATGTCAGCAAAATGGAAAGAATATATTTAGTTTACACACATTTATGGGACATTAATAAACTTGTATTTTATTACATTTGTAAGGGAAATCCATTCAGTTTCTGACATAGCAAAGGGAGTTCTTGGGGAATCCCCTCTTCCCTTAGAAGGGAATCCCCATCACTGTAGAATTTGTAAAAAGAGATATACTCTCTGACAAAAAGTCTATACATCAGACCTAATGCAACTCATGATAAATTGAAATGTATATCCATCTGCAACTATCCATTAATCAGGGAATCCCTTAATAACTTTAGAAGGAATTCCCATAGCTGTGACGTAGCAAGGGGAGTAATGAGCAGCCTAGCATTCAGGGAATTCCCAAAATTAGATTTCTTTCCTTAATAATTCCCTAAGACTTCCATATTTTAAATTTTTTTACTTTTGAAATATCTTTAGAATACTTAAGTGAAATTAATCATATAAAAAATAGCATGTCATGAACTAATGTGCAAGCTTTCCTTTAATTCAGGTTATCCAAAGGCGTATTGATGGTTCAGTAGATTTCTACAGAAACTGGGCTGACTATAGAGCAGGTTTTGGAGACGCATCAGGAGAGTTCTGGTTTGGCAATGAGAATCTACATCTTCTAACTAAGAATGGAAATTATAAATTGAAGATTGTATTGGAGTTTAAATTAGGAGATGTGAAAACAGTTACATACAGCACTTTCTCTATTGGTAATGAAGGTTCGAACTACCAGCTGACAGTTGGTGGTTATGTCGGAAGCAACCCACCAGGTAAGATCATGTTGTTGCATTGGTTTCAAATGCCATTTCTTTTGTTCAATTAATGTTGCTCAGATTATGATGCATTGAAATCAGTCAAGTTATATGTTGACACTTGAAGATTTTGATGGAAGCAACCCACAAGATGAAATGCCATTTATCAAACATATTGATCTTCTCTTGGTATTGGGAAACATCCCTGATTCACTGTACATCCACCTTAAATGCATTGATGACCAGACTGTTGGAATGTCATTTAGCAACATATAACAAGGTCATATTGCACTCTAGAATCATACATTCCAGCAAATGTTTATAAATATGTCCACAAGTATCTGTGAAAATGATAAAATATTTGGGATGGAAGAATATAGGCTTTACTGTTATTTGGGAGACTGACAATAATGACATTGTACAATCTGCCGCTGCCTCATCGTCATGACATAATTTAAAAATTTAAAGAAATATCTAAGAAGTTGAAATTAAGCAGCCCTAGGACTTTGAAACTTCCAGCGAGTTTTCTGTATATACAGTTTTTAAAGACTTGTACAGATTAATTTATACAAGAACACATTTTTCAAAATCAGGTTTTGGTATACTGACCACATTTACACTGTACTACCCCCGCCCCCCGTCAGGTCCCCTCTTGGCCTCCTGTCTCTTGCATGTACATATCTTATAGGTAAATTTTAATTAGTCTAAAAGGCATATTGACATTTTCATGATTGAACATTATACATTCATGTTGTATAACAAAGAAAAGGGTTATTCTTTTTCACTTTCTATACAATTTTGGCTTCAAAACATAACTGCCTGATGGCTCTTCAATTGCTCAAAATAAATATATGTAAATAATGAACTGAATTATGATCCCTATACCACCAAGTCATACCCTGTCTTGTTTATTCTTTTTTGTCAGTTCTATGTGTGTTTCTTTGTAATTGCAATTGTTTTTACTTTCTTCATTCAAATTCTTTAGAAACCTGATTCTGTCACATAATATTGTGTTTTTTTATTTATTTGAAGTTTAAACATTTAGTGGTACTGACTTTCACAACTATCCAAATATTTTTTGATGGAAAAGCCCTTTAATTAATGTATGCAAAGTTACTTACTGTCTTCATCATGTTCATGATGATTTATCAATAACTACCATCCAATATTTTCACCATCTGAATCAATAAGTTGTTCTATGTATTGCTAAAAATCATTGAGTAAGCAAAAACCTATCCCCAACTCTCACTTAAAAGAGCAATTCAAAAAATGTTTTAGCTCAAAAGAAACAAACAACTGGAACTATGACAAGTTCAACTTTGTTATTCTCTTTGTTCTCCCTAAAGGTGACTCTTTGACTTATCACAGTGGAATTGGCTTCACCACCTTTGACAGGGATAATGACGTCGCTGCTAAAAATTGTGCTGCCGTCCGCACTGGAGCTTGGTGGTATAAGGACTGCCTTTATTCTAACCTTAATGGAAAGTATGCACATTGTATAAATCACCGAGGATTAATCTGGAAAACATGGAAAGGTTATAATAAATGCATGGCTAGAGTAACAATGATGGTTCAAAAGAAATGACTCATTAAAATACAGGTTTTCAATGCATTACATCACACAAAAAAATGTATTTATTGAGTACAGTATATTCTACATCTTAGCCCTAGTGCTTGTAAGAGAAGAAATAGTGGCATGTACATTTATTCATGATATCATGAGCATTAAATACTGATAAATCAAATTAGCAAATGTATGTTGATCGAGGTAAATCTTCAGGAAATACCTTAAGAAAATGTTGTTTTGTGGTTCAATAGACCTGTCCACTTTGCCAGCTAGCCCACCCCTTATTTCTATGATATCAACATTTTTAGGAAAATCTTCATCATACTTGATTCACAGTAATTTTCATAGTCCAAACCACAACTTTATAAGCTTTTACTTTCAATATGATGTTAAATATGCAGCTGTAGGACTGGAAAGCAAAAATGGCATTTTCTCATAAGGAACAGTGTTAAAGCCCTTCACTTTGCTCATGATGTCCAACCCTAAAATCACAAAAAACATACATTATTTTGGTTCATTTAAAATGGAGGTAATTACTTAATTAAGAGAAAATAATAATTCACCCTCATTTATCAACACCTTATTGACTTAGAGAACACAAGTACTAACTCATTCACTCAGATTTGTGTCAGTGCCTGACTTTGCAAAAACTACAATTATTATGTCCAACCTCTAAGTGGACAGTTCTGATAGAAATTACAAAATTATCCATAAAAGATATAAACCTTTGGTGGTGAATTTGAAGGGGCCAGCTATATAGAATACAAATACACCAAGATTGTTTCTGTTTGAGGTGGGGACGTAGGCATGCAGTGAATAGATTCAGAGCGTGTGTATGCTGGGGGAAATCAGATATAGACAGAAGATTGCTGGACACATTCATTGGCGATGTATTGCTTGCACTGATACAAATTCAAGAGTATGCTGGCTGGTTTTATGAAGTAATTAAATACAGTCCCAGTGCATATTCAACATAGAGTAGTGTTCTTGTCAAAAAAGGTTCTTTTTGTAACAACCAAATATGTCTGATGCAGTGAATTAAGAAGCAGATGAAGGAGATTTTAGATTCTCAGTTTGGATGCTGTTTGCATCACATGGGACACTCTTTGCATTTGTTAGCCGCAATTTGGGAAACATGCAACAGTTCAACAAAAGTATTCAGCCATAAAATTGCTTTCACATTTTCAACTAAATGGCCCGTTTGCACAAAAAAAAGTGAATTGAATGGTGATTTTTAAAAATGTGCAGACTTGAATGCATTCTTGATCTTGGTGTATATTCACTGCACCGTCCTTCTAGTCTTCATCACAATGTACAACCAGATGGCTTAAATTCTTTTCATGATTTTCATTGAATTTGTCTAGGATAAAGTATATATATAGACCTAGACATTGTTTAGATGACATTACATCACCCCATATTGGTGATTGGTTTACAATCAATATTTTTAATATCAAATGTACAATTCAGATCACATATACCTGCCAATAATGTATGATTTTCATACTTAGGTGAGTACCAAAAAGTGTTCATGTGTCCTAGTCTGCACAAAGTTAAAAAAAGAACACCTAGAGATATGAAATTTGTATACCTGACCACATATATGGTCAGTTTGAAGGATTAAGTATGACCTTATCAAACTAACAGAGAGTTGACACATACCACAGATATGGCTGATATCAGGGTCTGTAGGGGATGGATAATGACTTTAATTTCAGACATAGGCTAATTTTATGACATTTGTTAATTCAATTCTGTTAGAGCAAGGAAAATAAATTATTTTGAGAAGCAGGCATATGGTATCCTGAAGAAAGCAGAATAGTGATTGATAAACATAGCCCTTTGAATGTGGGTAAAGGCAGACTGTCCTCATTATGTGTTTTTGTTGAATAACCAGGCACTCTAGGCAGCCCCTTTGATGTCTGTGGAATAGAATAAGATAAACTCATTTAGGCCCAGACAGAATATCATCCTGATGCCAAACACCAGCATCTTGTTTTTTTCTAAAAAACCTTATTTCCTAGATTCGATTTGGTGCAGCAGACATTAGAGAAGCCCCTTCATCTAAGGGATCCTGTGTAAAATGTTGGCTGGGCCTCCGCAATCCCATCCCATCTAAGGGCATTACGCCCAATGTGTTACGTCCCATCAGTTCGAGCTACGCTAATGGCCAGAAAAGCTGGTGCCCAGTCTGCCTCGGACCAACTTCTATAAAGCCCACCAGGAACCAGCAGTATCAGCCTACACACCCAGCACTCAGCTTCAACCTGCTTTCGCTGATCCCCAGCCTTACAATTAACCTGGTCGTAAAGTCCTGAAGAAATCAGAGCTGCTGGGTTTACTGATACACCATGCCTGCTGTCACCTTATGGACTTCCTCCTTCCAAGGCAATGTAGAAAAATGTTGATAAGTCTAGTACTAATTTTGTTTCCTACTGGAGAGATGAGGGGAAAGACTATACTGAAATGTGAGCATATGTTTGTTTCTCTAATTTGCTCTGAAACACCACAGATTTGCTTAACATCACCTCATGTTTACTTTCAACTCTTCAAATTTGCTTTAAATCACCTTTAATTTGTTTAGATGTAATATATGCTTAAAATCACACCAGAAGAAGATTCACAAATGCCTCAGATTCACTTTAACACCTTAAGATTGCATTGAACCCTTCAAACCTGCTCTGTTAACAACCTGAGATATGATTGAAAATCTCAAGTGTGCTTGGAACTCTATCATATTTAAGTTTGACTAGGAGGGTTTGCTTGGTATCCCTCAGACTCACTTAAAACCCTAATAGATAACCGAAATAGATTTCAGTTAAGCCCAATGATATTTGCCTGGAAATTCAGATTTGTTTGGAACCTTTTTGGATTTTTATTGACTCCACTAAGTATTTTAAACCCTGTTAGATATGCTTGGAACTATATCAGATCTGATTGGAACCCCCTGAGACTGAGTCAAGCTAGAGTCCTGCTCCTACACCTGGCCTACCCCACGCTGATCTCCTTCGGCCCTCAGGGTGTGGGGCTGTGGGTGTTTCAGTGACTCAGAGGGCAAGGGGAAGGTTAGCAGTAATAGATGAGGGGATTGAGGACTTAAGGCGGAAGGGAGGGGAACCAGATGGACCTAAGGACAGGTCCTAGTTAGAGAGGAGGGGATCGGGAATTGGAGAAGGTAGTGGTGTCTGAGATTAAAGGAGAACTCCTTTAAGAAAGCAACAAAAGGTTGTTAATGTAAACACAATAATATATCAACAGATCAACAGATAATGATACCATATAAAATCAAAACTTGAAGCAATAACACACATAAACATATATATATATATATTTATTTAACGCTCAGACATTTTAGCTCCAGCCAACATGACAAATTAAGGTGAAAACCTAATTCAGAGTACTGTAAGACCTGTAAATTGAGAAAGCTTGAGGTTATAGTTAGTCTGCAAAATGGCTCAGCTGAAAAAGTTTAAGATTTTATACATACTTTGATATATGTATCACACATTATTAAAAAAACTCAAAAGCATTTCTTTCTTGAACATTTTATGCCCAAATTTGGTGTTGCTGGTTTGGCAAAAAACAGATGATGTCCGAAAATTAGCAAATGGCAAACAACTAAAAGAGGATAGACCCTATACAGCAAATTAAATGATATTGATTAGATATAGAGAGTGAAATTCCTGTGTCTCAGCAGTTATTCTAATGAAAGGCAAATGCCACAGGCAACATTGTTTAGGATTTTCCTCCCAACTCTATGCATAGGTCTAAGAGTAGATGAAAGAGAGTGCATCAATACCGGAGAGTGAGAAGCACTGCCACTTCCGGTATCTAACTATTCTTTAATGCCCATTGTGCATGTGCCTTTTTCAATTGTAATGGTAGAGCTGTTGTGAATCAATATGAATTACTTCTATACTCTAGTATTACCAAGTGAGGATTTCTGCCAATATAAAATCCCTTGGAGTGTGTTGCTTGGAATCGATTTCCTAACTGCAATGTTTTCACTACTGCCTTACCTTCAAAGACAATGAAAATAGCACAGAACCAGATCTCTGGACATTAGCATTTGAGTATACTTGTCTAAGTAACAGGAAAAGAAAATAGAGACATTTTGTATATGACAAAGAAAAGAACAGGGGGAATCATGCAGTTATGTCGTATAAGCATGTAAGATAACATACAAAGTTAAGTCAATCTAATTAACTTGTTAACCATGGGTTAGTCACACAAAGGGACATAAAGGACACGACCATACATATTTTTGTCATTCAATATGCGATATGGAGAGTTATTGATACCAATCAATGTAATTATTCTGGCTTCTGTTGCCAATCACTGTGAACAAAAAGATTCATTTGTCGTTTTCATCTAATGAGTCTGGATACCAGAATCGAGTGCACCTTAATTACTGAACTGAATTCACAACTGACACAGCTAGACTGATTGCTCTACTCTGAAGTATTTGTCCCTGTGTCATTCCGATCAGAAGAACTCTAACTCATGGATTTGATAACAAACCGTTTAAAACTGAAAAGTAAAACTGAAAAGTGAAGAATAGTCTTTCATCAGAACACAACGCTCAATGTTGATAAAAAAAACTCTAGCAGTGGAATCTGAATTTGATAAGAGGTGATCAGAGGCCCTCTACAGAGCCTCACTTTTAAACCTTCCTCACTTTAAACCATTCAGTCTGGTTACCAGCCGGCATTACGGCCCAATGTCAATCAATGACACAGGGAGTAACATCTCCCTTTTATTTGCAGAGGTTTCAAGCCTATGGAATCCTATAACACAACCAGCCAATCACATAGCTTGTAACAACCATATTATTTCAACGTTGAACTTCCAAAAGCACAGTCAATCACAAAGTAGGCAACATGAGAGTCTGGCAAACATCCAACCATAATGGCTGTAACAAAATCCTTCTGGATATCCAGTTACAGGGCCAGCAGCCAAAATGAAATGATGCCCTCTCATTTAGATCATTACACTGAGTTGCATTTGAATCATTTCATTCTAAGTGATATTTACACTGCAAATAGGTGTACCCAAAGTTGTATGAATATCTGATTAAACAGAAGAATAACGCAAACACAATTCTGATCTCTTAGAACAAAGAACAGTGTCCTTTCTGCTTAATCAGAAATTCAATTGAGTACTGCTGCTAGCCTACCTTATGATAGTTCAGATTTGGAAAATGACCATCACTGTGAGTAAAAGAAGTGGACTGACTTGTTTCAAACTATCATATTCTTTCATCATTGACATTGAGACGTAACTAAGATGTATATTAAGATGTAGCTAATTCTTTTTTTATGAGAAAAGGAATATCCCCAGGCAAGCTGCGATGTAACAGGCAGAACTAAACAGGACATGTTATAGTTACATTGCTGGCCCGAGGTTGAGACTTCACCAATACAAAATGCTATGATAAATTTATAGCTTAGTGAAAGAACATAAAGAGAATCATATGATAGCATCACATTCCAACATTGCAATAGTAGCTTGTAGAAATGTTATGGGGTGCCATCAAAATAATGTGACAAGAGCCAAACAGAACTAAACAGAACATTACTGCAATGTTATAACATTGCATGCTTGGCCTGGCTGTTCCATGAATAGAATAAAAGAAGCAGCATCTAATCTTTGGTGCAGCTGCCCCGACACTGTCTACTGAGCCATAATTGGGGCTCGGACAAGGCTGGGCGACAATAGAAGGACTTTCATTACAACTGACAAACGGCGTCTACGATTGTAACTGACATGAGTAATGGCTTCGCTGGTTCCCAGATGGAAAGCCAGTTGAGGTTGTCACTCCCAATGCAACCTAGGGACTTGCTGGCAACAGTCGGAGCTTATTCCAGAGCCGGATTTAGTATGCGGGATCTACAGTTGGTTGGTGCGACACCGGGCTTCTGTGAGTACCGTAACTAGATGGGTCTGACTGGCATGGGTATAGTGGGTGATAGTCTGTAAGGTGTTGGAGGAGGAATAATTCATGCCCTAGATATTGCTGTCGGATAGACAGAGAGACAAAGAATGAGTCTAACTGTGACTTATTCACAATGTTCTGTGATACATAGATGAAGTTCCTATCAGATGGGTTGTGTAATTGACAGCACTTGGCAATCCTATTGATACTGACTTGATTGGTAGTACCGATTTTTGTTTCTGTAGTTACCTTGCTATTGCTCTAAATTGCATAGAAACACCAGGAAAATGTAAAATATATGTCTCATGCCATTTTTATACAGCTTAACAACTAATACAGCTTTAAATGATAACAAGTCTTTTTAAGTTGTTGGCCTTTAGGAACAGCAAAGTAATTAATAGTCATCATCTAAAATGATGTCTTTTACCTTTGCTGATACATTAATCTGAGTATGAATCAGTATCCAGTGTCCACATAATAGTTATTGTAATCATTGATATCTTATTAATACCCTGGATCTACCTCTACCCTTTCCACATAGCGAAATCTACATTAATTGAATTCTGAAGTCAATGAAGTAACATAAGACTGTGTAGATCTTCGCTCAACTGTAATAAAGTGGAACATATTGAGGGCAATGTCCTTAGACATCCATTCAGATAAAACTTTCTGCTATGCGCAAGTTATCGCAAACTTCTGCTCCATTCAGAAATAGAATTTCAGCACCATACGTGTTCAGCATTGAGAAACCTACCGACAAATACATCACAAATTCACACTGTGCAAATCGGATTAATACCCTAAAAATGAAATTATCTCGGTCGGACAAAGAAGCATGGAGGATTGGGTATTCCTGCACCGAAGTAGTGCTGAGTGTTGTCGGGAGCTGCCACCAGGGGGTGTGGGTGCACCTGGGGGCTGGCCACTTCCTGCGCATTGTAAGGGGAGATTTGATTGGCCAGTGGTGGGTGACTGACACTGATGGAATGGTGGAAGCGGCAGTAATGAGCGAGCCGAGCGAGCCGTGCAATCCGAGCGAGCGGTATGGCTGGGAATAAGCTGGCATAGGGAATGTTGGTCGAGGATTTGTATGAATGGCTATAAGTGCCTGGAAATGGTAAAGGGTGGGGAGTGGGGGTAGGGGGACAAGCCAGGGGAGGGGGCTGCTGACACCATGTATTTTTTACCAAGCCTGTGGGTGTCTGAAGTAGAGGCATGGTAACTGGATAGGGGCAGGTCTGTGGGGTGTGTGGGTAGAGGCATGGTAGGGTTAGAATGAGGTTATACTCTTTTTGGTTGATTTAAGCTATAAAATTGCACTTATATCCATGGGTGCCCGTAGGACAAGGGATTGCAAGACTTTACTCGGATAGACCACCAAATTGTGAATTTCTTAAACTGAATTCCAGTCCAATGTTATGGATTAGGGTGTTTTGATGCGATTTATTAAAACCAATCAATGGATTTATGAAATGGTGTCTGTGGGAAAGTATATTACTTAAGTTTATACAAGTGTATAGAGGAGTTTCCAGAATGTTTTGTAAAAATCACTATGCAGTGGCAATAGATATTAGCAGCAAAAGTCTTGATCTTTCCTACATGGCCACTTCGGTTTTCTTTTCATCTAGGGGCATCCTAGGGAATAATTTTGCTGGTTACATGACACACAATCTTTATAAATTATTTTTCTGTAATTCCTAGGATGCATACCTATGTATAACCCTCTCACACACCTCCCTCTCCATGTACTCCTAGCCTATATCAGCCCCTGCTAGCAACAATCCTATAGCATGCAAAGATTAATCATTCTTGACGTTTCGCTGCAGACATGGAGACAGCAGAACCCCCTATGAGAGACTGTGCAACCAGGTACAAAAAACTAAACAGGTTATCTCTTTCGGTCCTTTTTGAAATGTAAACAAACAGCCGATGACATTACAAAAACAGCAAAATAGACGATGCATTATAACAGTCAGCAGGGACTCTCATAGGGGGCGCCTCTATCAACAACGTTAAAAAAATGTGTAGGCACTGGAGGAGTTAAATAACTTTGTGTAGCTATGATAATTTGCTGCTAGCCCTCCCTCAGCCTGGACTGAGTTACATATCTTTGTGTAGCTGTAATATGTTTGCTGATAGCCCTTCCTCAGCCTGGATTGAGTTACATATCTTTGTGTAGCTGTGATATGTTTGCTGATAGCCCTCCCTCAGCCTGGACTGAATACATATCTTTGTGTAGCTATGATATGTTTGCTGCTAGGCCTCCCGCAGCCTGGACTGAGTTACATATCATAGTGAAGCTATAATATTGTTGCTGCTAGCCCTCCCTCAGCCTGGACTGTGTTACATATCTTTGTGTAGCTGTAATATGTTTGCCGCTAGCCCTCCCTCAGCCTCGACTGAGTTACATATCTTTGTGTAGCTGTAATACATTTGCTGCTAGCTCTCCCTCAGCCTGGACTGTGTTACATATCTTTGTGTAGCTGTAATATGTTTGCTGCTAGCCCTCCCTCAGCCTGGACTGAGTTACATATCTTTGTGTAGCTGTAATATGTTATCCGCTAGCCCTCCCTCAGCCTGTCCGTCAACATCAGGACCACTTCGGACAAGGCAGGCGCTGAAAGCTCAGCTATAAGGCACCAGCCGAGAACACAAATCTGGCCTAATTAGATGAAAGCTGGTACACTGACAGCCTGACATCCGGCTACTGAGGGGGAACAGGGTGTCGGCTGGGGACAAGGGTAGGGGGTGAGTGCAGGGGCTGAAGTAGGGTTGACAGAAAGTAGAAAATACTTTGTGGAGAGTGCAAAGGAAATGAAGGAAGGTAGCAGTGAGAAGTAGGTAAAGGGGGGTGAAGTGTGACGGCAGACTCCTAAAAATTCCTAAAAAAAACAAAATCCTAATCAATTTCCTTTCAGTAAGTGCAGTATCAAATGTAATAAGTGATGAGGAAGAAATAGTTCATTTATTTTTACAGAAATAATCAAAGTTTGATTTGAACACATCAACAGATTATGGCCATAACACCACCATAATGATACATAATATGACATTGCAAGGATTCAATTATCAGACAGCACTAGGATATCGAGTTTACGAACCAGGGGAGCATACATGCTGTAAAGCCTGCAAGAATAGGCGATAGGTTGTTAAGTAAATTATCACAAATTTTATGAAGTACTTATCAAGCTATTCACAGATTCTCTATTTGAAAGGACATTAATTTTTTGTTTTTGATTCCTTATAATCTTTTATCATCAGTCTGATGTTTGTGGGGGACACTAAGGGGAGACTGACAGTGTCAGGTAGGGGAGTGACACCTCAAAGAAGTGACAAACTTTTGGATCAAGATGGATGAAACAGTGGTCAGGTGACCACTTAAGTTGTCAAGGAAACCAAGACGGTGTCACGCGCGTCAGGTAACGTCAAGTGTTGAAGTCAGGAAACCAGAGAGCGTTAGATGAGAGCTACTTCTTACAAAATGTGTGCGCTAAAAGGATCAGGACAGAAACAGAAGGAGGGTGAAAGCTGCCAGGCTCCTCTATATGAGACACCTCAACAGACACTTAGTGTTCAGCTAATTCTCCCTACCACGGATAGCTGATTTTCAGTATTTTAAGCACCTGCAGGCTAATTTGGGCTAATTTTGTCGACAAAACACAATGCAAAACTATAGAAAATAAACAAATAATTGTCATATGTTCATCCATGATGATTGAATTTTCAAACAACTCATGAATATTAAACATATATGCATACTACTTCAAAAACTAATGATAGCTAGTTTTCCACAATGTTGATTTAGAAATAATGGTAAAATTAATAAAAATTCATATGCTTAACCCTTGAGTTTTGTTGACATATTACCAAGCATGCATCCTGTTTGAGGCTAACCTGCAGGTAAAAATCAAGAGTGGCTATCCGTGGTTGGGAGAATTCAGATACTCTTCCACATTGACTTGGGGTAGTACACTCAGCACGTAGCCAAGGGGGGGGGGGGGGGTGCGGGGGTATGGGTCACCCCCCACCCAAGCCGGGCCAGGTCCACTTTTTGAAAAAACGATATTCTAGTTTTTCCTCCTTGTAAAACCTCTCTTACCCCTGCTAGGCCTCTGCTATCCCTGAAAAACTCCCTCTTATCCTTTACAGCCAGATTCACACATGACCAATACTATATATTATAACATTCTAATGTTGCAAAATACTTCACTGGCTAATATGTGACTACACTAAAGCCCCATACTCACTAACCGACGGGCTGACATCGGCATGGCTGTCAGCATCGACAGTCGGCATCGACGTAAAAGTATTAAACATGTTTGATAAGGATCAGCGTGATTGTGGCCGCCGGTTCGTGCCAACGTTGGCGGCGACAGTCGATTATTTGTGGGTATGCCTGGTCTAAGGAGAGTGGGCCGACAGCCGTGCCGACGTCAGTGCCGACGTCGCCACTGATACGTCCTGAGATTGGTTAGTGGGTATGGCGCTGAAGTGGTGGAGCCCTTACCTTCACACCATCTAACCCAATGACAATACTCTGGCTTTAAGCTATGTTACCTCTACAATGTACATTTTTTTCGAAATGGTCACTCCCCATTAAAATGATATGGGCCTGTGTACTACCAACTATTGTTAAAGTAAGGGACCAATATTCCCAAGATTGTGCTCTTCTCTTATTGATCTGAGTAGTATGAGCCATTAGTTGTTTGTGCTCGAATGCATGCTGCTTTAGTATTTAACCTATATGTGGACCCCTTCCTCTCTGAAATCCTGTATCGGCCCCTGATTACTTTTGATCTTTGTATAGACCTTGTGCAGACGTGGTCATGTGATCACATTTTGGTGATCACCACATGGTGATCAAGAACACAAGGATATAAAAAGAAGGGAGAATTCATAATCCTAAATGATAAAAATTGTTCCTTGTGATTCTTGGGAGCAAAAGGGGCATAGATATTTGTTCCAAGTCTGTTAGAATTGTGAATAATGATGAAAATAAACTGATCACCAAGATGGCGGACAACCAATTTTGAGGGGTGTGATGTCATCTACACAACGCCTATAAGCAATAGATCACACCTTATTTGTCAAAATTGCAGCAAGTACACTAAAGGCCCAATATAATCCCACATAATCTCCTTTAGATGTTTTACCAAGATGTGATACAGCTTATATATGACTAACATTATAGAAGGGCACAAGAAAGACGAGAACATGGAGCGAAATCCAATTACTTCGGATATTGGCGTAAAGACGGGGCCAAGAACTCAGGAGAGTTACCACGCTGAAATTGGATGGCTTTTGACCTATTGAAGAAGAGCCTGAAAGCTGATTCAATTTTATAGAGATAATGGAAAATTAATTCAATTTCTGCATCTGGGAAAAGTTAATATGACTTTTTACACAGTTCATCAGCCATTGCTGCAAATAAACCGTCAATTCAATAATGGCATCATGGCTTAAGTGAATTATAGAAGGTAATGCTTCGCAGTCAGAAAGATGTAGTCCATCATAGAAAATGATTTTTAAAGTAAAAAGATTGACAATTGTATCAATATAACAATAATTAGATGAGCAGATATGTGATACATACGTTTGGAATATAAAAGTCAAATTTGAGGACTTCCTTAGTTGTTCATCTCTGTTCAGATAAGTGACAGAGACTCAGCAGAAGAAGATGCTGTTTATCTAATTTAATTTGAAAATAAAGAAACTGAATTACGTCACCAGTAAGCCTACGTAATTATAAGAAAATAAAGTTTGTATAGCATGCCAATCAATAGAGATCATTTCACAGCATCAGAAAAACATGATGATGATGATGTGTTGGAGTTTAAGGCCCACTCAGCAATTTTTCAGCTATAACGAGACCGTGAGAAAAATATTGTTAGGCCTAAGTAATATTACACTTGTGAAATGATAAAGTCATTTTAAAGTAGCTGGGAATTGGCCTTACATCGAATACCAATCAACATTCTTTTACTGTTCTTTAAAGTACAAAAAGAATATAAGGGAAAACACCTAGATTACAAGATTTCACCTCAAACATAACACGGAGTATTAAATATATATCTAGCAATTCTCTTTTTGGGTATTAGTTTAACATGCTGCATATTAAACTAATTTCCAAAAAGAGAATCTCATTACAGTTGCAATGCCTGTAATCATAAACAGTACAAATCATGTTTTTGCAGTAAATATTGGGTATCCAAGAACCCAGTTTCGCTAAAAGCGTCAATAACGGGAGAGCGATTCTCAGACATCTCCATTAACAGGAAATTAACCCGTGCCCGTCGCCATTCACAGTCTTCAGACAGGAAATTACTCCGGGTTTTAAGGGCTTTTTAAAATCCCTGGACTTTGTGAAAATTTGAACGGATGATCTTTTTCTTGTGTTCTCTTCAATCTGTTGGATTCTTTAAAACTGCACATCACCGCCCTTTTGGCACTAACTTTATAATGATAAGATTGATGTCCAAATAATAAAATAATTATTTTTGCTCATCTTTCACCTTTAACTGGCAATCATGATGAGGAGATGGATTTCATCCCCCGTAAAAGTTTAAGCGGTACCTGTCAATAATAAATGTTTTATGTGACATTTTCTGTGGTTTCAAGCCTGATGGATGCATGTACATTATTGGCTCCGCAGCCTATATTTAGCTTAGCTTAGAAATCATTCAAATAAAAGAATAACCTTAATCTATGCTTTAAATGAAATTTGCATAGATTTCATTTAAGGCGAAATACTAAAGTGTCGACTTGAAAACTGGAGTGTTGAAAGAATGCCAAAACCTGCTGATACTACTGACATGCAAATAAAGGAAGTTAACCAGGGAATAGACTTAAGACTACTCAAAAAGGAATTCTGAATCAACGTTTTTCTTGGCTATTATGTCTTCAGAAACCAATATCTCATCGACAAAGATATTTCATAAAACATTTTGGCATATTCCTGATTTTACCATATGTTTTAGATATCAAATATAGGCTCAGTGTTGGAGTAAAGGCTGTTTGGGGGATGAGTATTTGCTGTGGATTTAGCATATACATAAACCGATACAAGAAATCACAAATTTGCGAGTTAGAGAGGTGGAGCCTTCCATGCAGCAGCTGGGTTTACTGTACGAAGACCTCCCTCTCAGCAGTCAGCATTCAGGGTTCCTTCAATATCGAGAACGAGGTTAGCGCTTCCTGAGTGCGAATAGGGGACCGGATATTGCGGGGGCAGGAGGGGAGGGGGGGGAGTGGCTAGGGTTGGTGGTTATTGGGGGTTTAGGTAGGTTAATGAGTGGTTTTATAATAGGTGGTTGGTGAAGGGGGGTGAGTGGAGGTTGGGGTCTTAGTGAGGTGGTCACGTGACCCTGAGCCTCCATGTGGCCTGCCGGTCTGGTAAATTGACAGTTATAAATGTTTAACTACTATGATAATCAAAGCTTTAGAGCCTGACTCAGTGTTATTGGCTTGTGATTATCAGGTGGCATAGGACTAAGGGCAGGGGCGGACCCACCTTTTTGAAAAGGTGGAGTCTTGCTAAGAGAAAGGGGAGGGGGTGCACCCCTATTTTTCAGAAATTTACATAAAACAATCAAAATTTGGCCAGAAAAAGAGGGGGGCCCAAACCCGCAGGAAGGAAGTATGTGATTCTGACATTGCTTTCTATTTCATTGTGTTTGGGTTGTAAAAGAACAAGTTTATAGCCGACGGCACGATTATTCTTTTGTTTTCACACCTGAAATGGAAATGTGCAACACCTTAAACCATGACCTAAGTGACTTACATCAAAAGATGCAGCTCTGATATATGACCAAAACTATGTTTGCCCATAGAATCCCCGGTTTTGTACCTCCAGTGTCTTTGGTATGGATATGATGATAATGAGGATGATTGTTGGAGTTTAAGGTCTGCTCAGCAGTGTTTCAGCCATATCAGAACCAACTCACAGCTTTTGATTGGTAGCAAGTGCTATGATCGTATCTATGGAGGGGGGGGGGTAGAGAATGACGGCAAGGTGAGGTGAACTAGCAGTCAGCACTGGGAACTAAGCCCGGGCCAGCATGATAACCACTAGACCATCCCAACCCCCTTTGGTTTGTATATCTGACATATGATACACAACAGAACGTAATACAAAAAAGTAAGATCTGTCCGGATTTGACTAAGGTCCCAGCCGCCAAAGAACTATCAGCGAATTGCTATGAAACTAAAACTTGTATTCCACTGGGAAATCCTGAAATGCTATTTCTCAGAGCTGATTTATTGTAAAAACATTTCTTTCATCCCCCTACTCCTCCCGTCAGGAAACAAGATAAAGGACACTTTGCTGTAACATCAAACCTCGCTTTGTTTGTAGGATCCCAGAGTCTTTGCTTATGTCTTCTGTCGTATATTACACGACTATAGAACGTAAAGTCGTCAGGAACCTAGATTCCCAGCCACTAAAGACCTATAAGTAATTTGAAAAAGAAGTGAACAGGGTAAAATCTGAATGCCAATCAGAAGTCCCTAAATGACAATTCAAGACCTTATTTCTCAAAGCTCATTGTAAAAACATTTCTTCCAACCTCCCCCTCCCCCTTCCTCAGAAGACGAGATAAGATCACGTGACTTCAAAGTCTGTCCGTCCGCCATGACAGGTCACGTGACGTCGTCTCCGCCATCTTTCTTTATCCGGGTCCTCTTTTACTTGTGTATACTATTCGGAAGTCCTTTGTTCTGACAGGGCAACACTAACAGGTTTTAGAATTGGGTTGTCGTTTCATCCCTTATCCATTTCCTCAGCCTTGATGTGCTAAGGGAAATACAGGGAAATTGCAGTTTGTACAATAGTTATATCCACAGGGTGGTTAGCCTCTTGGATCTGATGAAACGATAGTTCTATGGCGAAAACAGGTTGGGACGAATTCTGTCTTTGGTGATCGTGTCTATGAGATGAAGGTGATAGGGGGGCAAACAGCAGGGGATCAAAACCTTGAAATTATTTTTGTTGTACCTCATCCCTTAAGCCCCATACCCACTAGGCAATTTTACTGGCGATGAGCGATGGGCAACTGGGAAAATCGGCCGACTCCTATGATTGCCTGTAAGTATACCATATTGAAATGTGTGTGTTTGCTATGAGTCAATGTTAAAATCGGCTGCATCTCCTAGTAGAGTCAGCCGATTTTACTGCTGATCTGTCGGCTGACTCGGTAAAAATGTCCTAGTGGGTATGGCACTATAGTGAACCCAGACACCAACCAGGAATCAAACCCATGAACCACTTGGCCAGTGCTGGGTTCCCCTATTGTCACATTTTACGATCAGAGGGGACTACTGTGGGCATTTTGTTCCCTGAAACCCCAACAGGGTTAACCACGTGCATTATTAGGTACCCGGTATTAGGCTGATACAGTTAGTGATTCAAAAGTAGTTATTTAGTTGGACTTTAAATTAAAGTGGTTCAGATTAAGTGCAGTCCTAAGAACACATGTACTTGACAGTTTTGACAGAGAGCATGAGAATAACTTACAGAACTAAGAACCCTTTGTGACGATTCATTAATTCAATAAACAGCCCAGAGTTCCCTGATCGAGAGCCTCGCCTGTAGAGGCGCTTAGTGCGCATGCAGACAAAGGAGACAGATGGAAATGATGAAATTTAGCTTCATGGCCACGCTTTTCACTCCATTTACCGAGCTGTTACACGCGAGTTCCACAAAGAAGGAGGTAAAAAAGGCCGCTTCCTTTGATGGCGGCAATATGGCCGCGGGTGGGAGACTTTTGGCGCCAAAAACACTTGGAGGAGGTTGTGGCCAGAAGAATGTAGCCTTCAAAGCGTTTCAAGTGCCAATACTATGGCCCAGGAGTGTCGTGTGTACACATTAGAGCTGGGTGGTAGGTAAAGGGGGTTAGGACCCCCACAGACCCCCCGAGACCCCCCGAGAAAGTAATATGTCGTCCATTGATTTCTCTGCGTCGATATAGCAGTCTGTGGGGCACTACTCAGCCCCGGACAAATTCGCGCATTCCGATTGGTCTAGGTGCCCTCAGGCCTTGATACTTTTTTCTATTTTCTACTCTTTTTTGTTCTTTTTATATTTTCACTGGTCGGTGGCTGGTTGGTGGCTAACCAACCAAATATTGCCGGGGACAGGCAGTATGCGCGCACACACAGCCAGCCTCGGGATGGTATTTGCACAAGTCTCGTCGAGGAAGGCGAGATCTCGTGGAATCTCGCGGCTGTGGGGCGTGAGGTGGGAGCTGAGTGGATGGTATTAGAGGGTTACCATGGAAACCAGTACTGACGTCACAGACAAGTTTCCTCTCATACACGACTGGGCACAGCCAACCCTACCGTTCTACTGTCACTTATAATATTCGCTCTCTGACTTTCCCCCATGTATTCCTGTATATCAGCTATCCCATGAGCCCTGCCCATTCTCTCATGGCTTTCCAGTTCAGCCACTTCCACATTTCTTTTATCTGTGGTGGGTCTAGGATTTCAAACAGAAGTTCTATGTGATGTTCACCTGCCATTCTACATATTCTTCGAGCCATATGCATAGGAGAGATGAAAAAGGTATGTGATTAATGGCCCAAGTGCCTCCTTCCTCTTATCCATACCAAATTTCTTTGGTCCTACTCTGGAAATAAAACTAAATTACTCCCATATCTGTACTTGTACTAAAAACTCCACTGGATACATCATATATGCTTATACCCACACCCACAGCCTTCCTCCCACTCTTCCTGCCAAACCTGAAAAGCTCTTTCAAAAGCTCATATCCCATATCTCTAGCTTAAGACCCTAACTTTAAGTATAATGTGTTACATTATACTTCTGATGCCTCACTTCCTTCCCTATGTACAATATATGGGCAGTTAGTGCCTGTAACTCTCTTGCTGAAGAAAAGCTCCTCTCCGCCTCTTCCCCCTACACCCTAGCTACACCTGCCTCATATGCCTGGGAGAGGGGGGGGGGTTCTCAGACTAGAAATGGGTACCAACTCCAGTCAGACCATCAAGGAGCTGTAGCTGTTGATTGCCAATATGGCTTGAAGGAAGGGGGGCTGTCAGATAATCAAACTACCTTTTAGGGGGCTTTCAATGATACATTACCTTACATACCATGCTAAAAGTTAGAATTATGCAGTTGAAATCCTTTTTAATGTCTCCATATGGAATCAACACACCCTAAAATCAGGCAGGAACCAAAAAAACTATCAATAGATGCTTTTTGGAGGGGCTGTTCCTGAGATATCCTGAAAAGGGGGGGCTGTCAGATCATATTAAATGCAAAAAGGGGGAGCTGTATTTTCTAAGTTGGTACTTTCATTCAACGAGCCCCCCTCCCCCCGCGCACCCCATTACCACCCGATGGATCAGCCGGCAGCCGGTGGTCAATCCCTCATCTCTCTAATGGAGGTAATCAATAAATACACACTTTTTACCTTTTTCTTTTTCCCTCATAGCCCCCTTGGTTATTTATGAACCATGATGGATCCTTTGACTAGATGTGTTTTGGATCATGCAGCTTTTCTTCATAAAAACTGGGATATTTAGAATAGGTTTAGCATAGGATTATGCTTTGTTCTAATACCTGACTATTGATTAGGATTCTTCATTAATACTTTTTAAATCATCACCCATGCAGCAGGCAGTTTGTTCCTGGTCTCAATGAATGTATTTCTCATTGTGATAAAGTAGGGGTGTAATCAAGCAAGTGTGTCAAATATGAGATTTTCATGGTTACATTTTGAGAAGAATTAAATGCAATGAAAGGAACAAATAAAACTATTGTAATTTAGTGAGAGCAGGGATTATGTGACATGAATAATAGATGAGGGATTTGACTAATCTACACTGGCTGGCAGTTAAGTCAGCTTACGGAGACTAACTCGATCGGATCGTGGTCCATACAGAGTTCAGCTGCTCTCCGCTATTACACTACAGAGCTTATATAGGGTCATAAGTTTAAACTTTGTATGGTGAAAGGTGCTATGAAAGTACAGGGCAATGAGGTGGCTAAAGCGAACCCAATCAAAAGTCAATTTTTAAAAAGCCATGTCCTCATCACTCATTGACATGTTCTATCAGTGTGCCATAATGTCACATACTCAGCCAGACGTAAGCGCATATTGTCAAACTTACGTCGGGAAACTTTGGTGGGGGGGAGGAGAATCCATGGGATCCAGGGGGTCCTAAGTCCACCACCCCCACCCCTCTCTCATTGGTAGACGCTAAACTACACTAAAGCCCAATACCCACTAGGCGATTTAGCCGGCAATGGGCAACAGGCAACTGGGAGAATGGGCCAATTCTTATGATTTCCTGTAAGTATGCCATATTGAAATGTGTGTGATTGATATGAGTCAGTGCTAAAATCGGCCGACTCTTCTCGTAGAGTCAGCCAATTTTAGGACCAGTGAATCAGCCCTTACTCCCCTTTCAGCAATCCTGTATCTGCACTTGCACTTACAGTCTGGTTACTTTCAGGGTCAAGTCTCTTCTACCACCTTTGTCATTGGTACTAAGCATTTTATCAATCCATCTTCTCCAGAATCCTCCTCCTCTTTGCCACAATTTGTAATCTCCAAACTACCACCCAGTCTTCACTACTTCTCTCTTTCTTCCCCTTTCCT
Source organism: Lepidonotus clava (assembly GCA_936440205.1). Taxonomy (NCBI): domain Eukaryota; kingdom Metazoa; phylum Annelida; class Polychaeta; order Phyllodocida; family Polynoidae; genus Lepidonotus; species Lepidonotus clava. Next base: position 53,941,333 of record OW387140.1, read on the forward strand.
CCGTTAATTCAGCGCCATGTCTCAGCCTAAACTTTAACCTTGACCATGACCTTGACTTTGACCCTCCCTTAACAGGCACAATGTTGGGGTCCGCCATGCAAAGGCAGAGGGTGGATGGGGGTGAGGGTGTGGGGTGAGGGGGGTGCAGGCAGCTGGCAGAACAGCATATGGCAATTTACATAAACATCCTCATTTGAATTTCAAACCGGCGAAAAGTGCTATTCACACGCGGAATGTATTTACAGAGCCTTTTCCAATATATATGCAAAGCGAACATCCTTCTCGGGAAATTGGCTGAAAAGTTTACACCCAAACAATGAATTTCTCACACACCACCTATAATCCCCTCACACTGCTCTTCTCTCTTTTTATGCAGAGGCTATGAATTTCTGAATGCAATGTGAATTCCATCTCTGCACTTTTTCATGTGAAACGATGAATAACTCAAAGAACCCGCGCTATCCAAAACGTCATGTCTCTTGCTTTGGTGTAGGCTTGTATGTAGACTTGATAACAATTTGTAGTGCTGTGTAAATCTCAGAGATCATCTCCAAAGAGCCTCCTGATTCCGGGATCTCCCCAGGACCCCATACAGGGGTATGAGTCTGGACCACTAAATTCAACACAGCGACATGGCCGTTTCTTAAAATGACATGCAACATGGAGCCTAAACGACATGACAGGGAGTTTTAAAACCATGATAGTATGGGACATAGCCATTTCTAAAATTTGATATGCGACATTGAGAAAAATAAGCAACAGAGACATGCAACATTGCCACTTTTTAAAAATTGACACGCTGCATCGAGACCCACCCCATCCAGGGGTGCCTTTACATTCTGTAAAGTACCAGGATGTAGGTATCTTGTACCCGGCTGGCGTGCCCGCTGCTATTTGATTTATCGCGGCATAATCTGGCGATTGGCCGCAGCCCCCACTTCCTGTGGCCCCTATTATTGCTGGGCTTACTGCAAAGGCTTCTGGGACATCTACGTCACTGATATTATTACCCACAACTTCCTGTTCCCCCTAAATATCGCCCAGCCGGCTGTACATGCATTATTCGGCTTTACAGAAATGCTCAGTAGCGCCGCAGTAAATTCCAGCTGTTTTTTTCTCTCTCCGCGTGAATTCAGGCTCAATCCTAGCTTTCCCTTCCAGAATCCTCATCTCAATAAAGTTAAAAGCTATGCGAAAGTTTAAATGTTTAGTTTGAAAGAGTACTTTGTATAGTGCTACCTTTCCATGTGCTTTTTATTTTTTAATCCATTTTATTCATACTGGAAGTGATGATCAGCTTTACTAATGTCCAAATGCTACTGTAGATTATATTAGAACATAAGGTATGTAGGCTTATTGAAAGGAGAGAACTGCATGCTCTTCACATTTAAAGCTGGTAGATTCTTTTATTTAAGGTTTAGTATTCGAGCATACATGCTATACTACTGAGCACCGGGAAGTGTGCTACAACATTTATGTATAAATGCAAAATATCTCAAAGCAGATATTTATACAGACAAGATAGTTTAGTTAGATGCCTCCGGCAATAGACTAATCTTATTGTGCATTAAATCAAATACAAGTATAGTAAAATCACCAACATAACTGGTCAGTTCTCCCGAAAGGGTGCCAAACTGCAAAATTCATGATTTTGCTATAAAAACTAATTGAATTAAGAAAGTATGCATTTCTAAAAAGTTAAATAGTAATGTCATGGCTGATGCTTAGTTGGGAACACTATTTTCATATGTATTTTATCAAAATTAAAATAATTATTATCAAAAAAATGTCATTTTTGGGTCATTTTTATAAGTATTTCATGTAGTGACAGTAAGTAAAATTGTTTAATTTTCTGTATAGTTTCTCAAAGAATATAACCTTTGCAGACATCATCCTGTAGACTTTTTGCTTTAAAACAACATTTTCAAAAAGGTGATAATTTTGTAATTTCTATGTTTTATGATGAAAAACTTGTGGTGTAATAACTGCGTCACCGTACATATACTGCATCAACCAATGTTTAATGTGCCTTTAAAATATAAAATGATTATAATTAACACCTTGAAGTTAGGCAATCATCTGCACACACCTTCCTTATTGATACAGAAGAAAAAAATAAAACTTTTATCAAATATTTTCGGCTAGAGTATAGAATAAGTTCAACCTTATTGTTTTGGTGTAGGAAGTGCGTCACCGTACATATACTTATTAAAATAAGTACATAATCAAGAAATATGAATAATAGTGAAAAATATTTTTACTCAATATAGATTGACTATATGTAATTCGATTTTAACTAATCATGAACACAAATAATTAATTTGAGTTAGAAATACTAGCATAAACAGTGTCAAAAATGCAAAATGCGCCACCGTACATATACCACAGTATTTCTACATTAATTGCATAATTATTGTATCAAAGAGTTAGGATAATTTTAGAAACAAAACGGGTATGCATAGGTCATGTACTAGTGCTACTGTCAGGACCTTGTCTAATACTTTTCATGCACAATTTCCTTTAAAAATATGAAATTATGTCCTAACTGCGTCACCGTACATATACTGCTCTAATTGTATATTTGTGGGGTAGTACACATATTAGTAAGGAGCAAATATTAAAGATTAATCAAATTCTAACATGTAAAAGCGGTGATGAAATGCATTTGTTGTATCAATGTTTAGCTCATTGTGCAATTTTATGTCTTTATTTGTACATAAATATAAGAATTTATTGTTTTTTATTAAAAATAAATGCGTCACCGTACATATACTGCGTCACCGTACATATACCCATCAGGAAAACATGGTAACTCCATAAATTATGATTATTAGTGTTCCCAACTTTAGGATATTATTTACCCATATGGATCCGATATTCTCAATCATTTTCAGAAATTTACAACTAAACCTAGATTTTTACACATTTTTATCTGGTTTGGCACCCTTTCACGAGAACTGACCAACTACACCCAGGCAAGCAGTAACGTAACAAGCATGGTCTGCCATCGTACGTTTTTGGTAATTCTGTAACCTGCCCAATTTTCACCTAAATGGATACATTATTTTAGGTAAAATTGAGACCTACTAAAACAGAATGCTGTAATAGCATTATATTTTATTGAAGTTGAGACCTTACTATTAAAGAACGTTATGAATGTTAAAAGAATGGTTTTGGTTGCCATCAAAATAACGTAACAAGAATAGAACGTTACAATAGAGTTATGATAACGTCATATTCTTGCTCGGGCAGTACAATAACCTGTTATCAAAAAGTCTTTTAATTAGGGTTAGCACGTCGGGTAAATCACTAATTAACTCACGTGACTAACCCCACGTGACCTCATCCGTCATCTGTGACGTCACGCCCATCCTGCCCTCTCATTGGCTGAGCCCGTCGTCATGACGACCACGTCACGTGGGGGTTTTACCTCGTTCTGATGGATCATGGATTACTTCCGGTCGGGTCTTTATTTACCCTGATCCCTACAGACCAGCGTCTGATCCACCCTATTCCTAAAAGATGAGGACCTCTGGACGGAGGGTCCCAATGTTGCATGTAGAATTTTAAAAACGGCAATGTCGTATGTCTCCCTCACTTATTTTTCTCAATGTCATATACCGAATTTAAAGGAAAACTTGCACATAAATCCATGAAGTGCAATTTTTTGTGTCATTAAGTTGATTCAAGTATTCTAGAAATATTTCAAAAGTAAAAACTTGAAATTGTCAAGGTCTAAGGAAATTATTCAGGAAATGCATTTCATTTTGGGAATTCCCTAAATGCTGGGCTGCTCAGTACTCCCGTTGCTACGTCACAGCTATGGGAATTCATTCTTAAGTTATTTTGAGATTCCCTGACTAATGAATCCCTGTAGATGGTTATATATTTTGATTTATCATGAGTTGCATTGGGTCAAATATATATACTTTGGGTTAGAGAGCATAATTCTTATTACAAATTCTACAGGAATGGGGATTCCCTTCTAGGGGAGGATGGGATTTCCCAAGAACTCCCCTTGCTACATCATAAATTGGGTAGATTTCCCTTAAAAATGTGATAAAATACAAGTTTATTAATGTCCCATAATTGTGTGTAGACTAAATATTTTCCTTCCATTTTGCTTACATTGATACTGCAAGTTGTGAATAACATACTGAATTGAATTCAATGAAAAATGACAATCCTGCAGTTATGTGCAAGCTTTCCTTTAAGAAATGTCCATGTCACATGTCACCAAGGTTTTAGAGCTGTGTGTCATGTCATTTAGGCTGAATGTAGCATGCCAATTTTAAGAAATGGCCATGTCGCCATGTCAAATTTAGTGTTCCAGACCTATAGATGAAGCCTAGACGTTTAAAACGTGACGTCACCGCCCCCAATAAAAACCCCCACTACGGCTGGACGGACAAAGGAGAATCGGAAATTCAAATTTAGAAAGTCCGCTGGGGATGTGGATGGGCTTAGAACCTTTTTTAAGGCTGGCTTTGATCGTCAATCCGGGGAGGCGGATCTAGAACTGGTGATATTAATTGCGGCTTAAATAGAGCAGGACGTCGGTCTATGGCCGCTTTTAGCGAGAGGAGACAATGAAAGGGATCTTCAAATTCATCTAATTATTGGGCGGAGTCGTTAGTTCATCAATTGAAACAGCTTCTAGGATTACGATAGGTGCTGGGCTTAGAGCCAATAGCCGCCTTGGAGACATCTGTAGTGGGTAACCTGGTATAATTTCCCCAACATTACTATAACGTTGCAGCAACGTTCTGGTTGTTCTGTATTTGGTTTTTGTTACGCTCTTTTGATGGCTTCCAGTTACTTCACTACAACATACTGCTGTGACGTTGCACTGTGACATTATTACAACATTCTGGTTACATTCTTCAACCCAAACAGAATGTTCTTATAATGTTCAGTTTCGATTTCATCCTAATTTTATAATAACATTCTGATTTGGTGAGGTTTCAACCTCACCATCACCAAGGTAATTGTTAAGTGCCATCTTGGTAAGTAACAAACTGACTAACAAGGTATGGTTACAGAAGGTTTCTGTTACATCATAAGCTGGCTGGTAAGGCTTCACTGAGGACTCACCAACAGCGGCAAGTCCTGGGAAGAATAGGACTGAAACTACAGCCAAAGCAGTCTACTCTATTAGATCTAGATTGGACTGGAATCACAGTTGTATCGGATTATTCGTTATTCAATCATATTGCACTTCATGAAATAGAATGGACCCAGTCCAATAGGCTAACTCTTAATCGAGAGTGAGTGGTAAAACTGAGGACAAGCTGTGGTTATCTTGTACAAATGATGAGAGATTACTACAAGATATAGTCAACCAATGGTCCAATCAAGGGCCATTGTTTTGATTGGTGAGAGACGATATATCAACTATAAAGAATATGGGTAGAGGTTTTGTCGAATGCCTGTTTATCATATCTTCATATTTCACTGCAGATTTTTGATATTCCCTGCATTTATGGTTGTCTATGTCATTTTTCAAAAGTGAAATTTGTCATGTTATGGATTTAAAGGTAACATGTTACTTTTATTCTCGGGAACATATGTTTCTATAATTATGAATTATTCACATCAACCTGAGAATATTCCAGACACTGATACTATCTCCAACCCAAAATTTAATTAGAATTTCAGAATTCTGTCATGACCTTGATACATTTTCTTACTTCCAGATGTCGCTGATGACGTCACTTCTGCTGCTGTCGCTGGTTACTGTCGTGCTGGTCCACATGACAGGTATGTAGTGACGTCACACTCATTACGTTTATGTACTGACGTCAGACTAATGACGTTTATGTGTTAGGGCCTACCACCTTATTGTAGATCATTTCTTTTGTGCTATCTGATGATTTGGCAAGCTAAAAATCACGCAGGAAAAGTGTTGTTCTCAGTAAACACGCTGAACGTTCGAGGTCCAAGTCAGGCCGAGACAAGGAGGGATCATTGAACTGGTCTCCTTTGCTGGTACATGCAATTACAAGAATAATAAGTAGTCTGCCGGGTAGTCTGTAATCCACGTACGCTGGGATCCACAGCATCAACTCACGTCACATTAACACTATACTATACGTCATGATAAGCCACAGGTAAAGCCCATTTTTTCTGACCATCTGATTGGTCGAGGAGTGGCACATTGGTTTGAGTTTGCTTCATGTGCACTCTCCATCACTTTGTTTGAAACGACTGGTATCAGCTGGGAAGTTGATCACAAAGAGTTTCTTATCAAACAACCTGCACTGAACAAAACCTGGGACTCTGGGGGCATGAGGGTCCCAGAGTAAAAACTGAAGGGAAAAAGTCCACCATGACAGATGGCCCTAGACCCTTAAATTTGACAAGGCTACATTTTCTTAAAATCGACATGCGACATGAGGCTTAGTGACATGAGTGAAAAAAACGACATGACGTGGCTTATTTCTTAAATGCAACATGGGCCATGCCAGCTTGGAGGTAACAAGAGACATGAGGAATTAAGCGATGGGTAACATTGCCATTTCTTAAGTTCGACATGTGACATAGGGACCCCCCATAAAGGGCCCCTGACAGCGGCATGCACATGATGTCACACACCCCAAATTGGGATGGCCGCCATTTTGGTGGTCAATTCAAATCTATCGTATTCAAAATTTTAAAGGATCTATGATTTAGATTTTTGTCCATTTTGTCAAGAGAAAATTTACCCAATCATAAGAAACAACTATCTTTCATATATTATTGATATATATATATGGTAGCCCTATGTATGTGATCACATGGTGATCACCAAAATCTGGTCACATGACCCTGTCTGCACAAGGTCTATATACAAGGCCAACTTCAACTATTTGTCACCAAATATGCATGGGTATGCCTTCCTGAATGAGATCTGGCCTACTGGGTGTTCGTAGTCATTGAACAATTGATTTACACACACAGGTGGCTGCTATACCCCAGGGTTGGGCAAGGGTTGGACAAAATATAAGCAATCCATGTCTTCTAAAGTTGGGGTTACTGAAAAAAGTAAGAATAAGGTTATTCTCTATCCCTGAGTACTGCTAACCTATTATGACTTCTTATTATTAGCCTAATTCAGATTTGCAAGTTTGGCAGGCAATGAAAATTTAATGTTAAATTTCAGGGTCAAATAGGGTTTGACATTATAGGTCTGACAGCCTTTAACATTGGTTCCTATGGAAAAAATGCCAATATATGAAGCTGCATTTAGCTAATTTTAGGAGCAATCTCTCAACCAAATTACTTTTGTAAATTTTGTATTCTACAACTCTCCTCAGGGAATAAGTATGGAGGCAATATTTCCTGGTAAACTTTAATGTTGGTGTAATCTGGGATGGGCTTATTGTTGAGATGACCGAGTCATCCTTGTAGGTTTGGGGCTTATTGCTACTACTGTAACATATCTGTATATCTGACTTCAATACGAAGACCCATTGATTGCCATTGGTTAAAATAGTAGATACATGCATAGTTCTTACGTCGGCCGACTCTTGGGATGAGGACAGGTGAGCAAAGCCATGCTGAACATAATCATTTGTAACAGAACTGAGATGCACAGATTACCCAGCCAAGGATGCAACATTATCATTATGTTTCAGCAATGTTCTGGTTGGTTCTGTATTTGGTTCATGTTATCTTCTTTTGATGATTCCCAATTACGTCACTGCAACGTACTGCTGTGACATTGCACTGTGATGTTATTACAACATTCTGGTTATGTTCTTCAACCCAAACAGAATGCTTATATAATGTTCTGTTTTGGTTTCATCCTAACCTACCCAAAAAATAGTGTTATGATAACATTACGATTTTCTGAGGTTTTAACCTCACCATCAGTAACGTAATTGCTACATGCCATCTTAGTAAGCAACAAACTGACTAAAAAAGTATGGCTGCAGAAAATTTCTGTTACATCGCAAGTTGGCTGGGTACTCCTATAAACAGGCTTTCAGTATGCCTTTATTGGATATTAGTAATTATATTGTTGGCCAGAGATTCTTTAATGGACCATAAGTGAATTCTCCCAACCACAGATAGCCAGATTCTTCAGTTTAACCTGCAGGTTAGCCTAAAACAGGATGCATGCTGGGTAATATGTCGACAAAAGTCAAGGCTTTACTATAGGAATTTTCATGAAATGTATCATTATTGGTAGATAAACATTGTAAATAAATTAGCAATCAATATTTTTTGAATTTGTATCCATACACATTAAATATCTTCCAGGTTGTTTGAAAAATCATTCATTACAGAAGAATAGATAACAATTATTTGTTTATTTTCTATAGATTTGCAAGGGGTTTTGTCGACAAATTTAGGCCAAATTAGCCTGCAGGTGCATAAAATACTGGAAATCAGCTATCCGTGGTAGCCAGAATTAAGTCAACTATAAACATAAACATGATAACAGAACACAATTTGTAAGGACCTATTTGATTGGCTAATCCCTGCTCGACGCCCCGGACGCCCATTATGACGTCACATGTTCAGACCTCACTGCATCAAGGGCTGTTAATCTCATCTCAAAACGAGGTTCAGTCAAAAACCGTCTCCGGGGAGGGGTGAGGGGATCATTTTAAGCTCATTGAATCCAGGACCACTTTTTATCTGAGGTCTTTTTGCTGGTGAACATGGCTTTTTTCGGTTCGCGGCGAGCGCCCTCTACTCCTCTAATGGAGGAGGCAGGAAAGGGTTTCAAGCTGTTCCTGAAAAGGGAATATAGAGATTCACTCAACAAATGGTGAAAAAAGACTCTTTTGAATATGATTTTGTATTAGGGTACTGAATTTGTAATCTGTTTAATGCTGATGCTATGTTCTTTCACGAAGATCCACAGCTCTGCGGGAAAATATTTGTGTCTACTTTAATTTCTGATTAATCTAGACAATTTTACCATTGTTCCTGCTATAATCCTATATCAGTGTCTGATATAGTGAATCAAGCGAGGTTGCGTTCGAACTTTCATTTAATGTGGTATTTTGATGTTTCATTTTTGTATTTGGCTCACACATTGATAAACCCAAACTAGCAAACTATTTTGAAACAGTGGTCTAACTATGTTTAAATGAAGTCAATGCAGAGGCAGTGAACTAAATGAATATTTTTTCTTCAAATTGCCTCTGATAGATATGTGATAGAGGTAGAAACGTTGACTTAGAATAATTTATGCTCTGTAAAACCCCCTAACTGACTTATCACATGACCTGATATCTAGGTCACTGCTCACTGACCAAAAGAAGTAGCTTTAATCCTAGTCCAAATGATCGACACTGACAGTCGTACAGTTTCTTCCTTGGGTGGGGGGCACTCGGGGCCCATACCCACTAAGTCACTTTATTGGCGATAAGCAAAGGGCGACATGAAGAATCAGCAATGAAATTGCCTGGTGACTGCAGATCGCTGGGCGACTCCCATGGGTATGGTATGTTTTATGGCTGATCAAGGACAGACAACGGGATCGCTGGAAAATTATCAAACTTGCCTGATATTCCATTTGCCCAGTGATAATCCTCCAAATTGCCCATCGTCCGTCGCTGTTCAAGCCATCTGGTGGGTAAAGCCCTTTAGCCTTTGAATGTAGGTACCAACTGCAAAACTACAGTCCCCCTTATTTTTTTGCAATTGGTATGATCTGACAGCCCCCCTTTTCAGGATATCTCAGGAACAGCCCCTCCAAATAAAGCATTTATTGACAAATTACCACCGGATTTCAGAGTGTGATGATTCCTTTTAGAGACATATATTTCAAGTGCATCCTTTCTACTTTTACTATGGTATCAAAGATAATCTACCATTGACAGCCCCCTAAAAGGTGGTTTGACTATCTGACAGCCCCCCCCCCCCCCCCCCATCCCCTTCTAAGCCATATTGACAATCAACAGCTAGAGCCTTTTGATGGTCCAACTGCAGTTGGTACCTATTTCCAGTCCGAGTACCCCCCCCCCCCCCATCTCCAGCCATACTGGGGGTTGCTTCCTCTTGAATGCTTCCTATTCAATTAGACCGAAAAGCTTAAAGTTTATCTCTAGTCGCGATTCGAAATGTCAACATTAAAAGTAAATGGATTTTTCATTTTTGTCAGCACAGGACAGTGCTGCTATCGCTCAAGCCAAGAAATAACTCTCAATGGCAATAAAGACTGAAGCAGCTTAAGACGGAAAAACTTTTATCTTCACGGGTGAGAATAAATGACATTATAAATGTCATCTTCCTCCTAGCAGGAGGGCAGAGATAAAGGCTGAACTAGAGATGCACAATGCAAAGTAAACCAGCAATGCAGTATGAAGTATCCTCTTTACTACTTTTACTGTAAAATATCGACAGTAAATGTCAAAATGTGTGTATTTATCTTTATAAAGTTTACTATAAAATGTTGTCATTTAGTGATAGATTGTTACTTTATTTCTTAATGAAATAAAGTCTGGGGCACTGTTCACTGAAATAATACTGACACCTATCAGAGAAGGAGTCAGTCATAAGCATCCAAAGGAATGAACCCTTTAAGGCCCCCAATATCTCTCGGACATCACCAGGCTTAGACGCCATATGCCTCATAGATATGAAGCGCATATGTCAGAACTGTGAATTTGAGGTGCAATATTATATCTAACACATTTATTTCTGTTTCAGAACACTGAAATTGTTTATATTATGCGCTATGGAACTAATGCCAATGGAAAATAATTATTTCTATTCATGTTTTAGCTTGTTGTTGGTTTAATTTAAAACTGTGTGCTATCAGTGCCGTCTTTTGATATTCATTGAGTAAATAATATTGATGTCCATTTTGTGCCATATGAAAATTGTGTGGCTTCTTGAAAGGGATAATAGTAGGATTGGGGAAAGTATGTCCATACTAGGGGCTCTTGATGGGGGGTCACATGTCACCTGTCAACAAAAATGGCAGCGTCGCATGTCTTTGTTGCTTATTTATTCCAGTGTTGCATGTCAAATTATTAAAAAAATGTCCATGTTGCATGTTGCTATAATTTTGACCCTGTTTTTCTCATCGTTAATGCTCCATGTCACACGTCGATTTTAAGAAATGGCCGTGGCACCGTGTCAAATTTAGCGGTCCAGACCCATAGACTTTAACATCCTGTATATGTCTGGTGAGAATGGACTGAGTGTGACACTAATGCTCCCCCACCTAATCACAAGTCAGTGTACAGGCTGTATTCCACAAGCAGATTTTACTCCCGATCATAAAAATCGGCCGCTGAAATTTTAGCTAAACATAGACATGTTATATATCATAAGAAAGGTCTTCAAATTCCCTTTCAAATGATATGTTGGATGTGTGGTCTTTTGTCAAATTACTTGGAAAATGATTATAATTTACCAGTTAACCCACAGTAGGAATCGCCTAGTGGAATACGGGTTTAAATCTCTGAGCAGCCCCTCAGGCCCATAGACCAGGGAGATAAGTAACACCATGTGGCAAGTAGGCTGTTTACGGGGCGATATTAGGTGAATATTGGGCCTCTACGTCAGAATAAGTGTCGCGATATGAAGTAGGGCATTTGAAAGTATCGTAAACAAAGATGGCGGACGATCGGTCTCCAGTCAGTTTGTCACCTGCAGCTGCCGGAGTCGTGTGATTGATTATCCATTTTTCCCCATCTGGGGCCCAATGCAGGCTGGGAGTATGCCAACTTAGGGCCGATCAACTATGTATTATGAAGATTTAGGACCAGTCCACCCACTGGCCAATCAGATTGCGTGTGAGGCCATAGAGTTGGTTTACCTCTGGGGCGCTTGACAAATTACGTACTATTAGTTTGAGTAGATCAGGGAGTCAGGATCGCAAAGGCGGATCTAGGGGGGTCCAGCCGGTCCTAACTCCCCACCCACCTTTTTGGTGGACCTCTAAACTACAAAAAGAGGAGATGAAAAGGCCACACGCATACATGCAAGTACATGGCATTTTTGCACTTAGCCTTTATGCTGACCACCTCGCCTTTTAGAAAATCCTGTATCCAGAGGGGGTTTGCCTCCTACAGGGTACTACCATGTGAAAAACTAAAATGCTCCTTTTACATTGAACTTTACTGATCTGAAATGAGCGAATCTGTAACATCCTCATACATTTTATCGAATTAATTAGGATATGAATTCTGCTGACCAAATATCATTTATACCTTATGAACGACTGCCGTCAGTACAGTGTTTGATACATTCATCCGGGTACTTATACTGTTTCCATGGTGATATGGTGTCCGTATCTTTTAATTGCGAGTACCATCTCAAGGTCAAAGCCAATCAAACCACATGTGTCCTCTGTCCATATGAAGTTGATACTTCAATGGAAGTAATACTTACATTATTTTTTACTTTTTCGACGTTTATTTTCATTTCATATCACGGGCCGCAAATGAAAAGCTTTTTATAGGTTTTTGTTCTTGTTTCGGCTTTCAGAAGAAAAACACATCTTAATGATTCTGTTTTCCCATTTGATGCTCAAAAGGCACAAAATACAGAAAATAATTAATCAAATAGCCTTTTTGTTAATGCGAATTAACTGTATTACATTTCAAAACATCCATTAATATCATCAACTCCTGTTTTTCGTTCGTCAGATTCAAATGAACTGGGAAAAGTAGGCGAGTTTGAAGAGCAAGTCCATTATTCAAACGCTGATCGAATGCCATTACTAGTCGCAGACACATAATATAGAATTAGAGGCCGTCCATAAATGATGTCACACTTTTCAGAGTACTTTTAGGACCCCCCTATGTTAAGAAGATTTTTATGATATTTTTCTTGAAAATATTTCCTAAGGAGCCCGAAAATTGGAGCAGGAGACAAAAGAAAATGTATGTTTTATTGTGAAATAAAATGACCGCTACTATCTTCACTGCTAAAATTCACTGCAAATTTATACTTGCATGGGGTGGCCATGTTGATATCATAATTCCTAAGAGACTTCCCCACTCTCAAAGGTGACCTAGTATCGATGACAGCAGATTGCGTACAACTCTCTGACGACCGATTACCTTTACACCAAGGTCTTTGATGGGCAGTAAGAAAGGCCCAGTGAAATACCATGCTCCTTGGAGGCCAGCACTTTAAAGATCAGATCTCCATGAACTGTTTTTAGGTGACATTTCCTGTTGTTTGTTGCTACACTCAGAGACTGGTTGACGTACATGGCAGTGCTGACAGGAGATAAGGACTTCAATGAGTTCTTCTCTAGAGGTTTGAAGATGCTATCCCAGCCTAGCATGTGACATTATTATAATGTTGTAGCAATGTTCTGATTGGTTCTGTATTGGTTCTTGTTATACTATTTCGATGGCTCCCAATAATGTTGCTGCAATATACTGCTCTGACATTGCACTGTGACATTATCATAATGTTCTGGTTATGTTCTTTAACCTAAACAAAATATTCTTATGAAGTTCTGTTTTCATTTCATCCTAAGTTTACCAAAAATGAATGTTATGATAACATTCTGTTTTTGTGAGGTTTCAACCTCACCATCAATTATGTTATTGATACATGCCATCTTAGTAAGTAACAAACTGACTTAGAAATGTATGGTTTCAGATTGTTTTTGTTATGTCACAACTTGGCTGGGATGTGTTTTTAAGACACTGAAGTGAGGTTTTGCAGTGTAATGTTACACACTAAGAAATATTTCATGAGATTAAATACCCACAAAGTATACCTACCTCAGATATCTGATAGAGCTTTCTAGCAAAACCTCTCCCCTAGCAGAAGGTTCACTAGAATGGTTGAGTGCTGGATAAAAGGAAAATGTTCTCCTATATTTTGTGCATCGTGAAAAGCACGATTTTGTGATGATGTTTTGCCGTTTATGTGAAATATATTTTGCAAGTTAAAAGCATGATTTAGACGGTTCCATCTAAAATCCCCCCACTGATCACCTCTGTGACCATAAACTTCCCTTCGAATAAGCCTATCCCGTATTCAGGATATCCTGGGGTTACACTAAATAGATGGATAAGCCTTCCTTGTCTCCTAGAGATGGAGTTACTCAAATTACCATGAATTATATTTTTCTATATCCCTTATCAATTCACAGACTTACAGGTTTGTCAGTCAATCAAAATGCTGTTTCTCAGAGCAAGGGGTTGGAAATTATAGGTTAGGGTGACAGGCTTCACCATTGGTTCCATTGTGGAAAAGGCCAAAATATAAGGTCACATAATTATTAGAAATGTTAGTAGCAATCTGACAAACAACTGTCTTCAGGTAATAAGCATATTTAGATTATTGGAATATTGAATATTCAGACTTATAAAGACTAAACTTTATAACACTTTAAAAAAAGAGTTACCTCTATACTCGAGCAGGTAGCGTGTCTTTTGTATCCCTGAGAGAAATTCCCATTCATTTATTAATTGCTAATTACAATTATGTGATTTGTTTTTACATTCAATAAAAGTCTTTCCATCGTCCATTCCAAGTGACATGACAATTGACAGGTTACTTCCAATTTGGAGTTTTGAAGGTATCTACTCTTACCTTTTCCTTTTCCTCTCCTCTCCTCCCTCCCTCCCTTGCCCTATACTCCATGCCCTTATCACCACTCCCCTCACCTAGACCGCCCACCCCCCACTGTAGGACCATCCCCCATCTCCCCAAGGCCTGGTGGTAGACAGATAAGGCCCCTCCCTGTCAGACCAACTCTTCCCCTCCAGCAGGTCCCCGATGGCCGAGGGGACATACAGGGCATATGGGGGGGAGGAGAGCCTGGAGGTCAGGAGCTAACTCATTGCAAACAAAACACTAACTTTTGCATAAGATGTTAAGGCTTTTGATACCTTATTGCATTATTGCTACCTATATTCGATCCCCCCCCCCCCCCCGTATAACTTCTCTCATAGTTAGATGTACACTGTAAAAAGTAAATGCTGTAAATGTCAAGCAAACATTGCTGTACAATTACAGCAAATGAAGTATCAGGTCCCCATGATCTACAGATTGTGAATATCAGTCCCCAGGTACTTCAGTTTTTCCAGGGCTTGGTCAGAGACGCCATGTCCATGTCCAGGCCATCATTCCACCACCATGGACAAGCCAACACTGGGCAGACAGGTTGGCATGTGGGCTCTGCCTTCTCTATCTCTACTGCCGGCATTCGAGTTTTGCCTTTCCTCAACTAGGCCTACCTACCTTCCCATCTCCTTCCTCGAAGGCAATCATCATCAGCTGTAAGATTCCAACTTAGTAAATTGAAGGTTCATCTTCTGAACTTCACCTGCCTCATATGAAAATGACCTTCCGTATTTCTGAAACAGGTCAGCACTGCTGTAGTTATTTGGCAATGACGGTCGCTGGCTCAGGGTGCAATGAACTCTGACTTGATTCCTAAAGGTCAGTCCAAAGTCTTCTTATTATAGTTATTTTCTCCTATATTAGAATGTGGCTCCCTCAGAGAAGGAAGCTATACTGACAAAGACTCCACACCATTATGATATATTTGATAAGATATCAATATCAATCAAGTGATACTTGTCTGGACATTAACCATATCAAACGCTTTTGAGAGTTATCAATAAGGGATTTAAACTGATAAAAAGCTTATAAATTAAAAAAAACAGCTGGATATTGTTCATAATAGCTACACTAACAATGACCCATCCTCTCTATGATAAACGTCGTCAACAGATACAATCGGAGAGAAAACAGTCCTCACAAACACTATGTTGTTAAAGATGTATCAGGCTGATCCCCCGCTCTCGACACCCCCAGCCCTGCCTCCAGTCCCTCAGCACACCTCTGTATCCCTCCACGGGGCACCCTCCGCCGAGAGACAAATGAGTCCGCCAACACTCGGCTGCGTTATTCGGTCAAGCCCAACCGGAAACTGTTCTTCATCCGTTAGCTGGTTCCCGGTGGGGACTTAAGTGTTCTGCTGCTGACAACAGGCATTGGTTGCAGCCTGCTGGGTACCAGCAAACAAAGGGGGAGCTACATCCGGCGGTATGTTTATATGAGGTGGACAGAAAAGACTTAGACCCAGCCAGCTTGCAATGTAACAGAAAGGTTCTGCAGCCATACTTTTTTAGTCAGTTTGCTACTTACTGAGATGGCACATAACAATTATTATAACATTGTTTTTGGTGAGGTTAGTACGAAACCAAAACAGAATATTATAGGAACATTCTATTTAGGTTGAGGAACATAACCAGAACGTTATAATAATGGTGCAGTGCAATGGGACAGCAGTAGGTCACAGGGATGTAATTGAGAGTTATCAAAAAGGACTGTAATAAGAACCAACACAGAACGTTGCTGCAACGTTATTATAAGGTCAAACCTCCAGAGGGACATGGAAAATTGAGTTAAAGGACGGAAAGAACAACAAACCAGCATGTTTGGAGATGATATAAAAACATGGAGAAAGGCAAAATGATGTGGAAAAGATAAACCAAGATGGGAAGAGAGGACATAATCTAACAGAATAATGGACACAGAGAGAGAAGTAATAATTTTGGGAAAGTCAAACGTTAGGAGAGGTAATATCATAGATAAGAGATATGAAAAAGAATAACAGAAATTGAGAGAAGAGAGGTGATATCAAGGAAAAGTAATATCAAACGAGGTAATACCCATAAAAATATGATAAACAAAATATCAGGAAACATGGAGGGAAAAAATGGTATTGATGATAAATGAGAACAAAACAATAAGGATAAAAGAAATTTTATGATGAAAAAAGCAGAGTTGCAGAGATAAGAGAGGAGACCAAAAAAAGACTGGAGAGATGAAATGAAGAGCAGAAATAAAAGAAAAAAAGGACAAAATAGACCCCAGTTGGAAAGCCGACAGCATCCCACCGATGTGGTCTGGAACATTCCAGTGAAAAAGGCAGTGGCGCCTTCACCGCAGGTATGGAATAAAACATGAAACATACGTCAGGAGTCCCAGGGGTAATGCGCATTGTCAGCTCATTGGTCTGCGCCCGACACGAGAGGCCCATTCCGCAGGCCCACAATGGACCCACCGCGGGCCCCTGACGCGGGCCCCTGATACCCGCGCCAGTGTAAACCACAAGCTATGGCCAGTGGGCCGGGTGAGCAATGCCCATAGCCACACATTGAGGAGATTTACAATAGAAGGACTATGACTTACAACAGCTGCTGGCCTTGATTGAGTCCCTTGATGAGCTGCTAAGGGGGAGATGTCCATAAATCTTGTCTGCAATAGTAGCTCTTTTTATGTACATGTATTTTCATTCCCCTCCAGATTAAATTAAAGGGCATTCAAACAAGTGTATTTTTCAACATGGCTTAAGAGCAAGGCGTTTTTCTATTTTTGCTATGATGTGTTGCTTTACAAGATGAGAACTAACCTATAATACTTTCTGCTTACGAATGGCAAAGCAAATGCACCAATTACTGTATTTAGTATTTGGTCAAAAGATTACAACTAGGTTTTGGGCTACTATGAGCCAACTTTGGGCAAATTAAGTATCCAGAAACAATAAGCCCATCCCACTTTGGGTTTATCATGGGGTTGGACAAGGGTTGGGCAAAATAGACATAAATGCCATCCTTGTCTCCAAGACTTGGGATTGCTTAAATAAGCAAGAATTGAGATGTTCTATATCCCAAAGTACTGGTAGAACTTTATCATTTCTTAAATTTTATCAATTCACAGATTTGTAGGCTTGACAGCCAATCAAAATACTGTATTTTATGGCAAAATAGGGTTGGACATTATAAGTTGGGTTGACAGGCTTTACCATTGGTTCCTATGGAGAAAGGTCCAACATGTAAGGTCACATTTTAGAAATTTGTTTAACAATCTGCCAACCAAATTGCTTTGGCTAATTTTGTATTGTGCAAATCTCTTCAGGGAATAAGCACAGAAGCAATTTTGATACTATTTGATGGTAAACTTTATAGTTGGTATAATCTGGGATGGGCTAATTGAGTTGAGCCTAACAACATGCTCTGGGCAGCAGCCTCACTTGTTGTGCACTCTGGCTGAAAAAAGGCAGTGGCAACCAAGCTGCGACAAAAAGGAGGAAACAGGGAACACACATCGGGAGTCCTGATGTTAATGCGTATTGTCAGCCCATAGGTCCCTGCCTGGCTCACAGGGCTCATTCGGGCGGCTCACAATGGGGGGCAATGTAGGCCCCTGTCTCACCGAGCAACACGTAAACCATGAGGAACGGCGACTAAGTCAGCTAGTCAGCCACACAGGTGCACATGGTCCTCACATCCAGAAGATTTAGAATAGCAAGGACTCCAGACTGCAACAGTTGTGAGGCTTGATTGACCTTCTAGGCTTGATGATACACAAGGAAAGTGGAAAGTCTGGTATTTATGCACTTATAGGTTGTAGATTTACAGTGTTGGAGTTACAGACAGTCTGAAAGCTGTAATTGAGGCACCACTAAGAAAAAAGCCAGAGAGCAGCAGCAGTTGCTATGTCATGGGTTGTATGATTGAGACTTGCATTGGCTAGGAGAAAGGCACACTATATGAGAGTTTCATTTTGCATTTATTATTTGCATTTAAGGATCATATATTATATGTGCTGTTTTTGTAGCACTACTGATACACTTGTACATGTGTCAACTGTAGGGCTGCACATATTGATAGCAAGTGTGTTCTGCAAACAAATTAATACAAGTTACTAGCACTATAAATATAATCCTAAAACTATATTATAAATACATATGAGTAATTGGATAATAATGAATAGAATTTGATATAATGCAATAAAACATCAATATTGAAGGCAGCATCCACAAATATCACTCATATAACTGCACTGATCCAGAAAATGTAAAGGTCAGTCGTATCAGCCATCACATGACTTTTTACCTTGGAACTGGCCATTGCCCCCTTTGGCAATGTCCTCCAAATGACAGATCTTTGGCTCAAGTATTTCATGAATTTGATGTAGGACATCAAACAAAACCTAAAATCTTCTATAATGGAGCAAAGTCCATCAATGCAACCTTTAAGGTGATCAGCTGAAAAAATACCTTTATCCCATTTCCTTTCTACTTCTTCCCCTTTTCTCTCCTAAAGTCCCTACTTACCCTACCCCCTCCTGCAACCTCACCCCTTCCCCCACCCGCTGCCACCTCAGGGTGGAGATAAGCGTCTCGTGTCATGTGATCAATCGTCCCGCAGCCCCATCTGGTGGTGGGTCTGTAGCTGGTGACTGGCAGGTCCTTCAGCCAATCAATGGGCCCCAATCCTGCCCCCATCATGCCCCGCTCCGGGGGGCATGCACACTACACGCGGCCTGTCAATGCTCCCGGCCCGCAGGGAGAAGGCGCTTTTGTTATGAAGGGTCAAGTGTGCAGGACTTACACACTTATATCTCATGTAATGCTCCCCTTACTCACTCTCTACTCAAGTGGAATTACTTTCTTGTGCCATCTGTCTTTTTTATCTGGAAAAAGACACAACCTGATCCCATGAATACCCTTACATGTTCACATCAATATTTGGCATTAAAATTTAGGACCTGTGAGGCCAGGGGGTCCTAACACCCCCTGGTTCGTTTGGTGGATGCCTAAAGTGTACAATAAGGGGGAAATTCTGTACTAGACATATTGATAGGTTAAGGGCTAATATGATCGCTGTCGCTTTGTAACAAGAACAAAGGTGATATGGCTGATATTTGGACCAGCAGTGTGGGTCTGACTGATTAGAGTCATACCTACAGGCGAATACAGTTATGCGCATCTGTACCCTAAACAGTTGAATCTTGGTTTCAAGGATGGATCTTAAAAGTAATTTTGGATAGGAATTTGAAAAGAATATTTGCACTCAGCTTAGCATACAGAGGTTTGGTGATGCTAAAATCAGGATTTTTGCCAGAGGGCCCAAAAGGAACGGAAGCGGGAACATGTCGATGAAGGGATATATCGCGGGTGGCACTTAAAAGATGGAATTCTCGTGGGGGAATAGGCCCGCGGGTACCAGTGATATGGGCTGTCAGGACGTGTTACCCTGACACCAGGGAGAAGAGTCCTACCGCACTCACTGAGGTGATGCATTCTGATTGGTGCCCTGTGGAATCACCCATAGGGTTAGGAATGACTAACATATACTGGATAATATCAGTGAATACCAATGAACTTTTTAGAAATCTGATTTTAGGATTCAGAGAAAAACCCTTGATACTTAATCCTTGATAACGAAGCATTTAGTGTGATGGTAAAGGTCCCCAATAATTCTGACCATATTAGGTATGGAGTTATTAACCGAACACAGTTATACACATGGAATCTACTTGAGCAATCTTTTCATAGCCCGAGTAGATAAATATCCAATTTGAACACAGTTTGGGTTAGCTGCTGTGCCAATATGTTATACATACAGCACATAACCATGTAAAAGGAGCTGTATTATATGAAATGTTAGGATAATTACATGCTTCTTTAAGCTACTTTTGGGTTACTTAACTGCTGAGCTTCATTATTAGAAGAAATGTCAGGTCAATTTGGTTCTAGGTCCTTTCGTAAATTACCTTAAAACAAGAGAATCTTTCCTCTGTAAGATACACCACCTCTTTACTTTGCATCCTTTTCCTGATTATTCTACCCTTTTCCTGCCCTCATTCCCAAATGCCAGTGGAAATAGATCCCTAATGCCCCCACCCTGTCCCCTCCTCCCCCTATTGTCAATATGTAATACACCCTTATCCCCCTCCGGCCATACAGCGAAGTAATCTGAATATGCCGATCGCCCCGCGACCTTCTCACATAGTCCCCGCTTATCTCCCCTTACACACCGCAGACAATATGAATATTCCTCCGCTTCATACCTTAATCCGTCCTCTAGTCCGGCTCATTTATTCCCACTTACATGAAGCCGAGCTTATCTGAAGCTCGGTGTCGCTTTGAATGTGTTTTTTGTTGGTGTTTTTCCCAAAGAGCATGCTACCTTACTTAGTCATATCATTGTTTGCTGGCTATATTTCCAAATGCTTTACATTAGAAAAAGCCTTAATGTTTCCTTTCACTCCATTCCTATATTCACCTCTTTATATTGCCCCTCTTTGTTATTCAAAAGAATAATAGCTTCGTCATTGCTTCATCCTTGCAAATAGTAATCTTATTTCATCTTGGCCTTATATGGAATTATTACTTTCTCTGCGATTCTTCTCAAGATTACACAGCTTACTAGACTCAGTCTAAAGAATCCAGACATAACAGTATAAAAAGTTGTTATCGCTCTTTGATGTAATGAACAATATGAAACAACACATTTTGCGTCCTTTTATTGTGACATAGCGATAGTTAAGAGTTCTGGCTAGATATTATTTATATCATTTTGTAAAAATGACACATATTGCCATTACACTTTGAATGTCCATTACAGTTGCAGTTTGGTGAATTTACAAGAACATAGGAAAAGATGAACTAACAAGAGGTGACAGAAAATATTCAGGTTTTTTTCAGATGTTTCTTGTGTCCCAGATCTATAGGTCCCAATACCCTGCGATAGTCATTTACTGCTTGTCTTCATCGGAGTCTATAACCAATAAAATCCCTACCCAGTTCAATAACTGTCCTAAAATGTGGGTACAGTGGGGTGCTACAATACAGGGGCAGTGCAGTTATGTCCACTGAGGCTGTGCAGTTTCAGTCAGTGCAGTCCATACTTATATACCCAGCCAAGGATGCGACGTTATCATAACATTGCAGCAATGTTCTGGTTGGTTCTCTATTTATATGTGTTTCTTGTTACATTCTTTTGATGACTCGTAATCACATCACTGCAATGTACTGCCATGACATTGCACTGTGACGTTATTACAATGTTCTGCTTATGTGGAAAGCCTTTTTGCTGTACCCAATGAACCGCTTAGTCAGTGCTGGGTCCCCCCCTCATCGTCGACTTCTTCAATTAGCAGGAGATACTGGGGGCTTATATTCCTCCCAGGAGCAAAGGCCCCACCCTGGTACTCCCAGAGGGTGCTAGGATATTGCAAATAATTAAGATGCGAAGGCCATCCTCCATGAACCAAGCACCATGCCTCTGTTCTCCTCTCTTTTCATTTCATCTGCTCTTATGACCTTATGACTCTTATGACCATTAGTCCTTAAAGCAGACGTTAATGCTGCAGTATTGTCTGTGCGTTAGGGGCTCCACTTCTTAAAGGAAACCTTGCCATAAGAATAGAATGAATAATTTCTAATGAAAGTCTTCAAACATGGCAATTGCATCAACAACTAATAATGCTAGAGAAACCTAAAGGATATTTCAAATATAGAAAAAGTTATAAGCCTTTAAAGTACAGTCTAAATTATGTATTTTCTTAGGGAAATCCCCATATTTGTGACGTCACATGGTGACTAATTTGGAATTCCCATCTCCCAATAAAAGGGAATCCCCATTCCTTAAATAGTCATAGAGATATACATGTACCTTAACCCTATTTATATATATATTTGGCCACATACGGACTATCCTGTAGTTTAACAATCATTCATCTGCAACAATGTATTTACATGGAAATCCTAAGTTTAATTGATTTTCCTTTCCTTGATAATTCAGTAATTCTTCAATATTTTCCCAGATTTTCTTTTGAAAAATGTTAAAAATACTTAAGACAAGTTGATAAAACCAAAAACAGCTATTTGTAAAAATATGCAAGGAACCCTTTAAAATTAATTCATTCTGTACCTTTTTGTTCACTTGGAGAGAGGGAGCAGTCTTTGACCTATAGGAGTACTTGTCAGAACTGTTGAAAACCATGTTGAATTGAGACCTTAATTTGGCAACATTCAATCCTTGTCTCCCACCCTCTCATCGCCATACATGCCTCAGTAAGCTATAACATGGCAGACCCATTACTTCTCAAGGGCCATGGCTTCTCAATAATACAGTCCCAGACACACTATGCTATGCACCCTGGGGGGAGGGGACTTCCCTTCTCAATGCCGCGGATGTGAGTGTTCATGTTTTAAAAACACATTTTAAAGGACACTGTAAGTTGTAAAACCTACCCATATTGAAGGGATATTGTTAATATATTTCATACACCTATTCGTTGACTTAATGGAAATATACATAATTATTTATTAAAGCACTTTAATGTTAATGCCTATGTATTTCTATCTATTTCCCATAATTTACATAGTAAGTGTTCAGTTTCAGCACTTTTTCTATAAAACTATGTATACCTCCTTTGGAATTCCTAACCCATATTGAGTGAGGTGGCAAATTTGATACCGATTTTGAGTGTAATTTTCTCACTCATTTGACTCACTTGAGGCTGAAAAAGGACCCATCTCCTCCATTCTTTGGACACTCACATCCGGGCAGGTTTGAGACCAAGTCGCCCCCCTGGGTTATGCATAGAGCACACCCCTACAGCCAGTCATATTGTCCAGCAGACTGCAGTCCATGTGCCAAGCCCATCTGGCCTGCCCCACAGCTATAGATTCCACGAACCAATTGTCCCTATACACTGTCATGTCAGGGCTCCATCCAGCCTGGGGCACCCCCAGCAGTGGGCTGTCACCTGTCTGTAGTTAGAAGTCAGCCTTTGCGTACCAATTGTTTGTCTAGCTGTGAAGGAAAAACTCAAGAAAGTTACTCAAAGCTACAGACTAGAACATTTATAATAAGTAAAAGTGTGTCCCTTCCCCTTCATTGATGACTGAAAATGAAGTTAATGCACAGTTTTATCTTATTTCTTTAGATAGTTATGAATTTTCTGGATCAAATCCAATGTGTTTAGGCCTGGCACTGCTGGAAAGGAAAAGGTTTCGGATCAGCTAAACTCTGATCCTAGGCAAACATCCATACACACAAAATTGGTCAAATTCAAAACCTTTGGTTGGAGGATAGCTGGCATTCCCTACATCCCTGTACCCAGAAGCTACTATAAGTCAACATTCTATGCCACAGTGCTGGGCATAGCACAGAGAAGTATTTCATACAGATTATTACAACAGTAAAATGGCCAACCGACTAATTGATTGATCTCAGTGATTTGTTTTAGAAATATGAATATTTTCAGTTAAAATGTTTCTAATCCAGACTCTTCTGCTCAATAAACTACAGGATTTTGCAACGTTTGGTTTGCTGGGGGGCTTTTTCTGGTAGAATACCTACTCTGGGGCTATGCATGGGGGAGTCCCGATGTCGCATGTCGAAAAAACGGCAATGTCACATCTCTCTGTCGCTTATGTTTGTCAATGTTGATTTAAAGAAATGTCCATGTCACATGTCACTATGGGTTCAAAGATTTCTGACGTGTCCTAAACGCTCCATGCCATCTGACAAATTTAAGAAACGACCGTGTCATGTTGTGAATGTCCATTTTAGTGGTCTAGACCCATTACCTTTGGGGAAACACTTCAGATAAAAACCACTTTACAGTAAAACATGGTTGTCTTGTAGAGGTGTCCTTGTGAATCGTGTCATGACCAGACCTCCCCTCTTATACCATTGACCTGTCAGCTCTATCCGCTCCCAATCGGCTCTCGCCCAACCTTTCGACACCCTTATATGGCAACCTTATATTGACCCGCAGACTCTGCGGTCCATGTGTCAAACCCATCCAGAAAGGCCAAAGTAGTTTCCGAGCCCTTTGTCCCATACAAGTGTCATGTAAGACACATTGGGGTGAATGGCTTTTCCATATACCCCATACCCTTCTCCCCAGCAGGGCCCAATGTATGCTACACCATACCACACAGTCACTGCGTATGACCGACCATACTGCAAGTGACCTTATATTACAATGAACGGTCACTCTGTCTGCCCATCATTCTGTATTGTTTCACCAGCTAAGTATTGGCATGATAAGATTTGGGTTGACTTTGAGTCCTAGAATAACAGTTTATTCAACATAGGGCCTACTTCCAAAACACCAAAATACCTCCACAAGTGAGCAAAAGCAAGCATGCCAGTTGACTTGTAACATAACTTCCCTACACAATTTCCACTGGTACTTGCAATAATACATTAGCAGGAAAACCCTGCCACCTACACAAAGACCAGACAGCCTCTGGCATGGCCCTCATAAGCCCTGATGTCCACAATGACAATCAGTTTGATTCCTGGCCAGGTTTCTGACTCAGGTCATGGATTATGACCAGGCAGGAGCGATTCAGGATGGGGGTCCCGGGTGTCCTGACCCCCCCTTTTGGTGGACCCCTAAACTACAAAAAGAGGGGAAAACGCGAATGCACACCGTTTTAGTACTTAGCCTTTATGCTGACCCCCCTCTTTCGAAAATCATGTATCCGCCCCTGGCATGTATCTTACATCCAGAGTTGGTCCACAGGTCACCAACGATTGTTGACATGCAGGATTTTGTCTCCTAAAGGGATCTATCCTTTTTGGCATGATGAGAACAGAAGATGAACTCAAGAAGGTGTGGTGCTTCATAAAAACGTCTTGGGCAATGGATTAGCAATAAAAGATTGAGGGGTTTCTCATACGATTATTCAGATAAGGTTGAAAATGTATATTCCTTCCTCCTCTGGACGATTATTCAGGTAAGATTGTCAATGGATTAGCAATAAAAGATTAAGGGGTTTCTCATATGATTATTCAGATAAGTTTGATAGAAAAATAATGCATACAACTGGTTAACTCCCAAGGCTATAACAAAGATTTATTGAAGAAAATATACCTGGAAACTCTATGAGAAAGTGCATACCCCCCTCCCTACAGGGGAGTGGCAACAAATATACCCTGGTCACAGACACTATAACAAGCATCCTTTACACACAGCAACTTCACCATAATGTGACACTGCCTAGCAATATGGCCGTGACCTGACTTCCAAAGAAAGTCTGTGTATGTGGGAGGCCACAACTTTATATACAAACATTATCTGTCGGGGCAATGTCATAATATGGGTCTAGACCACTATATTTGACACGGTGACATGGCCGTCTTTTGGCTTAATGAAATGCGACAGGACATATTCTTAAAAATCAACATGGCGCCGTGGCTTATTCTTAAGATCCATATGCAACATAGACTTTAGTGACATGCGACTGGGCTTATTCTTAAATTCAACACGGTGACAGAGGCCTTTCCTAACTTCGACAGCCAACATTGGGACCCCCACATCTAGAGCCCCAATAATGCCAGGAAGCAGCAACAATGGAACCCACCCATACTGATCAGCTAAGCTATATATATTTCATTGTATATGGTGATTGGGTGGACATAATTGTTCATAGTATGATAAGCTATTGGCAAATAAAACTATATTAGAAACCTATGCTGTTAGGTAGCTCCAGCCCATTGCCTAGTCTTTTATGACTTTCGATAATTGCTTCCTTATCCTAGACCATTTTGTCCGAAGCCCTTTCCAAAGAAATTACCTAAATTGAGTTTGAAGGGCAATTACCAACAAGTAGGCACTTTCCTTTCCCAGCCCCCCACCTTTCCCTAACCCCTGCATTTTATGCGACAGCTTCAGCTAAAGTGTCTACTGATTGGACACTTTTAAAATCACTTGCAATTTTCTCAAAGTGGAGTAAAAACTTAAGTTATGCTGGTGGTGTGTACACACAATTCTCAATTATTAAAATTCTATTACTAAACATAGCAAAAATTAAGGGTATCACCAAGGGTGAACCTCAATTTTAGAGAAAGGGTTAGCAAAACCATAGCCCAAGAAAGCCTGGCGAGTACCCTCACTTTTGGGGTTAGCTGAATGGCTTTGAACTCGAATGAATAAGGTAGATACATTGAAACGTTAGCAATTTCCAAATGGCTGTTTTCTTCAAATTGCCTCCGCATGGCAGTTCACTCCTCCACGTCGTCGGAATGGGACCACAGTCATTGTTCAACGACTTCAGCAATTTGTAGACGGAAATAGTCTCATTACAGTTCCCCAATCACCCCCTACCCCCCCCCCCCCCCTACCCATAGGCCCTAACCTAATTCCAAGACTTTTCCAATTGTTGCCCTCCTGGAGGAAGCGTTCCCACAATTCGCTCTGACACACGACTTCCGGTCTGTTGAGGCCGGGACATGCGCAGTGGGGACGTTCTCCACTCTCCGGGCCGATCTCTGGAGTCTGAAGAGAGGGGAGGAGAGTGAGGAACGTGACAATTACGTCTCATTTAAGAGGGGTTCCTTTCATAAAAACCACAATCAGTCATCGTTGGCGCCTCGTGC
The DNA here is from genome assembly GCA_936440205.1 of Lepidonotus clava. NCBI lineage: Eukaryota > Metazoa > Annelida > Polychaeta > Phyllodocida > Polynoidae > Lepidonotus > Lepidonotus clava. The sequence continues at coordinate 53,968,455 of OW387140.1, forward strand.
CGAGTTCCAATGGGTCCCTGGTAAACTGAGGACCTAATTTGGTATGAAAAGAGATTGTTTCTGTTACCAAAAGAAAATGGAAGGTTTTAGCTCCAGTTAAAATCCTAACCGAAGAATCTGTTTATGTCTAAAACAGGAACATTTAACTTTGATAATCCATTCAGCCGTCTTAAAAGAGCGAACCTGACAGAACTGACATTTAATCATGATAAATTCATTTAAATTTGTAATTAATGAAATTGTAAAGTGTCTATTTTAATGTCATTGTCAATTTCTAAAATTACAACCGTAAAATGTTGTTGTCTTTATCATATCTCTAAGGGTGTTATTTTGGCAACCTAGGCCTAAGAATTACTTAATTACAAACCTTTCATTCGTTGCTAAGGTTGTCATAGACAACACCCATATTATTAGGAATACTATAAAAAAGATGGTCGCCATAACCCAGAGGTTGTCACAATCCTCCAAATCGAAACCCGTCGATTACTTCTGGATGACCCTTTGACAACATCATGCTTTCAGTCATTGTTGTGCTATCAATTTGAATACTAGCATATTTCAGCTGTCTTTATCTTGTTTAGGGTCATTGTCCATGCCCCCCCGCTACCCCCTTTTTTTTGGGGGGGGGGGGGGATTGATATTCTGGATCTGCCCCTGGGTCTATGGGGATATATTAAATTTAACACCATCCATTCCCGTTTCAGACGCTGCCTTCTACGACCTATGGGGACATATTAAATGTAACCCAACCCGTTCCTGTTTCAGACGCTGCCTTCTACGACCTATGGGGATATATTAAATCTAACCCAACCCCTTCCCGTTTCAGACGCCGCCTTCTACGACCTATGGGAACATATAAAATCTAACCCAACCCGTTCCCGTTTCAGACGCCGCCTTCCAAGACCTATGGGGAAATATTAGATCTAATCCAACCAGTTCCGGTTTTAGATGCCACCTTCTACGACCTATGGGGAAATATTAGATCTAACACCAACCGTTCCCATTTCAGATGCCGCCTTTTACGACCTATGCAACGCCACCACCGACGTGGTGCGCGCGGAACTGTGGGAGACGGGCGGGCTCGGCACTTCCGGCCCCGCCCAGTCACGTGACCCTCCAGCCCGGTCACGTGGGGTCAGCTGTCAGCTCCCATTGGTCGCCTGCGACGCATGCGCACTCAACGTCAGCGTCTCCGACCTGCTACTTCCGGTGTGTGCCGACGTCAACGTCAGTGACGTCACGTCGGGACCGGAAGCCCCGGCATGCATCGCGGGGTGAGTGGCCGCCTTTACAGGGTCCTTTTATCTTTTATTTGCAAACTTTTTATTCGCTATCTATACTTTAAGTGTATAGCCATGTGAACTATAGGTATAGGCAAATGTATCTGATCACATAATGAATATGGTGTTTAAAGAGAGTGCCACTCGTTTAAATACAATCTAACGACTTTGGCCTTTTATCTTTCTCTTTGCATTTATTTTATATTCACAATATTTCAACCATGGAGTCATGGCAACTACAGCTATAGAGGATAATTCAGTTTAAAGTATTACCTAGAATGTAATGTTTGGAGAAGACACTAGTAGCACGCATCAAAATATAATCCTATTCACAATATGTCTGATATAATGCCTGCCCCTATGTTGGCCTATCTGGAGATAGGATATTAACTTTGAACGAGATTATCTTAGGCTCTAACAGTTACTCCAAGCTGGGAACAGATTTCGGGTAGATACAGAGGGTGAATGTGGTCCGTACTAAAAGCAAGTAGGCCCTGCACAAATAGAATACTCAACATTTACGAGTGCACATTTTTCAATCAACATTTAATGCATTTTGTGGCATACGTTTACAAGCCTCACGGCAGAAGACTATACTTATACACCTTTCTTCAGTCTATGCTTCCTTTTTTTCTATTATCAATACTACTATTCTAGCTTCTCTTGTCTCTGATTGGTCAGGTGCAGTCACGTGATCGTCTACGAGCCGTCCTACCCTGACGTCACCACCCGCTTCATCTTCTCACCAGAGTCTTCCACGTCACCCGTGACGTCAGCCATGACGTCTTTCACGTCGCTGTCCTCCAGTATCGTTGTCAGGATATGTAACCCGGATGGCCTGACGTCACAATCAAAGTTCACGTTACATTATGACGTCATAGGTATCTCATCGACATTCTCCTTTTGTTTCTGAATCGTAATTATCAAATAGACGTTCTGCAGATGACATCACATGAATGGACTAGGCACCATATGGTGATCAATTTGAGATAATTATTATATAATTATCAACATAATTTTGGAAATCTATTTCGTTCTTATTTTCTTTCTAAATAATTATAAGATTTCATAATAAACTATCTTTTCGAATAAGAACTAATGAGTTAGGTAGTAATCACGTGACCATGTCTGCACATGCTCCATGTATGAGCGGTGCTACTTCAATTCAATATCAAACTTGACTAATTTCGAAGCTATCAACTATTCATTTCAATAAATTTGAAATATGCATACAATTTACGTAATAATTACAGCCATTGGACTCATACTTGTCTACATGTAACCCTCCTGTGTCTCCCCTTCTCAGACAAAACAACGACGTTCACCGGGAGTTTTAATGACTCGGCGTCCCACCAGGGGCTGATGACGTCACCCAACTTCCCCCACGGCTATGCGCTTCGCGGAGAGATCTACACCTACGTCCTCCAGACAGACGACCCCGGAGGAGGAGGGGTCAAGGTCGTGTTCGACGACTGGGACCTGGCGCCACACACCAGGGTCATGGTCAGTAGGGTAGGGGTCAAGGTCAGGGTCATGGTCAGTAGGGTAGGGGTCATGGTCAGGGTCATGGTCAGTAGGGGTAGGGGTAGGGGTCAGGGTCAGGGTCATAGTCAGTAGGGGTAGGGGTCAAGGTCAGGGTCATGGTCAGTAGGGTAGGGGTCAATGTCAGGGTCATGGTCAGTATGGTGGGGGTCAAGGTCGGTAGGGTAGGGGGTCAAGGTCAGGGTCATGGTCAGTAAGGGTAGGGGTCAAGGTCAGGGTCATGGTCAGTATGGTGGGGGTCAAGGTCGGTAGGGTAGGGTTCGAGGTCAGGGTCAGTAGGGGTAGGGGTCAAGGTCGGTAGGGGTAGGCATCAAGATCAGGGTCAGTAAGGGTAGGGGTTAAGGTCAGGGGAGGGATTAGGGAGGCCAGTAAGATGAAGGATCAAGGTCATATCAAGGTCAAGAAAGGGGGAATTTACTATAAGTGTTGCCGGGAACTGTATCAGACGAGGGCCAAATTAGGAGTGGGTAAAACGCAGGAGCATCAGCTCAAGGTCCATGTAAAGGAAAGTCAAAATCCTTTTCTTTTTCAAATAGAAATTGAGGTCACTGACCGACTGCAATCTGGTTAATTGTTATGATTGGTGGTGTAATGAATGACTACAAAATACAAAGTCAAGGTCAATGCCAGAACTAATTCACACAATGACCAACATTTCAAAAGTTAATAATACATTCTAATGTTTAATTACCAAACTATTACCTTCCACAAACTGACAAATGTAATATATATCATGATTTAAACATGTTATCTGTGATACAGAAACATCCATGAAGATCACCTCTGCACCTGTCACCTAGTTGACCCCCAGAACAATGTGGCTAATCTCTAATCACTTTCTGTGTCCCACTTCCGGCCATTCCTTCCTCCTCCCCCTCCCCCCTCCTGACAGACACCTCCCCTAATGTCAGGGCCATTAGTGGAGTTGGGCAGTGAAAGGTTAGGGGCTGACATTTGGTCCGACTTGGGATGGCGGACGGGTACAAATTAAGCCCTTGGGGTATGGAGAATGTGTGTAACGGTGACTTCTGTCGTTTTTACAGCTCGTGGCAACCATTATGGTCATGTTTAACCATTACATGACATAAAAGTTAAAGTTTTCAACATTTAATTGTGCAGTTAATATAGAATAGATCAAGTACAAACCACGGGTGTGTTCAGTAAATATTAATACCCCAGTGTGCACACACCTATACTATAAGAAGTGCTGTAGATTTACATTAAACTTTGCTGGCAACAAAGTTTCCAGTAAACTTTGCTGTACAATTACAGCATATGATGTATGGTAAATTGTACAGTGCATAATACTGTAGGTGTTTTACAGCAAATAGTGCTGTACAATTACAGCACACAACTTACTGTAAATTGTACAGTTCATGGTACTACAGATGTCTTACAGCAACCAAAAATGTAAATTAACAGCAAACTTAGTATTGTATTTGTACATCAAAGTTTGCTGGAAACTTTGTTGCCATCAAGGTTTACTGTAAATTTACAGTGCACTGTTATTTTACAGCACTTTGAATTAAAAGTCTTTTAACATCAATTTAACATCAAATATTCCCCATTAATCACACAAAAATGTTGATTCCCAACCACAACCCAATGTATAGAGGTCATGGGATGTACTAGCAAATACATGCATCGGGTGATGTTGCATCATTACTAACCTATAGATTAAACTTTACACCAAAAAGGTGTCTATGCATACAGTTTATAACTATCTCGTAAATAGTACAACCATTTGTATATATTTCAATAACTTAAAGCATCAGTTCATTTCATATGTGTAGGATATGCTTTTTGACATTATTAGATTTAATTAATTCATCTAGAAAAATGGGTTAAAGGTAATATGCCAAAAACATTTTTTCACTTTTTACTTTTGCACTCCTGGTCACTGTGTTTTACAGTATGATGTACAGTAAAAATAAACACTCACAGTGTAACTTCAAATTTACAGTACAAATCTTGTAATCCTCCAGCAAGTTAAACTGTTTATTTTCCAAAAGCAAACATTATTGTAAATTAACTGTACAATAACATTAACTTTTCACCTGTATGTTTTGGGCTTTAGCCCTAGACAGTATGTGCATACAAGGGCAATAACAATTGCTTTGTGCCCCCTTAGTCTTTGTATTTATTTCATCAGTTATGGTTATTTCAAATAGCAAGAACGGTTTGAATTATGTTGTTTTATTGCCCATACAGTGTGCTGAGTGGTGCATATTTGGGGCGGTGAATATTGAAGGGATGTACTTACTTTAACACTTAAAGGTCATATGCATGTACCATAGGAATCGCATGACCTTTCCTTCTCTTCTTTTATCACCCGCACGGCCGAGGAGTGGTATGTACAAGGGATGGTGCATAGTGAGAAGCTGTATATACCCCTCCTCATTTTCATGTTTTTCCACACTATTCAGTGCTTTGTTTGGGTGATAAATATAGAAGACCCATAAGGTGGCTGTATGACCCATGGGAATTGTACAAACCTCGGGCTTCGCTCTCGGGTTGTCAATCCACTATGGATCGTACGGCCAACCTTGGACAACCCCAAAGGGTCTTCTTATATTAGGATGTACCCTGAAGTGTTTCCTACATGATCATACACGTTGAAATATCCCTGTCCTTGTCCTTTCAGTTTTTCACCAACCTGTCCTCCTCCCCGCTGGCCACCTTCTACGGCTCGGGGTCACGGCCTTCACTTATACTTCCGGGTCAGCTGCACTACATGACCTTTGAACCAGAAGTGGGTCTGACGTCACGGACCGACAACATGGGTTTCCAGGCTACCTACACCTTTCTCTCAGGTAAACGGGTAAAGGTCCCCTGAAAAATATGAAAAATGAAATTTTGATATAGGCTAAAACTAGTTAGGTTCAATACAAGCAGGCCTAATAGAAATGTCATGAACCCTTTCGAACTTCCTTATTTAAAGTACATGACACTTGTATTCCTAATGATTTGTAATTGATCTTCAACTTCCGGATTGTTAATGCTAGAGTCATATAAGTTTAAATGTGCATTTTATTCCTGAAAGTCTCAGAATATAATATGTTCAATCCAAATGTAAGATTGTGATTCCAACAAGGTGTAACACTAAGTGTGGCACTTTCTCTCAGACAGTGACGTCACAGAAGCTACCAGCGCCCTCACCGACTGTGGCGTGTACTACCGATACCCGGCGGGGGGTAACATCACCTTTTATCACCCTGCCAGTGATGCGGGATCTGTGTGGGACTGTGTGTGGGTCGTCACCCCTCACAGCGCCTTCTCCTGGGTCCTGCTGAGACTCGTCAACCTCTCCCTGTCCCCCAGTAAGTCCCCTTTTACCCCCCTACCCCAGTAACAGGGTGTGTGTGTGTGTGTGGGTCGTCACTCCTCACAGCGCCTTCTCCTGGGTCCTGCTCAGACACGTCAACCTCTCCCTGTCCCCCAGTAAGTCCCCTTTTACCCCCCTACCCCAGTAACAGGGTGTGTGTGTGTGTGTGGGTCGTCACTCCTCACAGTGCCTTCTCCTGGGTCCCTCACAGCGCCTTCTCCTGGGTCCTGCTCAGACTCGTCAACCTCTCCCTGTCCCCCAGTAAGTCCCCTTTTACCCTCCTACCCCAGTGACGGGGGCTGGGTGTGTGTGGGTCGTCACCCCTCACAGCGCCTTCTCCTGGGTCCCTCACAGCGCCTTCTCCTGGGTCCTGCTCAGACTCGTCAACCTCTCCCTGTCTCCCAGTAAGTCCCTTTTACCCCCCTACCCCAGTGACGGGGGGTGGGTGTGTGTGGGTCCCTCACAGTGCCTTCTCCTGGGTCCTGCTCAGACTCGTCAACCTCTCCCTGTCCCCCAGTAAGTCCCCTTTTACCCTCCTACCCCAGTGACGGGGGGTGGGTGTGTGTGGGTCGTCACCCCTCACAGCACCTTCTCCTGGGTCCCTCACAGCTCCTTCTCCTGGGTCCTGCTCAGACTCGTCAACCTCTCCCTGTCTCCCAGTAAGTCCCTTTTACCCCCCTACCCCAGTGACGGGGGGTGGGTGTGTGTGGGTCCCTCACAGCGCCTTCTCCTGGGTCCTGCTCAGACTTGTCAACCTCTCCCTTTCTTACAGTAAACTGGTGACATTTGCTAGATATAAGTAGACCCTTAAGACAGTGAAAATTTGTCATGATATCATATGTTGTGTAATGATTTCCCCCTAGAAAGCTTGAGTTCATGTATCTGAAAGCCAGCATTCATATGATCTAAACTTATTGTGTTTGGAAAAACAGTTCACTGAAAGTATGGTACCAGCTCAAAATGTAATTTGATGCCCATTAAGAGTATTAGAAATGGGAAAATGCACTAAACTGTCACAGCCACCTTATAACAACTCCTTTTCAGGTTAAACAAAGCTTTCTCATTTAAAATCCTCTCTGTTCTCCCTTCAGACTTGGTGCTCACTGTGCGGTCAGGCGTGACCTCAGACTGCCCTCTGGTGGCCAACATGAGCGGTACTGATAATGGGTCATATCCCATGACCACCCAGTATGAGGGGCGCCATGGATTCTACATCCGAGTACAGGGCATCGTCACAGCCTCTGACCTCATATCGGCAGTGTTCGCTGCCTTCAACAGGGCTACTGCTGGTAGGTTACCTTCGGAATTAGGATATCATCTATCTTTGTTACAGGTGACTTATGTGGTGTAAGTCCTGAGTTAATATAGCCACATGCCTTAGAGCAGTGTTAGTGCTGAGAGTGTGACTCTTCTTGATGTGCTTGAAGAGTGTAGGCTAAGTCAAGGGATCAATGTAAAAGCGGGGCCAGCAGTGAGCAGAGAGCTAGAGTGTAACCGAGCTAATGGTTAAGTAATACCTCAGATAGGAACAGGCTAGGAAACTGGGATTCTGTTAAGGAGTTTTGTGGACTGGCTAGCAGAGTGACTAGGAACATTGCCTGTGGGGGTTGAGTGGACTAAGCCTCAAGCACTGGTGATTGTCAATGAGAGCACAGTGAGGTATTACTTGTTTGGACTTTAATGAACAACATCCTTTCACACAAGCATCACCTCTTGATGAAGAACTACATCTTGAGACAGGTTCTGGTTCCCTAACAGAGGCTTTAAAGACAGTAACAATGTTTTCCTTAAAGATTAACAGCCTTTTCGTACCTCGGCCAGAGTTCGGTCAGGAAAATATGAAATCTCTGTATACGCGGACATTTTTAATTTCAGCATTATGACAGAAGTATCCTATTACTCACTCCACTATTTTCTTTGAGTCAGTGTTGTTTGAATTTATCGCCTCAATATGAGTCAAGATGAACTTTCACTGTTGATATAAGTAAATGCATACAATATTTGACCGTTTTCTTCTTTCGTCTATTATTTATGGTCCATCACAGGTGGGTGTGCCCATGAGGGTGAGTTTGAGTGCACATCGGGTCACTGTATCGACCGTCACCTGGCATGTGACGGCCACCTTCACTGTGATGGCGGGCACGATGAGGGTGTTGCCTGTAAACGTAAGCTGCACTACTTCAACCAACATAGCAAAAACTGTTACCATTCAGTAGATATTGTAAAAGAATTCCTATACTTATACCCAATACTGGTACAAAAAAATGAAGCCAGCAATGACATTAAGAAATACATCAATGCTGAATTTATCTGCTTATCATTGGTAAATGTTGTATAATTATGTATTTGCATTAATTCTTATTAACACTTATATCCAACACTTCTTCAAAAGAGGAAAACATTTCATGACAGATTTGATATTCTTAACTGAAGACATGTTAAAGATGAACTGGTTTTTATGGTAATTAAGTCAACTTATACCCCATAAACTGTCTGAATAAATGAACAAATATATTTCTCTCTTTGCCTTTATATAAATGATACAAGGGAAAGTTATACTTATACTGAAACATACTTAATCTATAATACTAAACCTCATCAACCCCTTTATTCCTGATAGTAGCTCCTGCGGTGCTGTCCACCTTACCACTGGTCTGTAAGGACTCCGAGTTTACTTGTTCCAACGGCCGGCGCTGTGTGCCGCTGTCAGCTGTCTGTGACACCTGGCTCGACTGTCAGGACGGCAGCGACGAGTACAAGTGTGCCACTCATAGTAAGTACGACACTCACAGATAATCCAAATGGTTCGTGCATACATGTCTGTGAGTGAGATCAGCCAGGCTGTCAGGAGCATGAAAGTTGATTCACTTAAGAATAAGATGGATGTCTAGGCCCCCTAAATGTGCCTCTGCCAATCATCTCCATGTGTGTATGCATGTGTTTGAAGGGGAGGCAGGAATCGCATACAGGGGCCTGACTGCCTTAGATACTTATTACGGTGCACCATAAGTAGGTGTCTTGGTAAATCCAGGAAGAAGATATAAAGTGAAGTTGAAACTGTAGTTTATTTAACCTGTGTGTGTGCGAGGCCGCTTCCAAGAAGCTCGGTGTTACATGGAGAAGATGGATTTATAGCAGTGCAGCCAAGACGGCAACACATATGAAAATATGGAATTGTGTTACAATACTTGGTCATGTGCCCCAGTTGTTTAAATCCCGCAATTTAGGGGACCTGTCATACAGTTAATCTACTCAAACCATGTATTATTCTGTACATGAAAGCATCTATGTGTTTCTGCCCCTACCACAGATTCTTCCATACAGTCCTTCTGATATTTGCATAAGACAGGCTCATGAGGTACAGATAGGGGGTCATAAAAGTATCACCAGATTACAACTACCAACAGGGGCCTTTCATTAAGTACATACGCACCAAGGGGGGGTGGGGGGTCTGATATTTTAGGAATTTTGCGTACGTTCCTATAGAAATCTAATGCGTATTTTCACCTAAGTGGGGGTGGGGGGTCGAGAATTTGAGAATTTTTGCATACGTAGGCCTACTAAATGGAAGGCCCCACAGCCCTTTATATATATATATATATATATATATATATATATATACTTTTATGTGTATTTTAGCATTGATATACACAATGATAATTCTCATTTGAAATATCTAATATGCAATAAACCCTGTCTGTAAGTGCTGTCAGAAGGTGGATTTAGGTCTAAATAGTTATTTGACTTATTTCCTATAATGTCTCTGCCATTTTTCCAAACTAATACATTTTTGTTTCACTTCATTTTCCCCCATTAGGGCCCTTGATGGGGGGGTCCTGATGTCATATGTTGAATTTAAGAAACGTCCGAGTCGCCCATCAAATTGAAGAAATATCTATGTTGCCATGTCGAATTTAAGAAATTGCACTGTCCCATGTCACTAGTTCCAAAATTGGTTGTGTCGCTGTGTCAAATTTAGGGATGGCCACCCTATTCCCTCATGTGGTATCATATATGACAGTCTCTGGGATTTCCAGCCTTATGGAAATACATATTCATGGCTCTAGAGCCTTTATTTAGCCTAGAAATCATAAAAATCATAAAAAGAAGCTAAATTTATGCTATAAGTGAATTTTTCCGTAGTTTTCATTAATGGTGAAAAAATTTGGATTTTTTCGCATTCCGTTGCCATGGTAACCGGAATGTTGGTAGAAGGTCAAACCTGCCGATACTGCTGCTATGCAAATGAGGGTTTCCATGGTAACCATGGAACAAAAGTAAGTTTCCAAAAATTGGAATTTTGAATCAAGGGACCGCTTGGCTATATTCTGCAATAAACAGATTATGCATATCTTGCATAGAAAGGAAATAGCAGTATGTTTCATGAAACTGTATTTGGGACTTCAATATTTGGCCCAGATCAACTATGTTACATCTTTACAGATACCAGCAACTGGTCGATTTGACCATATTTAGCATATCTGACCCTCGCATCTTTAAATTAGCATAACTTTTTTTCTAATCAAAATATTTACATAATTCTTTGAGTAATGGATTCCCCAAGACATCTTCCTTATTTAATATTCCAGGCCATAAGACTGCTTTTCACAGAGGATGTCACATTATTATCTTCCTCTAATGGGGGTACAGTTAGCGGGGAGGTACCATGTCCCCGTCAAATCTAAAGAATGGCCCTGTCACCAGTAGTTATACCTTAGTCTAGATGTATGTTCCATGTCACTATCTTTCTAAAGCCCCTGTCGCATGTCGATTTTAAGAAAAGGGCAATGTCATTTGTCCCTTATTAGTTGCCATGTCACTAGTCAAATCTAAAAATAGCCATGTCGCCGTGTCAAATTTAAGAAATGTCCATGTCTCCCTGTCAATTCTAGTGGTCCACACCCGTTCCAATGATCTTATTGCCTGCAGCTACCTTAATATTATTCCCTTTTTACCATCTACCTGACTTCACTTTTACCCTGTTCCCTGGACGCCCCACTCCCCCCATGCTCCCTATTTACCCTGTTCTCTGCTGGTTTCAGCGTCTCCCAGTCCGTCGGCTGTTCCCGGCGTGCGGGGGGACTCTGTACACTGCGAGGCCGGCACCCAGCCGTGCCATCATGGCCGCCAGTGTGTGGCCGTTTCCGGTCTGTGTGATGGCCGCTATGACTGCTGGGATAGGTCCGACGAAATGCATTGTGGTAAGTCAACTGGAATATGCAGGGCCTGAAGGGGTGCAACGCAAACAGTTGTATTGATGTCTGTAATGTATGAAGCCACTCAGATGAATATGTAAGGGAGGATAGGCCAATAATATAAATTGTATGTACATCGGACAGACTAGGTGAAAATTGTAAGCAGTTAGCACTTTGCATATTTACAGACAAAAACAATTGAGTATAAAGTTTTCTTTGTAAGTAGTATATGGAAATTAGAATACTCGCACCCTGCGGTAGGCCTATATGGTCAAACACAGGGGAAGTAGTATAACAAAAGTGTGGTATACCTCAGGCATGATATCAATAGCATTTTATAACAATCTGGTTTGCAATATTGTTTGAATATCTCTCTTTCAGCACTGGGCTTTGAGACGTCCCTGTCTCATCCGACCCCGTGGCGCCTGGTGATGCCGCTGGGCATCGCGCTCTGCGTGCTCCTCTCGCTGTGCGTGCTCGCCCTCTGTATACGCACCTTCATCAAACAGGAAGCGGTGGACTGCGGGTCAAGGTCATCCACAAGGTCATCCAGCCAGAGCCGCTGTACACACAGAAGTAGGTCAAGGTCACAGTGGCCTTAGGGGGTATTCTTAGGGAACTTGTAAGATCTTCCATAATTATGTTCTGTAGATATTTCATAGACATTATATTTCACAGAAATTACATTTGGTACTAGACGCTATTGATCTAATGCAAAACTAGTAAACATTCATTCTATCCATGGGCAGATACAGGATTTCTGAAAGGGGGGTCAGCATAATTTATAGTACTAAAGTATTAAAACAGCGTGCTTTCACACACGAGTGCAGCATCTTTGCTTCTTTTTTTTGTTTGGGGGTCCATCAAAAAGGGTGAGTGGGAGGGGGGGGGGGCAGGTCCTCCTGGACTGCTGCTGGATCTGCTCCTACTATACCAAAGAAACAGTTTTTGCAGTAAATGTGATTTTACAGAATCTATATTCCTATCAATTAGGTACAAATATGAAACATTGTACATGTTACTTTATCATTTGTTCTATCAACGTGATCAACTGGAAAACCATATATAGTTATTAAGTTAAAAATAATCATTTTTTTTACAAAAAAAGAATCCCTACTCTCCCTCCACAGGTAGCCGGCGGCCGAGGAGTGTGACCAGCGAGACGCCGCTGACGCTCGACCTGTCACGAAGCACCAGCGGTGTGACGGTGGAGTCGACCATGCCCGACTCACCCCCCAGCTACGAGGAGGCCATGAGGCGCAGCCCAGAGGGCGCCACTGAACCGGTATGAGTGTGTGGTTCATTGGATTGGCAGGTTTTCTTGTAAAAGTATATCTAAATAGTCTGAGGTCTTCTGTCCTTTATCCAGGGAATTTTAACACGTTTTGATACAAATTTGGCCCAAAATGTATTAATGAAAATAATTGCAATAGCTCCCTCCATTCCAAAATCCTTGATGCTACACTGCTATCACAAGATGATCAAAAATCCATTGGATGCAAGTCTATTTGTTTTCAATTCCACATTCATCATAAAGATAAATAGTATTATAATTATTATTTAATGGGCGGGACCTAATCCTCAGAAACTGGTATGCTTGACCAGATAGTTCTGTCAAAAGTGTCAGACTGGTTAGAACAAAATGGCTCTAATAGAATGTCAAAATATATTCTATAAAGAACTCCAAAAAGGATTGTTGAAGGAGAATAAAGATATTATTTTCCTTTTGTTTCAATTTAGATGTGTAATACAGCACACGATTTTTTCTCTCTTCACTGTTCAATAGTTTAGTCTCTTTCATCTTATAGTATGGACCTTACAAACTTGTAAAATCTTCTTGTATTGATTTCAGAGCTCTGCAGCTGAGGCCAGTAACAACCAGTTGTCACCCTCAGTTCTCTCACCACCCGCGTACCATATCCCGATCACGGGCAAACAACACTTCACCTTCTCCTCCCTCTGGCCTCTGACATCATCCGCCTCTTCATCATCCACAAAACAACCTCAACAACGACACCTCGAGGAGGCTAATGTGCAATTACTGGCTTCTGAGTTCAACTCCTCAAGTGGGGCCTCGGACCTTGGTTCAACAGTAGGGCTGAATGCATTGTCGACAGAGGACATGAGGGCTGTCAATCAGCAGCGTGTGGCTCCGCCCACTTTGTGTCAGGTGGACATGGATGGGGTGGACAGTGAGGTGACGGGGGACACGCTGTCAGTGGGCACTGTCACAACCTGCAGCAGCAGTGTCACAATCAGGGACTGTGACGAACGGTTGTCGCTGGGACAGGGCAGCTTCAGGGAACTCTCACCAGATGGCAGCAGTGTACACAGGTCCTACCGCACACCATCCTGTAGCAGTAGGGCCAGTTCTCGAGATCGGTTCCCAGAGCGAAGGATGAGAGGACATAAAGCCTGCCACTGTCACTGTAAAGGTCATGACAGCAGGCGGTTGGCACACAAACGGACTCGCAGCAGACCTTGTGGAAATGGAGGTGAACCCAAGGGAAATTCCTCTCGCATGCGCCATCGATCAGTTTGTGCATGTAGCCTAACAGATGTTCAACTTAACGAGATCTGTGTTAAGAACCGCAATGCTAAAGAATCTGGCACTCCCTGTGATAATAATGAGAATGAGAGTCTGCTTGCATCAGACGCTGACTCCCCACTGCTGTGCGATGTTGATGATGATGACATCACGAGCTGCGATGGACGAAGTTCATATGGGACTGAAGTCCCTTCGTTACTTGCTACTGATGTGCAATGCCTAGTGCATGAAAATGCATTCTGTGATACAGTTTGTTAAGTTTGTATCCATTCATAAATACATCAGGAAGGATAAACATGTTGTTATAATCAGAATCAATTGTGATTGACTCTGAACTAAATAACCTTTAAATTCTAATAGAAGGAGCATACACATTGGTTTCATTTGAATTCGACAATTTGTAAGCAATAAATATATGGGCTTAAAAATACATTTCCCTGAAGGAAGTATACAACAGCACATGGTAATTCTGGTTATCTACAGACATAAAGGATTAGTTTAATACAAGATTAAATGTATTGTATTCAATAAAATTATTGTATTATTATTAAGATTATGCAAGGCTTTGAAAAGCCTTTCTAATGGTTGTTAGGGCAGTGAACATTTGAACTCCATGTAAGCCACAAACATTTCCCTGGGACCTTGATGCAACATACAGATGCAACCAAATAATTCCTTCCATATATGAAGAAGCCCTGGCAAAAGTATCAAACCTGTGGAGTGCAAAGACCATCTTTCTCTGAGTTGGGGCTCGCAGAAATCTTGAAGAGATATGACAAAGATCTGCAATATATATATATCCCTAATTTGTTCTAAATTGTAATAGTTTACCAATTTTGGAAACTTCCTCTGAGTTACAAGAAAAACTGTTGAGGTTTGGGTTGTGTTAGTTTGACTGTTCTGTGTGATCCTAGTTTGATGGTAGGTTTCTGTGTAGTTGACATTTTCTCTGAAGCTGTTGGATGATTAAAAAACTGAAGAAATGTAAACTAAAATTTCCACCAGTACTTTCAATAGTCTGAAAGTATTCATAAGTTACCCTATCAGAATTTGTTATAGACAATGATTCAAAAGCCCTTCAAGTTAATGATCAGAAGTAGATTTTGTTAACTATATTTTACTAGTTCACTAAGGTCATACTTGCTGTTCTTCCTTTAACATTAGACTTCAGTTTAGTCAGTTCCCCCTGATGCTAACAAGAGTGTTGTTTATGAGATATCTACTGATTGTTGATCAATGTCTATGGACATCTTTGCACTGAGAAATAAAACTAGCCATCACCTGAGTTTGAGTTTCCTAAATCAATGTATCCAGTGGCAAATTTAAAGGGGGGCACAGAAGGCATTGTGGGTCATATATAAACTTTGATGTAAAATTCTCAAACCTGGAGGGTCCATCAAATTTAGACACAAAGCACAGAGTAAACTGATGCACTTCAAAGCGCTTTGATGTACATCACCAGTGGTACTCTTAGTGAGGTGGGGTATCAGGTGTATAAACTCCCTCAGATTTTGAAAGGGATTGGTTCCTGACTAGAAACATAGTAAACTGTCTGCTGGACCCCTGTTATTTTAGAAGCCCCTTCAGACAGTTGAAATTCTACCCCTAATGAGGATGACATTCTGAATAGTCATTCCAAGAGTTTCTTAAATAGGGACCGTAGGAATTTTGATTCCGTTTAGCACAAACAAGGCAACCCCAAACATCTGCCTTTATGGTGCAACAGTTTTACAATGGGGGTCCCCATGTCGCATGTCAATTTTAAGAAATGGCTGTGTCGCCTGTCATCATATTTTAAATTTCTCTGTCCATGTCACTTGTAGAATTTAAGAATAACCCGTCGCATATCACTAGGCTGAAAATAGGCCGTGTTGATTTTAGGGGTCTAGACCCATTACAATGCCAATCACTATTAAATTTGCCTAGCATTGCCTATGTTGGAGCAGCCCCCTTAAATTTGAGGAACCAACATTCTAAAGATCTTGGACCTCTTTTGGCCTGATACACTTGGCTAAGTTATGTTACATGTTTGACCTAAACAACTCAGTTATTCCCCAATATCCAACCAACCAAAATTAATCACAAATGTGATAGGCACAGCAATACAAGAGGTAAACTGTAGTGCAGCCCTACATCACCAGGTGTCAGAGTAGTCTGGACACCTAGTGCTATAGTGTCTCACGGAATTAATTGTGGCGCCATCTGTAGTGTCACATACCTTAGGTGAAGGGAATGATTGGCTTTGAGTGGCTGATAATGACATAAGGAAAACTGATAGAATTGAATTGAAAATCACAATATTATTTGTGATTTGTTGGGTAAAAATGAATGCTTGACCTATGCTGGTTGGTAGGCGTCAGTGTGATTTTTGGGCCCTGTGCCCTGTAAATTCGACCACTGCAATCCTGTCGAAATGAGGATGCATCCAAATTTAGGGCCCCTGCTTTAGATTTTGATAGGGAACCTACTCTGAAATTTCTATATTTTTCATGTTAGGCTGCATTAAACTATACAGGAAAACGATGAGTTTTGTGAGACCTATGGAAAATAAACATGAACGTAAAGTTCTTACCCTAATCAAAGAGTCCAAGCTAGAAATGCCTGCTTTCTTAATGTAATCCAGAGGTCATTGTCTCTATTTGAATCAGTTTGTTTGGGTAGTTTAACATCCAGCCAACCACACAGGGTTCTTTCCAGACTGTACAAGGTGATATGATTTATAAGAAACCTGCAACCAGGTGCGATACCTGTACCAGGACCCGCGTAATTGACGAGCAACAGTCTTTTAAATTATAACAGATGTTTATTCTTGGTAGGTTGAACATGGGTAGTTGAACGTTACGCTTGTAAACACTGTGAAAACTGTAAGGAAAAAGTAGAGTGTCTTTAGTATATTATACAGTCTTCACAACTTGTGAGCTAACTGAGTAGCATAGTAGTCATACTTTACTTTCTTTGATATTATCTGAATAATAGATGTACTTTGATAAGACTTGCATAGTCATAAATGCTTTGAAAGCAAACAATCATTTATAGAAGTCCCTGGGACCACATAAGGTATACAAGTTCCCGGAACCACATAAGATATACAAGTTCCTGGGACTACATGAGATACAAGTTCCTGGGACTACATGAGATACACAAGTTCCTGGAACTACATGAGATATAGAAGTGTTATATCATGATATAGATATACTACATGCATAAATAATGCATTTCTACGATAGATTATTGTAATAAAACTGACATAGGCTAATATAGAGCCTTTACTAATACTTTGGTAGTGACAGATCTTAAATTCACTGACATAGATTTTACACACTTACGCTTTATATTCAGCATTCATATACACTCAATTATGCATTCAGCATAAATTCTACATGCGTGACACGCGATAGTACTACTCATTTGGTAGTGTACACTCTTATGTTCATCATAACAGGCCTATACTGGCCCTAATCTATATGACAGACTGAAATCCCAGTACAGGTCAGCCAGATCTCACACAAATCTTGGTCATATTTCATAATATGGGCCACATGCAACATAAATGGGGGACACAGCGTATTTAGGGTATACATCTCTTCATTAAACATACCTTGTTGCGCCTTACACAGGTCTGGTTTGCCATATTTCTTCAAAGTTTCCTGATTTTCAGCTTGGCATCTTCTTACAACAACATGTGGTACCTTAGGTGTTGTAGAATCCACAATAAAAGAGGCCAGGATTACTTGGTTATTTGCTTTTAATCTTCAGAAAGTTTCCACAACAGTGCTGCGTTCGGGAGGCCGCCATTACCGCTACTTCAAACCGGAAATGAACTTTGACCTCAGGTCGCCGGGTCAAGCGTTAACCGGCAGGCGTTCCCGCCTAAACACCACATTCCCTTCTTTTCTCAGAACAGAAATCACTCATGATATTTCACCGTCCATATTTTTCACCGTCCATAATTTTCACCGTCCATACTGAAACCATTGTTCATTTTCATAGTCCATTTCACATTCCTGGGTCATTGTCCATAACACACATTTACCTGACACACACACCATTATTTTAGCACGTAGTCCTTGAGCCTAGGTGGTAATTTAGACTCACGCGCTGGTCTCGTAGCTCTCGGCGCTGGAGATTTTGACAGCTGTGGTGGCGCCGCTACGGTCACTCTACGCGGGGTGGCGGGTGGTTCACTGGTGACAACCTCTGGCACGTCAGGTGCCTGTCCTGGTTCGTCTGACTGATAGGGCTTTACGAAAGATGAGTCCCGTCGGTATTCAGCCCCATCCTTAGATCGTATGGTGACCTCGTGTCCCTCCTTTGCGGTCACCACGTATGGCTCAGACTCAAAATTCGGCGCTAATTTTCCCGTCACTTTGGTGTTTTTCAGCAACACCTGGTCGCCTGGTGTAATGGAGCTCTCCTGTGCTCCGCGCCTTTTATCCGCATACTCTTTATGTACCAGCTTGTTCCGCCAATCCCTGTCGCGTACTTCTTCAGCATTCGGCTCGCGCCTTAACTCGGGGAACTTCGTCCGGATTTCCCTACCGAACATTAAGAAAGCAGGTGTCGCCCCGGTGCTGACTTGTGGTGTGCTGCGATATGCGAGTAGGAATTTCTGCAGCTCCTCTCGCCAACTCTTCCTTTCCACCTGCGCTACTTTGAGCGCCTTGAGCAGCGTCCTGTTTTGCCGCTCCACCTCACTGTTCGCCTGCGGCCATAACGGTGGCGAAGTGCGATGTTCCACTCCATGCTCGACCAGAAAGTCCTTAAACGTCTGGGAGATAAATTGTGGTCCGTTGTCCGATTTCAAACTAAATGGGTAACCATACCGCGTGAACACCGGACCTAAGAATTCGACCACCTTCTCAACCGTCGTGGATCTGAGAATCCCAACTTCGAAGAATCTGCTATAATAGTCCACAATCACGAGCAGACTTTCACCTGACGGTAACGGCCCCATCAGGTCGACCGCTACGTCCTGCCACGGCCCTGTCGGCGGCTCCACGCGCCGCATAGGTTCAGGTGCACAGAACTCTCCTACTACCTGACACCCATGACATGCCCTACACAGTTTTTCGGCCGCGGCGTCTATTTTGGGCCACCATACCTTGGTCCTGAGTCGGTTCTTCGTCTTGACGATCCCCTGGTGCCCTTCGTGAGCCAACCGTACGACCTCGTCTCTAAGGCTCTGGGGTATGACCAACCTTGTACCCCGTAACACCAACTGGCCCAGCACACACAGTTCATCCTTGTAATGAGGCCAAGTAATGAGGCAACTTACATCGCGACCAATCTCCTGACTGGATACACTGCCTCACGCTCGTCAGCTCTGGGTCCTTCTCCGACTCCAGTTCGACCTGTTTCGCGGAGAGAGCTACGGGCGTACTCTCCTCCGCAACCATCCTGACGAAGTCAACCGTGTCGCCACTGACATCACACGGCCTGACTTGGTTGAGACGAGACAGGGCGTCCGCGATGTTGGCCTTCCCCGGACGGTACACTACCGAATAATCGTATCCCTGCAGTCTCAGTACCCATCTCTCGATGCGAGCCGACGGTTTTGACCTCTTACCATAGATACACTCGAGAGGTTTGTGGTCCGTCTCCAGCTCAAACTCGCGGCCAAACACATACAAATTAAATCGCTCACACGCCCATACCAGAGCCAACGCCTCCTTTTCGGTCTGCGAATATCTCCTCTCTACGTCTGTCAAGTTCCTCGACGCGTAAGATATGACCCTCCAGCTGTCCCCTTGCAGCTGTACTAGGACCGCACCCAGTCCACTTGGCCCAGCGTCTGCCACGATACGCGTTTTCCTATCCCGTTGATAATACGCCAGGGTCTCGGCCCTCGTAATCAGACCTTTCAACTCCTCAAATGCCTTCGTTTGGGCGTCGCCCCACACGAAGCATTCGTCCTTCCTCGTCAGCTTACGCAGAGGTTCCGCCACCTCGGCGAAGTCCGGCAAGAATTTAGCCGAGTACTGCACCAGACCAAGGAACGACCGTACCTCTGATGCACTCTGCGGAGCCTCGGCGTTCCTGATCGCAGCAACCTTCTCCTCACTCGGCTGGATCCCCGACTTACTCAGGTCGTGTCCAAAGAATGTCAGCTTTGGCAGCCGGAACTGACACTTCTTCCCGTTGAGAGTTAATCCACTCTGACGCAGTCTCTCTAACACAGCGTACAACCGCTGGTCGTGTTCCTGAATACCTTTGCTCTGCATGATAAGATCGTCGGCAATATTTGCCACGCCCTCACAACCACTGAGCACGTCCTTTACGATCTTCTGATATTTCTCCGGGGCCGAGGCAATACCAAACATGAGTCGCTTGTACCTGTACAGTCCACGATGAGTCACGAATGTCGTGATTTTGCGCGACTCTGCCTCGAGCTCAATTTGATGGAAGCCCCACTTTGAATCCAGTTTACTAAAAGTAGTATAATGGAGTCGCTGGCGCGCATAGTCAATGCTACTAATTAGGTCACTAGGTCAGTACGAGTGAGCATCGGGCATAAATAGGTTCATAGACTAATAGAGACTTTGAATAATTAGGTCATTACGACCTACTTTCGTGACCTACTTTTAAAAATACGTTTAAGGAACGTATGTGTTATTTCGTTATTTTTTCATTTTTTTTATATATACTTTCTACGTATATTTTACCGGATAATTTTACCGGATGTTCTATTATTTTCGTTATTTTTACATTTTTTTTGTATATAGTTTGTATAAGCTTATGGCATTTATTATTCATTACATATAATAAATAAAACAAAACAACATTTTTTTAGTTATTTTTTATTAAAAATCGTAAAAAGCGGATTATAATTCATATATACATTGCTTTTCTTTTAGATTTTTTAAAAAATTGTTAAATATTTTATGTTTTTTCATATATTTTATACTTTTTTTGGTTTTTCATACATTTCCTATATAGTGAAAATGTTTCAGTTTTTTTTAGCTATAGTTCATTGTCCTTGGGCAGTCATTTTTCAGCTTTTTATCTATAATTCATTGTCCTTGGTCAGTTATTTTCTTAAAGGGCGAAGGAATTGTTGGAGCATGAGAAACCACAGCCTCTAGATTGCGCTGAACGTTCTGTGAGTTCTTCCAGCTTACTTTGCAAGTTGGTAACGGCGAAGAGGAGTCGGTCAACATTAGACGACAGGGCCTCCACACAGTCAATGGTGTTCTCCAGATCACGTTGCATGCGACCTAGTGATATGGGACGTCTCTTAGGCATGTCCAGTATTACATCTTCTTCTTCTGATGACTCTCCTTTTTCCGCTGTATCTGTAGATAACCACATTTCTAGCGTTTCAACATCTGGTGTTTCCGTCTTCTCCATTTCCACCGGTTTAAGTTCATGTAAGAAAGAACTGTCTTGTCCGTTAGGTTTGTCATGGCTGGGGTACCTAGCGCTGACAGTGCGACGTAGGGGTTGAGAGTGCGACATGTTTCTATGAGAAAACGAACACAGTGCGCTCCGCAGGTGGTGGTTGTGAGTGCTTGTAGTTGTTGTCGGTTATACTCCCAGATACCGTATGACGAACGTTGGCAGAACGAGATGTGTTTTATAGCTATTGGTGGTAACCCGAATGAGTCAAAATAGAAAGTTTTCCCTTGTGGTGATACCCAAAATGCTACCCAATGTTCCCCTGGTTTATTGTGAGGATCTGTGTTGCTAATGAAACAAGTGAAGGGTTGTGGTTTTTTTGGTATTCTATCAGAGGGAAAAGTTCCAAGGAAATATCTATTTGTGTGGGGATGGTTGCGTAGAATTTTGTTCAATTCTGAGGTTTTGAGAACCATCTTCAGTTCTACACCATGGCGTAGTCAGTGACCGGCAATCGGTCGGCTGTGAGCTGGATCAAGCTGTCATAAGTGCTCAGCATAATTACTGAAACCGCGTGACCCAGCGCTTCAGCAAACTTCAGGGACACCGACAGCTTTCCCTGTCGCAGCAGGTTGATTCGGGCGTCCTCCGGAGTTTGGTCGGGGGTCAGGTCGAAAGCAAACAACGTGTACCCGTTCTTAAAATGATGTAACTGAATACCGCAGTCGTGACCCGAAGCTAATAGTCCAGTCTCCTTGAAGAGTTGACTGTAGGCTCTGCTAACGTTTCCGTTGACAAAGTCTGTCTTCACGTGGAACTTCTGATCGTCGAACTGCAAGGCTACTTCTGTTACGTCGTAGTGCTTGAAGTTGAACGGATTCTCCGTCTTGCTCCCTGAGCTGGCCGACTCTTTGACGAAGCCAATAATCACCCCCGTGGGGATCTGCGTTGTGTCGGGGACGGTCCACGTGTACTCCGATGAACCTTGCGTGAGGGTGTGCTTTGTGACCTTGCTCCTGGTGATCGGGTAGTTGAATGGTCCCATCTTGGGGTCGCGTACACTTTTATTGTGTACCTCCACCACCTCGTCCCTGACGTGAACTTGGCGCATGGTCATTTCGGCCTTCTTGATGACGACTTTGTAACTCTCGTTAGCGGCCATCTGCATGTAGAAGCTGGCGGGCTGACGTTCGAAGACGAGTTTGATCTCGCAGTGAGAGGGTAGGAGTTTACACTGAGTAAACAAATCGAGGTGTGGTCTTGCTACCATAGACTTAACACCTCCGACATGGACTGTTCGTCGTGAGTTCCAACCTGCGTTGGCTGCACCTCTGGTGTCCATTTTTTCCGGGGTGTCCATGAACCAGTTCTGGCAACCTTGGAGGCGACACTTTCTGGCCCCCTCCTCCGTCGTCAGGAGGTCGATGAGATAGGACTTGTAGGAGTACTCTTCATTGTTCGAAGTTACCTTCTCCCCGTTGACGAGAAGCTGCACGCTGCTGAAAAGTGAATGAATTAAGTTGTTGACTGGAGCTGCATCGTGTGCCACGGTTAAGGCAGCTTCGTCGTTTGCTTGAACTACATACTCTAGGTAGAGTTCAGCTTCGCTGAGGTCTGTGTAAAGATTGCTCGGTTCGAAGGTGAAGTCAAAACAAGTTGTGGTGTCAGTGAGAGCGTTGTTTGTTGTTTTCTTGACGAATTGACTTCGGAGAATATCTTTCTGTGATATAGGTAGTGCGTGTAAATCCAATTCACCTACGGCACATGTTGCCGCACAGGGGTGAATGACACTCATGATGAACCCTTTAGAAAAGGGTAGACTTACGTCTACCTACACTCTTCTTCTTCCCGTTACCACGTCTTGCACCTTGCGTTGCTCGGCGTCGTTTGGCTGGAGGGCCATCGTCGTCAGTGTTTAAGTACCTTCTGGCTGCACTGAATGCTGTGTCCATTAAGGAACTTCCTGCACTCTTTGACCTTTTTACGAGGCTCTTCTTAAAGTTTTTTCCAGCCACGACATCGTCAAAAACACCTTTTCCTGTTTTGACGATGGTGGGGACGGCTGCTTTAAATGCTGACGCACCGAGCTTCTTTATCATCGGAAGAGCCGATCTCATTATACTTCCGAATATTCCGTGGCCACGTTGTCTTTTAGCTCCACCGAAAGCAGGTAATTGTCCACTTCCAAATTGTGAACGCTTATAATATTGGCCATATTCACCTCTTGGTGATGAATACAAGGGTGGCACGTTCATATAGTAACTCACCATTTTCCAATGTCTTCCTTCTTATACTAATGTACTATAGGGATGAGAGAGAGCTCTAAAGGTCAGTACTACCGACACTTCCCCGTGCTCAAATGGTATAGGTTCGCCTGCACTGTCTCTTAAGTACACTCCGATCTCTTTGAAATGTGTTATTCGTAGAGGATGGAAAATCAAATTGGGAAAGTTTATTGTGTCCATTGTTTTTTGAGAGTAGTTGTTTACAGCCATACATCGAAGAAGTGGCGCTTCAGTATCTCCTACTACCCCGTTGTGAATAATGTCAGAGTAGACATAGACTGTATGGTTTCTGTAGTTGACATCTGTTATTTGTTTTGCTCGTGTGCGCCTACCCATGTATATTTTTCCTTCGAAACCAAGTTGATAAGAAAGGTTTTCTGGTATGACGAGCATTGTGTTGGAAGGCAGTGCAATAAGTGTTTTCATTGTGAATTCGTTATAAGAGAAAATTTCATCTGGACCATTTCCTTTATTTTTTCGCTTTTCTTCTTTCATTTTCTTGATGACTTTTGGTATATTTTTCTTCATTATTTTATTCAGGAGTTTGATCAGATCTTTGTTGGTTTCCACTCGCCCGCTTTCCATTGAGAAACGAGCGTAAGACCGTTTTCCTGGAAAGTGCTTCCTTGCTAATGAATCGATGTAACTCAATGTGGGAGGCAGCTTTTTTGGTTCATCAGCATCAGCTTCTTCGAATACTTCTGTGGGCTCTGGTTGGTCGTCATCGTCATCGTTTTCTTCTTTTTCAATTCCCTCCATTTCAACTTCTAGTTTTCTTTTCGGGGGTGTTTCATGCATGTGTGTTACCAAATCAGTATCAAACATGTCTGTTAGGAACGGTTCTCTGTCACGTTTTTTCCTACTGCTCTCTATTTCACGCTTTAGTCGAGTGATAGCTTCAACGGACCTTGTCGGAGGTGTTTGTAATGGAGTAACTCCTTCTCTAGGTTTTTTAGGAGGTGTAGGTCCGTCGGAAGTGTGAGAACTTGGTGTCGGAGGAGCTATACTCTCACTAACTGTTCTTACAGCTGACACTGCATCTGAAATAAACGCTCCAGAAGACTCTTCATGATCAGGGTCTGGTACTGTCGGTGTTTCAATTGAACCAGCTGCAGTTCCAGGTGTAGTTGTGGAAGTAGCAGGAGATTCAGAAGAAGGCTGTTCATCAGAACCGCGGGAAGTTCTTGCCCTAGTTGGTGCGGTGTTATGTTTCTTCTTTTCTGACGGTGCTTCTGCGCTGAGAAGGTAGAAAGTTGATTTTCGCACATTGTACCATTTTACTGGAAGCGTTATTTCAGATAACGCACAGTCTGTGTCAGCTGGTAGTACCATATACTTTTGTAAAAGAACTCTGTAAGTGCTCAGAGTGTTGTCTGGAAAGGTCTTAGTAGATGAGTTACTGGGTAGGGTGCAGGTTACATCCATTTTTGTATGTTCTTGACTGGTTCCCAACTGTTGAATTTGTCTCCGTATCCTTTCCACTTAATGAGTGCTTCTCTTTTAGCACCTTTTCCTCTATATTTAAGGATGCTCTCGACAGTGTACTGCTTCCTCGGAGTAACTTTTACCTTCTGAACCTCTTGAGGATAAAACCACCCCTTTATTCTTTCTTGAAGGGTATCTTCGATTTCATACCCCTTAATATAGTCTGGGTTCTTTACAGTGAATATTTCTTCACTCCAATTTGGTTCATATCCACGATTAAAGGTTTTCTTTTTTCTTAGAATTCGTGCTCTATCACCACTTTTCATTAAAGGTTTTCTTTTCGTCTTTAAATCTTTAGCTCTCACTCTTTCATACAAATGATAGAACAATCGATCGGCGTTATCTTTATTAACGTCTACCGGTCGACCTCCTATGGTAGAATGAAAGGTGTGGTTGTAAGAATGCACTAGATCTTGAAGTACATCTATGTATGTGTAGGTTTTCATGTGAGTGAAGTATCGCCACATTTTCTGTTGTAAGGTCCCGTTGAACCTTTCTGCTATAGAACATTTTATGTCATCATTTTCTCCAGTGAAAAAAGATACACCTGTCTCTTTCAAGTAATCCTGAAAAGTTTTGTTCAGGAACTCTTTACCTTTATCTGTTTGAAGGTATTTAGGACATCTTTTAACTGTCATAACTTTGAAAGCTTCCGTAACATCTGTGGCTTTTTTACTTTTTATAGCTTGTGCAAATCCAAATCTGGAGAAGACATCTATGGCAACCATTATATATGAATAGCCTTTGTTATACTTTTTGAACTGTTGCATATCTATCAAGTCCATTTGCCATTGTTTATCTATTCCAAAAGTCTGTGTTTTACGTCTAGGAAACCGCCTCTTGAATGGTTTATGTTTAGTATAAGCATCAACAGATTCAAGTGCATCTTCAATATGCTTTATGTCAGTGTTTTTGAAATAGTGTTTCTTTATTTTGGATGCACTTGTGAAGCTTGCTGGCTGTTTAGGATCAGTGAAGTGTTTAACCACATCTTTCTTCAGAGCCTTGTAGACCATTTTACAAATGGTGTTACTGTAAAGTGTCGATGTCTCTTACTTCGGCCGTGACCTTCTTGTTGAGGAGACTTCTCTTTCCGCCTAGGTGTTTCCACCTCTTCATGTTCCTCTTCACTGTCGGAACCCTTCATGTTGTAGTTCCTTATATATTTCATTTTCGGATTTAACTTCTTAACAATCTGGACGAATTGTTTCTGCCCCGGTAAGCTGGCTCGCTTCTTAGTAGTCGGTCGCACTGCACTCGAAAGAAGATTCATTAAATGTGTTTCATCTATAGGTGTGTCTCCTAGAATGAGCCGACCGTCCTTTGTGAACTGTTTTCGTGATTTGGCCAAGGTCTTGTAGAGATTACGCACAGAGTTATGGTAAGAACCCGGAACTTTTTCTAGTGCTTTTTCCATCTTATGTGGTAGTACCTTCGGCATAAGTAGTCCTCTCGGTTTTGTAGAAACTCTTTTAGGTTTCATGATAGTCGGAGAAGGTGGTGGAGATGGTGAAGGAGAACGTGAAAGGTGCGATGTTGAAAACAACATACTTTTAGCTTTAGAGGAAAGGATGGAGGACCTGTTCATGAGATCATTGTATGTGGCTAGTTTCTCCTCTCTGCTCATCGTTGGATCGTTCAATACACGACTCATTTCTTTTTGTAAACGAGCTAACACCTCCACGGTAGGCGCTGTAGGTTCAAGTTTTTCTTTTACCATTGACCTTTCGAAAAAGGAATCCCTGTCACTTTCTTTGGCAGGAGGTGGAGAATCAACTTTGCCAGAAACAGTTGAACTCTCCATTTCCACTTTGTTAGAACTTTGCAACACATCTGGATGAACGAGCAGCATTCGTTTATAGCTTGTCATTTTCTCCTAATGATGTCTTGTAAGGCCTCCGATAAGACTGGATATGAGTGGAACAGCTAATCCCAATAGAGTACCAATAAAACCACCTTCTTGTTCAAGAATCTTACGTTTGTGTCCTACTGTAGTTGAAGGCTTGGTAAGACCCTTGAGTTGTGTCTTGTACCTCGATAGACGACCGACTGCTTGTTTATTGGAGATGTGCAAGTTTTTATTCATAATATTCACACCTATTTGCGCTATCAACCTTATCACCTCATTAGACATTCCCATCATTATATGTTTACACTCCTTACCAGTGCATTTAGACAGATGTCTCAATAGAGGAAGATGTTTCTTTATGAGAGCGAGTTGTTTAGCCTTCATTGTTTCCGTGTAGTAGGAATGAATACAGTTGTCTTGAGAGGTGTAGTCACGCTGTTACGCACCCTTAGTGTATTGGGTGTAGTCTGCTTGAAGTCTAGCACTAGATATGAGTGTCTCGCCGATGTTTCTTCGTTATATACGTTGGTAAGAAAACGTGGATGAGTTGGAAACACTTGACGTGATAAAGCGTGAATTTGACTCATATCTCTTGGATTTTTGAAAATTATCATGTAATGAGAATTCAAACTAAGTGTTCTGAAATCCTTATTAGGCAGAAATAAATTTTGAGTTATGAATATAACACTCATATTTCTATGGTGAGAACCTTTTATGAATAGATCTCTTATAAGAGGTGCATCTTCTTTATCTAACAGATCATCTATTATAAGTAGAGAATGTTGAGATAAATCCTTTTTCTTATGTAAAAGTTCTTCTCTTGAAAGTAGACCTTCGTTGAATTTCACTTTTCCCTGATACTTCTTGAAAACGTCTTGCCATTGTCCATAGCAATATATAATCTCATCGACTGGTGGGTTTATTACAGTTTTCGCCTTTTCTATAATTTCAAACACTAATTGTGTTTTACCACATCCTGAAGGTCCAGCGATAAGACATGTGAAAGGTCCTTGTAGTCTTGGGTCAAATGCGATTTCCTTTACACTTTCCATTTTTTTTCTATTTAAGTTATAACACGTCTTACCCGGTCGAAGGTTAATGTACTGAATGACACTTTAATGAAAAAACAATCCTTTTTGTTTGGTTTCTATAACATAAGGGTGTTTTTCCTGTAACGAAATAAAATAATGACAAATGAAAAGAGATGTGGTCATAACAACATTTTATGAGGATCAAAATAAAATAACGTCAAATTAAAAGAGATGGCATCATAACAATCTTTTATGCGGAACGAAACAAAAGAATACCAAATTAAAAGTGTAAACTGTGATAACATGGGTTTTTCTCTTTCACAAAACAAAAGAATAACAAATTAATGAAACCGAACCATAAACGCTCTCCATACGTTTTGTTTTTTATTTGATCAGTCTTTGTTATGGGACAGCCCCTGGATGTCGGGTGCAAAACGCACCCTCCCACCCAAAATGCACCGACCGCCGAACCGCGCCCGCCACGCGGATCACCCGCGAGCGGAGCGGCGCGCATTTTGTTTTCTTGAAAAGAGAAAAGGGGTGAGCTTTATGCACCCCCTTTTCTCTTTTCAAGAAAAGCGTTGAACGCCGTTTGAGGCGTTTGTGTTTTTATTTTGATTAAGTGGTTATAACCGTTAACGTGTGGTTAGAGTTACAAGCTTGATAGTATCAACTTTATTATCAGCTCGTATGTCGCAGGAGATAAACCTAACCAGCGTCTAATTCATCACTACATAAACGTTTTGTTTCAATGGCAACATAAATAATGGCATGATTTATAGATCTGTATAGTAAATAAACGGACGTCTTTACGTTATAAGTGTGAAAATAAAAGAGATTGGTTGAAGGGTGGTTTTCTACCTTTTGGTAGAAAACCGAATAGTCTGGAGGAGCATAAGAGGATCTTTGTTTTCTTTTTAATATTCGATAGTAGGAGTAGGAGTAAATCTAGGAATAGAATAAGCCGTCACGAGACTTGATTCTTTACCATTCCTTCCGACAACCCTCACAATATGGTCACAACCCTCCTGACCATGTCCGATTTCTGTATCGAACTCTTTTTCATAGAAGAATTTGTTGTTGTCAAGGGTGTTCACTATTTTGTCAGGATATCGGATGGTTGCGTTGATAAGGGGAATAACAATATCAGCGTGCAGAAATATAGAGGGTTTTCCATCAGGATCTGCTTCTGATTTACGCCAAAAACGTCTCTGCACTGTTTCCTTGACAGAGTGTCGCGCAAAAATGTGGCTCAAGATACCTTGTGTTGTCGGTAAACCGACAACACAAGGTTTCTTGGTTATCATATCTTTGAGCGTTAGATGAGATTGTTGGGTTAGCCGAATGTTTTTCAGAAGTTTGCAATTTTGAAATAAAATGTTTGGATGAATTTCACCCTCAATTTGATACATTCCATCTCTCGGACAGATGTATTTCACCCAATGATGCTCTCCACAGATACCTGATGCTCGCGCAAAAGGCACGTTGACCAGCGCATTTCGAAAATGAGATGGTCTTCCAATGAGCGGTGCCAGCGGTACACGGTGCTGAACCGAGGGTTGTGCGTTCATGTACATGATGAGACTGGTGCGATTGGTGACAAGTCTAGAAATGAATCTCAGAGGGTCTCTGAGAGCGTATATTATCATTTTTGTTAACGACCACAATACGTATCTCCAATGAAACTGATACATGTAAATTTTGAATATTTTGTTATGGAGTGCACGTGTCAGACTCTCGCGTCGCGTCACTAATGGAACCATGTACTCAGTGATATCTGCTTATCGGTAACAAAACAAAATACGAATAAAATAACGGACGACGCTCATGAAAAACTTTGTGAAAATGGAAAAACCGTCCTACGTTTAATCGACGTTGATAGTAAACTTTTGTATAAAAGACTCATGGGCTGGAGTCTTCTCAACACTCTCATGATGGGACGTAGAAGTTTGACTGCTCGTGGAAAGACCTCAACATCTTCCTCCGCTCAGGAGGGACTTCCGAAGCAGCCCCCTCCTGGAAATTCGGTCATTGATGAATACTTTGATCAATACCGAGTGTTTCCATCGAGAGAAGACGCCGGTTACGTTCCTGTTGCAGTTGGGGGTTATGCGACAGATTCGTCCATGGACACTCAATCTGGCTATATTACAGATGTAGGCGAAGGTACGTCCATCACCGTCAACGCTGTTGATGCCAGTCTATACAACGATATTTCTGATCTGTGGAATCCCGAGCCACCTGCATCTTTGACTGACGCTGTCACTGCCACAATCGCCACCACCGCCGCCGCTGCCGCCGCCGCCGCTACCCTCCAAGACGACTCCAACAAAGAAAACGTGCCACCACCGAAAGACGGCGAAGCTCTTTCGGTACCGATCACCATCGAAGAAGAGTCGGAGGGAGAACCAACAGACAAGAAAAAGGCACCGCCGAGAAAACGGAAGCCTGCTGGTGAACGGAAACCTCGTGCAAAGAAAGGTAAAGTAGTTCCACTGGACGTTGCACTAGCGCAGCAGTATGCTGATGCGGTCTTGAAGGAGCTAGAGGCACAGCAGAGTAAAGCCGCCCCTCTCTCGCCTATATTGGACCTGACCGGATTGTTCTGGCCACTGGAATTGGACGTCGAGTACAAGGACGGTTACATCACGCAAGCTAAGAAGGTGTATTTCCTCAACAGTGACGCCTTCAAGAACACCTGCATCCACGTGTATGGGCCACCTGATCCTGTAGGGGTAAGTACGATTTTAAATTATAGAATCATTATTTTTATTTCAGGTAACATGTACTTCGTTTATAGTTAACTTTCATTGTAATTATTTAATGTGAAATAGAAGTAAAGAATACATAATAGTTTAAATAGAAATAGAATGAGAGAGAGAGAGAGAGAGAGCCCCAAATTTATACATATAACTCAAAACAAAATTATGCTTATATTTTTCAGGTCGCCATAATTCAGTACCCTCAGCGAGCCTACGAACGCCGGATCAACTTGAGTAAGACAGGTTTCCAGAACCTTCTCGACGCCGCAAGAACGATCATCCAGCAGTACGAACGGGCCTCAGGTGAAGCAGAACAGGGCATCCCGACTATTAAGCCTTACGTCCAGGAGGTCAACAAGACGCACAACATCTGGGTCATCGTGACCACCTACCAGGGGAAGGCCAAGATCCATATCGGGTCCCGCTACTACGTGGAGCAGCTGGAGAAACGGGTCAACTCGGGCGGGGTGCACGACGCACCTCCGAAAGACCAGGGACACACCGTGCCATCCGCACTGTTCTTCGACTTGGTCAGCACGCTGGGACCAAAGATCCTGAATGACTTAAAGCAGTCCGAATAGATCACAGAAACATGATGTAATCACCAAGGGCAGGTAGGTGTGGTCTTAAAACTTATCAGTAACTATACATGGTGTGGTGTGGTTGCCTATATACTTATATACACAGAAAACATTTAATCATGCTGTAGATATTATATTAGCTAGCTTCAAAGAAAGTATTTAGTCAGCTTTATATATTCACCTAGCGCATAGTTAGTGTAGCACATAGTTAGCTTCAAACAAAAATATTTAGTCAGCTTTTTAAATAACTAGCTAGAACATAAGTGTATATTTATATAGTTATTAAGTCGAAAAATAAGAAAATGAATCAGAATATAAATTGTCCAATGTGTAACGTGCCACGTCGTCCTCGCAATTTTTCTTTACATTCTGGAAAGGTGATCTGTTCTTCACCTACATGCGTAAGAGAACAGTATGATATAGAAACAACAGTAATGCCATCAACTATAGGTAGTTATTGGTGGTATCACGACACTTATGTTAAAAACTTTAAGTCAATAGCAAACGGTTTAGTTCTCCTAGGAAGTGTTCAATCAATTTTCAATGTCAGACTCTCAACTCTGAACATGAAAGAAGCAGTTGAAGAGATAATAGAGGCTATTAACAAAATACATCAGAACCAAGTTTTCGAATATAGACTAGCTATATCTTTAGGTGCATTACTTGAAAGACTTAATGGAGGAACAACAGAAACTGCTGAAGAAAAGATTTATACAGAAGATCGAGAAGTTATGTATTACCATCCTTCAGTGAATAACTCCTCTTTATTTTGGTTAGAGCACGAACAGCAAAGCAATTACAGACATATTAAAAATGATTCTGACTTGCAAGATGTAATAAGTTTTTTACGCGATAAAGAATGGAGTGTCAATAGAGCTGACACAAGTTGGAGACTAGTGGGTAATGTAAACGCAAACATTTACATAGTAAGGGTTCAAGGTAGAGAGGATGGTCTAATAGGAAGATTGGATACAATTCCGAATTTCCTACGTAGACGGGGTTTACAACATTTTCATCGTAATCCAAAGAGCAAACGGGTGTACAAAGACTACCTGTGTTTTTTTAGGTGTCTGTCATATTTTCTTTTCAAAAACACATCCCACTGTGAAAGACTACTTCAAGAATGTTTTCCTGATGAAACTAAAGTATCATTCAGAGGCATTTCAATTAAGGCATTGACCCAGATAGAAACCAAATACAACATTATGATAAGAGTCTTTTCACTCATTCCTAAGAAGAGTACTACTTCCAAGAAAAAGAAATTTAAAAGGGGGACACCTTGTACATTAAAATGTATAAAGGGAAATTTAATGAGTGTTGAGGATGAGTCTAAAGTTATGACACTAAATCTATACGACCATCACTTCAGTCTAGTAAACGATCTAAATAAATATTCACAGTTCCACATGTGTCGTAAGTGTAGAAGACTCTTTGAAACAGAGTATAATCTTAAGCGACACACTAACATTAAAAGCGACTGTACGCAAGTTAAATTCATCTACAAAGGTGGTATTTACAAAAACAAACCATCTGTATTTGATAGACTGGAGGAGCTAGGTATAAAAGTACCATCTGAACTTCGAATATATCCATACAAAATTGTGTATGATTTCGAAAGTTATTTTTCTCACAAAACAAAAGGTGATGTTCAGACAACTAATACAGTAGTCGAATCACATCATGTACCGCTTTCATCTAGTGTAGCAAGTGACTTTCCAGAGTGGGAAAAACCAGTTTGTTTCATAAGAAAAAGTGATGGAGAAAATGATGAAATAGTTCACGACACTCTGGATTACATACAAAAGTTAGCTGAAAAAATAGGAGCTGTTGTAGAAACACGTTTCTCTGACATAATAAAAAAGCTTGAAAAGTATAAGAAAAACGAGATTGCCGAAGGAAAAAAAGTGCCTAAATCACTAATGAAGAGTATAGGAAAAAAGAGTAGCAATAAAACTTCGCACAGAATAGATAAAATCAAAATTCGTCTTATGAACTATATTTACAGAGTACCTGTCATAGGTTTCAATTCGGGTCGCTACGACTTAAATCTAATAAAGCGAGATTTCCATTCCTTCTATGCAAAGAAGCAAACAGCTGAGATGAAAACCATAAAAAGGAGTAATCAATACATAGCTGTCTACACAGAGAACTGTGTTTATTTAGACATGTTAAATTATCTAGCTCCCGGATACTCGTATGCTAGCTATTTAAAAGCTTTCCTACAAGATGAAAGTAAAGGGTTCTTTCCATATGAGTGGATGACATCAACTAGAAAACTAGGGAACTTAAAACTTCCACCTCGCTCAGCTTTCTATAGTTCACTTACGGGTACTTCTATATCAGCGGAAGACTATGCCAAGTGTAAGAAAGTGTGGAAAGATAATGGAATGACAACTTTCAGAGATTATCTAATATATTACAATAACAAAGATGTAGAACCTTTTGTCAAAGCTATAAACCAACACATGAAATTTTTCAGTGAAAGAGGAATAGATATGTTCAAAGATGGTCTGACTCTTCCAGGCCTTACACTAAAATTTCTATTTGATAACACATCATCAAACAGCCTTCCTTACATTATATTCTCAGAGGCAGACAAAGATGTACACAAATTAATTAGAAGCAATTTGGTAGGTGGTCCATCGATTATATTTCATAGACATCAAAAAGCAGGAGTGACACGAATACGGGGCAGATCATTCGGACCATTAAGTAAAGTGTGCCGTCATATCATAGGAGTAGATGCAAACAGTCTTTACCTTAAATGTATGGGTGAAGAACACTGTACGGGGTACTTTGTAGTCCGCAGAAGTAGTAACAATTACAAACCTGAACAATCTCAAAAAGTCAGTCGCGCTGCAACAGAATGGTTGCGGTTTCGAGAGATTACAGACAAAGTTAAAATACTACATGCTTATAACCATGGGGAAGTTAGTGTGGGTACAAAAAGAGTTCGAGTGGACGGCCTGGTTCCAGATACAAAAACCGTGTATCAATTTCATGGTTGCTACTGGCATGGGCACGCGTGTCACATGAATAAAAACACTCTCTCTACTGATAAAGGTCGTAAACTAATGTCAGAAAGATGTCGACAAACTCTTAAAACAACACTGTATCTAGAACTAATAGGTTATACTGTCATTGAGAAATACGAATGTGACTGGAACAAAGACAAGAATAACAACAACAGTGTTATAGCATGTAAATCACTGTGGAGCATACCGATTCCAAACACACACAATATCCTTTCTGAAATAGATATAATAAACGGTGTAAAAAATGGGACTATTTTTGGACTAGTATCGGTGGACATACACACACCTGAGCACCTTAAATTCAAATTTGAAGAAATGACGCCCATTTTCAAAAATACAATGGTGTCAAGAGATGATGTAGGAGAACACATGAAACAACATCTATTAAAGAACGATAGAGTCAAAAGGCCACAACGTCAATTAATCGGAAGTTATTTTGCAAAAAATATTTTATTAGGTTCACCACTACTTAAATGGTATTTAGAAAAAGGCTTAATCGTAACAAAAGTTCACTTACTAGTTGAATACATACCACAGAAATCGTTTCTCTCATTTGTTGATCAAGTAACAGAGGCACGAAGAAAGGGCGACAAAAACCCTGACTGTAAAATTCTCTCTGACCTCTACAAACTCCTAGGAAACAGTTCATATGGAAAAACGATTTGTAACAAACAAAACTTCACAAACACTCGATATATGACACCAGAAAAAGCCGCTAGAATAGCTCTTCACTGGACAGTACAAGATGTCCAAGACTTGTGTGAAGATACATGTGAAGTCTCATCACTCCCTACGTCAATAACATACGACCTTCCAGTTCAAATAGGTTTCATGGTATATCAATACGCAAAACTGAAAATGTTACAATTTTACTACGACTTCTTATCAAAGTACATCGAAGAATCTGACTTTGAACTCTGTGAAATGGATACAGATAGTCTGTATTTCGCCCTCAGCGCACAGACTTTAGATGAATTAATAATTCCAGAAAAAAGAGAAGCCTATTATAGAGAACGCCACTTATGGTTACCATCAGAATCTTGTGATAATGAACATCACAGGGAACAATATGTAATAGCAAAAACAAATAATTTACCATGGTTTCCACAACCATGTTGTAAAGAAAGAGAAAAATATGATAAACGGACCCCAGGACTATTCAAAATTGAATGGGAAGGAGATGAAATGACTTCACTAAATTCAAAATGTTATATCGGTCATGGAAAAGAAAAGAAAACTAGCTGTAAAGGTGTCATACAGAAACAAAACATACTTGACATGGAATCTTTTAACACCGTACTCGAAACACAAATCACGATGGACGCCGTTAACACTGGTTTCAAAGTTGTAGATCATCATATAATAACATACAAACAGAAAAAGACAGGCTTAAGTTATCAATATATAAAAAGAAAAACTTGTGAAGACGGAGTGAGCACGATACCCTTAGATATCTAGGAATTCGGCAATCATGTTGTAAATATTCTTTAATTCTGAAAAAATAACAGACTTATAACTACAAAATATATCATTTATGAAGGAAATACTCCAACAAAAAAATATAAAAAATATAAAAAGAAAAAGAAAATTAAGCTTGTACATATCATTTATCAAAAGTTGAAATTAAAAAAAATATTCAAAAGTTGAAATTAAAAAAAGAAATAATTGTTTAAAAAGAAAAAAAACTTTAAAATTATAATAAAAGTAAAAATAAATTATACAAAATCTCACATAGAGACAGAAAAAAATGCTTGAAATATAAATATTTGTCTAAGAAAATGAAAAAAAACTTTAAAAATTAGAAAAATATTAAAAAAAATAAAAAATTATACAATATCTCAGAGAAAACAAAAAAATGCATGGCTTTATGCATGGCTTTATCTAGGGTAGAACTCCCGGCAGCGAAAATCTCAGCGAATCACAGAGAAATTTAAGGTGTCTACCCACTACCAGTTATTTTCTTAGTACATACTAAATAGTAAATACTACAAAAATAACTGGCTACCCATATTTTATTCATCTAGTTGCTTAGTGTAGCCATAGTTTCCAGTATTATATTACAGCTTCAATATGAGCGACAGCAGCTATTCGGATTTTCTAATCGATTTGGCAAGCAATGATTCATCAACAAATGATAACGAGACCACACTTAGTTGGGGTCTCGATTTATCATTTCTCAATATTGCTGAGTCACGACCTGAATCTCCGGATAGTCCTCTCGACTCTAACTATCCATCAGCAGACATTAATTTTCAACTTATACCCAAAAATGATAAAGTGGCTGTACTTTGCGGATGTAGTGGATATTTCTTTTGGGAGATTATCCCCGCACAGTACAGCGACTTTTATCTGAAACCACACCATGTTAGTACTGTAGACCACACCACTGGTACGACGCGATCCTGTTCCACTTTTACAGAAGCTATGTGGGACGGGTATAGTTTCGCAACGAGCCAGCTTATCAACGGCGATAACCACAAGGACTACTGTTTGGCGGTGTATCAACATCATCAAGACTCATGTTTCAGAGTTACTACCAGATACACCGTCAACAGTGTAAAGTCACTTATGGTTTTCATTGAGCAACATAAAGTGACAGCCGTTTCACAGGCCTTTTGTAAATGTCGAATCCGTGATTCCGACGTCACTTTTGTTGGTCCTTTGTTCTGTTTTACATGTATACAACTACACTGTGAGCTGAAATCAATTTACATTCAGGCCATCGAAAATTTCTTTTCATACCAGGTGCAAATGAATCCTGTTTTCGGTCACAATGTGTTGGCGACTGAAGTAGACTGTAACTTTTTCAAAGCACAGTCTCTCTTTCACCATACCATTGCTAAATCCATCAGAAATCCTCATCACACATATGTATACACTCACACATGGAACAAAGAGAAACTGAAACAGCCGAAGATAAGGACACTTGCCCGAAACTGTTCTCATTGTTTAATTTGTTTATTACCAGGCAACGGAAACAATGTTTTCTTATGCCAACAGTGTAAATGATTTTGTATTATATATTTTTCACTTTGTGAACAGTTTCAATGTAAATAAAAGATTACACCATGTATCTGTGACACTGTAAATATGTTTCTATATATGTTTCTAATGAATAAAACTTATAAACGAATTTTATATGTTGTGTTTTCTATACGCATATTATTTAATCAATATAAACACGAAAACTCTATATTCAGTTTCTATACGAATATTATTTAATGAATATGAAGACGAAACTTTATCAAAATCATATTAAATGAATACATACACATAAAGTAGATATAATCGAATCGAATAGTAATAGTATAAGTGATAAAATTGCAAAGGGGGCGGTGCGCGCAGCCCATGGGAGGGTTTGTTTTAGAAATGAGGTGGAGACCTCCGGCTGTGCCTCCGGTCTCCACCTCATTCCTAAAACAGCCCTCCCATGGAATGCCCGCACCGCCCCCTTTGCAATAAAAATATCAGAACATATGTAATATTTTAGCCGTAACCAGAATATAGGGCCCCTGAGAAAGCATGCCAGGGGAAGAGACATGTTTTCTCAGTGACCCTGTTTTCTAATATTTCTAACCTCTGACCTCTGACCTAATTACAAAAATAGCTTTTATAAGTAGGTCGTAATGACCTAATTATTCAAAGTCTCTATTAAGCTATGAACCTATTTTAGACCTAAACTCGGTCGTAGTGACCTACTGACCTACTTAGTAGCATTGACTATGCGCGCCAGCGACTCCATCATACTACTACTAAACACCGTGCTTCCGTTCAGGTCATACAATACCTCTTCGATGGTTGGTATTGGGTGTCGCTCCCTTACGATGGCCTCGTTGGCCCTACGCATATCGATGCATACGCGTATGTCTCCATCCGATTTTGGGACGACTACCAATGGTGAAACCCACTCGGTCGGCCCACTCGCAACCTCCTCAATAATGTCCTTCGCGAGCAAGTCGTCAAGTTTCTCATCAACTTTCTCCCTCAGCCCAAATGGTAACCTCCGCACCGGCTGAGCAACGGGCTTCACGTCATCTTTTACATGCAGCTTCAGCTGGAAGCCTGCTAACTTCCCTATCCCGGTAAATATCTCTGGGAATTTCGCCCACACGTCCTCATCACAGCCCTCTGGAGTAATCGAGTACACGGTCTCCGAGACTGGTCCCACGCGTAACACGTTAAGTTTCTCCGCGGTGCCCTTACTAAGCAAGGTCGGCCCCTTGCCCTTAATAACCGTGAACTGTCCCTGGCATGACTCACCACTAGCTTCGCATGCTATTTCTGAATCAAAGGTCCCCAATATCTCAATGGGCTCAGTCTGCCCATACGCGAACAGTTTCTTGTCTGATTTCTGAGATATCGCCTTAACATTACGCGCTTTCAACACATCCCACGTAGCTTTGTCCATTAAATTACAGGAAGCGCCAGAGTCAATGAGCACGGACTTAATCATGACGCCCCCAATTTTAAGGTCTACGACACCGTCACCTGGACCATTCCCTACGTGGAAAGCATGGTGCTCCTCCTGGGCACCATTGTCTGGCGAATCGTCCGCCACCTGGTACGCTCTGCGTTTTCCTTGACCCTTCCAGCCCTGTGGCTTAGGTCTAGCGTCCCCAGTCTTGTCCTTCGGGCAACACACCGCGTAATGTCCCGTACCGCCACACTTATTACAGTTCCTACCCCTGGCCGGACACTCCTGATCTACTGAAAAATGGTTGCTACGCCCACAGTTAAAACATCGTTTGTCCCTGCGCGATTTACTTTTGTCACCTTGGGGTTTACCTTTTGCGACCCATTTACCCTTTTTCTGACCTGTGTCCTTTTTTTGTACTGCGTTAACCTGCGCCGCCGGGGTAGTGCGATTCATAGATTTCATTTGGGCCTCTACCGCCTCATACGCACGGGCTATATCCTGCAGATCTTTAAGTTTACCTTCCCCTGACCTCTCCAGGAACTTACGACGCAACCTCTGTTCACGGCACTTTTCAATCAGTTGGTCACGTATCGCCTCGTCCACGTCCCCGAAGTCACATGACGCAGACCGTCGGCGAAGCCTACACACAAACTGATCGACGGTCTCCTCCATCTCCTGCTCCAACTGACGAAACAGGTGCCTCTCAAAGGGTACATTAACAGAGGGAACAAAATGGTCATCCAATATTTTCACACTTTCCTGCAGAGATAAGTCACGGTCCTCAGGCACTAGAGAATAAAACACCTCCTGCAGGTCCATACCCCCTGTATGTAATAACAGTGCTACTTTTTGCTCCTCCTCTGTCACCCCTTTTGATGTCACATACAAACTAAAGGCCCGTTTCCACCTTTTCCACCGCGTGCACAGAGTAGTAGGGTCCCCCTTGGGATCAAAATCGGGTAGCCCACCTAGTTCCAGGGATTTCATCCTATTTACCACCGCTTGGTTACCACCATTACCACCGCCACCCGCAGCGCCGTCCTCCTCGGGTGGAGCCATCTTGTGTGTGTGTGTGTGTGTGTCAATTTACCCAACGTAATAATATGCAGCAAAATTTACACGCGCATCAAAATTTCACCAATGCATATAAATAGGCAATACAGATTCAAACAGTGTCAAACAGTATTAACCTACACCACTGCAATATTATTCACAAAATCACACAAGTTTCAAAGGCAATGCACGGTAAATCACATGTCAACAATCAAAATCACATGTCAAAATCCGAATCACATGTCAACAATCAGGCAGAATAACATCAATACTCAAACAGGGAATCACACAGCAATGACAGGTATCAAAATGTCAATAATAATTTCAGAGTCAATGTCAAATTCCCCTCCTTTTCCTGAAACAAATGTTGGTTAGATCACCCCCACACTGTCTCTCACTCCTTGACCAAATAACTGTCCCAGTCTTCCTCCAGGTGACCTCCAGTTGACAGTTGACACCACCAGTGTCAGTCCTTGACAGCTATGCCCTGAGTCCTAGTCCTAGTGTGACAGCAGTTTCCAGTCCTCACATGCCTGACAGTCCACCTGCCATTACCCAGCACATGATGTTTTCCAGACCTACTTGCTTCACAGTCAACACACACAATGATGTCATGTTTCCTCTTCTAGACTAGTTGAAAAGCAGCCTCCCAGCCTGTGACAGTCCCCACTGTCAGAAAAGAGCACATGGTGTCAAGCCCAGGTTGGGCCCCAGGTCCAGTTTCAGTTCCACTAGTCTCAGTTTATCTCACTGACAGCACTTAACTTCATGTTCCCTTTCTTCCTGGTAGTTTCACCTCGTCGCCAGTGTAGAATCCACAATAAAAGAGGCCAGGATTACTTGGTTATTTGCTTTTAATCTTCAGAAAGTTTCCACAACAGTGCTGCGTTCGGGAGGCCGCCATTACCGCTACTTCAAACCGGAAATGAACTTTGACCTCAGGTCGCCGGGTCAAGCGTTAACCGGCAGGCGTTCCCGCCTAAACACCACAGGTGTGGCTACACTAAACTTTATATGCAGTACTACCTAAATACTTTCAATGCACAAACAAATAAATGCTTCGAGCTTCGACCTTAGAAAATATAGAAACATGAGACAATCATTTAGTCTACATAATAAGTGGTTATAATGGCACATTTGGGAGTCACATCAAAACCAGTGCAGTGAGGCCTTACCAATCTTAGTTTCAGATTTGCTCACCAGATGTCATCAGCTGACAGGGCTTCCCGCCACTGCAGGCACAATACCCTACTCCTTTTGAAGTGATAAGGGGTTTTTAATGTGCAATATCCCATAGAAAGGACACCACATACCCGGCCTTTGATGACCCTAGGCCTGATGGGGGCAAAGGGTGGCACATGGACCCCCAGACTTTCAGACCCTTTCTTATATTCTATCAGTTGACATTCTTGAAGGAAATGCAGAATCGGTTTACTTTTAATCACCAAAATCCCATGAACGAAGCTTAAACTATGCTGAAACCTTGGGAACATCTACTAAATGGAAGGGGAAGCAGGAGCAGGTGGCGCCATCTTCAGTTAGGTTTAATAGTTATGGTACATGGACTTACTTTATCCAATTTAGCTCAATGTAGATAATCTAGCAAGGATATTTTGCAGTATTGCTGGGGGGCCATTCTCCGGAAAGTTCCTCAATTGTAAGGTTAAAGTAGCTAAAAAATCAAACTATATAATATCACATTATTTTGTCATATTATTGAAGGTGAATATGTCTGTAATCATTATCCAAAAGGGGGCAACTTTATAATTATTATTCTTTGTAATATCAATATTTGAAAATAAAGCCCTATATTTCCTTTGTAACGTACAGAACCAAGCTTTTTTTTTGCTAAATTAAGGTTATATGAACAAATTGTGTAAGTCTGGCTAACAATAACATTACAACATAAAATAACATATCTTGAAAATTTCCCAACTAAGGACATCTTTCTATTTATGTAGTAAAAGGCTAAAAGCTTGGTTCTGTTCGTTACAAACCTTGTAACATACATAACCAAGCTATTTTTTCTGTAGGTATGGCTTAATTCTTGCATTGTTTGGCAAAAATGTTCATAATATGAAGTAATTATATCCACTTAATCTATGTTAATACAAAAACAATAAGTAAAAAACATACGAGTCTACAAAAACAATCAATTTAATGAAAGCTTGGTTCTGTATGTTACAAAGCTTGGTTCTGTACGTTACAATACCATTTCAAAATGTGTATGTCTTTTGTTCATAGCAGGTACATTAAATGAGATATTGAAAGGACATTTTTTATCAAATGTTCTCTGTATTTTGGGCTTTTATTTTATGGTATTTCTATTATGAAATTACACATTTGAATTAAATGAGGCTGGATTAAAGTTTGGTTCTGTACGTTACATAATTGCTTTAGGTAAAATTTAAAGTATCTGTCAATATTTTTCTAAATTACTAATTAAGCTTATTATGCCTAAAATCTATCAAGTCTATGTTGTTGCTAAAAATGAAAAGGTTGGTGCATGCTGCAACTAAATTAGAGTCATAAAAATTGCCTTTGTGTGCAAAGTAAGTGATATGAGAAATAAATTTACCATGGAGTTTTCTGTTAATTTTCTACATTTTTATCATATTTATCACATTTTACTCAACTATATATTCGCAAAACCATATATTTTCTGAATTGTCAAAGTCTATATTACGTGCTGGTAATATTAAGAATGAATATGAATAAAATGCGTGTTGTACAGGGAGCTTTAACTTAAAATTATGTGGTTTTGATCAATTGAGGAGATTTCCGGAGAATGGCCCTGGGGGTAATGTATTACTCAACTGACACCCAACTGATAAGAAAGGGAAGTACTTATAAATTTAGGTGAATTGTTTCAGACTTTTGTGACCAACTGAGAATAATTTACTTTCCATTACTTCTGTAGCACAACTTCATTTCCAGTCTCTGTGACACTGAAGGATACTTTTAAACTTATATTGAATCACATCATATCAACAAGTCTTTAGTTTCTAACATTAAAAGTTTATTAAATGATGTACATTTAATCAAGATTGTTTTGATATTCATGTCTTTGCAACAAGCAGTTCGTTCCAGGATGAAACTTACAAAATGACGCTTGACCGACACCACAGACAGACCACTCATATTACCAGCAATTTCAGTCAACACTTTGAAACTGTCTTAAGACTACCTCTATAGTCTTATTTGATATGTTGGAACTGTTTAACTAATTCTAACTGTTAATCTAAAGGAGGCATGTTTGATT
Organism: Lepidonotus clava; assembly: GCA_936440205.1. NCBI lineage: Eukaryota > Metazoa > Annelida > Polychaeta > Phyllodocida > Polynoidae > Lepidonotus > Lepidonotus clava. The sequence goes on from OW387140.1 coordinate 54,011,440, forward strand.
TGTTTCCTTTTAAACATGATTTATTCAGAAAACTCTGGATTTCTATTAACCAATTCTTCAGAGTACAATCAGCAATTTATGAAGATATGTACAATCTGAAAGGGCTGCCTGTAGCATTCTGTTCAAGGGTGAAGATTTAATTATGAGTGATTGAAGAACTTTCAGGATTTGCTGAAGCGGTCGGCAGCTTCTGATTATGTTAACAGGTATCCTATAATCAGTAAAACACCAAAGGTCTCCACTAACTACCACAGAGGGCTATAAAAATATACAATTCTATTGCAAGAGTTTCAGTGACAAAAATACAGGTAACTCTCCATTATTCTCCACTGAAGTTAATATAGAACTTGTGCACAGTGCACAAAACCTTTCTCAAAATACATACTCAAAGTATCAAAACTTTGTTGTACATTTTAAAGGTATTAATTCCAAGAGAATGGACATTGTGTGTGATTGTGTGCTTAGGGACAGCTGGTCTAGATCTTTAACTCTGTGGTGGTCTCCTTTAACAAAAAGCAAGTACATTGGATACACTTCAGTGGCCAGTGTGTAACATCAGAATATTATAACAACAGCATGAACTGTCCTAGAGCATTATGTTATTTTTGCATAATGAATTCATATAGGATTTTAATGAGGCATATTTCCATTTTTCTGATTTATTATGGCACTAATGATATAAGAAACATTAGGTCTATTTTCTTTTCTTTCTTTTTATCAGCCTTAGGCCTTATTTTGAAGCGTTCAAAACAGATAAATGAATATCACATGCTAGTGCTTTGCATCCTACCAGCACTTCCTCTGACACTACATCTGCCCACTTAGTTCAAGTGTATCCTCAATACATACTTTTTCACTTCAAAAGAAGCGGTTAACATTTCACAGATATTTTAAACCATGACAAAGGGTTGGAAAACACTGCTGACACATCACTGCTTGTATGCTAAATCACCTTTTATCAGCTATGTCGTTGCTCCAATATAAAGTGAATGTGTATTTTTTAAATGAGAAAGCTGTACAAGATGCAAGGTATGGTTTCACCATAATCCAATACAAACAACTCTACATGAACATGTAGATTGGGCCAAAACAATGGAATAATGAGATTGCAAACAAGGTGCCAAAAATAACATTAAAGATCTTGGGTATAACATCAACAAAGTTTTCCTGAACTCAAATACTGGTGTTCTGCTCTATTGATACGAAAGTTTGAGACACTAAATGAGACTAATTTAGTGAGTGGCGCAAAGTGATGCGTGATGACAAGGTGATCTTCACAGCTAAAGAAGCTCTCGCAATTTTTCATATTCTTCTGTTCAGGGAATTAACAAAAGAAAAAAGCTAAAGAAAGCCATCCTGTAACCAAGCTTGTTAAGCTGTATACAACAGGACATTTGCATTTAAAACATTCAAGTAGAGTACATTATTCTGCATGCAGATCGAAGAGCTAAACATTTGGGCGATAGTACAGGTTGAGCAAAGAAACTTTTGAGCACACTCTATACAACATATCCAATAGCGCAACAGTTCATTCATCAAATAAACTGTCACGAACCTCAGGATTAACAGCAAATGTTTTTGAAGGGAAGGGAATATGTAACTGTGAGTACGAAAAAGCAATAAAGCATTTCAATCAAACAACAGAATGACGATGTACACACATAATTTAGTTAGTATAATAATCTATATATGTGGAGATTAAACTTAAATAAAAAAGAAATGCAACAGATGATACTAACCATTCTACACAGATGACCCTTACAAAATCACTAGAAGCTACATTATTGTTCAACATGCTAAACTATGAGGTTTTCACACCTCCTTCACCTCTTCTCTTGTTCTTGAAGAAAATTAAAAAGGAAGGTCTCTCCTATAAAGGCACAAAGCATGTATGCATTTACTTTGCCTAGGTCAGATACATTGTTTGAAGGATGTTAGAGATGTCTGAGGGTTTATGGTAAGAGCTAGAAAACCTTTGAGGATTTCACAAGGTTTATACCAGTATAATATCCTTTATGACCATGGAGAGACCTATCCTTTATCAATCCCTGAAAGAGGAAGCAAACAGGCTCTATATTTGATTAAATGATATTTAACAATGTTCTGCAACTCAACTGAGAATGTCTCCCTGACATCACAGTTCGCTGGGTACCATGTAGTCTAGCAATGTCACAACACAGGAAGAGTCACATGATCATCTCGTGAGGCCGCAGCATGCCGATGACGCAGACGTCTCGCGACATTACAACATGGAAGGAGTTACGTGGTCACTATCACAGTGCTCCGTTATCTCACTGGTGTACAAGCTGCCTCCCTAGTTCTTTGCTACAGTCATATAGTTTTTAACAATATGACCTATCAGGCATCTTAAACCTCAATCAACAGATGTCATGCCCTACCTTTTCAGTTCTTGACTGTAATTTCTACCGACTACCGAACACCGTCATTCCATGCTTTACAGCTGTATGCTACTTCTGATATCTTGTACCTCTAACTTGGTATTCCTGATATATATACATTCTCCCCATAGCAGAGAGGGGCCTTGTCCACCAATTATAGCTTTTTTGAAATCATGATTGGATTTTGTTCTCGAGACAACCCCACATTTACACAAACTGTACAACAACCTTGCATCCCACTCGATAAAAGATTTATTTATAGAATTCACATCAAAGATTATGAAAGGTTCTCATAATATTACATTATGTTAAAGATTTCCCTCTAGAATTCGAGTATCAACAGAAAAAAACAACCAATCTGAATAACAAATTCTGTTCAATCTCTAAATGATAAACCTGCGAATGATCTTTGCAGGTAAAGATCCAGTCTGCACCGTGCTGTTTTCTGTTCCCGATCTACTGACAAGGGACTGTGCGATTGATGGGGATGCATCAGGCTCCAGTTCTTGTCTCTTAGTAGGTGGCGGGTCCTGATTCCACGTTGGCGGAAGTTGTTGTGGTTGTTGTAGTTTGCGTTGTCTCGGCCTGCCCTGTTCTCCAGGCGCGGAATTGGAAGAAGGTATCCACAGCATACACTGCCGTTGCCGCAAAAGCGAAAAACTGCAAGATGTCAAGGACAGGCAGATTTGAAACCTTCTTAATGAAAAGCATCAGGATGTAAGGAGCAAATAGGTAGAAATGATTTAGATTATCTTTATTGGAATGCCCTGAAAAATTAAAGTTGAAAAAAACATCTAATTATCTTGAATGAGTTAGTGCCTAGTCTCTGTTGTTGAACAGACACTATTAAATATGTTTGTTTGCTATTGAAAGAGCTATTTGTTTAAAAGATATTTGTGCAATAACATAAAAGAAATTCATAGAAGTTGTTCAGCTTATGTTTAATTTGAAAATGCAAATCGACGTTTAATGCTACAACTGGAGGGAACTATACCAAGGTTCTTTGAAGCTTAACCCAAAACATATCACTTATGACAAATTCATTTAGTTTGGTTGGAAACTGAACTTCTTGGCTAAGGTATAACATATGTTGCTAATATCCTTGATGTTTCTTAAAGGTGATATATTTGGAGAGATTCCTCCCGTAAGCGTTCATTAAATAAGATGAATATATGGCTTCTTAAAGTAATCATTCGTGGAGGATACTGTGAAATAACAGTGACATCTCTATCAAAAACATCCAATGCCAGAAAGTTTATTTAGTATATGAGTACTGAATCTATATAGAAATATTACAGTTGTAACCTATAGTAAGTAAGAACGTTATAGATAAATGCAGCACTTGAGAGATAATCATATGAATTGAAAGTCATCCAAAAAAATATTCTACGGTTTAAATTAAAGTCAAGCACCCACACAGGTCTAAAAGTATTTCTTTTAGAGTTTAAAGAAATAACAGCAAAATGAATAAAGACCTTCAAGAGATTTGCATTAGCTTCAGTAACATTAGACAAACTAAATATTATATTCAGTGATGTTTCAATGAATATTCCAATTATGTTGAGATAGATGACACTAAATAAATCATATTTTAGTTGTTTGTGTTATTACTGTTTGTGTATAGTGTGAAATATGCCACAAAATAGCCGTGCCGAAATACTGGGGTAACACATGAGCATAATATTAAAATGACAGACAACTGTGAAAACACAATGATACTAAAACAATAGAACATATCAATCGAAAATGGCAAGATAGGGCTCAACAAATCAAATATCCGGACACCGAGGGGGACCAGGAATGAATAGGGACAACCAACATTGGAAACTCCAAGTGCCCAGTACACATGGCCCAGAACTATCTCAATCATTCTCAAATTTTAAGTGTCAATTATACAGTATTACAATCTACCATCAAAGAATGGTTTGTACAAAAGTTTGGATGTTTATTCCAAGTCTAGTGTATGGTTCAATCAATATTATCTGAAAATTCTTGGAGGCATAAAAAACATTCCCCATAGGGAACCAGTTTCGTATTGTTGGTTGTCCACTGGAAAACCTTTTCTTCTCAGGGATTTGTCGAGCCCTGGGAAGGGAGAGGGCAGTGAAGCTTGCAGAAAACCAACATGGAGGAGGCTATTATCTACGAAGACAAACATGATCGATTAACGAAAAGCGATATGTACAATATCTAGAACCGTGCGTCTGGAGAGCCCGCGGACTGGGGAGGGGCCCCAGTTCCAGTGGCAGAGCCACTTGCTCTTGTTATTTTTATCTGCCGGAATTGCAAGAATGTATCAATCCCATAAGCCAGCGTAGCGCCAAAGGCAAAGAACTGGAAAGGAATACAAAAAGGGTTTTCAAGCAACGAGCATTTGAATTAATTCAACCGGGATGATTTTTTTTATTTATCTATTTCCTTTTCTGGATGTATGGGGGTTTCATGCAAAATGCTTCTTTTCAAATCATGATCCTTACATGGTAATGATTTATCTTGATTTTGGCATAATCCAACAACTTTCAAAAATTGAATAGGATTGGCAATTTAGTAGAATGATTTAGAGTAAACTGGTTTCAGTCATTAACAACCTATGTGTATTTCTAAGCAGTACTCTAAGCATGTTTAATGCATAATGCTTGTTCTGCTATATGTCGTTCACAAAACGCTTCTAGATATAATCAAATTTACAACATTTTGCAACAGAAAGCGCTCAACTTTTTTTTTTACACTGATACTCTCTATTTATCACAAACATTTCAAATGCAATGAAATTAGGAAATCTGTATCATGGGACAAAAAGGAATGTGTGTTCTAGATATTGTTTTCTCTGAAAGAATGCTGAATAAATATACTGAATTTCACATGTTTTCCCCAAATAAAGTATCCCAATCTGTTCTGCTGCCACATTTGTAGTATGGCTGCAATTCCATTCTTTTAGGGGTGTATACGAAGGAGACTATGTTTTTTATTTTTTCTTCTGAGTTAATAAACCATTAATACCCATGACGGTACTGCTCTGCCGTAAAGAGTGCATCTGTGTATTGTTTGTATACTTATTATAGATTATTGATTATATCAAAACACTTTCAAATGTTATTGTGCTGGCAGAATATCACCATGAGAATCATAAGAACCATGACATACTTCCCAACATCAACCAAGATGGCTGAAACAACATGCATTTCAAACCTTCTGAAAAGCAGTTTTTGAAACTAACAGTGGTTGCTCAGCTGATTATCTATGCTTCAGGTAAAGTATAAGAGTGGATTAGTTTCCTTTCCAATATATACAATTCCAAATCATGCAGTCAAGATTACCCATGTAAATACCAACATAAGACCATTTAGAACAATCTAAAAACATTATCAGGACATGAAAAGACAAAAGGATCCTCATGATATAAGATTTCTCTAAGTTCAGTTAGTTATTCTAAATAGCTGATGAACCAGAATGGTAGTTTCAAACACCGATTCCTCCCATAAGCGTTCATTGACTGATGACCATCAGCCAAAGATTCATATGTTGAGAAGGGAAGCGCCTTACCGCAGCGGCGCCTATGCTGGGGTGCCACGAGGCCTTGGCTGCGCACACGATGGCCGCGATCAGGAAGAACACCGTGAAGATGCAGTAGTAGATGAACTCCTAGAGTAAGTAAATGAGAACATGTAAAATAGGCGATTAACATTATAAAGAACTTTTCACCAATGTTTGAGAGTAAGAAAGAGAATTCCAAATAATTTGGCAACTACAGTGTTCATGTTGCAATTTTGAAGGCACTGGTTTTATATTTTTCTTAAATAGATTTAGCTTTATACAAGTAACATTTTAGAATCAAAGAAGCTCCATTACTTATTTTGGTTACTTGAAGATTTGTGGATGTTATATGGATTTTATACTATTGATTGCTTCATACATGGAATTGAAATAATCATAAACCTCAACAGAATTGAATTATTCAAACAACATGTATTTTTATACATGAGACAAATATCAAAATGTTAGTAACGAAATAACAAAATGTTACCAAATAAACAGTACAATTTAAAAGATTAAACAATTGTACCAGCAAATGTTTCATGCCTTGTATAAGGAAAAATGTAGTGAAGACGTGGCTGCGTAAAAAAAAGAAAGAAAAAAAGATTATAAGGAACTATGTAATAAAGATGTTAGTTTAAGAAAGGGGATAGGTTAGAGAAGATGCAAGGAAAAGACCAAGATTAGGGTTCATAGGACAAGTAATCTAGCTCAAGAAAAGGTAGGGTAGCAATTTTTCTGGCTGACTCTTAACTTGTATATTTTGACTCAAGCAATACAAGTTCCATTTTACACATTTTCTAATGTGACCCTTGCCGACCCGTTCATTTCATGCAATTGCTGCACTTCTTCGATAATATTTATCTCAAAACATGCTTGGTCTGAAGATTTTTCAATATATTTATAAACAAATAGTAGTTTGGCCACTGACTTAGCAGTGAGAATGCGTAACATTATTTTTGCCGATGAGCATCAATGCAGCCTGGGTTACTGGATCCTTATACAAACAGGGGTTAACTTTAGGGGACATGCGGCTTCAATACGAATACAAACTCTTTAAACAGCTCTTGAACAGGGTGCTAGACAATAGCATAATTTTACAAAAACTCTTCAAAGACCTGGTCAAAATAGACAAAACTATTATGGTTAGGCCATAGGTATATAATATGCATCTCAATCAAAATGCAGTTACATGTAATTTGTTTTTAATCTATATAGATTCTTTTCAACAATGCTGATATTTGATCAAGTATTTTGGCCCAAAATGATTCTCAATATTGAAATGAACTACTAAAAATGTTTAAATTTAGGTGATTTCTGTGAAAGTAATATTTTAATTATTTATGTTTCTGTCAAAATCCAAAGACAAAATATTGCTGAAAATTGATCAAAATTCATGGCACTGAATGGTATCTGGAAAAAAAAAAAAAAGCTATAGCCTCAAACGAAATTGTGAATATTACAAAAAGAAATTGGTCTAAATCTAAAAATAATAAATAAAATAAAATGAAAAGAAAAGATATTTTAAGTGCTTTTTAACATAAATATGCCAGCACCCTGTTGCGGCAAACCTCATGCTGTGACCCGGTGGGCCCGGCGTTACTCACGATGAGCAGCCAGGGGCCCGGGAAGCGACTGATCAGGTTCAGGAGGTGGAGGATCACGTATACAAGTGTCGAGATGAAGGCCGTCATCGACACAAACTCAGTCCACCCCTGACCCGAGCCCCAGTACCACACACACGCACAGATGAACGTGATCAGGCTCAGGATCTGAAAGCAGTGCAACACCGGGCTTCTTTGTTAATATGGGAGTCATGTTGAGTTTTGTTTCCATTTGTACTCCACTTTCCAGCTGTTGAGGTCTGAAAGTTGTTGATATTCTTCGCAGCATTTCTCCAGATGTCTTTTGTCCATCATCCCTGAAAACTCTGCATAGTCCTTATGCTAAAAGACAGAGTTTGTTGCGTGACCAATAATTCAAGCTGGGAATATGCCAATGGGGCCAGCCCCAGTGGGATAATTACCATAATGTATTTTCTAACAGAGATGTCACTGCACAGCATGTATATATCATACCCCAAAGACACTCACTAAATGAGGACATCCAAACAACATGTCCAGCCTACTGTGCCGAAAGAAAATAATTCCTCACTCACTCCCTCTGATAATTCCAGAAAGTATATTTAACTGGATATGACTGCACTACCACTCACCAACAAAACTTATTTTAGAATAAAAAAAGTATTGCTAAAGAGTCAATCCCAATAACAAATTTTCTTTTAGGTCTATTGAAGGAATTTTTTTTAGAAGGAATAAAACTATTGTAAAACTAAATAAATCAATACTCAGCTATATAATCTTTGTACTACATAATATTATGTGGTACAAAAAATCCCAAAGCATCTCAAAACTATTAAAGAAAATAACTTGATACACATGAGACTAGAATGAGGTATGAAACTTTGCATCCTGAGTACTGGGTATATGAATAACTGTGTCAGCAAGCTTCGGCCTCGATATCGGCTGACGCTGTCAACGATACGCCTGTATAGGGAAAGTACCAGTAATAACTCGGTTAATTAGAGTAATTAGATCCACATAAGGACTCATTAGTGAGGGATCTACGGTACGCGAACGGCCCCTTGGTTCACTGGTCACATACCTCCCACATTGCTGGAGTCGTCTCATGTTGGGAACAAGCAGTCCTCAGGGCTTGTATAATTATGAGACTAGGGGAACAGAAACTAGTATCTATCTTGTGCTAGGCCAGTATAAAACACCTTTCCTGATTTACCTACAAGTAGTTATGATGAGGGGGCAACTGCATCTTTTTTCTTTTCAGCTAACCGCTTTCGGGTACTTTGTAACATTCTGGCTTAAGATGTGTAAAGGATTTGGTTGAAGAATAGGACACAAAAATGGTGTAAAAATGAACACAAAATGTGCTTGAGATTTCTTCCTAAACAGAAATGGTGAAAAAGAGTAAAATTTGAAAGTTGAGTGTTGATGAGTGAAAATTAGAATGAGTGTCTGAAAGAAAGAGTGACTGATATTTCATTAGTGTTACTTTGACCTGAGTGATACTTACTGTTCAAAGGACTCTAGTTAAAGTAACAGTCCCAAGTAGCTGACTGTTCAATATAGTCCACATCCAAACTTTTAGATATATTTATTCTGGATTGTGCAGTTGCAAACTGTCATCCAGTCTGATTTTATTCAAACAAAAACTCAAGCATGATTTCCCATGGTTCTTTTTTTGAACAGTCAGCCCCATTGGGAAAGAGTGGATTTTGATTAAGAAGCCCCCCATTGGGCTATATTTTTGTTTTGTATGGCCTATTGTTTTGTAATTTTAGTTTTATAGCACCTAGATCTTGTATAACGTTAGCGTTTCAGAATTATTGCCTCAGAATCTCAGAGAAATTTGGGAAAATTGTGCTGAATGGCCAATGTTCATTTTGGAAGGTCATAAAACTGCCACCAGAAACTTATTTGTGGCTTAAATAATCAATTTTTAAATTTCTGAAAGAAGAGGTGCATAAACTGATTCCAAGACATATTTCAAGTTTAAATCCACTCTTTGCTCACAAATATATACAATATAAACACCTGTAAACCACCACCACCACCATCACCATCACAACATACACCTTCACCAGGACACCACCATTAGTACCCAGGTGACCAGGCGACTTACGATGAGCATCCAGGGCCCGGGCAGTCGGTAGTAAATGCCCGTCAGGTAGAAGATGAAGAAGATGAGGGTGGTGATGAAGGCCGACATGGCCACGAAGTCCACCCAGCCGCCGCCTGCCCACGCCACCACCACGGCGCAGATAAAGGTGATCAGGTCTAGTACCTGCGGGCGGCACCAGGGAGCAGCACAGAGCAGAGGGCAGTTAGTACAGGGGAACATTTTATGATACGATAACACAAGGGAAACATGCTGGACATACTGGGTTGAATCGCAGATTAAGCAAACATTCATGGATGTGGACCAAGTAGGCCAATATCGGAATTTGAACGACAAATGAGTAATTTTTGCATCTAACATACCTCTGGGCATGATTTATGTCATCCCCGATTTGTAATTCTTATCGAGCGACAGATGGGCATGACTGAGGTTTAGGGTAGGGTTTTCTATGTTACTCGTAACACTCTGGGGTATGATATTCATCAACAGATGGGCATGGTTGAGGTCTTGGAGCAGGGTAGTGTATGCAACAGATACCACTCCAAACTGATGAAAATTCGTAAAAGTAGAAAACAGTTTTCCTATTTTTATCAAATGAGGGAAAAAGAGGGCATTTAGAAATAGCCTTGTTTACGAATGTGACTTAAGTTGCCTTAGACTAAAACAAAATACCATAAAATATAACATGCAGTGACGTGAGAAAATCCATTGTAAAAAAACAAAACCACTGCTTAGCTCTAGAGTATTTCGTTTAATTACCCAGTCTTTCATATTCTTAGGCCACTGTTTGGCAACAATCATTTGGCTTCTTAAACTGTCGGAGACTATCAATTGGACAAAAATCTGAAAAATACTATTGCTGTATGCCCACTGAGCCGCTGTCAGCTGGGTTGGACTGAGCTGCTGAGTCGACAGTCACACCTTGACACAGGTGCTCTGTCAGTTAAAAAGGGGCCGGAACTTCCGACAACCACCGCCAAAAAAACATGGCTAAGATTAGACAGAGAAGGAGCGGACAGCGGACCAAATATCAGATGGTGATTTAGACACGGGATGAATGGACAGCGAAAGGTCAGCGGGAGTAGGCGGAGGCGTGGGGAAGGTGTATCCTGAGGTTTTTTTAATGGGATGCAGAGTGTTTGGAGAAAGTGAGAGGAAGTCAGGTGGGGACTGGGGAGGTATCAAATGAGTCTGTCACTTCTGGGGCTCTACAGCACAGCCACAGGAAACAGATGCCACATGCTTGAACACTGATTCTCAACCTAAAATGCTTATTAGCAGGAACAGGGATGAAGTATTCCAATGTTATACAAGATGATAAATGTTGGATTCAGCAATATGTTTCTAAAACCTTAAAAATTAACACAGGCATCTCTTAAATTCTACAGGACAAAAGGGCTACATGGGATTTAAAAAAATATATCAATCAGAATTGATTAAATTCAACAAGCAAGACTGGAAATATTAAGCGAAAATGGCTTTCAGGTTGGGGCTGAGAATCTTTTGTTTGCTGGGGTAGTTTAAAGTCCGGTCAACCACACAGGGTTCTTTCCAGACTGGGGGGCTGGGAATGACAGAATCATCAACCTTAGGACGTGTATGACAGACCTTACTGAGCCTCAGTTTTTGTAAGTTTGAGGGACCCACTATTATTGAACAAACCAAACAAATTTGCTGTGAGGTCTAAGCTCTTTTCTGACTCTGAGACAAACACACGAAAAACATTGTTTCTGGTTGACTATAATAAATCTCCGTACATACTAGGTCTATGAAAATATAGAAAAGGAAAAATTTATCAGATCAAATATACACCTATTTGAATATTTACATTAACTGCATTATACAATGACTATGTCATGTGAATAGAAATCAAAGTTAACAAACCAGCTGGGTCAACTTAGATTGCAAGAAATCATGCTTTCTGCAGAAATAGACCTGGGTTCTTTGGTGATGGGTAAATGTCTACAGAGTGGGAATAACAGCTTAAAGTTAGACTACTGTGATGAAGCAAATTCTCGCAGGTTTTGCAAAAATGTTGAATAATTATTTCTCGACTATAAACTTAATATTTATTATATATCATTAGATATCACTTTGTATAGACTATCTTATGATATAAATTTCATAACTATGGGTAATAGAGTAGGAATGGAAATTCATCAGAAATGTGAAAATCATGTTTTATACTAAAATATTTTGAACTGAAATATTTCTGTCAATAATGAAGGGAAACTCATCAAATTGTGTATGCATGTAGATAATAACCATATGGAGGGAACAGTGTCTCAGATTTTCAATTTAGAGCCTAGTTTTAATTTTATGAAATCTAGAAAATAAAGGTGTAAAAACTGACAAAAAAAAAAAAGTTTCCCGTTTTTTGTCACAAAATCAAAACCAATCTGGGTTCAAAAAACTAAAAGTGAAAAAAATCAATTTCAATAATTATTTTCTGTAATTTAGGTCTGTAAATGCTGTTCGATATGTCATAAGATAGAGAAAAATCAAAGCTTTTAAATGATGTATAACATGTTTGAATATCACCAATAACTCCAGAGATATGTCAGTTTTAGTAAATCTGCTGCTCATTACCGTAGTCTAACCTTAAAAAGGGTTGGCATACAGGCTGTCCACTAAATGTTATTGTAATTCATTAACTCCTCTTTGCGGAACAAACAGATGAGAATAGAATAGAGAGTTACCAAGGGTACCACCTCATCTCCTGAGGCGTGAAATGTTTACCACTGAACCGGTAAATGTTCCATTACACACATTAAATTGCTTTTAGGACTTGAATTGCTCGCTGTATCAATGCGCGGTGACCCATTAAACAATATTGATGGTACGGCAGACGGTGGTACACATGGCACAATGACAGGTGGGGGCACAAAATATTACAAATGAAATAAAACATTTCTAGAAAAACAAAAGGCAGTTATGAGCCATCAAAGAATACAGGGCAATTAAAAACAGTGATTCTTGAGTGACCCTTAAGGTTTGAGAGTGATATTAGATATGTATCTGAATTATTTGAATTTAAAGCATTGCAAACACTACATTATTTGTAATCTGTAAATATTGTAAAATGACTATGATACAAATTCAACATTGATTTCTATTCAAATATACAACTACTATTATAAGTTTTTGAAATATCTTATGATCGAAAATGAGTTAATATGTAACTTACAACAACATCTATAAACCAAACACTTACAATTTCAACAATTTTGAGTATTCCAGGGATTGTGCGTAGATACTCTGGGTGGAGACCGAGGGTGCTTCCCGACGTGGTTGTCGTCGTCTTTGTCTCGTATGTCGTTGGCATATTGGACTCCGCCATGGTGACCTAGTGATGTCCTACTGCAAGAAAATACAGGATACTGAATGGCTGAGCAATATCACAATTACTTAGCAATTCTCTTGTGATTCAATATTTAACATGTCAAATATAGTGCTTGTAATTTTTTAATTATCCATTTATCAGTGTATATATGTGATTCCAAAGGAAGTAGGTGTTTATAGGATAAGTGCTAGATTTTTGTGTGATCTCTGCTTCTTTGAAATGAGAAAATGCTTTTGCAGGTACAGTAATTGCAAGCATAGAATGGTGAATCTGAATAGTTCATACAGGTTCAGTGACACATTACTACAATTCCACTGCCTTGCAATTCTTAATCACAACAGTCAGTTTTGACCATTTTCTCTACAACATATGGCATGGGCTTAACGGTAAGGGAGGAAAAATCATTTGTTTACATCTTCGCTCAGCATCAATACGGCAGAATGATAAATTCTGCACATATCATGAGGGAAGCCTGTCAGCTACAATTAGATTTAAAATCCGATAACTTCTGGAATTGGCTGGAGACAAAAGGCAAAAAATGATAAATGAGGTCAGCATAGGCAACTATAATATGTCTCTAAAGGCCTACTTGCCAGGTGGCATGGATTCAAACTTAAACAGTATCCTGACTAACAATAAGCACAGTGTCTGGGTCTCATTGGTATGTTCCAGAGCAGGAAAGCCTCGCTAAGACTTCTGTTTCAGACCAGTATTGGAAATTATGTTTTTGATTTATGCACCTGTTGGGCACAAACGTTCTGTATCTTTGTGCCTGAGAGCTTAGCTATGCACTTCCAAACATATAGATATGATAATCTATTGATAAACTGTGTGCACATCGGGGGCGAGAATGTGTATGCTGGGCGCAGGGCACACAATTAATTTTGAACACCGCAGACCCAATGATTCTGATCGCACTAAGGCTGTGCCTGACTATTTCTGGGAGGTTAAGACCTGTCTTGAATAATAATCTGATTATTTAAGTATTTTTATTTTAAGTTTCTCCTATTGAGTCAAGAAAGTATCAATGGTTTGTTCTGTGATACTAAACTAAGGCTGAATGAAGCAATGACTCAGTATTTACTAGTACTGGCAATCAACATTGCCTCTTTTAGTCTCTAGAATTAAAAGACAAAAAGTGCTTCTTGTATTCCTGTTTCGCTGGTCCCAATCCCACCTGACACAAACACTATGGGTTCTGTCTGGGAACCAGTTGATTAATACGTGACGGGCTGACTGGGCAGACCGGTCAGGTGGAACGGTCAATTACACAGCCGACTGAACACACCACCAGGGGTTGGTGTTGAGACTACAGGGGTCAGTGTTTGCTGCAACTTTTTACATTAGTCCTTGGGGTCCATGGGGTCAATTCCCTTACACTTTCTGACTTCTAATTAAGGCTGTGCCCTATGCTACGGCCTCCATCGCAAGAAGCACAAATTTTGAAGCTGTGCACACAAGTTTTAACTGCATTATAAATTCTTATTTGTCAGTCAAATATTTCCACTTTATATCAAGTCCTTTGTAAGCTTGCTGGTAATAATATTTGCTTTGGTATCAAACAAAATATATGCTTATTTTTTGACATGTTTGAGTCTCAGTTATAAATACAATGACATGAAACTTAAACCGTGAATAGAAACTGATTCTTATCTTTCTTTAAACAAAATCTATTAACCTTGCACATTAAAGAACACCTACCTTGGTAAAAGTGTAGGGGTATGGTCTCTACCTCGTCATAGATTCAATCATTTCAGCGATACAATCATTAAAAAGACAAAGTTGTCAAAATCCTTGTTCTCGCCGTGATATAACCATAGATATTCATGCAGCGTTAAACACCAATAACCAACCAACCAATCAATCAACCAAAATCTATTACAAATCAACATATTCCGTATGACTCATCTTATAAACCATGACCAGTTTCTGTAGATAGAAATAAGGGGTGAGATATAGATAAACTGTCCCACTTAAGAGCCCATCCTACCTTCACTCTTGATTATTCTAGGTGTAATCTAAGTGTCACAATAAGGCAACACTAAAAAAAAAGTCTGTTTCCGTTGGACTGGCCAGGGGGCCATAATGGTTGGGAAGAATTTTTTTCATTTTTTTCCAAAAAAACCCCCCAAAAATTCTCCGAAAGACTTCTCTATCTACCTACCAAAAAGGAATAATAATAATAAAAAAAAATTGGGGCCACCCGACTGGCTATTTCTATACCCACGCGGTCCACAGAAATCAATTATATTTTTAGTGTGGCCTAATGTCTTAAACTTGTTATGTTTTAATATCTAATTTCGTAATATTCTAAGAGTCATAAACCATAAATCTGGTTTCTTACCTACTTCTATATGTTCACAAAATCCATGAAATGTGAGGTAGGGTTCTAATTTTATACGGTCTTAAGTTGTAGCCGTGACGAACCATCACGAGACCTAACACCAGGTACAAAAAACTAACCTCATTCTGGTTCATAAGAACCTGCTTCAGGTATCTACACACGTACTTACACACTTATAAGGAGAACCACAAAGAATTCCTCCTATAAAAAGCCCAATGTTTACTTGTACTACATACAAAAAGATACCAAGACATGGACTGTCTTCTCCCTTAATCTATTGCGTCTGAATCTATACAAGAACTAATAGTTTAAACTTATAAATAACTCCTGTCTAAGAATACATGAACATTTAGCTGTGTATGTATTCCCCAAGTATATTGAAAGGCATTTATTGGCCGATTTATTGATTCTCAATTTTCTTAATAGGCTATTAATTTTCATAATAGCTATCAATTTAGATATTTTGGACATTGATTAAGGAAGTGTCCACTGCTGTTTGTTCTGGGTACAACCTGACATCTGATATTCTCCCGTCTACATACAAGCAAATGTTTGATTATAACACAACCACAAACATACCTCTATTAATAATCCCCCTCACTTCCTTGTGTCATCTCACCAAGGCTGGTCTCATACTCTCCAAGCAGGGTCAAATAAGGTCATATTTTGAGCATGTATTACAGCATTATACAACTGGTAAAATAAATCTTTATGATCTCGCGACTCTTTAGTTATAAACAGATTTTTTAAAAAAAGGTTTGCAGTGATTTTTCAACTTAAAAGGACACTAATGGAAAGTCGGAATTCTGACAAAGATCTGAAAAATTGGTTGCAATCCGTCTGACCCACGGCCTAATTTCAGTCCTGTTGTTTCTGTTGCTTTGACCGCCCTTGGCTTGGGGCGAGCCCTTCCACAGTTTGTACTCGGGAGGAAACTAAATATATATATCACACTGGCCTTTCTTAAATTTGACATGCAACATTTGGACCCCGCCATCAAGGGCCCCATCACATCATTAAACAAACAAGGGCTGCAGTTTACAGAGATGCCACTCTTCAAACATAGAAAATATGGAACCATATTTCCGTATTTGATACTTATAATTATATTAAAGCTCTGATACTGAAACAAATCAAATGTACGTATAATATAATATATATTTGATTTTTCTTACCTGAAATTGAATACATAAATTATATTCCTTTAACATTATGGCACTTTTTACAACATGTTGTCAAAGTAAATTCATGTGGAAAAGTGGCATCTCTGACTTAGTTTACTACTGAGTTGGCCAGGTCTCATCAGGGGTGGACATAAGTCTAAAAATCCACGGGCCAGTCGGGCCCTCAGCTATATATAACATATATAGTCAGATTGTCTTTAAAAACACTATGTTTTATTGTAAAATATATAGAAATCTGTAATTGCTATCCATGATTTTCCAGGGGCCAGTCGGGCCCCTAGGCCAGAAAATCTAGGGACCCGACCTGCTTTTTAAGGTCCTCGGGCCCCCGGGCCCGTGGTTGCGTCCACCCCTGCTCATGACCATAATATTATATTGACTCAGGACCATCAGATCTCACACACCGCTCTGTATAGAGCTGACCTCAAGGATTACAGGACTGGCATCCCCCCCTCCCCCCAACTCCTCAGGTGCAAAACTAGTCTGTTAAGTCAGATCCACTATTTTCCAAAGTGACTCTGTACACAAGCAACCATTTTAGGTGGAAATTCCCACCCAAATCCCAGCATGCCTTGGGGCTCCTGGTTTAGGGCAGGTAGGACCATAAATAAGCCAGCGGACGAACAATCATCAAAGGGGTTACCCATGCCATTTAAAGCTGAGGACATTTTAAGAATTCTTACAAATTTTAAGGGGCCACTATAAGTCATGCACTTTGGTGGGACTGGGTGTACAGACCCATTATGTAAGGGTAAATCTGCATCAGAACGAACTGGTGCCAACCCAGAGTCTTCAGATCGTGTTCCAGGAAATGTAGACCTCAGACTTAGATATAGGAATTGTCGTGACTCAGGTTTGGGATGGTTCTTGGTCTTATCGGTCTAGGATAGGAAAGTCTGAGTGTCGACGTCTCCTCAATTATAGAACAGGAAATGTCCGATCATGCGATTCCAAGACATGTCAGACAAATGTTGTGCCATTTCAGACAGATTTTGAGAAACCCTGGTAAAGTAAGAATCAAGTACAGTACTATATGTACTTGGAAGTTTGCCCATGGCTTACTTCCTTTATTAAAGGGACGAAGAGGCCATGTCAGTCAGGTGAGGTATAGGACTAGAGGGGGATTTCCCTGAGTCACTTTCTAATAATATATCCCAGTAAACATCCACCATGGGAATCAGTCGATCAGTAACAGTCGATATAAAGTAGAGCAGGAATCCATGCTAACTGCTGAGACCGACCAATCATAATCAATCAATAAAGAGGGCGGGGGGAGGCAACAGTCAATATATACTGGAGCAGTAGAGCCCCATACCCACTAGGCAACTTTATCAGCGACGGCGGATGGCAACCATCATAGTCAGTGCTAAAATCGGCTGATTCCTATATAGGTATACCCTATTGAAATAATGTGTTTGATCTGAATCAGCACTGAAATTGGCCGATTCTAAGGGCAGAATCGGCCGATTTCGCGCCAGTCAGTCTGCCAACTGAGGCAAAATCACCTAGCGGGTATGACCCTTAATGATAAGGCTTAAGGATAGACAACACCTCAGAGTGGCTTCATTTGCAGTAATTTCAATTGTGCAGTAACCAGGAAAGCTAAAACAACATGCTTAATATCAAATGAAAGGGCACATTTTACTCTATCTTTTAGGACATATTTTGTTGTCAGCATGTTAAAATTTGAGGAATAATATGTAAAAAACTATTTTTTTCACTTTTATTTTTTGAACATGGATATCTCGGTAACCCCATGATGGATTCTAATGAAATTTCTTGGACACGTCCATAATGATCCTCTGGAGGGAAGCGTGTCTCAGAATTTTGATTTAGGGCATAGTTTTCATTTTATGACAAAAAACGGGAAGATTTTGGCTATTTTTGTCAACATTATTTTCTATATTTCATAAAACGGAAAATAAGACCTAAATCAAAATTCTGAGACACACTTCCCTCCATATGAATGTTATCTAGATGTCCAGGAAATTTCATGCATTTATATACAGTACTTACTGAGATATCCTTGTTCAAAAAATAAAAGTGAAAAATGCATTTTTTCAATTCTTGGTCTATCTACGAAGGTGCCATTATTCACATTCTAATATAATTTATATCATTAGATAGGGTTTTGCAATGGCTTTTGAGATATATATGGTATATGATAATACCAGGAACAATATAGAATTAATCTAAAAACAAAGGTAATGCTGCGCATTGGCCGCTGAGAGGTGTTGTCTATCCTTAATGCAAGCTAAGTGCTCCGGTCAATCTATCACTACTGGTTGGAGGTAATAGATCGATGCACAAGTCTCAAGGTCATTGTGGGGTCATTTAACATTACAGATAACAACAAATGGAAAAATCTCACATCAGGATAGGATCAGAATAAACGTAAACATAATATCAATACTTGCTCAATAATTAATACTCCAAGCATCGATCGTCATAAGTGAATGACATTGTTGCTATGAACACAATTTTCCCAAAGACCTACAAAATAACAATTGTGAGGGGTGGGGGTGGGTTGCCTGGGTCACTTACTTATAATATTGAACAAATATATTAAACTGAATTGGACATTTTCGGATCATGATGGTTCCTGACCCATAAAACCCCAATAGTTTAATATTCATACATTCTTTCAATATCAGATAAACAGGACAGCCCTAGAAAATTGTATACAAGCAGCAAATCTTATGGTGTTTGTATGTGTGTATACTATATGATTTAGGGCCTACAACAAGTGGCCGATCTAACTGTGTTTGTATGTGTGTATACTATATGATTTAGGGCCTACAACAAGTGGCCAATCTAACTGTGTTTGTATGTGTGTATACTATATAATTCAGGGCCCTACAACAAGTGGCAGATCTAACAATGTTTGTATGTGTGTATACTATCAGATTCAGGGCTCTATAATGAGCGTTTGATCTAACGGTGTTTGTATGTGTGTATACTATATGATTTAGGGGCTACAACGAGTGGCTGATCTAATGTTGTTTGTACGTTTACCCGCTCCCCTAACCACCAGGCACGGTGCCAGCCAAACGCGGGCCTCCTGACTTATGGCCATAAATGCGACACAGTGACACAAGCATTTTAAAAATTTGACAAGATGACATGACCCTTAGTGACATGACATTGGCTTTGAAAATAGAGTGACATGGGATGTCAACTTTTCTCTAATTAGATATAGGATGTTGAGGAAGAACAAAGACATGCAACCTTGGCATTTCTTAAAATCGACATGCCACATCAAGACCCCCCATCAGGGACCCCAAAGTTGTATTACTGAGAGTGCAAATGACAATGCGGGCAGCCGGTCAGCGATATACCAAACTTTTTATAGTGTCAGAATATGGGGGAACAAAGTGGCTGACGGGGGAAATTACACATGAGGGGCGTGTAACAAACTACTAGTGAAACAAGCCAAAACATGTTCTGATATGGATCATAGATCTGATATATGTAATCACTCGGTCTGAAACGTTTATGTTGTTGTCAAAGTTATCATTTCCACTTCAAAGTCTACTTTTTGTTGTAAGTGTAATTGCCTCAGTATTATCTGATAAGGAAAAGAAATCCAAGCTAGCTACAGAACACTTTAAATTTATTGAATTATTATATCCTGAAGAACTCAATCTCCGTGTGCTTAGATTATGTTGAAATTGCTTAGTACTATTCTTGCCTTACAACGAAATTCATGTAAATTCAAGATAGACCATAGGTTGAAATTTCATGAATATTTATTTTGTTATATTTTGTTTGAACATTCTAGTAGTCAATACCAGCAAGGCAGTGCAAGAAAATCAGAGATTCTCAAATGGTTGAAGAAAGTCTAATATTCAACAATATTCAAAGGGAGAACAAAAAACTTGAAATGTCACGAGATTTAAACCTCTGTTTTATCCTGCAGGCACTACCATACATATTACTGGGCGCACATAGTGGATAACATAATGTTAAATTGTGTGAATCAAGGAAGTGTTTTTATAAAATTCCATATTTTCCACCGACCCTCATGGTGGTAATAGTCATGTGAAGCGTGAGTCATCGATATGTATACGTAAATTGATCAGCGTACACCGACAGCCAGATGCCACGCTCCACCACTCACCGCACTCATACATACATGATTACTCCCCACTTGATACATTAAACCAAAAACATACAGCTACACCAGACCTACATTACCAGACCATACTGGGGATTCTACTTATATACTAATAGTATACAGGCCATCTGCATACTGATTTCACCATCAGATTTTTGAGATCAAAAACCATCAATTTTAAGCACTGCGCAATTTTAATTATTAATCAATGTGCAAAATTGATTTCAGACCATAAAGTTGACGTATAGATATGCCAGGTGCATTCAAACTGCGTGGAACCTGTGGGATCATGAAATAAAATTTCAAGCACTAAATTGAAAATATCTGCTAGAATTAGGTGTTCTTTGATGTGTATGGTACACTAAAATACTATTTTCAAGTTCCCTGTGTTTTCCCGTGTGTCATCCATCAACTTGTTCAACTATTGAAGCAGAAAATTTGGACGACCCAACAATAAGAAGTCAAATCCTTACTATTTTGAGAATCATGAATTTCAGAACCTAGCCTTGTGGAAGTCCCTGTGTTTTCCCTGTGTTTTGGTAAAATTTGCAAATTTCCTGCGTTTCTAATGTCAGGGAATTTCTTTTGCCATTTCCCCTGTGCCATCGAGACCCTGATACATATATGTATGTAATATCTTACTGGCAAAACAAGATAATGGCAAGGCTATTAAGGAACTCTACTTGACAACAAATATGATTTTTTACTGAGTAACTACATAATTCTTATTGTTGACTGTAAATCCTGATAAATGCTGGCCCTCAAGTTGTTAACACAAAGCAAAAACTCCCCTAGCTCTCAGCAAGCTGACACTATTACAATTGGTGATCAGCCAAGTCTGGACCGGTTATCCCCCCTACACCCCCCCCCCCCCCACCTCCTGGACTGGCTGATATAACCATGGTTACCCTTGACCTAGTTCCCTGACCTACTTACCCCCAGACAGTGGTACACAGAATTATCAGGGCAAGGTGAGGCTGGGAAAACTTACAGGTTGAAAGTGCTACTTTGGGTCATTGGAAATACGAAAGCTAAAGGCTATATTCCACTATCTGAAATGATCGCGAACTTGTTTGCGGTAGGGTAGGGCAAGGTTGAATATAGGTACTTGTGGCACCTTCTAGCGGCACCTGCTATTTCATAGGTTTTCTATGAATTGCTTGCGGTCACAGATACCAACATGTTAGTATCCAAAACGCAAATTGCTTGCGGCACCAACAAATAGTGACTGCAAATGCCAACTACCGCAAAGTGGAATATAGCCTTTAAGCTCTAAGGATTGTGAATGAAACTATTCCTGAAGATTAGGACCTTGATTTTCAGTACTGCTTATCTAGTTACATGCAGTGTTGGAAATTAACGTCAGCCCGTCAGCCCCAGGTTGCCATTTCCTGGTCAGGGCTGACAATTTTGGGCAAAAATATCAAGTTATCAGCCTGGATGGCTGACAGGTTTTTGGGAAATAAAATCTGCATTTCTTCAATCTTTTCCATTTCATGTGACTAGATACTTTTCTGATTATTTTTCTAACCATGTTTCTGAAGGTACCTTGTTGTAAATCTAATGGTCATATTTTCAAGTTTTTCATCATAAAAAATCAGGGCTGACATGTCTTTGTCAGGGCTGACACTTTTTCATAAATGTCAGCCCTGGTGGCTGCCCTCAAAAAAAGCTAATTTCAAACACTGACATGTGTTTGAAATTAAAATATTGTGCATGTTTCAGATCGTGAGATTTTCAGTGCATTTCTTAAATTGACCAGAACCATATTCTGATTGCAGTCTCTGAAAATTCTTACAAACAAAATGCACACTCCAGGTGCAGAGCACGCCTCTAATGTCAGCATCACTGACATTTTGGGAGGAGGGATAGATCCTGAAGATCTAGGGTAAGTGTGTGATGATCAGAAGATTCCCTCTCTCTACAGTTTTCCTTTGAGAACTCCCTGGCCTTATGTCAAAGTGACTCACATCAAACCTCCCCCCTCCACCACCACTCCCCAGAACACCTCTCCTCACTCGCTGTGTGCTTTGTTGATCAATATGGGGCTCTAGAATGATAAAACCACCAGCGCAGTCAATAGGAAAAACCTTTTCACACGTGGGACATTTGTCAGATATCCAGTACTTTAATATAGACCTTTGATCAGCCTCACGTCAGACATACGTGGGACGTGTCCGGTGTCTGACGGGTTTTCACAAACACTGCCAGAGGTCAGATCTTTACATCTATAGGCAATGTGGGGCAATGTGGAGCCTTAATACATGATATTCAAGCACATTTCTGGGCATTCATTGGGTCCACTAAATCTTCACCCAGACAATATTTGCATTGCCTTTTTTTCAATGTTGAGAAAATGTGGTCCAAAAAAAGAAAAGAGACAGCTGACAACAAAATTGTGCACCTCAAGGGCAGGATGCACTGGTAATTCAGACACTGAATCCCATGTTTTATCGAGACTCAAGTTTATTTGCATATTATCCTTTGTTTTTATTATGGCACTGGCATTGGGTATTTATAAATACAGCATGTGACCTTCAATTATTGGGGTCTTTTTTATTGCCTGACGTGCTACTCTAGGTGAAGCCCCCATTCTAGACCCCTCAAAACGGTCTTGTCAGGAGCGGATGGAATCTCGCTTATTACAGTTGCGACATGTAAATATTTGATGAACAGGGAGCTCACTATGGCAACAGGAAGAGACCGAGCTCGTGCTCTGCTTTTAGTTTGCACCAAGTTTTTATCGTCTATTCATGAAGGGACTCTGTGAGAATGTAATTATAGTGGAGACTGCTGGGAGAGTTAGGGGCTATGTTGGAGAGTGATTTGATGTAATAGAGGGCTTAAGCAATATCTATCAATATAACTAGTAATGTCAAAATACATTTCACTTAAAGGGAACCAAAAGCAATGTGAGGTCAAAATTTTAGAAATTTTGTCAACCATTGAAATTTATTCTATCGCCATAACCTAGGTCTGTGGTAAAATATAAACTGTGAATAAAGACCTGAACTACATTAAAAAATGTAAAAACTCATTCCAAGTCAATTTCTTCTTGCACAAATGACATGGATGTCATGGTATTCAAGTAAAATTATATTTAGTTATCACGATTTATACTGTACTAATGGCTAAAGTTACTAAAAGTTAGTTAGTCTCTTAGAATGTATATCCATAGCTATTTTAGTTTGCACAATTTTGTCATATTTTGACACACCATTGCTTTTGACCCCCTTTATTAAGCTCTGACCAAGTATTTTGTTATGTGCGATCATGGGAAAGAAAACTATATTTCAGGAAATTTTATATCCTCTTTTGCCTACATCGTAGTTCTTGTTCTTCTCATTTCCTCTCTGTGGAAAGGATATCCTGTTCTACTGCTGGCTCTGGCTTGGTGAGAAAATCCCCACATGACTTAAGTATCCCTCATTACCAACGTCCACTTCACTCCTGACACAAGCGATGAGTATCAGAAGGTAGCTTAAAGAGGATTTAAGCTTTATTTACAGATTCACAGTTACTCTGCTATATGAATCTGATACTTATTCACATGGGCTAATGGGTGAAAATAATTGCCTCTGAGAGTTTGGTCACTGATTAACAGACCTATCCTCTGTGTGGCCTGAGAGGACCACCACTGAGACAGTTACCATGGTAACCTGTCAAACAGAGGGGTCAGTGACCACCTCTGAAACTGTTACCATGGTAACATGTCAAACATAGGGTCAGTGATATGCACCTACTACAGCTTGAAGGGAGAGCAGGTTATATATACCTGAATGGGACAAGGTAGGAAGACTCTCCAAACAATTACCAGGGCACTCAGGCTAGGCTCGCGCTGGCCGTTCGCCAATTCGCGTGGGGCGAATTTAAAATCAAACTGGCTAAAAATTATGAACAAAAGTGGTCACAGATTCGCCAGACTGGCGAATTGAAATAGAAAGAATTATGGTAGAAAAGCATGCAATATATCAAATGAAAGCTAAGGTACAGCCCATTCTCATGGCTTATGTCATAAAACGATGTGATTAGATTCAGTATAAGATAAATTATGTTTAGATTAACTTCGAGCAAACATGTAGCTTTTTTTTCAATTTGCACTCAGATCTTGTAAAGCTATTAAATACTCATCCTTCTCTACTTTACATAGAAATAAAAATTCTGTTCTCATATTTGGACGATTCTCAAGTTGAAAAAGACATTAATTCTCCCAGACGCAATTCTCTAGTTATTTGTATTTCGGCCTACCTGCAGGCTAAATCAAGGTGCATTGTGGGTAATATGTTGACAAGTCCATTTCCTGTTATTATCATTTAACGTATCATAATTATTCATCTATGACATTTTCCTTTGTTTGAAATTATAAAAAGGTAGAATTAGGTCCTGTTTGACTTTGTTACCCTATGTGCTTCAGTTTCTGAAGTTAATTTAAAAATATTTTCATTACATATTTTTATTTTGCCATAAGATGTGTTATTTCTATTGGTTTTCTGACGCTTTTGTCTACAAAATATGCCAAGATTAGCCTGCAGGAGCTTAAAATACAGGAAAACTTGGAACTGCATCTGCCTGAATTCAAACGGTGCATCAATTAAAAGTCATTGAAATGTGAAAAAAAAGTGGAAATGTGTCTCAGTAAATTTCATGAGAATTGTGCCGTTGTATCAAGCAAATTTTTCTCACATAATCACTAGACGAGGCCAAAACAAACGTATTGTGTTCAGTTATCACTGGCCAGAAAAAGATTTGAACATTGATAATTTCTTCCATACACCTACAATACCTTTTTGAGAAATCTAGAATGAGTTTTCTGATAAAATACATGTCAAATTACATAGTCTACATGGAAGATTGTTATAATGAATGTGGTTCAATAAAAAAGAAATTCTGTCCATAGGTCATTGTGATTAAAACGATTTGTTTTGTTTAATTTGAGCTAATAATTTACGGTATGTGTGAGCTTATTCTTTTTTTTTTCTTTTTTTTGGTGGGGGGGGGGGGGGGGGGGAGAGTACAAGGAACATATTTTTGGAACCAATACTGATTATGTTTTTTTCTATGAATAGCACCAGTTAACCAGTTTTCCTGGGTTTTTTTTCTGAAGAATATAATGAGAAACATAGAGAGTCTTTCCCACCATAGGCATGTACGCATGTTAATTGCATGGCTTATCATGTTTTTAATTTTGGCTAAAAATGTTCTACTCTGGCTAAAGAAAATGTGGACACTTTAGCCAAACTGGCTAAAAGAAATCCAACCCTAGCGCGAGCCTAGGGGCAGTACCTCAGTTCTGGGCCCTGACTGGAAATCTTACAGGGGGGTACAGGCATTTCTTTAAATTTGACATGCAATATCAGTGTTCGAAATTAACGGTGCACCCTGCGCGCACATTTCCGCCGACGGGCGCACATTTTTTTAAAGTGTGCGTCCGGTGTGTGCACTCATTTTCAATAGATTATTATATCTATATATTAGGGGAGTGCATATGCAAGGTCCCGGGCGCACAGTTGCATAATGTGTGCACCCGGCAGGCGCACAAAATAATAGCTTAATTTTGAACACTGAATATAATATTCAGTGTTCATTATTAAGGTTTAATTTTGTGCACCCACTGGGAACACAGCTCTGAAAATTGTGCACCTGCCAGCATTTCCCTGCACCCTCAGCAGTATAAGACTATTTAATTTCTTTTAAATGTGTGCACAGCTATACAAAACAGTGCACCTTGCAGCAAAATCATGCACACCGGGTGCAGGGTGCAAATCAACAGGGTGATATGGGCATTTCTTGGATTCAACATTGGGCACACCAACCACTAGCAACAACAACAGGGAACATTGACCTTTCTTAAATTCAACAGAGGACATAGGGACCCCCTACCCCACACCCTCAGTAGGAGTCAGTGTGACCTGAGCTAGGAGAACTAATTGTTGTACCTGACCTGGAAGAACACTCTCCCAGCAGATACATCAGGTAAACTTAGACTCCTGCCTGGACTAACAAGGAGTAAACCTGTGCTTGGAGAATGAGATATGTTCTGCTGGTACTCAGCCTGATTCTCTGTAATGAGCAGTTTACTTGCTTGTTACTGGAGCGGCTCGGTAAACTGGTTCCTGGTAGGATACTCCATGGGGAACAAGTCGCTGGTAATGACCGGTCATCAGGAGGAGACAGACTGAGTCACTGTATACCTGAGGGAATTGACCAATCAGACGGAGGGAACCTTACCCCTACCTACTCACTCCTCCTCCAAGTCAGGCCTATTCTAAGAGAAGCAGTCTGGCCTAAGGAAGCAGGAGTTTCCTTCCCAAATCCCAGGGTGTATTGCACTCATGGGTAATTGGTAAAGCCATCTATAACCAGACAAGAGGCAAAAAGAAACTGCATAGGAGTTCTTCCTCTTAAATACTGTTTGTAAAGTTTTTTGGGGGTAGTTGAATGTGCGGGCAACTCTTTCCAAACTGCACAAGGTAGTGTTTTAAGCTTTCGGTGATGATATCTATGGGATCATGATTTAGGAGAAACCCGCCACTGGGATCACAAACCTACTAATTGCAACGAGTGGTAATTTCAAATAAGTACATATGTAGGACAGGCAAAGAGAATATTTTCATCATGGAATCTAAAATAACTTCGTCTTTTCCAACTGTTGCCAAAAGCTCATACCACGTAAACTATATACATTTTTCCTCTATGCAGATATTGGTTCACTGGATGGTGTAAAAAGTGAAAGCTGCTCGACCTGTAACTGCACTCCTCTATATGAAGGTCTATTTATCAACCGAAAAAGATGTGTACTCACTGAGTCTATGCTTCTCAAAAGCATGTAGGTTGTGCTTGCTCTAGCAGTGTTCAAAATTAACATTATAGTTCATGCGCCCGCTGGGTGCATACATTTCAAAAGTAAAAAAGTGTACTCACCAAGTCTCTTAGAAACGGGTAGGTTGCGCTTGTTATTATAGGCATACTAGCACAGTAAAAAGTGTAATGTGAATAATCTTCAGACACTTGATATAGAATTGGTGCATGGGCAACCAGGATGCATATTTTCATAGCCTGTATACCACTTAATTCTTTAGTAATAAAAGCCCCTGAAAAAGTGCTCATTAGGAAATATATATATATATATATTATATTTCTTAGAAATATATATTTAGCTCAGATTTTATATTTAGAATATAAACTAAGTTTCTTTTTAATTCATTTCTTTATTCAGTGAAAACTGCTCGATCTGTACCTACAGTGTATCTACAGTGAATACATTGCAGATTTTTTCCACAAGTGTTGGCAACCTTAAATAACTTGTGTACTGGGTTAATACCCAGCCTGCTGTCAGGAAGGCACCAGAAGCAGAACTGAGCTAATGTAAGTCGGTATGTACACACTAACTGTCACAGGTGTATACTGCGGAGATGAGGAGCCGCCCAACTTTCTACCCCCATGGCCTTGCCACCCCTTTGTAGTAAACATATATGATACTACATATGTCACCAGTTACATGCTGCTTTTGCAGACTCAAAGTTGTAAAAAACTTGCTTTTCAATACATGATTGAAGACTGTTGTATTTGTATTTGAAGTATATTTCTATAATTGCAATAAGTATCTAACAATATACAAATCATGATTAGATCTGTGACTTGGGAGGGAAGTACATTATCAAGACATACATATTTTTGGAAAAATAACTAACAAATTGACAATTTTGTTCAGTCAAAACCCCCCAGAAGACTACCAGATGTGGGGGTACAGGTAGAACCCAGCCTCCATTCCCCCCCAGCACATACAGTAAGTGTTGCTCCATGAGTATACCGAGGGGAGGTGTCGTCTCCCCGCACGGGTCTCGGCTCTATCCCGACCCCCTCCCAGCCCGCAGTGGTAAACACACATAGGTAAACAGACCTAGCGACTGCTACCTGGTGCCACCCCAGGCCACACCAACACATGGCGCGCTTCACCGTAAATGGGTCAGGTACGAACAGTCTATCAATATCTGTGGGCTTATGGAAACTGGGCTTTTCAAATGTCTTTTACCAGGTTAAATATAGAATTGGTTTGGCAGTGTTGCTAGGCATATATCGACTTTTCTGCCATGGCAGTCCAACATCTGGCTCATATTTCCTTCTAAAATTGTAGCCATCAATATATATTATGTCCATAATTTTCTCAATCTATCCTTGTTATCATGAACATTCAGTCTATAGTTTTCAGGATAAAATTAAAGGTCACCTTTTGAGCTTCAAATTGAAATTGAGATTTCCAGCTAGCATAGGCATTGAATACATCTTTTTTACATTATAAGGCAGAGTGTGAGATTTTTGAACTTTTATTTTGTGCACCTGTCAGGTGCACAAGTTCTCAACTTGTGCAGCTACCATACCTCCAGTACAAACTTCAATACACAGATAATGAAATCAATTGTGGAAAAACTACTTTTCATGCACACAATCAAGAAAACTGTAAATTCAGGCAGGGAATTGACAATGTGTGCTGTCCATTTTTAACACTGAAAGACTATTCTAAGGACCGGAACTGTTAACTGACTCATTCTGAATGACAACATTTATTCGCTGCTTGAGATTTCAAATAAATATCCACAGGTGGTTCATGAGAACCACTCATCCCCTGAGACTTGGCCTCATGCGCTGTACCCCCACCTCATCCCTCACCCACTGTCTGCTCGCCTCACCCGGACTCGTGTATACTTGTGTCTGCCTGTATGACTCGTATCATAAACAACCCCAAACAGATCGACATAAATACCACCCATAACCCATACAACGCGACATGCGACTGGGCGGCGTATGATTATAGGGGCAGTGGTACAGCACTGGGGTAGGATATATTCATTGGACATGTAAAACTGAGCAAGGTTGTTGTTTTTTTTTGTTCCTAGCCAAACTAGGATGACAAGTGTATCTTAAAAACCATTAAGCAAAGATTCTACATATCTCATCACCTTACAGGCTTAGCTGAACTTATCCCATTTGAGTTCATTTTAGACAAGCGATAATGATAATATTATAGTCGTCCAATGATCTGTGGGTTATAGTATTTCAAAAGTTATAGGTTCACAACTCTAAGATTCTAAGAGGTTTAGGTTTACAACTCACTCAGTCTCACACACGGCTGGGTCTAACCAGGAGGAGTATACAAGGAGGCGAGAGATTTTTATCATACAGCCTACTATATATAACGCTGGGGTGTGTACAATTACTAAACCACTCTGATGGTCAGGTGACCAGGGTTCAGTGGGAGAGAGTAACCACCCCTTGCCACCTGTCCTCTATGTCAGTTTGAGATGATACCTAGTACAGGCCAGGCCAAGGTGGCACAAAGCAATTGTTATTTGCCTGGTTTACACATATCGTCCAGGGCTTTAGCCTCAGGGATTTAGCCTTAAGCCTGGTTTATATTATGTCAATTACACAGAAAATTACAAATTTTTACTGACAACACACAAATTGGCATTAGCATTCATAGACAGATACTGCCCTCTGAGGCAATAACAGATCTGTAGTTTTATTCACCCGCTTCTAAGACTTAGAGAGCAGGACAAAGGGGTTGGAATCCTGACACAGAATAAATTCATTATACAGCATGACTGGAAGTTGATCTACAACTATCACTGTAATCCCTGTGTGGTGAATGCTGAACGGTATGGCAGTGAGTTGATTATAGTTAGTTATAGTGTAACCCTGCCCTGCCCCACCTGCCTCCATCCCCGACCAGCCAACCAAAACAATACCCTACAGCTTGCCAAGACTGATGAGCGCTGGGACACCGAGCGCCAAAAAGGTGCCATGAAAAAGTGGTTTGCGGAAGGTAGGCACTGACAGAAGAACTGTCTCGAGTAAAGTCCATGGCCTTTTCAGCCTGATCGACAAATCATTGCAGATTTTCTGTGGTATTGTTTTAGGTGTGCCACTTAATTGAGTCCTTTATAATTTGGTTTCTAAGCCAAAAACAATCGGATCCCTCAAGTGCCTGGCATCATTTTGAGCTATGATTTGTAATAATGGTTTCTGTTTTTCACGCAGTTTTAAAGCAATTAATAACCTGAAGCACTTTGTCTTGTGAAATGCTATTCATAATGGCCCAACCCTTGCAGGGTCTCAAATAAATGCACCCAAAGTACGTGAGTTGGCAGTGAGATGGAATGCATGTGAATTTGAGATGTGAATATTTCTTGATACATGTTTATCTACAATAGCCAATAACATAATGTCCAGATATTAGAATACTAACTTTATAAGTTTTGTCAAACAAATATAATTTCCCAATGATTGAAGTAAACCATGTTCACAAAAAGTTGCTTTTCCTCTGTACCCAGCATGTGCACCAAAATAATCTTTTATTTATTTTCAGACACTGTGATCCAGCAATTGAACCTTACGCAGGCCTGTTGGCCATGCAATGGCTGAATACTTCGTTTCAGGGCCGAAAATTATTGGAGAAAATATATTAAAATTGGCTGGGATGACTGACAAGATTCTTAGTTTTACATGAGAATTTACACCGAGTATCCAAAATGTTAGTGGCAAACACTGCTGCATATCTACTAACAGTTCCCGTTTCTTAACCCACAGCCTGTTCCCAGCCCTACTGCTGCAGAGGCCACTTTTTCCCGGTGGCCTCGGGAGTTTTCTGTGCAGGTAGGAGCATGTTTAATAATGTATGTGGGGTCAGCGGGTGCGTTCACCTACAGGCTGTGCGAGGGCCAAGGTCTCAGCATGCTACATGGGGAGTGGAGCTACTCACGCATGCGCTCCATTAGACGTTTAATACACATGCGTATGGTTTGTACCCGCAGGAAATTAGAGCTGAATGGAGGCTGTATTTATCATGGCAAATTCATTGAATGATCTCAATAAGGCGAGACTTTAAAAATATTCTGTGTCCGGTGGACCAGCGGGTTGGGATTTTTTTCCCCATTTTTCCAGGAATTCTCTACCCCCCCCCCCCCCCACAAAAAAAAAGGCCATGTTATTTTCCTACTAAAAAAGAAAAAAAAAGAAAAGATTTTGCAGCCACCTGGTCCAATAAAGAAAGTTTACCTGAAACAGAATGCTTTTTTAGTGTGGCCTAATATTATTGTTTTCTGTAGGAGCATGCTTATGATTTTCTTTCTTTCAATTTTGGAAGATAACTAGTAGGAAAATGTTTTTGCTAACCAGAGATGCCTATTTTATGAGTCTGCTTTAAAGTATGTGAGAACAAGGCAATGAATGTATAAAAACAGAAAATTGATGCATTTGTTTTCGATTATAACTGAGGAGGAATGCTTCCAACGTTGTAAAAATGTCAACTCCACTTTCATGGAGAATGTGGTGTTCAGAACCTACAGAAGGGTATTGGTTGCCCGGCAGTAAACAACAATGTATCGGAGGATGTTTGGGAATGAACCTAAGATCCCGAGCTGGGCTGTGAGATCTGTCCATTTAAACCAAACTAAAGATTTCAGCCCATGACAGGGTTCAAAATTAACGCCAGCCCTAGCCTGATTGTTTAGAATCAGGGCAGACAAATTCTGAGAAAATTTTAAACCAGCCCTGATTTTTCACACTTGTAATAAGTTTTACTATGTCTGGGCTGACAGCCTGAAAAGTTAATTTCGGACACTGCTATGTTGGTGCTGGTCCTAATTTACGCGTTTACCACATATATCTTGTAGCGTCGGTCCCTAACACTCATCGTCCCCGGAATGTCCACGCCCACCCCTAACCCTAAAAAGTCCCGCCCCCATTCCTGCACGCCCCTACCCGCCCACGGCCCGTCACGGGGCGGGGTAAGGGGGTTACATGTAGCAGGGACAGGAGGGTAAAAAAAACCAGGTTTACACAGGGTAACGATACACAAGTTAACAAGTTGCTGAATTTTTACCCTCAATAAGTGGTAACAGTCCTGATGTTATGGCTGGTTTGACTATAAAGATAAAGGACGGATAAAGATTTATCAAAGGCCATAGATCGTCTCAGGCAGTTAACGCACTGAGTAAAAAAATATAAATATTGGTTAGAAAATGCTAATAGTGACCAGTGAGTGTACTGTAATATGGAGACCGCAGTTTTCTCCTATATTCAACTCTTGAATCACTACAAGCTAAAAGAGTTCTGCAGTCTAAAACTCGGTTTCAACGTACACTAAAAGTAATCAGGATTCGCAATCTGAATGTGATGTGACCCAGAAATGTATCCTTTGGTGGGACGGTGCCACAACAACAAATGGGGACGGCATTATCTACCACATCAAGTACAGAAAAAGGGGACTAACATTAACACAGACAGACAAAAAATTTAGACGGGGTAAAAAGGTGTGGGTTGGTGTCTGTGTAAAGGGCACATGGTACCAGTTAGAGAGTTACCGTCCTCTGAGGGGGCGTGGGGGGGGGGGGGATGCTAAGTAAAAACTAAACGACACACCTCCAAACACCCGGCCTTGGGTCCGAGGTACAACCGAGAGAGTTATTTTCAGAAATATTCATATTTACCGCTACAAAATGTGCGGCTGGGAAGGCGAGCCATTTTTTATTCATTTTTTTAATTTAACAACTTTATTTTGCAACTTTATGGGATTACAATACAACTTCATGAAAGCAGTTTCATGTTGTTATTGCATTTGCAGTGATCGAAATCAAGTCCTTATGTTTTGCTTTGGAATAAACAACAACAACAACAACAACAACAACAACAACAACAACAACAAGCTATGTAGGAAAAAAGTTGTTGTGTCACTCCAAATAACCACAAAATAGGAAACCCCACAAGAAGTAATGTTTCTACAAGCACCTTTTGATAACACAGACCCACTTACATATATAACGTAACATTCAGTATTCTACTCGCACCTCATGATGGTAAAGACCTACTGACATAAAACCTAGCCTTTTGGTATTCTACTGCCATCCTGTGATGTTACAGACCAACTTACATAAAACGTAGCCTTTGGTATTCTGCCAGCACGCTTCTGTTTGTTTGGGGGTGAGCTCTACTTGGACAGAAAACACACAAAACAAAGACTCACTATTAAGGGTCCGCCCCCACACCAGACCCCTCCACACCCACACTCACCCAGCCTCATACCCTGGATTCACCAATAGAGGTTCAGAGCTTGACAAATCAATTTGAAATCCAGTTGCCCATTGGGCAAATAGACTACTGAATGTGGTTGCCCAGCTACAATATGTGGATGCCAAGTAACATTTCGAGAAAAGAAGGTAAAATATGTGACAAATAACTCGAGGTTTGTAATTTTCAAAATTTGTAATTTTGGATTTTAACTCTGGTTGTCCACTGGACAACTCTAGCACTCATTCCAGTCGCCCAGTACGGCCTTTTGGTGGTCTTGGGCCACTGGACACCCGATTTGTCAAGCCCCGGAGGTTAGAACTAAAATAGAGTAGAGAAACGCCAAGGGGCCTTCCATCAAGTATGCACGCATGCTTTCAAAAGTTCCCCGACCTCCACTGCACCAAAAGGTACACGCCGGATTAGAACATGCACAAACACATGGTACCTACGTACTAAATGGAAGGCCCCTAAACTACTAAGATTTGAAGGGGCGGCGTTCCACATAATATTGACCTTCTCAACAAACCCAAAGATGGAGGGTGGATGGGGGGGGGGGGGGGGGGGTAACAAAAAGCTACCTCACAATGGACAGAAGCACCCTTACATTAACACTCGTTTAACTGTTCAGTGTTCGAAATTAAGGGTGCGCCCTGCACCCGGCGCGCACATTTCCGCGGCCGGGTGCACGATTTTCGGGGGGGTGCGCCCAGTGTGCGCACCTATTTTTGGGTGTTTATCATGTCTATATATATCAGGGGAGTGCAGGGACAAGGTCCCGGGTGCATACTTGTAGCATATATGCACCCGGCAGGCGCAAAAATTATGAAATTAATTTCGAAAACTGCTGTTAGTTTCCTTGTTAAAGAAAGACAGATTGAAACAAGTTCGTTGGTATTTATAAAGCTATCTGTATTAGTATACTGGTATTGGGATTTACATAATTTCAGTTCTAAATGCTGGAAAATTCTATACGTCAACAGAGTGAGATTTTTAAGGTCAACACAGGGAAAACATTTAGGGAAAAAACATACGTTCCAACTCCACGCTTTAAGGCTAAACAGGCGGGTCTTATTCAGACTCACAACTGTTTGTTTTGACTTCGGTTTAGGTAAAGTTCGTGGGAGGAGGTGTAAGGGTCAAGAACCTGACCGATTTGTAACAACGTATACAAACACTCAGTCTATGGTAGGCAGGGGGTTTCCTTAACTATTTTGTCTACTAGTCTACCGGGCTAGTAGATCTACCTTTGCACTAGCCCTGTTCGAAATCCCTCTTGCCCATGTTTAGTCACCAATTGCAATTTTAAATATTTCCACTTGCCCACCAGGCTAGCTGTTGATAAATTCCACTAGCCCAGGAGGATTTTTATAAGTAACCGGTATTGCTAACTCTATGCTAAGGGAAATCCCTGGTAGGTGCGGGTCACAGGGCTAAAGTCACTTAGTCAGCAATCACAAAACAAAACATGTCCTATAAATTAGGAGAAATAAAGGGACAATAAATGTCTATAATTCCGGTTAATTTTGCAGGGCTCACGGGATTCTAAAATGACTGGGTGTCCACAGGACACCCAGCCTATGACCCGCGGGTGTCCTGCACATAAACTTGGTACGATAGGCTCAGCCTTGATATCAATGTCCACAGGACACCCAGAGGGTCCTGTCAGGGTGTCCTGTGCCTCTAGGGGGTGGACAGGACACCCAGGACGCTGGATTTGGTGAGCCCTATTCTGGATACACTGAAGGTCAAATCCAACGTGTACATCATAAATTAATCGTATGCATATCATTTGTAAGAGTAGATTTCTTTTTTCTTTTTTACTTTTTAATTGCGGTAGCACCAAGCAGAGAGAAATGGCCACGTCTTGATAAATCGTTGTAACAGTAGGATCATATACCACTCACACCCACAGCCCTGATCCACTCAGGCCTCTGTTTGTTTCTCCTCTGTAATGCCTCCTTCGGCCTATTACCGGCTGGCCTGGGTGACGTAACGGTAAGTTTACAGTGAGATACTACTATTACTACTGACGTAACGGTAAGTTTACAGTGGGGTATTACTATTACTAGGCCTGGGATACGACTAACTGGTCCTGAGGTAAGCCTTAGCAACAGGTGATTAACTAATACATCAAGAAAATGGTTGCGATAAGGAAAAACCAGGCTAAAAAATAAGTGTTTTTTTTTAATTAGACATAGGAAATCGTTGGTCTAGGTCGGGTCTTCCTATAGTTATATTGTTTCATCAAAAGTCCGATGTCTGCCAATTTAGAATTAAGAAATTTAGACATTTAGATCTAGCACTTAGAATAGCAGTTTACCAGCATTTTCATTTCAGGAGAAGATTTTCCAGTTTCCCTGTTCTCACTAAAGTTCTAATATTTTCCTTGTGTAGTGCCTTTTCCCTGCCCCTGGATTAGAATCTAGATTATAGATTAATAGACGATAATACACTTATGAGTAGATGGCGTGCATAAAGAAATGGAATACTTGATATAAAAAGAAATTATTGTTCCCAGGCATATCTATTCAATGAAACGAGCAAAATAAGTGACTTCTTGATAATTACTAGCGGATCGAGGTTTTAGAACTTAAAAACAAAAGGGGGGGTAAAAGTGTCCGAAATTTGTATTTGTGACTATAGGCCGAACCTTACATTCATAAATCCCCCCCCTCCCCCCCCAAAAAAAAACACACACAAAAAAAACAAAAACTAACTAACTAAATAAATAAATGAAAAAAGGGCTTACGGGCCCCTCTAAATTTACCACTCTTCGATCTAAATGTAACAATTGTAAGGCAACTAAACATTCTATATCAATTGCAGTGGCTTAGCTTTTGAAAGAGGACCCCAACTGATTGATCTAAGACTAAGTAGTCTAAAAAAGTGAAAAATAAACCGACTGTTGTTTATCTATGGAACCCTGCCAGAAATACTAGACCAGTAAAAAGTGGAGGAATGCAGCCCCCATAAGTCGGCCTGTTTCTGGCGGTGAGAGGCGAGGCTTCACCAGTTTTCCCCAGTTCACTTCTCTCCAAGTGGAGTAGGTCAGAGACAGGTTCAGTCTAGGGGGGTCAGGAAGGGGGGTAGGCTGTAGTTACGTCCAAGTCCACCAGGCGCTCAAACTAGGACTGTGAACCAACAACCATTTTAGGTGGGAATTCCACCCTGCATCCCTGCATGCTTTGCAGTTGCTGGCTTATGGCAAGAGGGGGCCATAAAGAGCCATCAGTTGTATTACTATCGGGAGTTCGATTACGTGTCACCTTGCGCATGCGTGTCACCTTTCCCGCCATGGCTATCAGGGGTCAAGCGCGACCTAGCAGCCAATGAGGAGTGTCCCTTTATACCACATGACACAATATGGCCGCACCCAGTGTGAGACTCCCGATTGCGGAATTACATTCCACCAGTTTATCCCTAAAAAAGTGTCCCCTGTTTTTGAGTCAAAAGCTGTGACCGAGTTTTTCAATTGTAAAATGAAGATATAAGATCAAGAAAATATTTGATGAACCTGCAAGAATATTTATCTAAATTATTTTCCCTTCGAAATGACATATACTGAGCAAGCGAGTGGAAATCTCCGACGTTAAAATGACCGGAAGTTGGGTGGAATTACGTCATAATTCTCTGCCGCGCGTCCTTTTTTTGCGCTTCTACGCGAGTGAGCGTAGCAGAATTCCACTTGCCTCGAGCACAGATGCCCCAAACCCGCATACGGAGTATAGGCCTAGCTTTGGTTTGTAATTTTCCCCCAAGCATGCACAACGAGCCTCCTAAGTTCACGTCATTTCGACAGGGCAAAACCAGAGTACCCTGTATAACTGGCTCTAAGTTTTTAACCAATGTAGAGATCTAGACACCAAATCTGGCTGATGTTACATTCCTCAATATTTTTATTTTTTAAAGCGATCCGCGCCGAAGGCGCACGGAGCGTAGCGACGTGATCGCTTTACCCCCTGTCCAAAATCCATGGGCAATGTTCTGATAGGTTCTGTCCTTACTTTCACAACAACAAATCTTCTGAAACAACCTAATCCTCCCATGTCACTGCCCCAAACTGTCAACATACCTTTTTAAGTTAATTCCCTGCATAGATTTATCCATACTATGGCTTTTGGTCAAAGGATTTTATCAATAATCTCCCTCTTTATGCTGCAAAATGTTCCAGTTTGTTGGAGATTTGGCTCCCCTTAGAAAAACCAGAGTGAGGCTGGTGGGCCAAAGCTGGTTGTAAGCTCCACTCTGATTGGCCCTTGTCCTTGACATCATGTCATGGAAACATCTAACAAACAGAACAGCCCGGCGGGATTATGAAACGAAATAAAAATATTTACAACATTTGAAATCAATTCTGGGTGGGCGGGATATTATGAAATGGTAAAAAAGAAATTTGAAAAAATTATGTAAAGTTATTAAACAACATGTAGGGTGTGCGGGATATTAAGCAACGGTATATAAGCAATTTTAGAAAATTATGGAAAGGTATTAAACAACATGTTGGGTGTGCGGGATATTATGAAACGGTATATAAGAAATTTTAGAAAATTATGGAAAGGTATTAAACAACATGTTGGGTGTGCGGGATATTATGAAACGGTATATAAGAAATTTTAGAAAATTATGGAAAGGTATTAAACAACATGTTGGGTGTGCGGGATATTATGAAAGGGTATATAAGAAATTTTAGAAAATTATGGAAAGGTATTAAACAACATGTTGGGTGTGCGGGATATTATGAAACGGTATATAATAAATTTTAGAAAATT
Organism: Lepidonotus clava; assembly: GCA_936440205.1. Lineage (NCBI taxonomy): Eukaryota > Metazoa > Annelida > Polychaeta > Phyllodocida > Polynoidae > Lepidonotus > Lepidonotus clava. The sequence goes on from OW387140.1 coordinate 54,049,894, forward strand.
ATGGAAAGGTATTAAACAACATGTTGGGTGTGTGGGATATTATGAAACGGTATATAAGAAATTTTAGAAAATTATGTAAAGGTATTAAACTGCATGTTGGGTGTGCGGGATATTATGAAATGGTATATAAGAAATTTTAGAAAATTATGGAAAGGGATCAAACAACATGTTGGGTGTGCGGGACATTATGAAATGGTATAATTATAAGAAATTTTAGAAAATTATGGAAAGGTATTAACCAACATGTTGGGTGTGGGGGATATTATGAAATGGTATATAAGAAATTTTAGAAAATTATGGAAAGGTATAAAACAACATGTAGAGTCTTTGGGATATCATGAAAGGGCAAATGAGAAATTTGCAGCAAAGCTGCCACTGAGCGAAGTGAAGGGTTATCGTAAGGCAGACACGGATCGCTTTTTTCCCGCGGACACTACGCATTTCTTGTTTAAGCATTTTTCATTTTTTATGTGATTAGATCTCCTCATACTTAGTCTACTGCCCAATGGCAATGCCAATGGAAATAATCCTGCCATCATGCAAATTGTTAACTGACCGCTAAGGCCCATCGGCTGCGTGTGGGTGTAACTTGTGGTTGTAAGGACCTAATATATAAGACTTTAAGAGGTTAGTAGGTCATGAAAGGACTAGTCGGGGGAAGGGAGGGCTCCTCCTCCTCCCGGGGTCCCCTCCCCCTCCTCCCGCCCGGCCCCACCCCCACACCGCGACGACCAAACAGTAACCTCTCTTACTAGTCTTAGCTGAAAACACACAGAAAACTTCGCATGAAAGCATTTTGGTCGTTCTATTGTATAATGTGGTTGTTTGTTGTTCTGCTGTTAAAGTTTCCCTAGCTGAGCCGCAGTTTTTGTGGCCTCAGGTAGCCGAGTTTAGAGTTAGACTCCTCCCCTCGGCCTCCGCCATTACCAAACAAACCACAAACACACAAAAGTCGTCTGCCACCTCCCCCCGCCTCCCGCGATCAAAACACACTAATTACACGATCAGAACACGCCGATAGCACACCTGGGGCGTCCCGGTGGCTACCTTTGTCTGCCTGGTCGTGGTTTATCACCTACCTGGGCCTGATAAGCTGATAATCCTCCTGTAAGGTCCGTGTTGTCTCTGATCGTACTCCTCTGGTCGGGAACTGACGGCGCCGGAAGTGGGCCCCGCGCGCCGCCTGGTGAGAAGAGGGGGAAGTAGGGGAGGGGGACACCAGGGGGCGGCACTTAGGGGACATGACTAAATGATAATAAATTATTATGATGATACTGAGGATTAGGGGCAATATTATCCATAAATGATGTCACGCACAAGGGGGGTGGTTGGGCAGGTTGAACAGTGTGACACTATAGCTACTTGAAAATGGCCCTTATTTTCTTGCCTAGATTAGAAAATTTAGTGTGCCAGGGGGGGTGACAGGTCCCAAGAGTAGATCATAGAGATAGGCCTACATAATATAGGGTGTTATGTATGTCTAACGTAGATCTGGGGGTGTAGATGGGGGGGTCCCGTTTCACGTGTCGAATTTAAAAAAAGGCCCTGTCGTTTGTCACTATAACTCAGTTAATGCCCATGTCCCTTGTCGAATTTAAGAAATGGCCCTGTCCCATGTCACTATCTTTTTATAGCCCATGTCGCATGTCGAATTTAAGAAAAGAGCAATGTCATTTGTCACTAAGTTGCCATGTCGCCTGTCGAATTTAAAAAACGCGCATGTCGCCGTGTCGAATTTAAGAAAAGCCCCTGTCGCCGTGTCGATTTTAGCCATCCACACCCCCAGATCTACCCTGAAAAGTGTGACATCATGGACGTCCTGAAAATGGCCCTTATAATTTCATGTGGCGGATTCAGGATTTAAAAAGAAAAGAAAAACAGGAGAAAAAAAAAAAGGGGGGTGTAGTGTATCGAGGCGGGAACGCCTGCCGGTTAAAGGGACGGTCTCGTCCGTAAGGACGTCGTTATTTGCTACGTTGTAACCCCCAGCCAGGCGCGCCAATTTCATGACGTGACCAATCACGTCGCGTTATTACGTTCTGAAAGGGCAAAACACGACGCGGCCGTCATGTTGCTAGGCTTACGTCGGCGGACTTATCTCCTTGAACTCACGGACGAGAACGTCCCTTTAACATAGCCTGACCCGGCGACCTGAGGTCAAAGGTCACTTCCTGTTTGTAGTAGCGGTAATGGCGGCCTCCCGAACGCAGCATGTGTTGTGGAAACTCTAAGTATTAAACAGAAGATTATCAAGTAATCCTGGTGTTTATGGTGGATTCGACATTGGCGACGAGGTGAAAACCCAAGGAAGAAGGAGGAGGCCGAATGGAGAACTGTCAGTGTGTATTTTGATTTCAAAATGGTGAAGTTGGGACTGAAAGTGGAGCTGGGCCTGACTGCCATGTGGTGGTGGTTGACAGTGGGGCTGTCACAGGCTGGGAGGCTGCTTTTCAACTAGTCTAGAAGAGGAAACATGACATCATTGTGTGTGTTGACTGTGAAGCAAGTAGGTCTGGAAAACATCATGTGCTGGGTAATGGCAGGTGGACTGTCAGGCATGTGAGGACTGGAAACTGCTGTCACACTAGGACTAGGACTCAGGGCATAGCTGTCAAGGACTGACACTGGTGGTGTCAACTGTCAACTGGAGGTCACCTGGAGGAAGACTGGGACAGTTATTTGGTCAAGGAGTGAGAGACAGTGTGGGGGTGATCTAACCAACATTTGTTTCAGGAAAAGGAGGGGAAATTGACATTGACTCTGAAATTATTATTGACATTTTGATACCTGTCATTGCTGTGTGATTCCCTGTTTGATTATTGACATGTGATTTTGATTGTTGACATGTGATTTACCGTGCATTGCCTTTGAAACTTGTGTGATTTTGTGGATAATATTGCAGTGGTGTAGGTTAATACTGTTTGACACTTTGAATCTGTATTGCCTATTTGTATGCATTGGTGAAATTTTGATGCGCGTGTGAATTTTGCTGCATATTATTACGTTGGGTAAATTGACACACACACACACACAAGATGGCTCCACCCGAGGATGACGGCGCTGCGGGTGGCGGTGGTAATGGTGGTAACCAAGCGGTGGTAAATAGGATGAAATCCCTGGAACTAGGTGGGCTACCCGATTTTGATCCCAAGGGGGACCCTACTACTCTGTGCACGCGGTGGAAAAGGTGGAAACGGGCCTTTAGTTTGTATGTGACATCAAAAGGGGTGACAGAGGAGGAGCAAAAAGTAGCACTGTTATTACATACAGGGGGTATGGACCTGCAGGAGGTGTTTTATTCTCTAGTGCCTGAGGACCGTGACTTATCTCTGCAGGAAAGTGTGAAAATATTGGATGACCATTTTGTTCCCTCTGTTAATGTACCCTTTGAGAGGCACCTGTTTCGTCAGTTGGAGCAGGGGACGGAGGAGACCGTCGATCAGTTTGTGTGTAGGCTTCGCCGACGGTCTGCGTCATGTGACTTCGGGGATGTGGACGAGGCGATACGTGACCAACTGATTGAAAAGTGCCGTGAACAGAGGTTGCGTCGTAAGTTCCTGGAGAGGTCAGGGGACGGTAAACTTAAAGATCTGCAGGATATAGCCCGTGCATATGAGGCGGTAGAGGCCCAAATGAAGTCTATGAATCGCACTACCCCGGCGGCGCAGGTTAACGCAGTACAAAAAAAGGACACAGGTCAGAAAAAGGGTAAATGGGTCGGAAAAGGTAAACCCCAAGGTGATAAAAGCAAATCGCGTAGGGACAAACGGTGCTTTAACTGTGGGCGTGGTGACCATTTTTCAGTAGATCAGGAGTGTCCGGCCAGGGGTAGAAACTGTAATAAGTGTGGTGGTACGGGACATTACGCGGTGTGTTGCCCGAAGGACAAGACTGGGGACGCTAGACCTAAGCCACAGGGCTGGAAGGGTCAGGGAAAACGCAGAGCGTACCAGGTGGCGGACGATTCGCCAGACAACGGTGCCCAGGAGGAGCACCATGCTTTCCACGTAGGGAATGGTCCGGGTGACGGTGTCGTAGACCTTAAAATTGGGGGCGTCATGATTAGGTCGGTGCTCATTGACTCTGGCGCTTCCTGTAATTTAATGGACAAAGCTACGTGGGATGTGCTGAAAGCGCGTAACGTTAAGGCAGTATCTCAGAAATCGGACAAGAAACTGTTTGCGTATGGGCAGACCGAGCCCATTGAGATATTGGGGACCTTTGATTCAGAGATAGCATGCGAAGCTAGTGGTGAGTCATGCAAGGGACAGTTCACGGTTATTAAGGGCAAGGGGCCGACCTTGCTTAGTAAGGGCACCGCGGAGAAACTTAACGTGTTACGCGTGGGACCAGTCTCGGAGACCGTGTACTCGATTACTCCAGAGGGCTGTGATGAGGACGTGTGGGCGAAATTCCCAGAAATATTTACGGGCATAGGGAAGTTAGCGGACTTCCAGCTGAAGCTGCATGTTAAAGATGACGTGAAGCCCGTTGCTCAGCCGGTGCGGAGGTTACCATTTGGGCTGAGGGAAAAAGTTGATGAGAAACTTGACGACTTGCTCGCGAAGGACATTATTGAGGAGGTTGCGAGTGGGCCGACCGAGTGGGTTTCACCGTTGGTAGTCGTCCCAAAATCGGATGGAGACATACGCGTATGCATCGATATGCGTAGGGCCAACGAGGCCATCGTAAGGGAGCGACACCCAATACCAACCATCGAAGAGGTATTGTATGACCTGAACGGAAGCACGGTGTTTAGTAAACTGGACTTAAAGTGGGGCTTCCATCAAATTGAGCTCGAGGCAGAGTCGCGCAAGATCACGACATTCGTGACTCATCGTGGACTGTATAGGTACAAGCGACTTATGTTCGGTATTGCCTCGGCCCCGGAGAAATATCAGAAGATCGTAAAGGACGTGCTCAGTGGTTGTGAGGGCGTGGCAAATATTGCCGACGATCTTATCGTGCACGGCAAAGGTGTTCAGGAACACGACCAGCGGTTGTACGCTGTGTTAGAGAGACTGCGTCAGAGTGGATTAACTCTCAACGGGAAGAAGTGTCAGTTCCGGCTGCCAAAGCTGACATTCTTTGGACACGACCTGAGTAAGTCGGGGATCCAGCCGAGTGAGGAGAAGGTTGCTGCGATCAGGAACGCCGAGGCTCCGCAGAGTGCGTCAGAGGTACGGTCGTTCCTTGGTCTGGTGCAGTACTCGGCTAAATTCTTGCCGGACTTCGCCGAGGTGGCGGAACCTCTGCGTAAGCTGACGAGGAAGGACGAATGCTTCGTGTGGGGCGACGCCCAAACGAAGGCATTTGAAGAGTTGAAAGGTCTGATTACGAGGGCCGAGACCCTGGCGTATTATCAAGGGGATAAGAAAACGCGTATCGTGGCTGACGCTGGGCCAAGTGGACTGGGTGCGGTCCTAGTACAGCTGCAAGGGGACAGCTGGAGAGTCATATCTTACGCGTCAAGGAACTTGACAGACGTAGAGAGGAGATATTCGCAGACCGAAAAGGAGGCGTTGGCTCTGGTATGGGCGTGTGAGCGTTTTAATTTGTATGTGTTTGGCCGCGAGTTTGAGCTGGAGACGGACCACAAACCTCTCGAGTGCATTTATGGTAAGAGGTCAAAACCGTCAGCTCGCATCGAGAGATGGGTACTGAGACTGCAGGGATACGATTATACGGTTGTGTATCGTCCGGGGAAGGCCAACATCGCGGACGCCCTGTCTCGTCTCAACCAAGTCAGGCCGTGTGATGTCAGTGGCGACACGGTTGACTTCGTCAGGATGGTTGCGGAGGAGAGTACGCCCGTAGCTCTCTCCGCGAAACAGGTCGAACTGGAGTCGGAGAAGGACCCAGAGCTGACGAACGTGAGGCAGTGTATCCAGTCAGGAGATTGGTCGCGATGTAAGTTGCCTCATTACTTGGCGATAAAGGATGAACTGTGTGTGCTGGGCCAATTGGTGTTACGGGGCACGAGGTTGGTCATACCTCAGAGCCTTAGAGACGAGGTCGTACGGTTGGCTCACGAAGGGCACCAGGGGATCGTCAAGACTAAGAACCGACTCAGGACCAAGGTATGGTGGCCCAAAATAGACGCCGCGGCCGAAAAACTGTGTAGGGCATGTCATGGGTGTCAGGTAGTAGGAGAGTTCTGTGCACCTGAACCGATGCGGCGCGTGGAGCCGCCGACAGGGCCGTGGCAGGACGTGGCGGTCGACCTGATGGGGCCGTTACCGTCCGGTGAAAGTCTGCTCGTGATTGTGGACTATTACAGCAGATTCTTTGAAGTTGGGATTCTCAGATCCACGACGGTTGAGAAGGTGGTCGAATTCTTAGGTCCGGTGTTCACGCGGTATGGTTACCCATTTAGTTTGAAATCGGACAACGGACCACAATTTATCTCCCAGACGTTTAAAGACTTTCTGGTCGAGCATGGAGTGGAACATCGCACTTCGCCACCGTTATGGCCGCAGGCGAACGGTGAGGTGGAGCGGCAAAACAGGACGCTGCTCAAGGCGCTCAAAGTAGCGCAGGTGGAAAGGAAGAGTTGGCGAGAGGAGCTGCAGAAATTCCTACTCGCGTATCGCAGCACACCACAAGTCAGCACCGGGGCGACACCTGCTTTCTTAATGTTCGGTAGGGAAATCCGGACAAAGTTCCCCGAGTTAAGGCGCGAGCCGAATGCTGAAGAAGTACGCGACAGGGATTGGCGGAACAAGCTGGTACATAAAGAGTATGCGGATAAAAGGCGCGGAGCACAGGAGAGCTCCATTACACCAGGCGACCAGGTGTTGCTGAAAAACACCAAAGCGACGGGAAAATTAGCGTCGAATTTTGAGTCTGAGCCATACGTGGTGACCGCAAAGGAGGGACGCGAGGTCACCATACGATCTAAGGATGGGGCTGAATACCGACGGGACTCATCTTTCATAAAGCCCTATCAGTCAGACGAACCAGGACCGGCACCCGACGTGCCCGAGGTTGTCACCAGTGATCCACCCGCCACCCCGCGTAGAGTGACCGTAGCGGCGCCACCACAGCTGTCAAAATCTCCAGCGCCGAGAGCTACGAGACCAGCGCGTGAGTCTAAACTACCACCTAGGCTCAAAGACTACGTGCTAAAATAATGGTGTGTGTGTCAGGTAAATGTGTGTTATGGACAATGACCCAGGAATGTGAAATGGACTATGAAAATGAACAATGGTTTCAGTATGGACGGTGAAAATTATGGACGGTGAAATATCATGAGTGATTTCTGTTCTGAGAAAAAAAGGGATTGTAGTGTATCGAGGCGGGAACGCCTGCCGGTTAACATAGCCTGACCCGGCGACCTGAGGTCAAAGGTCACTTCCTGTTTGTAGTAGCGGTAATGGCGGCCTCCCGAACGCAGCATGTGTTGTGGAAACTCTAAGTATTAAACAGAAGATTATCAAGTAATCCTGGTGTTCTTTATGGTGGATTCGACAGGGGGGGGGAGGCGTTATTGAAAAAAAATCCTTATAATACTTTTGGGCCTAAAGTTGTCAAAAAAAAAAAAAGAAAGAAAGAAAAGAAATAGAAAAGAAAAGAAAGAAAGACAGAAAAAGTGGCGAGTGGTGAATTCTTTTTTTTTTTTGCAAATATAATTTTCTTTCTTTCTTTTATTTAATGTAATTTTGGTCTCATCCAAAAGGTCTTGAACCACGACAACAAAAAATATTTATTATCAATATTGTTATGAATTGTTGAACATTTATAACGAATATCTTTGCTATATTTGATTAAAACCAAGTCTTTCAACAATCCTCACCCTGTATAATTTTGAATTAATTCAAGACACAAGTGATCACGTGACCTAATCTGCGCAAGGACTAGATCTATATAGTTATATCATGCCCTAGATAGGCCTCTGGGACCTTTCCAGGGCAGATTTCCGGCTGCCCGCATATAGGTCTACAGGCTTCGGGGTCCCCATGTCGCATTTAAGAAATGGCTATATAACGTCTATTTTTTTATTATATTTAGATCTATGTCGATTTAAATTTTAAGAAATCTTAATGTCATGCCGAATTTTAGAAATGCCCCACGTTGTCATTCGTTTTACCTAGCTCATTTCGCCACGTCATTCAATTGAACAGATTTAACAAATATTATCAGTGATCCCACTCCGTAGAGGTGAAACATCGGTAAAATCATAGGAAGACTTTTCCGGATTTTCAGTTTAGTAACTAAAGAGTTGGAAACATCCACTAGAAAAAGTACATTTGTGGTCTAAAGGGCTTCGAAACACTTTACAGTAAAGCGATAATTCTAAAAGCTAAATTGATGAAATATGTAAAGAAACTTTATAGGCCCTATATCAAAACTGTGAAAAATCCTGAAAAATTACAATACATCTCTGTATTGAGGATGAAGTTATTTTGTTCAAAAGGGCTGCACTCCTTAGCATATATACGGGCCTATTCTATCGGATGGTTTTCAAACTTAAATCTTACCATATGATATTCTAAAGCTAAAATGCGACGATTCACTTTCTGCAATTTCATTTCTAGGTATCATAATTTTCCCTTTTTGTCTAGATATCAATCATACAAGTTCGATTCTTTCTCATACAATTTCTAAAAATGAAACACAGATAAGTTTCATGATATCAAGATTTATTTTCCTATTATGCAGACAACTGTTTTCACTTCATTAAAAACGTGCAAAATGACCGGTATGAAAATTAAATAGACCTTCTTCTAGTTGAGATGAAATGTAATCGGAAAAACCAACATCAGTATTGAATGTTTAAAGTATTCTGTGTTGTTTTGGAGATGGTGAGGACACAATGAAGGATGGATTCATGTCCTTTGGAGTCTCTAACAAACCAAGCAAAAATATCTTGTCCCAAAATGCCTATCAGGCAACAATAAATCTGTTATGTAAAGTGCACACCAAAAAGTATGCATGCACACCAAAAATGTGTGGAAAAGTATAAATTGATGATAGTTTTGGCAGAGACAGGATGATTTTTTCTTGGCTTTGAATGCTATTTGTTGGTCCATTTTAGGTGGACAATGGAATGCGTGCTAGTTTATGCAACTTCTTCATCTTCCTCCTCATCAAATTCTCCCTCCTCCTCGGCGGTAGCATCTTGGTACTGCTGGTATTCAGAGACCAAGTCGTTCATGTTGCTCTCAGCCTCCGTGAACTCCATCTCATCCATACCCTCACCAGTATACCAATGGAGGAAGGCCTTGCGCCTGAACATAGCGGTGAACTGCTCTGAGATACGTTTGAACAGCTCCTGGATGGCGGTGCTGTTACCAATGAAGGTTGAGGCCATCTTCAGGCCACGAGGAGGGATGTCACAGACAGCGGTCTTGACGTTGTTGGGGATCCATTCAACGAAGTAGCTGCTGTTCTTGTTCTGCACGTTGAGCATCTGCTCATCAACCTCCTTCATGGACATACGGCCACGGAACATGGCAGCCACAGTGAGGTAGCGACCGTGACGTGGGTCGCAGGCAGCCATCATGTTCTTGGCATCGAACATCTGCTGGGTGAGCTCCGGCACGGTCAGGGCACGGTACTGCTGGCTCCCACGGGAGGTGAGGGGAGCGAAGCCGGGCATGAAGAAGTGGAGACGTGGGAAGGGAACCATGTTGACAGCCAGCTTACGGAGATCAGCGTTCAGCTGGCCGGGGAAGCGAAGGCAGGTGGTGACACCAGACATGGTGGCGGAGACGAGATGGTTCAGGTCACCGTAGGTGGGGGTGGTCAGCTTCAGGGTGCGGAAGCAGATGTCGTAGAGAGCCTCGTTGTCAATGCAGTAGGTCTCGTCGGTGTTCTCTACCAGCTGATGTACTGATAGGGTAGCGTTGTAGGGCTCTACAACTGTGTCGGAAACCTGAAAAATAAAGGAATTGATATTGAAGAATGTAAAAGAAAAAAGCATGACATGCAATTCACCCTGACAACTGGTATCTCTTCCTCTCTGATATTGAAGATTTTATTTTTTTATACCAGTTACCAGACATCTTTAAAAGACACAAAAAAAATGAAACCAAAATGCATTTTGTTTATAAATAAAAATCTAAATATTCAAGTTCATTTTAAGATACTTATACTCCATGAAAATTTCACTTGTTATGGTACGAATATAAATTTCCATGTCTAGGCTTTATATGGCAACTATTATTATTTACTATTTCAGGGTGTCCACGCTTTTTCAGAAATCAAAATAAGACCTCTATAATACCTTGTTAGGCTTCAAAATAAGACCTTTTCAAGACATTTTAAAGAATTTTTCTGGACATTTTTTATCATTTACACATACTACCAAAATAGGCGAATATATAAATGGCTGGAGGAAAAATAACATCTTGTAATAATTTCAGATTGAGCTAAAAATAAGACCTCCAGACCCAAAATAAGACCTCCAGACCCAAAATAAGACCTTTCTAATAGCCTTATAAATGGCAAAACCAAAATAAGACCTTTTAATACCTTATAAGACCTGCGTGGGCACCCTGCTATTTGGTGGGTTTAATATTTCTGGTTTTTCTGATTCAGCAGCAGTATTTCAATACTATTTTACAGATGATATATCTGAGTCAATCAGTATTTGCTCTCACCTTAGGGGAGGGGACTACGGAGAAGGTGTTCATGATCCTGTCGGGATACTCCTCACGGATCTTGGAGATGAGGAGGGTTCCCATGCCGGAGCCGGTGCCACCTCCCAGGGAGTGGGTGAGCTGGAAGCCCTGCAGACAGTCACAGCTCTCAGCCTCCTTGCGGACCACATCAAGGACAGAGTCTACGAGCTCAGCACCCTCTGTATAGTGACCCTTGGCCCAATTGTTACCAGCTCCTGACTGTCCAAAGACGAAGTTGTCAGGGCGGAAGATTTGACCGAAGGGGCCAGACCTAACAGAGTCCATGGTGCCTGGCTCCAGATCGACCAGGCAGGCACGGGGCACATACTTGCCACCTGAAACAAGGAAAGAGAGGTGTAAGGACATTTATTATACAATCTGTTGGTACAATGAGTGGGAAAGAAAACTTGTAAGAGCGTTAGTTTGATGTTGCTAGTAATGGGTTTTGCTTTTTTTGGAACAGAACCTTCCAAGTTCATTGGTCTCATCACAAAGTAAGCATACTTTTTTTATGTATCTGATAGTTACAGTTAAGATGGATCCATTACCAACGATACCATTCTTTAACTTCCCACAGGATTGAAATCATTTTGTCATCAATATGGTCTTTCACTTGTTGAATTCAGTATTTATATTTGATCTCAAAATGCAGATTTATACTCATTTTTTCAATATCTGTGATGGGGCCCTGGATGGGGGGGGGGGGGGGTGTGCCAATGTCACATGTTGAATTTAAGAAACAGCTGTGTCGCTGTGTCTATTTTAAGCAAAAGCAAAGCCCATGTCGCATGTTGGTAATGTCCATGTCACTATGATAAGCCCCGTCATGTCATTAAGGCCCCAGGTCGCATGTCAATTTTAAGAAATGGCCATGTCAAATTTAGTGGTCCAGACCCATTGTGATACAGTAAATATGGCTAATTGCACTACTAAAATTAGAGGCACCTTATCTTATTACAGTGATCACTGTAAAATCTACTTGACATTGTTTTGACAGACAGCATTGGACACTGCTATCCCTCATCCCTTCTGGTATTGAGTTTGTTGGGGCCCTGGACTGTTGATTCTGAGGGTGGCTCCTATAGCTCCTTACCGGTGGCCTCGTTGTAGTAGACGTCGATCCTCTCCAGCTGCAGGTCCGAGTCGCCATGGTAACTGCCGGTCGGGTCAATGCCGTGCTCGTCAGAGATGACCTCCCAGAACTGGAACAGAGAACAGGAGAATAAATAAGTGACCAGGAGGCATGAAGTTGTTTGATGATGCAGAGGGACTCAAAATACACAAATCTTTCCCTTTACAACTAAGCATGGCGTGATGCAAAGCTCCAAGTTTGTAGAAGATGCCTACTTTTTGAAACGCTAGATGTTTTGTCCGATGTCCATGAGCTATTTTTAGACATTTATATATACATTGTCGGACATTCTGTACATTTTAAAATGCTTCCTATTGTTTCCCCTGGACAATACCACTACCGGTATGCCCAATGTTTCCTGCTAATCTTTGGGATATAGTAGTGAAAACCCTCTGATTCATAGTAGGACAGGATAGGAAAATATAATTCAATGGAAAGCCTGGCTAAAATTATGGCTGTCATTAAACAAAACTTCCTATTGGCCTCCCTTATGAGGTTTTACAACAAATGAGGAAATAATATATGCTTTACTTTAGCCTTACTATGCAAAGACCCTGAACACTTCGGTTTAAACGTTGGGTTAACCATTAAACGTCAATACTTTGGGGGACATACCAACTTTTAAGTGTCTTTTTTTTATTTGAAAGTAATAAGCACTTAGTTGAAAGTATTTATACATATAATGTTATATCATGTTAAAAACTTGCAAAGCTTGATATAAATGTTCATATAATAGGTGAAAGCATAAGAAGCGACAAGGGGGCTTTACAAAAATGTCAGTTTGATGTTACAAACAAAATATGGTCCCAAGTGAACTGCCAAATGTAATACAACATATATAAACCATCAATTATATTAGGAATTTTGAGTTATATAAAATTATAAATGTTTTCATTCTTAAGTAGTACATGCGAGTACGATCTTATTCTAACCTTATATCTGAGACATTGCTACCATAATGAAATGATCGAGGAATTATATCTTTTTCTATTCTATTATATGTATCTTTTTAATTCTTTAAAATCAATTTAACTTTTTTTTCTTATGACACTAACATTCATTCTGTTAATACTGCATGGCGATTAAATCGCTTGACATTAAATAACAGGATCAGTTGGCTGGAGTTGTTAAATATTCTTAGATACATTTATTCCTTTATATGCATTATATCTTTATGGTGATTTTATTTTTCATTTTATACGTTAATCGTGGTGTGCATGGACATTAGTTAACACAAACTCAACAATCAAACATGATTGTATTAACAGTGGCATAACAGGGTTCCCACGCGATTTTGAGAGTCAACTTAAGGCCTTTTAAAGACCAATTTAAGACAATAATTCGGAAACATTAAGACCTATCGACATATGCAAAGAACGATTTTGGAATATATCACAGGATTAAGTTTAAGTAAATGTTATCGTTTTAGTTTGCAAGTGGGATTTTAAATTATTATCGATAATTCATTTTAACTTGTCATAAGACTCGATTTTAGACCTTTTTATGACCTCTAGCTAAAGGTCTGTCACACTTAGGACCCTTTTAAGGCCTTACATTTGAGAAAATCAATTTAAAACCGTTAAAGACTTTTTTAAGACCTGCGTGGGAATCCTGTATTTATAAACAGACAAGAGGAACACCAGAACACCAAGTAAACCCTAACACCTCAAACTCACAACTAAAACTCAAGGTTTCTAAGGTCCATGTCTTAAAGGAGGAGCCTCAGGAGGCAGGCGTTCTCTGTGAACGCTGGGCGTCTGTGGTTGGAGCTGGTTGCCCCGTGTACGATGACTCATCACGGCTCGTACCCGGCCGACCAGGGGTCAGCTTCCAGAACGTTCCCCATTGGGGCAAAATCCATCAGATTCATCTACAATTACACAAGTTTCACAGATGGAATGTGGCTGGAAATGGGCTCTGGCCACGGATGGGGGATGTGGCGAGCTGTATTTGCCTTAAGGCGGACATTGGGGAAAAATAAAGAGAAATAAAACCCCCGGGAATAAAACAAGATCCTAGAGAGTGAGTGTTGTCACCGGCGCCCGGAGGTAGTCATGACGACCGGCCCTTCCCGGAACAAAAACGGCCCGATGTATCAAGGCTCTTAACTCACATTTATGCCTCAATTAAACCACAATCCAAGTTAAATATACCCACATTACTACCTGTCGGCACCCTGTATCTTTAAACATAGAGCAATCATTTATGATTTCAACCAAAATGGAACCCCACCGCCACCACTGAAGACGACAGTTTGTCCAGTTTCCAATATGGCAGGCGACAACCCGCCATCCCAGCCCGCAGAAATGAATGAATGAAATTTCCAAATTTCTCCCGAATTTCACGACATAAATCCCCCAAAACTACCCCCACCGACTCAGAATTTCTTCCTTACCTTGGCCCCTATCTGGTTGCCGCACTGGCCGGCCTGGATGTGGACGATTTCGCGCATTTTGGAGGGTAAAAGTGGAGATAAATGTCGTCTGATCGGCAGCCGGTAGGTTATGGCGGGAGAAGGCGGACGCTGGGAGGGTACAGGAGGTAGACTGTAGTTAGGACCAAGTCCGCTAGGTACTCAAAGTGTTATGTGTGGGATAAGTAGGTCAGTGACAGACTAATTTGCCGGGAAGTGAGGGTCCCGACACACTATGGCAAGCCGGACGGGTCTTAAAAATACACAGATGTAATTCGCCATGAAATTCTTTAAGTTTTTTTTTCATTCCTTTTCAAATTTCGGGGAACGCACTATGGCAAGCCGGACTGGACTGGTCGTAAATGTACATAGTTGTATTTCGCTATGAAATTCTTTAGGGAAATAATTTTGATTTGCATTTGAAAAATATCAAGGATAGATCTATAGGCTAAAATGCTTTCTTTGACCATTGAAGTTTTAGCGAAGGATTGAGGATTGAGTATTGCGTTGGTTGTACATGTATTTTGAAAAGTTGTGCACACCTGTCCACTGCTGCTATTCAAAATAGAAAAAAAAAGGAGCAGTGAAAATGTGAGACCCGCGCCTATGCTCCCTGGGCACATTAAAACATGGTATAGACGTGGTATAGACAAGGTGCCCATATAACATATTTGAGATTTCAAAAGACACACGGATGTATACAAAAATGGCGTATTTGGTGAAAGCACGTCTCATTTAGGGCATTTAATGCAATGATGAGTGCGCCATTGTAACACATACATTTTTTCCAGACACAATCACTGAAGAAGATTTAGAAAAATATGTATGATATTTGATATTATTATGTTATCTATATTTTCTTTATGTCAAACCATTTTATGTCAAATACTACAATTCGAATATTTTCATAGTTTCACGTGGTAACCTGAACCATATTTTGACATGGCATGTTCATTTTCATTTATTTTGTTGACAGCAATGTCTGCATTATCTCGAATGGACAAGTTTACGCCTAAACTAATTTGAATGTTGTACCTTTGGATTACGCGTGTGTTTGGCTTGCCATAGTAACCCGGTGCAGGGTACAAGGGAGGCTCCGGGAAAGGGTGACTCAGGGACCTCGGATTGTAGACGCTGGTCAAATTAGACTGAACCCGTCAGTCTGCTCTAGTCCTGGTGGTAGCATGGGCGGATCCAGAGGGGGGGGGGGGGGGGGCTACCTTTTTCAGGAAAATTTTGCATTTTTCTTAAAAAACTCGGCCCAAGAAAAAAATTCCAATAGCGCCCGCCCCCCCCCCCCCCTTTTCAAAATGCTGGATCCGCCAGTGGGTAGGCCCCCGCAGCGGATGAGCACTGGCGGATTCAAGGGGGTGGGGCGCGCTATTGGATTTCTTTTTCCCCAATTACCCTTTGGCCGAGTTTTACATTAGAAAAATGCAAAATTCTCTGAAAAAAGGGATCTGGATCCGCCACTGATGGGAGCGATGGTCCAGTCTATAGTCAAGTACTCATCAAAGGTATGTCAAACACTAGAACTGGACGTAGTTATAGGATAGTTGTTTTTTAGACTCAGGGGTGGATCCAGGATTTTGAAAGGGTGAGGGTGGGGGCGCAGGAATTTTACATTAAAAATAAAATTGGCCCAAAATAATCTCAAAATAGGGGTCGTGCGCCAACCCCCCCCCCCCCCACTAATCCGCTATTAAACAATGTTACTCTGACATATAGATGCAGTGGCGGATCCAGGGGGTGGGGGCGGGGGGCAAAAGGCGCAATTGCCCCCCCCCCCCCCCCCCCGACCAAGTGGAAATTGTTCAAATAATCTGAACTTGGATCCGCCCCTGTTATGCACTGCCGGATCCAGGATTTTGAAAAGGTTTGTTTGTGGGGGGGGGGGGGGGGTGGCTCTATTGGAGATTTTTCCTTAATTACCTTTTGGCCGAGTTTTACATAAAAACACCCACAAAATCTTCCGAATTCCCAGCCCCCCCCCCTCTGGATCCGCCACTGTTATGTGACCTTCCTGTACATTGTACTTTATGTCAATTAAATATAGTCATTCATTCATTCAGTCTCCATGCCGAACCTGCCTATAGGTGTGGTCACCGAGAAATAGGTCGTTTTTATACAATTCCTTTAGACTTGTAAATAGTTATAGCAGAGCTTTGGTTGAATACCTGAAATTTCATTGTATATGAAACATATAGGCCTACACATTTTTAGTATGTTTTGCATGTTTTGCATGTGCTGTTATGTGTGTGAATACGGGAAAGGATATTAGGATACATTGGCCAGAGATGAAGAACGGTTCAGGTTTTTTGTCAGTGGTTAGATCTACTTGTGTCCCAGATCTATGGGATGTCACACCCGGCTGGTCAAGGATGCTGTGTGTGTGTGGGGGGGGGGGGGGGGTAGGGGTAGGGGAGGGGGAGGGGTAGGGGTAGGGGAGGGGGGGTAGGGGGGGGGGATCCCCATCAGGAGCGGATCCAGGAATTTGGAAAGTGGGGGTGCACATATTTATCAAAAAGGGTCCCGGCCACCCCTCCAAGGTCTTGAGTTTTACATATAAAACGGAGACTTATGGACGGCCTCTTTCCAGGCCATGCAGGAGTTGACAGGATGACATCCAGGGCGGATCTGGCAGGGGGGGGGGGTGTCCAGTGGGTCCTGACCCCTCCCCTCCCACTTTTGGTGGACACTTAAACTTGGCAAAGGTAATAAAATGTCACGCACATGTGGACAAATGCACACCGTCTTAGTACTTAGCCTATATGAACGCACATATTTTTTTCCAAAATCCTGTATCCGCTCCTGACCTCATTACATCCGTGATATCCCGGGGCAGGATCACTGGACCATGACGGGTCACGATCCGTGAAGTCAGAGTCACTTTAAGTGGTGTTATATAAGCCCAGATCCGGCTGGGACATAAAACATTAAAACACTTTAATTCTTCCAACGTAGAAGACATAACTTCAGGTTCAGGAGAATTTAAGTGAAGTGGACCATGTTTCATTATCGTACATAACTTAGACGGATTCATTTTAACCAAGGAAACCAAAACAGGGTGAATGAAACATTAAAACAGGGGCATGGAGAAAGGTTGGCTCAGCTGGACACTACAATCTTTTATCGTGCTGAGCTTCTTCACAGGTAAGTGAGCGGCATTATCTTAGTAATCAACACGTTGTTGGGGGATAATCTCCTATGGTTTCAGTTAGGTCAGTAGTCAACGTGTTGTTTGAAGATAATCTCGCATGGTTTAGGTTAGGTCAGTAGTCAACATGTTGTATTAGGATAATCTCATATGGTTTAGGTTAGGTCAGTAGTCAACATGTTGTATTAGGATAATCTCATATGGTTTAGGTTAGGTCAGTAGTCAACGTGTTTTTGGAGGATAATCTCATATGGTTTAGGTTAGGTCAGTAGTCAACATGTTGTAGGAGGATAATCTCATATGGTTTAGGTTAGGTCAGTAGTCAACGTGTTGTATTAGGATAATCTCATATGGTTTAGGTTAGGTCAGTAGTCAACGTGTTTTTGGAGGATAATCTCATATGGTTTAGGTTAGGTCAGTAGTCAACGTGTTGTAGGAGGATAATCTCATATGGTTTAGGTTAGGTCAGTAGTCAACATGTTGTAGGAGGATAATCTCGCATGGTTTAGGTTAGGTCAGTAGTCAACGTGTTGTAGGAGGATAATCTCATATGGTTTAGGTTAGGTCAGTAGTCAGCGTATTGTAGGAGGATAATCTCGTATGGTTTAGGTTAGGTCAGTAGTCAACGTGTTGTCAGAGGATAATCTCGGATGGTTAAGGTTAGGTCAGTAGTCAACGTGTTGTAGGAGGATAATCTCGTATGGTTTAGGTTAGGTCAGTAGTCAACGTGTTGTCAGAGGATAATCTTGTATGGTTTAGGTTAGTTCAGTAGTCAACGTGTTGTATTAGGATAATCTCGTATGGTTTAGGTTAGGTCAGTAGTCAACGTGTTGTAGTAGGATAATCTCATATGGTTTAGGTTAGGTCAGTAGTCAACGTGTTGTAGTACGATAATCTTGTTTGGTTTAGGTTAGGTCAGTAGTCAACGTGTTGTTGGGCGATAATCTCTTATGATTTAGGTTAGGTCAGTAGTCAAAGTGTTGTAAGAGGATAATCTCACATGGTTTAGGTAAGGTCAGTAGTCAGTGGCGGATCCAGGGGGGTGCAAAAGGGGCAATTGCCCCCACTAGACCAAAAATGAACTCTTGTACTTTTGACAAATCTGAGGAGAAATTTTGCAAGGTATTTCATGGGGGTGGGGGCAGATATATTGCCCCCCCTAGAAGACAGACCCTGGATCCGCCCCTGTTAGGTCAGTAGTCAACATGTTGTAGGAGGATAATCTCATATGGTTTAGGTTAGGTCAGTAGTCAACGTGTTGTCAGAGGATAATCTTGTATGGTTTAGGTTAGGTCAATAGTCAACGTGTTGTCAGAGGATAATCTTGTATGGTTTAGATTAGGTCAGTAGTCAACGTGTTGTAGTAGGATAATCTCGTATGGTTTAGGTTAGGTCAGTAGTCCGCGTGTTGTTGGGGGATAATCTCATATATAATCTCTCAAATCTCACTGGGATTATGTGATAGGGGCTCTTGAAAGGGTGGGGGGTCTCAATGTCAAATGTCAATTTTAAAAAACGGCCATGTCGCCCTGTCAAAATTCAAGAAAATTTAATTTAAGATATAACCATGTCACCCTGTTGAATTTAAGAAATAGCAATGTCCCATGTCACTATAGCGCTTAAAATGGCCATGTTGCCATTTTGAATTAAGGGGTCTAGGGCCATTATGATACCCTGATAGGTACTATCATCCGGTTGCCTAGGAGCCATAACATTTTAGACAGCTGTATAAATTCTTCCTCTTGTTAGTGAGGCACCACATGGTCATTGTCAGTTTATAAGTCTAATGACACCACCCTGTGTGCCCAAGGACTATAGGACCAACCAGAACATGATCGACTGTTATAGGGACAGGGATCACACCAGATGAAAGCCAAGTATTTCCCCTCCTTTTGATATTTCTACATTCTAGACAAAGTATTTTTTCTCTCATTTCCCGTTGAGACCTTATTGATTCACCCTCCTGTTAAAAGGTTTCAGTCTATCTCACACATAAGAATTTAAGAATATCTGGAAAAGCCCGTGATATATAGTCAAATATACATAAGATATACATATCCTGCTAGTATTCTGCTGACATTAAAGAACTAAGATTAGGGAGAATTGGCACTCATGAGTCTACATGAACTATTGACAGGAATTTCACCTGGGTGAAACACATGAAGGGAAAAATCTCATAGGTTCATATGTACTCCACAAATCTGAGATGCGAAGGCACCCCAGAGTAGAAGTCAAAAGGGACCTGACTAGTTCCATGGTGGTACTAGCCAATGGCCATCTCCCTGCTGCTTGTTGTGTGAGTCCTGAGGATGGCAGGAGCTCGAAGAAGCTGGAAGGGCCAGGTAGCACCCTACTGGAGCCCTCTGGCTTTGCCCTCTCGATACTATGATTATCATCCCATTTTCTGCGATTTTGTATTTTTGCGACTGATTGTTTCTGGCATTGATTATTACAAAAATGTTATGTATCTATATACATTCATATGTATATATATGTAATTTATATGTATTCATTTATGAATTTACATATTCATGTTTCCAATTTCCAGGTGCCATTTGTACTGTGGACCTGGGCTTCATCTTAGATGGTACGAGCACGGTACGCAGTACGAACCCCCCTGATGGGTCATACGATAACTGGCAGATCATGCTGGACTTTGTCGCCTCCTTCACACTCCGCCTGCCTCAAACCGCAAGGGTTGGAGCCATTATAATAGCCTCAACACCAAAAGTTGAATTTTACCTAGATTCATTTTCTAATTTAACTGATGCAGCTGCTGCTATTGGTAACCTCTCATATCCGGGTACTGGTTCAAACACGGCCGGGGCCCTTCGCCTTGCCCAGGTCAGACTGTTTAACCAAAGTAAAGGGGATAGACTGAATGCACCCAACATTATTATTATAATCACAGATGGCGGTTCATCGATTAATGCCAACAGAACAGTACCCTATGCAGAGACTCTTCACCAGCTGGGAACTGAAGTGATAGGTATTGGAATTGGCAATAGGACTGACACTGCTGAGCTCCAAGCTATTTCTTCTCCACCTCATAATGAAAATGTGAATTATTTTACCCGCAGTCGCTTTCAGGATCTGGGTGGCCTCATTGACATTGTGCTCAATTTGGTAATCCCCCCAGCAAGTGAGTATCTTTTAAGCACCAGTAAATATATAGAAAAGTGAACGATTATGATTTTGTTGTCTTATCTACTTCACAACTATGAGCTTGGTTGGTGAAATAGGCGCATGCATACAGAATATTCAAATGACATGATCAGGTCATACACCGTTAAATTAAACAAGTGTTTGAATCTAAACACTTCCCTAAACACTCAGTTGCATCCAGTTTTGAAACAGCTATATCCCTAAACATAAATTAAGTGGTTAGAAATGTGTGATATTTAGGTGTTTATCCTAAAAGTGTTTAGATCTTCAAAGTGTTTATAGTCTAGATACTTAGGATTTTTTTGGTGTTAGGCATATAATGTTTAATTAAAAGTGATGTTTTGCTTCAAAGTATTTAGACTATAATAAACCAATTTCTTCTTTGGTAAGTTTTGCTGGTGATGTTCTGGAACTGTCTCCTGTTATGAATTGACCAACCAAGTGGTAAAGTTTGAGTGTAGGGTCAAACTCTTTCAATATCATGCAAATACAAATGCAGTAATGACCCCAAAACTGGAGCTAGGTAAGGGTGGTGTCTAGTGTCAAGCTGTACGTACTCCGCATCATTTTCATGTTTTTCAACACTATTTAGTGCTTTGTTTGGGTGATAGGTTCATGACGATCCCCTATGGGTCATACGGCCACCCTCGGATGCCAACCCCGGGTCTTCTTATATTAGAACTATCTCTAGTGAGTCCCAAATCCTTGAGACCCATGCTCTAGTCCCTGTGCCTGTCTCCATCTCAAAACTGTTTTTATACAAAGTCATTTCAAAAACACAAGCAAGATAATGTTCCTTAAAACACAAGCAAGATAATGTTCCTTAAACTCTAAATACATTCTAATACATTCCATATACATTTCTTAAACACTCTACAGTGCCTAGAAAATATTCTGAATTTTATTCTGAATTTATATTGACATTTACAAGAAATCTTGAAGAACTACCTAGAATTGGCATACACTGTCACCTGGTGGAGAACAGTTCAACTACCCATAATACATGTTGAGAAGTTACAAGTGTCTAAGTTTTAAACAACTGTTATTTCATGTGTTTAGATTATAAACATATCTAACTAAAAACATGGCTAAAAGCTACAAGTGCTTAGGTTTTAAACACACCCAATTCCTTGTGTTTAGATTCTAGATTCTAAATTAATACATTTTTGGAGAGAATTGTGTTTAGATTTTAAACACAAGTAAAGAATATCTATGTGTTCAGATTGCAAATATGCTTAGACCCTCAGCATGTATGAATTCTAAACATCAATCTTACAGTGTATTCAGCTCAGAACACACTTTCAACAACTTGATGATTAATCTGCATTTCATGAAATTCTGAAGTTTTGCAAATGCATTTTTGAAAACTGACCCTTGAAGAAGATTCTCTGAGCTAAGAAATCTCTCCGATGGCTAAATTACAGCATCTGAAAATAAAGCTTTCAGAAATCAGTATACATTTTTTTATTATTCCTTTTTTTCAAGATGAAATCAGTGAAGGTTCCGAAGAGGGGAATAAAATTATCCTGGCGATAGTTATTCCCGTTGTCTTTGGCCTCATCATTGCCATCCTTGTCATTGTGATATGTTGTGTTCCCAGCAAAATGAAAAACAAGAGAAGTAAGTAACTGCACTTTGTAAACTTTGAATGATTTTTCATTTGATATCAAGCAGATCCAAATAAAACTATATTATGTCATCAGTGAATGATCAGCATATGTAACCATCTTACAGAGTTCCAGTGCATTTTAGCATAGTATCTAGAAAATTGTAGTGAGGGACAAACATTGACTGTATTCTCTTTTGTTTCAGGTAAGATAAATATGGATGTGTCCAAGAGTGAACCGACAAACTCCAAAACTGTTGCTATGAATGTATATGAGAATGAAAATGAAGAGAGAAGTATGAAATCATTTTCTATTTTTGTTTTTACATTTGTTCTTTACTTCATTTGTATGAAAAAACTAATTCTACTTAGTTTGGACACAATTGTGAAAATTCGAAACTGTTCAATTACACTGAGGATCTTTTTCTCCCTATAATACAGTTCATTAAAAGGTTGGCCTACCTTGCTTCGAAAGTCATTCACATATGCAAAACGGGGGTTGGGAAAGTGAAGCATATCCTATCATTAGGATTAGATTTTTTTCGACATGATTTGGAATAGAGACATGAAAAGTATACTAAAGCCCCTATACATCTTTTTCATTAAGGTCATGCCCCCTGGTGTGTTAGATTTGAAACACTCTTTTAAGGCTTTGCCATAGTTAAGGTATAGGAAGTGAAGTGACCTAGTTACCTAAAGCCCAAAAGAGTGGGCAGACTGGTGGACTGCGCAGGTTCGTCGGAAAGGTGTATAGTGTTCTGTAGACATACATTGTAGTTCTTAAAATATAAAAGATGACCTTTAAAAGATACTTGGGGTTTGTCTAGCTTGATTTTTAAGTAGCAAATATCTTAGATACATGTTGTCAACATAGGTCATATCCTAAGCAGATCATAGAAATTAAAATTTTCACCTTGCATCATTTGTGGAAAAAAATTTGCACAATGAAGAAAATCTCCCTTTACCATGGGTTTCAACGGGAAAATCGCATTTTTCCTTCCAGTGAAAACAATAACAACAATGTTCTATTCAAACTCAGCCGCTATTAACTGTAGGTAGCGATGTAAATTCAGCTTAAGTTATATCAATATTTACCATTTCCAAGAAAAGTTAGAATATAAAGTGTTGAAAAATAGAGGTAAGTAACAACTTCAGAATATGCAAATTTGATCTATTATCACTTAAATTGAAAGGATAATTGTTAATCATGTTCATCTTATTAACATATTCACTTCATTTTGATGTTAAAACTCCTAAACTGCACATATGTACCGTCAGTTGCTTGTTCTCTGATAATCCACCAGGTGGCATCTAGGTGTCCTTGCATAATATCATATAAATCAAATTTAGCTCTGTCACACAAGTCTAGTGTGCTTGAAACTGCATTTCTAATTCAAACTGAGGTAATATTTTGGATCTTACACAGTTTCTCGGATTGAACCTGTGATAAAGAGGGAAGACCTGCAGAGAATGGACTCAATCGCGACTAATTCGTACATCGAAGTCATAGATGAGGAGGACTACCAAAAGGAAGGGTTCTATGAAGAATGAACATGGAGTTTGTGAATACCCTAAAGCCCCATACCTACATCCTGACTGTGTGACGGCTGATGGTAGGCCGATGGCCGTCAGTGGTCAATGGTCAAATTATCAAACATGCCTAATATGGATCGATCCTCCTGTCAGTGCTCCCATCAGTGCTCAAATTGGTGCTCCCATTGGCACTCCCATCTTGACAAGGCATACCTACATACAAGGAAAATTGTTTAGTGGGTATACTGCTTAAGTATCTTGTTTAATCTGTTGAGCCCACTTTATGCTGGCTTTGCAGATTTTCAGGGACTCAGTAACCTCTGTTAACAACTCAGGGAATATGTAGTTTCTTTGTCCTTGTATCAAAAATATAGATCCTGTCACTAAATAGCGAGGCTAAACTTAAAGTTGCCTTGACTTGATTTACAAAAATACTGATATTTTTTAAACTATCTAATCAAATTCAAATATCTTGGTATTACCTTGTAGCTAGGACTCTGCAGTTTGATAATACAGGGATTTTACATTCCAAGAAATAATTCCAAATAATTTGGAATGTTTGGAATGTCCCCGAAAATTTGCCAAAATTTGTCATTTTTACTGACTTGCAACCAGAAAATTCGAAATAGAATGCAGAAAAATAATTTCTTGAGAATTCTGACAGGATTCCTAGTAGAGAATTGAATTTGCAATCTAATGATGTATAATATGACTATATGCTGAGAATGAGTATGGAATAAATCCCAATGGAAGGCTGAGGTGAAATTTCATATTTGGTATTTTTGCTCAGAATTAGTACAATATCAAAGGTTAGTATTCAGCTATGGACTGTTTCTGAATAATTGTTTCTTCTGCAGCCACCTTGTTGAGATAGTGCAAACCATTACAATTCATATTAGCTTTATGAGATATGTGTGTAATCAGTAATAAAAAGCAATATTGAACAATTTGTAATCACAATAACAAATCTTAAGGCTTGATATAACTTAGAAGGTATTGATTTTGAGAAATATAGCTTAATTTATTTTGACAATATATCATACACTTTACTATGCATAGACGTATTCATTTTGAAATAGAGCTTTACAACCATAATGTGATGTGTGTTGTTTGATTTCATAATTTTACTTTATTCTATGATACAAACTAATGTGATGAAAATGACAAACTTTTGTCAGGATGGAAGAAGGTTGCCCAAATATTGCATACAATATCTGTATAAACCTTTCACTAAATTATCACTAAATTAGAACACATCACAAGATATTGGGCTGCGCAAGCTGGCGGCAAGTCAAATACCCATCAATGATTATTCTCTACCTGTTGTGAATAAAAACATATATCTTGTGGAATTTATATCACTATATGCCTCAATTTTATAAAGTGACATATATCCCTGTCTATTCATGTTATCAAACTGAAAACATAATTAATTCACTGTATTTTGATGCATATTATGTGTTTTTTTTGTCTGTAAAAAGCAGATTTGAAAGAGGCTGTACCATCTAGCTGCACTCTCTCAGCAATTGTTTAGTATATATAATAAAGTAAATATCAAGACATGAAATTTCAATATTGACTGTTTGTAAGAAGAGTTATGTCTTCAATCAATGACCAATGTTCCTATTGTACTTGTAATTCCTATATATTATTTCTTCTTCTTTTCATTCCTGTTTATTGCTGTTATTATAACCTCTTGATATTTTATATTCCAATGCTCTTAAATTGTATACACACTGTCATGTATCATCTGGAAGACTGTGGGGTTACCCTGAGCATAACTTTTTGAGTAGAATTTAAAAAAAAAAGAATAATAATAATAAAAAAAAAAGATATGGGTAGGTGGGTGCGTTTGACTATGAAAATTATATCTTACATCTCTTCTGCTGAACGAAAAAGTGTTATGGCCTTGTTGATACCACAATAATTTTATTATCCTATAGAAATACAACACACGCTTAATAATAGAAATATATTGTAGTTCTTTAAAATACACCAGGTGCCCTTAGCTAAACAAACCACTTTTGTTGTGCTCCGGAATTCAAGAGTTAATATGTGGTACTGTCCTATAACTCTAGGTTTCCTGGTATGTGATATTGTCCTCCTAGGTTCCCTAGTAGAGTGAGTGAGTGTTGGGTGTTTTAAAACAAGTTGGGACGAATTCTGTCTTTGGTGATCAAATCTATGAGATGAAGGTGACAGGGTGGGCAAACAGCAGGGGATCAAAACCTGGAAATCATTTTTGCTGTACCTCATCTCTTAGTGAACCTGGCACCAACCAGGAATTGAACCCAAAGAACAACTTGGTCAGTGATAGGTCCCCCTATCTTCACCTTATATGATCTGCAGGGGCTACTGGGGGCCCATTCTTCCCCTGAACCCCCATGGGGTGAAGCTTGTAAGACCAGCAACTACTTTAGAATATAAACGAAATACATTTATTCTCTGTGGGGGTAGTTATAGGGCATAGTTTGCTTTATTTTCATGATGAATTCATATGCTAGTCTAATTATAACTTAGACTAATAGAGTATTTCATAACTTAGATATTTCAAATATACTTAAAGCTTCCAAGAGTTCTTAAGGTATGGCTCTAGACCCCTAACCCCGACATGGCAACAGGACCAATTTTCTGCTTAGCAACATGCAACAGGGCCTATTCTTAAATTCAACACGGTGGCAGGGCTAATTCTGAAAATTGACAGGCAACGTATCATTTAATGGCATTCACCAGGGCAAATTCTTAAATTCAACACAGCGACATAGCCATTTCTTAAAGTCAACACCCCACACGGGGACCCCTTCCCAATCTAGGGTCCATAAGGTGATAAAATGATTAATGCTTCAGCCTCCAGCCCCATCCCCAGCCCAACTCGCACCCCCATGATTAAAATATTCAAAGAGAAATGTCAGTTGGGAATCAAGGTTTGAAAGCAGTTGTGGAAATGTGAACAAACTAGGATTGAGAATTTCTCAAGGTGAGTCCTCACAAGGCAAATAAACCACTGCAATCATTATAAAGTTTATATATATGCGGGGCCTTTACACTCTGAGCGGTTTAATGTTTGACTCAATCCGTGGGTCTGTTAACCAGGACTGAATAAATGTACAAATGTCACAATGACAAGGCAAAATTTGATATAGTTGATAAGATGTAGAATATTTGATAGCTGTGTCCACCACGAATGCTTGCTATAAAACTTGAGAATAATTTTGCGAATGTCAGTATCTATACTGGTAAGGGCCTAAATTTCCCTACGTAGTGTGGATGACTGCTCCCTTTCACTGCCTTTCACCGAGTGCCAATGTCACGGCCACCTTTGCCTCTCTCCCAGTCGGTGGTGGTCGTGGTGGTGGGGGGGGGGGGGGCAGGGCTCTCGGGCCAGCCTACCATGACTGAGGGAGGAGGTGATTGTGGATGGAAGAGTTGTTATATACCGTAAAAGGTCCCTCATGTAAATCCCTGTATCAAAAATGTCTCTATTAAACTGACACGTGCTCTACACCAGCTGACCGATATTAAACCTCTCTTATCATTGTGATTTGAAACACCAACAAGTACAAGTGATTAAAGTTGTTAACACCAGGTGGCCAACAAAATGTGATTATTGAACAGATTTATTTGCCTTATTGATCCATACTCAAATCTAAAATGTTTTGTCCTGTATGAGGCAAGTGACTTACATAAGTATACAGACAAGCAGCTGCAGCTGCAACATTTATTTGCCCTTTGATGATAATTACCCCCTCCCCAGCCCTGGAGAATACCAGGGGTGTAGACCCTTAAAATTGACAGGGTGACATGGCCATTTCATAAATTCGACGTGCAACATGGAGCTTAGTAACATGAAGAAAAAATATAAACAACACAACATGAGGTGTTTCTTAAATTTGACATGCGACATGGAAGGTTCTGAAAATTGACATGGGAATCCAATATTATAGGGCAGGCGACATGACCATTTCTTAAATATGACAAGTGACATAGGGACCCCCCATCTACACCCCTAATACAATGTCACTGTGTTATCCCTGTGTCAGCCCCAACACCAAAGGGTAATAAAAAAGACTCGTATCGCTCCAGTTGTGTCCCATGCAGTCTGTACAACACAGTTTACTTCCTCAAAATACATGTAGATCACGACTTGGTCCATGGTGGAGGGACAAGCAGCAGGAGAGGTATGTGTATTTACAAACATAGTATAGATGTATATTGGGAGGTCTGGGGTCAGGGCCCCCTCCACAGTTATGTGGTGGTAAAGGAGACACTGACAGACAGACAGACAAACTCATATACTGATATCTTTATGTATGGAAAGATATAGCTAGATCTCTCTTTACGTAATACAGCTTCGTATGTCTACAAGATATAGCTAGATCACAGTTTTCTAATGTGCATATCCATGTATGTATATGTCTCTCTCTATGGATATGACACATTATATCTATATGCATACATACATACATAGTTACATACATATACATACATACATACATACATACATACATACATACATACATACATACATACATACACACACACTTACATACATACTTACACACATAAATAAAGACTTACATACACACATATATGCATACATAATACATACATACAAGGGTAGGAGAGGGCCGGTAGTGGCAGGAGAGGGCCAGCAGGGGTAGGAGAGGGCTGGCAGGGGTAGGAGAGGGCCAGCAGGGGTAGGGGAGGGTCAGCAGGGCCAGGAGAGGGCCGGCAGGGGCAGGAAAGGGCCAGCAGGGGTAGGAGAGGGCCCGTAGAGGTAGGAGAGGGCCAGTAGGGGAAGGTGAGGGCTGGCAGGGGTTGGAAAGGGCCGGCAGGGGTAGGGGAGGGTCAGCAGGGCCAGGAGAGGGCCAGCAGGGGTAGGAGAGGGCTGGCAGGGGTAGGAGAGGGCCTGTAGGGGTAGGAGAGGGCCAGTAGGGGAAGGTGAGGGCTGGCAGGGGTTGGAAAGGGCCGGCAGGGGTAGGGGAGGGCCAACAAGGGTAGGAGAGGGCCGGCAGGGGTAGGGGAGGGTCAGCAGGGCCAGGAGAGGGCCGGCAGGGGCAGGAAAGGGCCAGCAGGGGTAGGAGAGGGCCCGTAGAGGTAGGGGAGGGCCAGTAGGGGAAGGTGAGGGCTGGCAGGGGTTGGAAAGGGCTGGTAGGGGTAGAAGAAGGTCAGCAGGGGTAGGAGAGGGTCGGCAGGGGTATGGCAGGGCTGGCAGCTATAGGAGAGTATCAGTAGGGGTAGAGCAGGGTCCAGTGGTGTAAGGGAGGGTGTAGGGGAGGGTCTCCTACTGGCACTGTTGCCTGCCAACCTTTCACATATATGAATGAGCTGCAAAAAAAGGAAGAAAATAACTGTGTCAAATTCGTGACTGTAGCTGTGTTCTCAACACTTTTGTATTATTTTCTGCCATCATTGACAGCTGAGTGGTTTGTCTATGCTTGAGGAATTTGAGTTCGATATATAGCACAATATTGCTTGTGTTTCCTTCATATTAATGCTGTTATTGTATCATCCTAGTTCAGAATTGTGTTAAAATAATTATAGGGATAAATGTATACAATTAATTACTTGTATTTAATAACATGGGATTGGTCAATAGTCTTTGTATCTGAACATTTCTACTTCATCATTATGAGGATCAGCAGAGACTTTCAGAATACTGATACAATCATACAGACCTGGAAATTAACATACTAAAGTGAACATGTATTGTGTTAAAAACTATTGTCATTTTAAAAAATTACCTTAATCATTATCACTTTAACCCCACTTTAACCCTCTAGTTTTGTTTACAATAGGATTTTACCTCATAGCTATAATCTCTAATTTTTTGCTGTTTACAGGATTTAAATTTCAACACTAGGACAAGTCCTTTTGCGAAGGCATCCTTGTCAGCAAACCTTGCAAGTTGTGTGATGTATGATAGAAGCTTCCCCTAATGATCTGTACCTCGTATGTAGCTCCTCGTAGACAACACAAAGTTCTGGTGAATGATATAGATTAAATGAGGCTCATAATATGAATTGCTGATAACTTGTGAGGTCTTACACTAAAATTCTGATTTCATTAATGGGAGGAGGCCTCCAAAATGCCTCTTACAAGAAGTGTGTCAGCCAACTATCCTGTCCTACATGCAGCGTGCATCGGCCTGTTGTTGGTCCTCTCCCTCAGTAGTAGTGTGGAGGGCCAGGACATACTACACAGCAGCCCCCCTCTGGGGGAGCTTGGCCACCTGGTGGTGGACAGCAACGGTAACATCTACCTGGGGGCAGTTAACTTCCTGTACAAACTGAGCTCCAACCTTACCATCTTACAGAATGTGACAACAGGCCCGGTATCTGACAACCCCAACTGTAATGCTCCCTTCAGTAACAGAACCAGGACATGTTTTCACAAGATAACCTTCTTAACACCGAATTACAATAAGGTGTTGGTAATAGATGCAGACAACAGGCGTCTTCTGACCTGTGGTAGTGTTCAGCAGGGGACATGTCAACTGCGTCAACTCTCTGATATTGGTAACAAGACGGACTACAATACACTGCCAGTCCACTATCTGGCTGCCAATGATGCAACATCATCCACTGTGGCTTTCATTGGCTCTTATGAAAATGGAGAGAAAGCTCTGTACACAGCCACAACACTCACACACCCATTCATCATTCGGAGGGCAGTGCCAATTATTGCAGCCCGCAAGGTGACTGGGCATGAGAATGAAGTGCTGACTTTTGCCTATTATGATGATTTTTATGGGGTTGGTTCATTCCTGAAAATGTCTTACGAATTTGAGGACTATAACATCATATACATGGCGGGATTCACTGTAGGCCACTTCAATTACTTTCTAAGCATACAGCGGAACATCCTAGACAGAAGAGGAACTCTTGGTGACATAGCCTCTAAGATTATACGATTTTGTCCACAGGACACATTTGAATCCTACATTGAGGTGCCCCTTCAGTGTGGCCGTTTCAACCTGCTTCAGGCAGCTTCAGTTGTCAGCCCAGGAAGCACTCTAGCTGTACAGTTTAGCATCACCACCAAAGATAAGGTCTTAGTGGCTGCCTTTGCTGAAGCAGAGAATCCAACAAGTTCCATTCCAAAGAGGCCATACTCAGCTGCGATCTGTGTCTACTCTTTCAAGTTAATCAATGAAGTTTGTTATCAAAACATTCAGAATTGTAACCAAGGTCCTGGTAGAGGAAGCACTGTGGTCAAGCATATATTAATGGATTATATTGAATGTATATCAACTCATGCAAGTATCTTTAAACCTTTATTGACATATTTCTTGGTCATGTCAAACTTTTTGAAATGCTTATCTAATAACTATGGTAGGTTCAAGTGTCAATGTTCTACTAATACTGAGATTAAAAAAATCAAAACCTGTTACTAAGGCTTCAATACTCTGTTTAACAGGCATCTTCTAATGGAGATTCCTGTACAGATCAGCATCCTACAAATGCTTATATTGATGGGAGTTCTGCAGTGGCTGTGTTTGAAATCATCAGTTTCCCTGTACTGATCACTGCAGTAGCAGCTTCCAGAGTGGGGGAACATACTATAGTTTACCTGGGCACACATGATGGAAGACTCAAGAAGGTGAGACATATGTATCACTACAGTAAAACCTCTAATACAAGCTGCGCCCTGCTTTTTGTGTTTCACTTTGGTCTGTTTCTCCAATACAATGTAAACTGTAGCCCTATTGAATATGAGTAATTTTTAAACTATTCTATTTATTGTATTTTGATATCTAAATTCAATTAGATTATAAGGAGCCCGACATTGATGATTTCAAGTTCAGTGACGACTGATTTTCATTAGCTAGCCCTTTTACCTCAGTTTATATTAGATATTTAATGGTAGTATGTATTTAAGCAAACAGATAGTTGAACTCATATTTTGAAAACCTTGAGGCATTTTTCATTGTGGGTTGTAAAATAAAAAAAATGTCAAAACTTTAAATTCATATTTTCTAAATCCATTTCCACATGCTCTAAGGTACGTATATATGAATAAGTGTAAATCTGTGCTTTTATCCACTTTTAAATGTCCCATTTATTGTTTCAGTTGGTAATCCAAAGGTCAGGCTTTGTTACTAAGGAGTATCAGGAGGTAACACTGGCACCCAACCAACCCATTCTGAGGGACCTGACGTTTGACCCTGACTGGGCACATCTGTACCTTATGACCAAAAGCAAGGTATGTCTTGATTCCCTTAGCAATAACTGGGCTGTATAATTATGCCTTCAACTTAAACTGTATTTCAAATTTGCATTTGAATTGAACCCTCACCATTTCAGGTCATATTCTGTATAGCAAATACTAAAGGTAAATATAAAGTCTCTGTGGCCTTAATCATGTGGTAGATGGTATGGGTCCCCTCTACCATCCCCATCCCCACTCAACATGGCAAAGCCCTCTCAGACCATGACAGACCAAAGACCATCCCTTCCCCTCCCCTAGTCTCCATATCACAGCGCTCTCACACCAGATTTTGTGCCCCACTCTGTCATCCCACAACACTGGGAGACCTATCTGATTATACAGAGGCTTCACTGCAGGAATATTTTTATATTTGTCTGTAGTTTACATATTTTTATGAGGCTGTAAGGACTCATCTGTACATATACATAATACACATATATAAGTAAATGTCTATATACATCATGAGATGTATTTACTCAGAGATTTCAACTTAAATTTATTGGATAATACAAATGGGGTCTTTCCTACTGATTGGAAGAGGGCTAAGGTCACCCCTTTATTTAAAGGTGGAAATAGATTTGATGTAAGCAATATGCATCCTATTTCTTTGTTACCGATTCCTAGCAAAATTAGAACATATTATACGTGCACAGGTGACATCATACCTTGACACATTCGAAATTCTTGATGAAAATCAAAGTGGATTTCGTAAAAACAACTAATCTACTTCAACTATATCTGCCTTTTTAGACAATATTTACTTGAATATTAATCAACAGTGCCCAACATAATTATGCTATTATTATTGACTTTAAGAAGGCGTTCGACTCACCAATTAACCACCAAATTATTTTGAAAAAATTATGTAAAATAGGTTTTCACCAGGATTCAGTGTCATGGTTTCGATCTTACTTGTATCAATGCACTCAACAGACGATTGTTGATCGCAAGGTATCTGACATAGCTGAAATAACCTATGGAGTACCACAGGGTTCGGTTCTCGGACCGTTATTGTTTATGATTTTCATAAATGATTTAGGTAAACTTTTTGAACATTCATCTTACAAATTATATGCTGATGATACAGTTTTATATACTAGTGTTGATCATGATATACAAATAGACCAAACTCTCACCTTTCAAAATGACTTTTCTAAATTAATAGATTGGTGCAAATCAAATGAAATTTCTGTTAACATAAATAAGACAAAAACTATGACCTATGACAATCAAGTTGGTATGATATGAACTTTATTGTTTCACAAAATTGAAAAAATATGTTGACACACACTCTATGATACGATTATTTAAAGCATACGCTCAACATTTTTTTCGATTACAATGACCTCTTTACTGAAACTACATCGGCATACTTTTATAACAAACTTCATATACTACACCTTAGATGTTTGCAAAGATGTTTACCTGATAATTATGAATATAATCATCAAGAAATATATAACCGTACTGGTGTGAATTAAGAATAGAGCTCAGAGTCATTTGTTGAAACTTAAAATGTATAAAAGAGCTCAGCAACATGATTACATCTCTGAGCAGGAGAATTGAACCAGGGCGTATGATACTCCCATTTTAAAGGTACCTTTCCCAAATAATGAGTTATTTAAAAAGAGTGTCTTTTATAGAGGGGCCACTTTCTGGAGTGACTCTCCTCTTATGCAAAGAAACATTGGTACGTTCTCTGCTTACAAGTTTGAATTAAAAATGAGACTCCAGGATAAACTATTTTAGGTTAATATTGGTACATTGGTTGGTTCATGTGTGTTTGTAAGTTTAACAAAAAATGTCTCTGGGTTCCTTTTCTCTTTGATGGTTATTAAAATCTGAAATTAAAGGTATAATAATGTTATTATTTTGGTTATTAGATATAACAAAAGAGGTATTTATTTACTAAGAGTCTGCCTCAATTTAAAACCCTCATAGGGTACAGGTAATTCTATATACTAGTTTCTCTTGAAAATTGTGAAGTGATTTCACAACTATTCTGGTTAAACCCAACTTGATATTAGCATTATATTCTTTTTATGCTGGTGTGAAATGAAAACCGAACAACTGCCTGTGCGATTTCATATCAGAAATAAAAATTGGAACCTAAAAAAAAAGAAAATTATATATATATATTCTGTGGTAAGAATTAAAAAAACTTATTGTAACAGCCAGCTCTTTTTGAACCATCTATGACCTCACCTTATGCACAAATCAGAATAAGCATTCTCACCTATGCAGATTCCATACAAAGATAAATCAAAACAGCTAATAACATCGAAGTTAAGGGCTTTGCCATCAAGTTCAATTTGATAATTGATATTTGATTTCAAATTGAATGTTATTGAAGTTTGAATCTTCTTTGCTAGGTTTACAAGGTTAACGTGTCTGACTGTGATAGTCGAGTCTCTTGTGATGAATGTATAATGGCCTCAAAGGATCCTCACTGTGGCTGGTGCATACTGCAAAGCAGGTATTTATGGAATCCTTTATGGTTAAACCCTGTGATTAACAGCTGTTTTAGGTCTTGCATTACACCACTGGCATTACTTCTTTTGAAAATGGACCGGAAATTCAACAAACTTTGAGTAGAGAGTTTTTGAACTAAGATATCTTGCTTGATATTTGACTCAAGTAAATAAAATATCAAAAGTACAAAGTAAATATATGAATCTGGCTGTGAGTTTCTCAAATTTCTTATTTGTCTGGATTATTTTCTTATAAAATGTTGACAATCAACAATAGACATAAATCCTTTTCCATAATGAATTGAACAGTATAGTGATTTATCGTGATTTATCTTGAAATCAAGAATCATGAAATATCTTATGGATCAATAACATTACTAATAGCAGTAGAGGGCTGTATACATATATGGCCATTTTTTGTGTAATGTTTTTTTAATGATGAATATGTTAAATCCATTGATCTTTTTTATTTGAAAGCTAGAGAATGAATCATGATGATGACATAAACATAATATAAACTAAGCATGGATATTAATTTTGATCATGTTATGGTGCTTGCAATTGCAACATTTTTACATTGATTTTCATGGTGTTTCTTGAAGAATTTGGGTAAAATCTTTCAGATCATATTAATATTTTACAGATGTACTTCAAAAAAGCATTGCAATTCCTCAGATCAGCATAACATCTGGCTTTCGTATGGATCATTAGAATGTGTTGGAATCCAACGGGTGCTCCCCAGCAGGGCTTCAGTCAACACCAGAACACCTGTGAGTGGTTGTGTACAGTTTATATATGTCGTGATAATGTTCTTTAACACATTAGAACATCAGCCAATTTACACTACTTGTTGGAATAATGCATGACCAAAACAAATGGAAATTAACAGATTTCTGTAAACCCAACACAAATTATTCACATTTTCCCCAGAAAGGTAACTTCTAACTGCTTGATTACACTTAGTGTTTTTAATAATATGCTAGTGTAATTTGCACAAATCACATTCAGTACTTTTATCAACATGTTCAACAACTCATAATGTAATATTAATACCCAGTAACCATAAGAATATATGAGTAAACATTAATAAAATACAAATGGACAAGTGTCATGTATGGCAGTCCCCCTTTGTGCAGCAATTTTATCATTATGACCTTTCCTTACAGGTGATTCTGACTGTAAACATTCTTCCACAAGGTACAATTGGTGATTATGTCTGTACATTTAGTCAGTGGAGCGTGAACATAGATAACATTGACAGCAGCAGACTGCGCTGTGCCACAACTCCCTCTGCAGCCAAAATACCACAGTTGCCAATAGACCAAGGCACGTAGCAACTTGCATTTTCCTTTGTGGCATACCAGTAGTCAAGCATCACCCAAGCACCAAGCATTGGGAGCACAGTCATTTTAGAAAAATAACAGTATGTCCCTGTTTGTCTTTAATTCATACATTTTTGTGCTTAAGAAGGAGCTGATTTGCTATCTTGTAACTCCCTTGTAACTGATGACTTTTGTGACTGCTGTTGAGAAGCATATGGATGAGACTATAGTAGTAGTGACCGTGACCTAATCTGACATAATGAGTCGGATGTCGTGGAGATACCAATTTGAGTTAGTTAGATATGTTGTTCAGCTCAAAAAGAGCTTCATTTTGATACCTAGATTGTGTTTGTACGATGATTAGGGCCAAAGTTAGGTTTTTCCCTATACGCGGTAGGCTGGAAACTTGATTCTGAGAAAAACGCAGTTGAAGTTTTTATGTGCGGTTTTCATTACTCCCGGTCGGAATTCCTTGGATACCACCAACGATCCTATAGCAAGCTTGCTATACTATTTTTGATACCACTAGAAGTTTATGTCCCACCAACTTGAGACTTGGAATATACATTCTAGCCTAGTTGAACTACAAAATACTTTAAGTCATGCTTTAGAAATGGAAACTTTAATCATGCCGGCCTAATAAATAAAAGATACAGTACAATTCCTGTAAATCTGCATCTGAAAATGATAAACTGAAGCTAGAGGGTAAGCTCAAACAGACACAATACCTGTTCTAGAAGGCTGAATTGAAGTCACAATGACTTGTAAAGAGTCTATGGGAATGTCCAAGTGTATTTCAGCCTGTTTTGCCATAAAATAATAAGTTTCATAGTTCCAGGTAAGTTGAATAAAGGTTCCATAAAGTTGAAAGATCATAAAACGTCTTTGTCAGTAAACTGGGAGTCTAAAACAACTCAAAAGGCATAAAAGTACCAATAAAATAATAAGATTAGAACTATATACAGGTATATTCTAGTCTATGATTCTAGTTGTTAGAGGATGTAGACTGACCACGGCCCCGCCCCCGACTTTGGCTGCGTTTACGTTTGGGTGGGGGAGTGATCTCCATTTCACGTCAAATTTGGGCTGCTGTCTCAGTGTCTGAGTCCTCTGAGCCCGAGTCAGGGGTTTGTCCTCGACCCCGACCGCAACCTCGACACCGACCTAGACCCCGACCCTGACCTCGCCCCCGACCTCGGCCTCGTCCCTGACCTCGCCCCCTTCCTCTACCACTTCCCCATCCTCGCGCCTCCTCCTCCTCCTCCTCCTCCTCCTCCTCCTCCCCTGCATCTCCACCTCCACCTGCTCCTGAGGGCCCTGCACCTGGATCTGGCGATGGGTCCCACTGCCTTGGTGCCTCTGCTGCAGGCTCAGGTTCTGTGGGCTTCGGGCACGTAATGTCTTTGCTTACCTCTGTGCAGAAGTCTTTGATGTTTTTGAAGAGGTACCACTGCTGAGGAAGGGGAAGCCCAGGGGAAGGCGTGACCTGTGGTGGGACATTTGGCATGGCTCCAAGGTCCACAGTGAGCATGTCCACTTCTTCCGGCTCAGAGTCAATGTAATGTCAGACGGCTACCTTCCCGGGGCTTAGCCATCGAATTCTAACAATCTTGGGATCCAAACTGCACTTGCAGTTAGAACAATAATCACTCGTAATCACATCAGGCCTCATTGAACGCACATCTGCTTCTGTCGGTCGGACCTTTAAATTTCATAAACAGCCGCACTTCCGGCACACCGAGGGTGCCAATCAGAGTGCTCGGACCGCAACACGTGACCTCCTTGACGATGATTGTTTATGGCGACGGCTTTCGTGATCCACCTTCTGATTGGTCCATCCCCGTCCCAATTCAAAATCCGAAGATGCGATTGGCTAGAGGAGGTCCCGCGCTTTTCGGCGGTACCAAAAGTTCTTGGATTGTCAGAGCTATTTCAGCATTCAAAGCTGGGGGGACTCATCAAGATGTTCCTGTTTTATCCTTGGATTATTTTCATACTTCCAGATCACATCAATGTAACTCTGGGCATTCAATCCACTAAGACTGGTGTGATGTTTGTTGAAGGACTGTTCACCTTCTATAACTGTAGTAAACATTCATCGTAAGTATAAATATGCAGAGACATTTGCTGTTCACCAAAATGGACTAAAATAGTACAAATATTCAATCAAATTACAAGTTACTTCATGAAAATGGAAACTAACATCAGTTCAATTTTCTTTTACAACAGATGTATGCACTGCACTATGGCTAAGTGGGGATGCCAATGGTGTATATATGATAACACATGTGTAGCAGAGATGGAGACTTGCCATTCGTCATTGGGTGTGGTTCGTGCCCTTTCGGTACCGACATGGTTTCTTATTCATCACAGTGATAAGCAGGGGTGCATACAGGATCTTATAAAGCGGCATCTACATAAAGGCTAAGCACTAAAATCTCTACTTAAAGAGTTGGTATGGTCAGGACTTTCTTGACGTCCCCCCCCTTGATCCACCCCTGATAAGTAGATCAAGTTATAGATATAGATCTTCAAGCTAGTGAAACTGTACTTTGAATCGGTACTGTATCTTGTTGTAAAGCAATAGATGAAACAAAATCACAAATAAGTAAAAGAAACATACAAATTCTGTAAAATAAAGTGAAATAGTACTAAAGAAATTCCTTAAGTCATCATTAACAAAATTTCCTTTTTTTCACATTCAAGAATTGTCCCCAGATTCTTTGGCTGACTTCACACTTCACACTCATTGGGGTCAACTGGACAATATCTCTGGCAGGTCGCAACCTGCCTGGACCTCTTCCTGGTCAGGATGGTTTTAAGTGTCACTTTACAAACCTCATTCAGCCAGAGATTGTCAGGGCACAGCGAGTGTCAGACAAGTTGATACTCTGTGGGCCCACACAAGTAGGTATTTTCTATTGAATGCTGAGCTTTTGCCTTTTCAATGAAGCTATTTTCTTTCTTTTTTAGGTTTATCATGATGCGTCTTTCAAAAATTGAAAGGAAGGAAAGCTGATGTGATTTAACATTGACAGATCAATAATGTATCTAGTGTTGTAAATGGATGTGATAAGGAATATTCATAATATGCATCATTAACAGTCATGGGTGGGCAGAAACCTCTTCTGAAATGACATACTCCTTATTGGATTTCCATCGTACTGAGCTATATTGATTTCACTTTCAGTTCACTTACCCTCCTAATGAAGGTGAGGTAGTAGCTAATGTTGAAGTACGATGGCATGCTGATTATCTCATTGATGATGTAAATAATGTTACAGGTATGTTACACACTGTGAAAGTTGTCTTGTGAAAGGGAATGTAACATTTCTAATTTGTTGATTGTCAGGATAAAAATGAGGTTAATAGTAAATAAAGAAATAAGGTTTTACTTGTGAAAAGGAAGAACCTGAATGTAGAAGTCCTCTTATATATAAAGCTAGGATTAAGAGGCTGCTTTCGAATTATATGCATGACTAGAAACTGATTGAGGGAGGTCCAGGGGGTCCTGACCCTCATTTACTTGGTAGCAAGTAGAAGACAAGGAGTACAATTTCTATTTTGCAGTTACTTTTTACAAGTGTGCTCTGCTTGGATTAGACTGCAGTCTCTGTATTTACCTAAATGACTCCAAACCACAATACGGATGTAAATGGTGCGGAGGGGTACAGGGATGTTTGTACAAGTCCATGTGTGCATCGAAGGCAAACACACGGGATCCTTGCCCTGGGCCAAGTCTTTACCAGGTAAATTATTTTCTAAAGTTGTACTTATTATACTTAATGCAGTCATATCAAGCATTGAGGTCATTTAGGATAATTGATGGAGAAGCATTACCGCAACCCCCTGACAGAAAAGGGTGGAGGCAGGCTTGGGTAAGATACATTTTATTAATATATTTACGTCGCGGCTAGAACAACTTAGAATAAATACAGGACAACAAACAAGGTAAATTGATTTGGACATATAATAAATAACATTTATTTTAATCCTCCCTGTAACAATAATTCTAAAGTTTAAAATTCTGCTGCGATGGTAAATCGTTGGTGGTTAGAACGAGAATGACCAACGGTCAAGCTCGGGCGATTTATATAGTCGAGGTACAACAATCTCCGTAGCGATGGAAACGGAGGGCGATGACGTCACGCTCTCTCCGAAATAAATAAATTGCTTAGGTATCGCTACACAATTTAATATCATTTACGTCGCGGCTAGAACAACTTAGAATAAATACAGGACAACAAACAAGGTAAATTGATTTGGACATATAATAAATAACATTTATTTTAATCCAATTCCTCCAAATCAATTACCTAACGTAGTGATAAAAATTTATCATAATTAATTTTATCGGAGATTGAAGGCCTAATATATTTGTAAATACAATCAGATGACCATTGGCCTCTCTCCTTAATATAGGTTAAGGAAGCACCCTTATTATACAAGTCTGTGGTGCCCCCCCTCCTTAGAGAATGGGTTGAAAAATTACCCTTAATTTTTGAATCTAATAACATTTGTTTAAATTGTTTATTAACCATTGTGTAGGATAAATAACCAATTTTATCTGTGGAGAACAAAGGATCATCCCTGGACTTTGGATGAATTTTAAATAATTTCTCCAATAAATACACAGCGCAGACTCTTCTATTTTCTAATCTGTTAATTGGTATCTCATGTACCTGGCCTGGCTTTTTTGTTTTTGAGGATGTAACCTTTACAATACAACCCCATTTATGAAAAGTGACATTTTTTCTCAGAAGCATATGTTCCGACCTCACAGTGTGTCCTACTCTAAGTAGTGTCCTAAATAGGAAAACAATTACAATATATACCAATATCCCTAACTGGTCGGACCAATCTACCTTCCTATATAATTTTTCTAAATGCTTCTCTTTCAGTGGTTCCTTACTATCCACTTTTAAAATATCTGTATTTTTTATACCTTTTACAACCATTTTAATATTAACATCTGACCAGCCTGCGACTGGCTTGGCCTTGACATTATGATAATATATAACCGCTTGATAATAATTTATCACAGAGGATGCTTTCATAAATTTTGAGATATAAGAAATATACAGGCAGCCCTGGTTAGAGTCACATTTATAAGGCGCCCAATGAAATTTTTTACATACCTTTAGGTAACATTTCCATTGCATCCTCCGCAATTTCTGGGTATTTTCCCCTACAGCGGCTTTTTTCAACGTCACAACGCGCCTTTTCAGGCCAATTTTCTCTGCAAAAGTCAAAAATAGCGTTAGCGCAACACAAATTCGCACCCAAAATGCACCTTTTAACTGCGTCATCACTTTTAAAATATAAAAGGCGTGACAAAGTGTCAGCCACCAGGTTATTCTTTGTATTAATGTAATGAGGCACCAGTCTTATTTTATATATTTTGCAAATCCAAAAAATTTCCCTTAACCAACTCATGCATGTTGGATTAGTACTTATTCCCTTTCTTATCATATGAAATACTTGTGTGTTGTCTGTATAAATATTTACACTGTGACCTGCAAGTTGGCTCAGCCATTCCTGCAGGCCACGTACTATAGGGAACAATTCTAATTCATTAATATTTTTGTTATCATATATAATATCAGTAGGTGCTTGTAAAATATGGTTACAATCAGAACCTGGGAAAACAATGCTATTGTCCCAACTACCTGCCCTCCAGTCATTCCCCATATACACTGCAAAGCCCTTCATAGATGAGTCTGATACCATAGGGAGGGGGAATTCTTTGTATTCTATTTTTCTTTTGCCATTAAAATTTTCCAGAAATTTTTCCCACCATAACAGGTCGTCTCTGCATGCCTGTCCTATTTTTATTGCTTTTAAATTATTATTTAAGAGGACTTTATATAGGTTATAAACCCTTCGACAGTATACCCTGCCTCCCTCCACAACATGAGCGCAATGGGACAATAGGCCCCCTAGACTTTCTAGTTCCTTTCTGCCTATTGTTGCTTTTTGACCGTATTTTACTACCAAATTTTTTAATTTAACCAACTTTTCCTTTGGCAACCGAATTTCCATTTTAATGGAATCAATCTCCAGACCCAGGTAGGTACATACCTGAGATGGAGGGGTCACTTTCCCCCAGCTTATATGGAATCCTATGTATCTTAAGACCCTTATAACCACCTGTTGGGCCCAGGTAGCCTCCTCCAGGCTTGAACCAATGACAATAAAATCATCTAAATAATTCACAGTTTGAATCCCATAAATATCTGACAAAATATGGTATATGAATTCAGAAATTTCATTGAAATACATTGGCCCTAGCCTTAGACCAAATGCCAAGCGGGAGTCCTGTATATATTTAGTCTCACCATTAATTTCCCATCTGATTCCCAAATATTTTTGATGGTCAGGGTATATTGGGACAGCCCTATAAGCAGATTTGATGTCAACTACTGCCATGTAATCTCCAGGATTTAACAATGCGACTACATTGTCCACACTCTTATATTTGAACTCCTCAATAATATTATCACAATAATTATTAATTGAGATTTTTTCAGGCATACTACAGTCTGTTATTGGCCTAATATTACCATCAGGTTTAGGGACTGCACCCATAGAGTGAATACAAGCAGGTTTTTCTTGCACTATTTTTAGATAGCCCTCAGCTAACTCCTTGCCAATTATTTTGTCCATTTTTTTCCTATTATCACCTTCAAAAAGAGAATTGTAATTTCTGCAATCATAACTCAGACCCCCGCTTGGCACCGTGTCATCAACAATTTTAAAACCATCTGTTATACCATCAACCATAGGTCTAAATCTGCTTTTACACTCATCAGACCCCAATGAAAGGAGATATTCGAATCTACAAGGCCTGAGTTGCGCTAATGCACCATTAATATAATAATCGCATGTGCATTCACCCCGTGCACATTTCTCGAATACATTGACAGTTTGACCACTCGGCGAGCGCGCCGAGACCAGAAGTTTATTTTCAAAATATTTAATATCTCTGGAACTACCCGATAGATTTTCCTCAAATTTGGAACAGACATCGGCAAGGACCTTATCTCTCTCCCTATCGACAGTTAGACAAGAAGTATCGGCTAGAAAATCTATATTTTGAACAAAGTTACCTTGTCGATTGACATTTTTGTCCTCCTGCTCCGACACCGCTTGTGTACTTTCGACACGGAAACCCGTGACGTCAGCGGTATCGGTGCTTTGACCCGGGCTTGACCCCGGCGATGCAAAGTACCGGCATGTACCGATCGTACCAATACTGGAGATAATATTTGAAATACAACACGAATCGTCGTCAACTACGACTGGATTAATACTTTCAACCTCTAAGACACGGAGGAAACCACCCTTATGACCAGCAATTCTGGATTTACTGTATAATTTAACATTTTGAGCTAGCGAGCCCGCACACGACTGAGAAGAAACCCCTTCATCCGTGACGTCACTGTCAGATAAGTATTTAACGCCTGGAATCTTCTCAGATTTGAAAGCGAAATCCTATTTCTTATCGCTGCCCGCCCGACCACAATCTTTTTTGCTGTGGCCTTTCTTATCGCAAATTATACAGGCATGATTCAGGTTACATTTGCCAAAGCATCCGCTCTCAGAGTTGAAGCGAAAGCAAATTTTTTCGGAATAGGATCTACCGTTTCCCTGGCTTTGTTTACCTTTGTAACCCCCTCCAGAT
Organism: Lepidonotus clava; assembly: GCA_936440205.1. Taxonomy (NCBI): domain Eukaryota; kingdom Metazoa; phylum Annelida; class Polychaeta; order Phyllodocida; family Polynoidae; genus Lepidonotus; species Lepidonotus clava. The sequence goes on from OW387140.1 coordinate 54,093,213, forward strand.
TTGGTACCGACACCTGCCTTGAACGTGTTGTCGAAGGAAAAAGATGACATTATCTCCTCCTGATCGAAATTGCCAAATTCATCGTGTCCCAGCCTCCCAGCTCTTTCCCTTACTGAGATATCATATTGATTAAACGTGTCAAACGTGTACAATCGCTTAGAGGCTTTCTCTGTCAATAGTTTTACATGCTTGACAGCGGGGAGTGGATCTTTTTTATCCATAATTAATCTCTCGATTGTCTTTAGACCAACCAGCAACACCTCCTCTACATTCTTAGGCTTATCGCCGCTTTTGCAATACAATTTCTGGGCGTATTTCTTTGTTTTACCTTTGTCTTTTGTAGGTGAAGTGGACCTATCGCTGGATCGGCTCGACTCATCGCTCGACGACTCGACGGCGGGGCTGACCGGTTTGGGCGATGATTGTACCTTCCCCCTCTTCTTCGTCTTAGGCCTGGACTTTCTTGGCGATACTTCTGTCCATCCATCGCTGTCATCATCAGAGTCCACTCTTGGAGGTGCCATCGCCGCCTCTTGCTTCTCCGCTAACCGGTTGACAGCGCCTACGAGTTTAGAGATGTTCTTCTCCATTACGCCCATCCTATTGTTGAGGACTCCAGTCTCCGCAGCCTTCGGAGGCGATTGGATCGCCGCCGGGAAATTGCCCAAAAGGCTATTCCCCATCTCAATTCCACCACCACCATCGCCGAACAGGTCATCCGACCCGCCCGATGCAGAATCATCGCTCGTCTTCAGGCGATTGCATTTCTTCCCCGTCGGGGCGATGTGTCGAGTCTGACACTTTTTGCAGAAGTTCTTCTTCTTGGACATCTTCGGTAAGTCCAATTAATTATTTCTTGGAATGATGTGTAGAAATAATACGGTTTAAACCCCTTAAAACCGCTGAGAAATTCAAATAATCTCTCTTAAAATTCTGCTGCGATGGTAAATCGTTGGTGGTTAGAACGAGAATGACCAACGGTCAAGCTCGGGCGATTTATATAGTCGAGGTACAACAATCTCCGTAGCGATGGAAACGGAGGGCGATGACGTCACGCTCTCTCCGAAATAAATAAATTGCTTAGGTATCGCTACACAATTTAATATCGATATTTATAGTTAATGATAATATTTAAATGATTAAATATATTATAAGATAGATTAAGATATTAAGAATAATAAAATTGAAATGAAAGGTGAAAAACATAGAGGAATATTATTGGATGATCGAAGGTGTGGGTAGGTGGGTAAATTGAGGTTGTTGATATGTAGGTGGTGAGGTGAATAATGGAGGTGGAAGGGACGAGGCATTATGGCATGTGATTTTTAGTTGTGGGGGTGTACGGAAGGGGGTGGCAATGAGCCGGCCTGCACGATCTAGTGCATGCCGCAACTATTCCAATGATTTTTACTGTACTTTTACCAAAGATATTGCATTATAGAAGTACCCAACATGTTTTCTGCTCCTTTTTTAAAGAATAAAGATCACAATAATGAATAGGAGTTTTGTATTAATATGTTGCAGGTTACACCTCTCACAGGCTCTCTTGAAGGAAATACACCTTTAACTGTATCAAGTTCAAATCTAGGTATGGCCGTTAGGGATGTTGAAGTGTCGGTTGCTGGTAAACAATGCACACCAGTGGCATCTGAATATAGACCTTCTCGCCAGTAAGTTAAATGTTTCATCTTACCTGTTTAGACCATCTCCTTTCATCAGTTTAATACATAGAAACAAGAACACTAGCTTTACAAGAATTAAAGAAACATTTATGTTTTATATAAATTTTACCTTTTACACTTTTCTTGAATACATTGCATGCAACAAATGGGAAATGACTGCACAAATTTTCACAAAAACTAGTTAACAGCTTAAATTGCACATTACACTTTATGTTGTAATTTGTTGATAAAAAGCACACATTGATTTATGTACTGGTGCAATTTTAACATCCTTTAGAACTGGACTCTAAACCCTGGCAGCTTTCTATTTCTAGACTAAGCCTAATGTCCACGGAGCAAAAATGTCAGGGGTTTAAAATCGAAGTGGCAAAAGTCCAGGGGGTAAAAGGCAGGGGACAAAGGTCCCATGGGAAAGGTCAAGCTTATATAAGAATATTTTGTTGGTCACTATTAAAGGTAAATATGGGTATTCACTGCAGCGCCACCTGGTGTTAATACTTTTTCATTGCTCAAATTCTTTCAAATGTTAACAAAATTTTATCTAATGTTCATAAATTCAAAATATCTACAATAGGTTACCCAAAAGATAACATTACTGTAAGTTTCTGATAATTGAATATGTTATTTTGTGATTTTTAGGGTGAATTTTTCGTATTTTCATGAATAAGTCTTGATTTTTGATGGTGACCCCATGTTTTCTTTATCTTAAAATGTACACTTTGTTCCTATGCAAACATTTGCAGCTTTTGGTGTCAAAATTATGGATACTTTTTTTCTAATGAGGAAAAATGTGATTTTTCCCATTGAAGCCAATGGTAAATGGTCATTTTTTCAAATGCTAATATCTTGTAAATGGATATGGTGACATATGCTTTTTAAAGTTTCATTTTAGTCCTTATGCATTGATCTAGCAACTCTGTGAGTTTGATAATTTTAGTATGGTTAACAAGAAATCATGCCGAATACCCATATTTACCTTTAAATACAAGTTTTTCTCAATGACCACGAAAAAAAAAATTTGACCTAACATTAACTATAATTTACACAAATGTTATTGGTGTTTCGTTTCAGAATTGTGTGTATCACAACAGGTGTCTCGTCCCCAATCTCAGGTGTTGTCATTGTTGCAGTAGGAAATAAAAGTGCACAGTGGACATCAATATTTTCCTATCAGGTTTGTACCTAACATTATCTTGATCACCCTCAATATTTATACCTCGAATCTTGGGTTAAAGAAGGAAACATATCATATCATATGTCAGATATTATATTCTCCTGTGTCAAAATAACACAGATAAAAGTGCAATTCTTTCTTTTTCAGATAAGAATGATATTAAGATGTATAGAAACACTGAACTCGGACTCAGATTTGGTAGATCATTGTGTTGATTGATTAAATAAACATTCACTAAAATTTCTGAGCAAAAATCATTTATAATCAATAAAGGGATATGCTGACTCTGAAATTGTGGCATGTTTGAACAACTTCAAAAGTAACCATTCTATAGTAGAGAAAATATTTACAAATCTAAAATAGTTTTGAAGTGTCCTTGACAAGACAGTCAATACAAACTTCAATTGAAATGAAGCTTACATTATAACTTCAAACAAAAGAGAATTGGTTCTCTATCAGTGTGAGGAGCTTTCCGACACAACTTTGTAAAAACAGAATGTTTACATCATGGATACATGGGTTATAATTGAAGACTTTCAATTTGCACAATTCCCTTGTGAACCAGTATGAACAATAAGCCTTGAAAATAGCTGCAATGTACAGGCAGTTTGTGCCTTGCAGGGTAAGCTGCCTCAGTGGTCAGTATTGTTTATCAACATGATGCTGAACATTTCATTGATAGAGTTCCTATGGTAGTTGCTGCAAGAAACCAGGAAATCATAATTTGTTGAGATAAAACTAATATTTAAAATTCTGTTGTTGCACTGAGCTATGTTTAATCATTTATAAGAGCTACTTTGAAATGGTGGCTTTCCCAGTAGTGCCACCTGGTGATTAAGGGATGAGGCTTGGCTAGTATTGGCTACAGGTATAATTATATATGTTCATATCCCACTTGTGGGTATCATATTCAATGCATCAAGTCGGATTGATTCTGAAAGGAGATTTGTTTGGTCATGATTAATAATGTAGAAAAATCTTATTTTGGGGAATAGCAAATAATTAATTTCTTAAATAATAGATCTTTGTTCTCATGCAAAGTTATCATAGTGTTTGGATCTGATTTGTCAACATTGTGTCTTACTCATAACTTTAATATTGAATCTTGCCTCTTATCCACAGAATCCAGAGCTGACTGAAATCTCCCCTAATATAGGACCTATTGCAGGAGGTACAGAGTTGACAATCAGAGGGACTGCGCTGAACACAGGAGTCCAAATATCAGTGTTACTTGACTCACTAGATTGTTCCCTGAAAGTGTAAGGATACGATTTGTTAGCACTCAATCCTGATTGTTTTTTTTCATCTAAAGGGATGAACCCAAATGTACAATTCTATACAGACTATATTCTATTAAAAGAATAATCAGAAAAGTGACAAGTCACCCTTAAACCTAAAGGCCTATAGAGAATTTAAACTTTTCACTATTCAGATGTTCCTAGAAACCAAAATCATGGTTTCATAAATATGTCATATCTTACATTCTTGTTGTACTCGTTGCACTGCTTTAGGTAATCACAGGCCCCAATCCCAGAGTTTCATAAGTTATGACATCTTAACTTTGAGATGTCAGAGTATACCATTACACCACATTTTTAAAAGTTATTAACTCGATTGATTGATCTCAAGTTGCTATATTCTATTGGCAAAAAAAACATTTTGGGGCTTATTCATCACTTGGCATCGCTACAAGGTTTTTGTTGTGAATATCTATTTCCCCAACATTGCAGATGACTAACTTTCATTGGGCAACCTTATTTATTCATATATTAAGAAAAAAGTTGAAGTACATAATTTAAATAACCAAAAAATGCATTTTCGTGTACATTCCAAGTTGTATTGATATGAAGTATATCAGTCTATAAATACACCAAGAACTAATTAATGAATCTTTTGGTTATATGTAAGTGACCCATGACATATCTTGATTACTCATGTAGGTCACAGCTTTAAAAGTTGTTTAGAGATTAGAATTGTAAATATTGAGATCAAGATGAATAAAGTTAATATTATAATACACAATTTATCGCAAGGCAATTCTCTCATACCCATTGCAGAGTTTTACCATCTCGGATTACATGTTTAACAGCAAGAGTCCCTAAACCCACAACAACACAAACAGTCAGGATAACTTCTGATGGCAATGAGAAGGTTCTAACTCCTGCTGACTTTATGTATGTCAACAATCCAAATATTACCAACATTTTCCCTAGGACATCTTACATAAGGTATGTCTGACTATTCAAGTTGCTTCTTAGTTCCTACAACAGAAGACACTAATCAAACTTTAATAACTCATGGTTCTTTCTATGTCTGGTTGAATGAAAAACCAAAATAGTTCATTTTCTTGAATTTGAATATTTGATAGATATCCAGTAGAATTTAAGAAGTTTCAGAAAGATCTTAATTGTATCTTAAATCACAATTCCTAGAGATGACCTTACTATGTTTCAGTGGTGGACGTTACCTTTCAATAAGGGGGCAGGCATTCAATATAATACAGACACCTAGGATGTTTCTCTATGGCAATGTTACAAAACCAAGTGAACTAGTAGGTTAAATTACTACTATATTTAAGAAATATACCATGAAAGATAGGAAAAGTTAGTTGCTTGCATGTAATAAATGTGTCATTATTTAGTAAATAATCCAATTCAACTATGATTCAACAATACCATACAAAATTTATCAGCTGGATGCAAAATGATATCTCTGCAAAGTGGAAGTTTATGCAGAAGCATACCACAGTTTTAATCAAGTCTGAGACCCATTAAATGACCTTTTAAGTGAATATTGCAAAAAAACAAAAAAATCTTTTACTAAGTCCCAAAATTACCAGTGGGAGTTCATTCATATCTACAGACAGAATGAACACAGTAGAATAACGATAAGATATTGCAAAAAAGGATTGAGATTAGTCCTGGAGGAAATGTACATTATCACTCACTGTTATTACTCATTAATATTAATTTTGACAGGATTGCAAATCATTAAATAGTACACAGCTGCTATGTGCTACACCAAATGTCAGCTCCCTAGTAAATCTGCAAAGCAGCAGGCAGGCCAGTGCCCAGCTTTGGATAGGCTTCAGGATGGATGATGTGACAGAAGTTACTGACCTCAATAGATATATGCCATGGGTAGAATCCTCTATCCAAATATACCCAAATCCAATTCTCAACCGTTTTCCAGCTGGCGGGTTAACTTATTCAGGTGGTGCCCTCATTCTGAAGGTAATGCACTAACACATTGTGGTATAACAAACATTAGGATCAATAAAATATGACAGTGAATATATTATGTAACTTTCATATAACTGCAAAAGCTGCAGAAATAATAAGATACTATAAAATACGATTGTATGTATCATATGTAGCTTCCATATAACTGCTAGAAGCTGCAGAAATAAAGTTTACACACGAAATTACATTCATGATTCACTCATATTTTTACCTGTAGTAGTGACATATGAAACATGATATCATTGACGTGCCTTTGAATTTCCTTCCGACTCAAAGGGAGAAGGCTTAACTTCAGCTACCTCATTGGAGGAGATCCAAGTAAAGATTGGTGATGGAGTATGTCAAGTAATAACACTGTCTCAAACAAGACTTGTGTGTGTACCTTCTGATACAAGTCATTCTTCCACTGATGTGTTGGTATGTTTTTAATTTATTCCACTTACAGTACAAAATATCCATGAAAATAAAATAGATCTTTATTTAGCAGATTGAAGTTTATGTGGTCTTAGAATCTTGGTTTTCAAAATAACCCTTGATACTGAAATCTGTTTTATTTCAGGTTACTATTGGTAACATTGTATATCATCTGGGCCATCTCAATTACAAGGAAAGTATGAAAAATACTTTTTCAATGGGGGCTGCAGCAGGAGTTGCAGTTGGTGGGTCTGTCCTTGTCACAATAATCATCATTGTATTGATCATCTTCAGCCACAGGAGCTCTAAAACAAAGAGACAGTTTATGAGGTTACGGAAGCAACTTGACGAGTTAGAGGAGAGAGTGAGAAGTGAATGCAGACTAGGTAAGGGGAACAAATATTTCACAGACTGGTTTCCTATGTGCCAAATTTAGTACATCTAAATAACACTAGACTAAATTAGTATGTAATGAGAACATGACGGTTTATAATACTAGAAATAGACATATTGTCACCTGTGACACATCTAGAGTGGAAAAATGGATAAATTACTTCACCCTTTGTATCTTTTGAAAAAGCTTGGATTTTAAAGAGGTCAAACTTGGTAGATTCCTTATATTCTAGTTTGATAGGCAATACCATAAAAGTTGAAAATAAGTTTAGTAAAAGTGTGTAAAGGCTTCAATTTCTATTTATCAGATTATTCCCAGATAGGATGAAATACAATGATTAGTTACTGAAGAACATCAGATGGCATGTTATTTGTGAAAATAAAGCATCAGATATTCATGGATAACTTGTATCATAAAGAACTGTCAGCTCCTTAGACTCCTGCTTTCAGCATTTCATGAGCTGCAGACTGAGGTGATTGACCTAACAAATGACCTTGATGTGACCGGTATGCCCTTCTGGGACCGCAAGATCTACACCTTTAAGGCTATGTTCCCAAACCACACTGACCATCCCGTTCTACACCCTAAAGTAGATGTATGTTTGTTTTGATATTGTGCCATACTGCTTTACATTTTGAGACATGCAAGGTCTATACTTGATAGGGATTACAATCTAAATCTACAGGCAAATATAACTTTATTGTAAATCTCTAATTTCATCACATCTATTCTTTTGTCTCTTTCTCTCAGTGGAAGCCTGTTAGAATTTGGGTTTGTACGTTTGTATTTTAGACCTGGCTTTAAGAAGTATTTTTAACATTTCCAGCAACTACAGAATTGTATAAGGGATCATTCCAATGAAAATGAACAGCCAATGCTACAATTTACACAACTAATGAAAAATAAACTGTTTTTGAGACCATTCATCAAGACTTTAGATTCAGAAAAGGACTTCAATGTTGAAGACAAGTAAGCTTTTTCATTTTCTTTCAAACTCACTTTACCTCAGTTTATCATAATTTCTAAAGAAGACATGGTCATGTAGGCAGATATTAAGAACCCTGTTTGATAACTGTGACCATTTAATAATTTATCCTTTTTGTATTTCATTTGATTTTAGGGAGAGTAAGACCATTTATGATGATTATATGCTTTGAGTTCTAGCAGTACGGTATGTCCCATAATTGAGCACTTAGTTGGCTCTTGGGTTAGCTCTAACCTGTTTAATAGTTCCCACTAGATAACATTGTTTTACATACATTATCATACATTTGTTGACAATTCTCCCTACCACGGATAGCCAATTTCTTGACTTTTACCTGCAGGTTAGCCTTAATAAGGATGCATGCTGGGTAATATAAATGAACAACTCACACAGCTTTAGCATAGGAATTTCTATTAATCATACCATTATTTCAAGTTTGAAATGAAGAAAAACTAAAGATCTTTATTCTTTACATTTGTATCCATATACATTAAATATTTTCCAAGTTGTTTGAAAATTAAATCATTATACATGGATTTATCACAATTATTCATTAATTTTCTATAGTTTTTTAAGGAATTTTGTCAACAAAATTAATCCATATTAGCCTGCAGGTGCATAAAATACTATTATTTAGCTATCCATGGAAGGGATAATTCAATGAAATATTCCTAATCACAGAACTGTTGCATTGATTTTCAAGGAATGCCGTTTGCTCTTTGCTGATGATACTCTTCAGGAGTGATATGAGGAACATGACACAGCAAGTATTCAAAAATAATACAAAAAATCTGAATTGTTGTCCTTTCCTACTCACATCAAATGAGACTTCAGATAGAAAAGTGTTGATTGCAACAGCTTAGGTGCATCAATAGCTCAGTTTTGTGGGCATAACTTTCATTCAATTGAAACAGTTCCTTCATATGGTTCCCCTCATTCTATATGCCATTATTTGTCAATGCCTGCTTCTTAAATTTCTCATTTCCAAAATTTTGTATTAATGAAGTAAATCCCTTCTTGTCAGGTAAGTCTAGCAGATAATTGTCAATATTTTGGTAAGAAGATCTTACACTATTCAGTGCTAAAGAGTTTCTTGTAAAATGGAGTGCAGTGATGTTGAAGTAAGATACAGACATTGTAGCATCTACTACCAGTAATTTTATTTCTATCAACTAGGGTATTGATGACATTACTGGATGAACTCATAGAAGAAACAGTGAAATCAAACGGAGATCTGCATGACACAGATGTCAGAGAAAGGTTCTCTAAGCGTTAATCTAAACTGCATTTTTCTTATTTGTAGTCATTCTGATATTCACATATCATGAACACACCATCTTAAAAGATTAAGATGGTGTGTTCAGGAGATCTGTAATATTTCAATTATCAAAATGCCTATTCTTTTCCTGGCAAATTCTTTCAAATCATTTAATATAATTATTGAAAAGTCTATCACAGGTAGATAAAAATGTTACATACATAATTAATACACACTTAGATTATATATAAAAGCGATGTTTTCTTGATGCATTCTAGGGCCAATTCAATGGTTCACATATTATTGTCAAAGTGGCTTGCAATATGTATGCATTCATATATAAAGGTAAGCTATTATCCAACTCAATATACTGGACACCCAATTCAAGTTATATCATTTTATGTGAAAACTTTATATAGAAGGAGGTCTTTTCAGAAATTCTTCAGATAAGTGAATTGATGAATGTCCTGAAACTGGTGTGTTTGCCAAAATTGCATGTTTTGATGTCATTATCTTTAGTTCTGAATATAGTCTAGAGCAAGGTTAATGGCTGACAAGGGAGAATATTTTGAAAATGATTATGAATTTATCAAGATAAATTTACTGTACTGGTGATATGATAAGATATAAGACATATTAAATGAGAGGATAAGGTAGGTTGGTTAAATTTGTGAATATCTGTAGGGTTTTGAGTTTTAAGAGGAAGAAGAAAGTAAGAGTTACATCAATGGGATGTTGGGTTGTGATGTCAGGTAGGGTAGTGGGAAGAGGTTGAGGTGTGGGTTCCTCTAGGTAGCCTCTATTTGCTGATAATACTTTAATTCTATTCACTAAGGCATGTCAAGCCTGATATTGTACTAAATACATTTTGGATTACTTCAATGGGATAATATACTATGAATTTGTCTGAACAGGAGGGTGCAGGGTCAACCTTATTTCTTCTGTATAAGGCCATTAAGCACCAAACAGAGAAAGGTCCCATTGACACCTTCACCGCACAAGCCCGATACACCTTATCTGATGGAAACCTTCTAAGTGAGACAGTGAAACCAACCTCAATGGTAGGTCACAAACAACAGTAAAATATCAATGTTAGAATGTTTTCTCGGGTTCACAACATTGTCAAATAATCCAGACGTTTCGGGTTTGACTGTATGTTTGGATAAATTGTAATTAGATCTATTTCTTTTTGCATGAATAACAGACTTACAAAACCTTAAAGATATCTCTCTGTCTCAGGTTTTTATTCAGATTTTAATTCTGTTTGATGATTATAATATATAGCTGACTGTGTTAAATATATAATACACTAGTTACCCATTAAATCAATTAAAAATATCTAAGGAGGATAAATGCTTAATAGAGGTGAGTTGGAGGGTTATACAACCTGATAAATGCCTTATAAATATGATCATCTTCATAGAGTATACTGAGACAAAGAAAAACAATATGCATTATACTATAATTACATAAACAACTTTAGCTATAAGTTAGTCCAACAAGGTCATGTCATATAATACTACATTTTTATGTCATTGCATGAAATAACATGAATACCCAACATACAAAATGACATAATTTCCCTTTTCAGACATTGAAAGTATTGGCTGGTCACCAACCTGACATGGTGCCATGCAAAGTGCTGGACTGCGACTCCCTTACACAAGTGAAAGAAAAGTGTCTTGATGCAGTGTACAGAAACACTCCACACAGCAGAAGACCGATCCCCTCTGACATCAACATTGGTAATCTACTTCATTCTCATTAAAATCAGAAATATGATCATTGATACCTGGAGCAGAACAAGAATTGAATAAGATTAGATGATTGAATATGATATCTTAGACCTCTAGTTACTAGTTTAAGGAATTTCAAATTGATGATGCATCTTGCCAGTAAAATTGAAATCATATGTACAATCATGTATTAAACTGAAAACATTTCTCCAGTAATCAATAATATATACAACAATAACTATTATCTTTATTGATTTTGTATGTCAGAATGGCAATCTGGACCAAATGGTCTGGTACTACTTAGTCAAAGGGATGCCTCAACTGTATCAGAAGATGGATGGTCCCGTGTCAACACCCTGTCACTCTACGAGGTGCCTGATTGGGCTGTTGTGGCAATCTACATGAAGACTGAACAACACTGTAAGTAGACCCTGCTGCAGAAGCAAGTGATTAGAGACATTTTAGGTTATGCTTGATGATTTCTGAGTATTTCATGTATTTTATTGCATAGATTGAAAAAATGATATTGATTGTGCATAAAGTAGCTGCTAAAATGATAGTTATAAACTTCTCATTAAACACTGCTCATTCTTCCTTTCCTGCTAGAAAAGAGACAAAATATTTGTATACACAAAACTAACACTGAATTCAGGTATATTTATTGTTCGTTGTACATGATAAATACTTAAATAGTAGTACTAGGGAATAACAAGAAAAAAGTAATTAGGTTTGGACATAAATTTCTATATTCCTAAATCTTAGGTCCTGTTGATGACATCAACTCTAATTTAAAAAATTGTATGATGTGAGCTGGTTGGCAACAAGTAAGCAATTGAAATCCAACTGTTGAAACCCTGAGTTAAGTAGTGACGCATCAATAAATCTGGAAATTGTGGTTACAGAGCAGTTATGTAAACCCACATCCTACCAGAATATTTGCATTACTATAGCAAGCAAGTATTCTACCACGGCATACTTTTTCTCTCTTGTATCTGCACTGAAAAAAAGTGAAAAGTTAGAAAGTTAGTCAAATCTGGCTTTGACCACTGAAATTGTGGGTTAGTCAGTGAAAGTCTAACTATCTTACCTTTCCCAATGTACATATTACGGTTATATGACTAACCCCTTAGTCAGAATGACTAACATTTTTTAACTGTAAGGTTAGTCAAAGGATAATTTGGCCTAATTACCATAAGATAGCCTATTTAAATGCAACAAAACTGTATGCCTGATAATTATGATACAATATTAGTTATTCTCTAAATTTGACCAACCCTTAGTCAGATTGACTAAGGGGCCTTCCATAATATATATATATATATATATATATATATATATAGGCCTATATATATATATATATAGGCCTATATAGACGTTTTGCAGATGACGTCAGATCTCCCAAAATGAGAGGGACGCCATATTGGTGATTAGTTTTAAAATGGCTGGAACAAAGGTCTAGAAATGGAATTAAAACTAGATTTTTGTCTCACAAATTTACAAAATCATAATCATCATTTAATATTATTTAGAATCATGTCACCACTTCTGTACAAGGTCTATACATTATATTGGTAAATAGTCTAGCAGTCTCTTGAAACCGTAACTTTGACCAGAAATGATAGTATAGTGGTTATGACACCTGCTTCCCATGCCAGAGACCTGGGTTCAAATCCCGACCTGCCATACGTTTTTCGTCAATATTGACTAACTTTTTTGCATTTGGCTTAGTCAATCTGACTATGGGTTAGTCAAAAAAAGGTTAGAAACTTCGGACAAAAATGCACCGTAAAATGTTCAAGGTTTTTGCAAAAAGTTCGGACATTTGACTAAGTTTCTAACCCCCATTTTTTTCAGTGTGCATTTTTTGTTTTTCTTTGTTGATATTCAGACAATGAAGATGGCCACTGGCAATTAACATAAAGAAACTATTTTCTTGAGAGAAAGTTCCAATTGAGTGAATCATTTCACAGATATTCCATTTTAATGAATCCCCTATTCTAAATCAACGTATCAATTTTATACAATGAAGTTAGATATTCACAATAAATCCCAATCACATAAATAAAGTGATTTGCAACAAATAAGCAGGTGCAAAATAATGTTTCTAGTACAATATTGTATATCTTTTTTTTAATCATCAGGAGTATTGTCATGCAAATCAAGGAACTGTCTTACACTTCTATATGTCTTATATAGTGTCACCAATGGTATAGATTGTCAACAGTTTAGGTTTTATAACTGGAAATGAGTATCCATTGTTCATCATTTTTCGTAAAATCTTTAAACATTTTGCAAATCATTTGCTCATCCACCACACCACCAACTACGACCTATGACGATAAACATAATTTCATGTGGAACCATAAGCACCTATTATTCATACATTCTTTACTTATATCATTTCAATGTAGTCGAGACCACCTCTGGATCTGTAAGACGTGACTTGGCAAATGCAGTGGAGGGAGACAAGGAATGGCACTTGGTGAAGTATGAGAAGATAGTTGGCCATCCACTGGAACCCATCTCAGAGATCTATCTCATGAAGCTTGTGTTAACCAAGGTAAACATAAGATCTATAAAATCTATAAAAAATGAAAAAGGGTAAGCACAATCTTATGAGTCCTGAATCTTATTTAAGAAAATGGCGGATCGGATGTTTGTTTAATTAGTATTTGCATTAAATTTGATTGATCTATAGACAAATGGACAGAGAACAGGCCTTCAAAAGTAATAAATTATTGAAATTGTTATGAGATATTCTGTCCCGGCATTAGATGGCTAACCCATTGTCTCCTCTTTTGCTTACTAAAACTCATGGTCTAGGCCATTAAGATACATTTTGCATATTCTAATTCTGTGCTTACAGGGCATCCTTCAACAGTTCATTGATGATTTGTTTGGCATCATCCTGGGCAGCAATAAGTCGGTGCCCCCTGCTATCAAATATCTATTTGACTTTTTGGACAAGGCTGTTGAAAGACACTATATTGTTGACAAGGAAAACACCCATCACATATGGAAAGGCAACAGGTTTTAATACTGAGTCATTCTTTTTTTTATCTATTTTCGTATTCTTTTTGAGATGTCCTTATTGCCTTGTGTTTCCTACTGCTGTGTTCTTTAGACAACTCAGGGTATATCTATTAAGATGCAAACTACTGTTTTTATTTAATGAAGTACTAAATATTAAACCTTCTTAACCAGTTATGGGTGAAACATAGTATTACAGAGCTGCCTAGTCTCGTAACTCAAATAAACAATCAAACAATAAGCCTTTCTCTGATGTAGGTGCCAGTGGCATTAATTGTGTGATTGCCACAATGTTTTGTTTTGGTTTTGCTTCATCAATGATCATCTGTGTCCAAAGTTAAGTAGATATACTTCACTTAAATATTTTGGACTTAGCTACTTGACCAAAAATCAGTTGCACCCATGCAGGGCATTGATCCAGTACTTTTTAATGTAACTGATTTCGGTTTCAAGTTCATACCATCATTTCCAGCTTGGTCCTTCAGTGGTTGAATCTGATACAACACCCAGAGCATCTTTTTGACATCCATGTGTCAGAAGCATCTGCCTCCTGCCTCTCTGTCATAGGAGAAGTCCTGGTTGATACCTGCTCAATAAGCAATTCTCATTTGGGAACAGTAAGGATAAACATAAATTGATTTTATGTCATGGCAATAAGATTATTGAGTATACATGAAAATTTCAGAATCAGAAAGACATTTGGTACCAAAGTATTGGTCATTTTACATGGTAAACATATCATGATTATAATAATCAACAGTTTCTGCATAAACATGCTTACAGAATCATTGGTTATATCACCCTCTACCTTGGAAGAAACAATTTTGCTAGGTGTCGCGACTCAGAATAATACATTATTTTCCTGCCAGGATTCTCCAGTCAATAAGGTGCTGTTTGCTCGTGACATCCCAAAGTACAAACAGTGGAGGGAAACATTCTACCAGGATGTAAGGAACATGCCATCCATCTCTGACCAGGACTGGACAGAAGTAATGGCACAACTCTCTGAAGTAAGAATTCTACTGGTTTCTACAATAGCAGTCTCATGGCAAAATAAACCTTTTTCTGAAATTATAATAAAGTTATAGATTAGGATTTTCTGACAGCTTCATTACTCTTTTTGCATGTGTGATACGGTCTTCCATAGGATAAATATAGAGTTGTTGAATATGCAGTTGAAACAATGAGTATGAATGGGGCCTTCCATTTAGTAGGCCTACGTACACAAAATTTGTCAAATTCTAGACCCCCCCACCCCCACTTTGCCTAAAATACGCAATGGATTTGTACAGGAACGTACGCAGATTTTCAAAAATTTCAGACCCCCCCGACCCCCCTGGTGCGTACATACTTTATGGAAGGCCCCAATGTATGAGTATAATGAGCAGTGAATATCACATAAACCATATGTAGTTATCAGAATGTTTTTTTTTATTGAAATTTACTTCATACAAGTATGATAATTTTCCTGATAAAAATCATCCTTTCAACCCTCGGCCATTGGACTGCACAGATATACCTCATATTCTGGTCTTTGCAGCTGACATTGTGCTAGACTTTACTTTGTCAACTAGAATAAAAACTTTGTTATAATTGCCTTTTCCCAAGAAATATGGTGCATATCACTACAATCATGATAAAATTTTCATTATTATTCTGCAGCAAAATGTTCCTGAGTTCAACATCCAAAATGCTTTGAATGAGCTACATTGTCACGCTAAACGGTATAAGAAAGAGGTTAGCATTTATATACTTTCTTCATCTACCAAATTCTATTATTAAATATGTGTATGTATTAATATTTTGCATTAAGGGGAGCCAAAAGCAATGTCGGGCCAAAATTTTGCAAATTCTTTTAACTGTTGAAATACATTCTGTTGCAAAAACCAAGGCCCATGCTAAAATATAGACTGTGAATATAGACTTAAATTACATTGATACATTGAAATGAATCCCCAGTCAATTGGTGACCCATCAAAATTGGTTTATTTACAAACATTGCAGTCTTCAGGCTTAAATGAGATGAGTGATATGGAAATCAAGTGGAGTCGTAGTTAGTCATCATGATTTATACTGTACCAATGGCTAAAGTTAGACTCTTGAAGTGTGTTTTCATAATTATTTGAGTCTGAGAAATTTTGTCATATCTTCACACAACATTGCTTTTGACTCTCTTTAATAGATAATATAAGCCTGAGGATGGTAAGTGCTGCCACCTGGTGTCTGGTACCTACCTGGCAGTACCCTACCTGTTTACCTGGTTAAACTTAGGCCCTACATGTTGATACCTACCAGGCAGTACCCCACCTGTTTACCTGGTTACCAGTAGGCCTCCATGTTAGTACCTACCTGGCAGTACCCCACCTGTTTACCTGGTTAGAAGTAGGCCTCCATGTTGGTACCTACCTGGCAGTACCCCACCTGTTTACCTGGTTACAAGTAGGCCTCCATGTTGGTACCTACCTGGCAGTACCCCACCTGTTTACCTGGTTACAAGAAGGCCTCCATGTTGGTACCTACCTGGCAGTACCCCACCTGTTTACCTAGTTACAAGGAGGCCTCCATGTTGGTACCTACCTGGCAGTACCCCACCTGTTTACCTGGTTACAAGTAGGCCTCCATGTTGGTACCTACCTGGCAGTACCCCACCTGTTTACCTGGTTACAAGTAGGCCTCCATGTTGGTACCTACCTGGCAGTACCCCACCTGTTTACCTGGTTACCAGTAGGCCTCCATGTTAGTACCTTCCTGGCAGTACCCCACCTGTTTACCTGGTTACAAGTAGGCCTCCATGTTAGTACCTACCTGGCAGTACCCCACCTGTTTACCTGGTTACAAGTAGGCCTCCATGTTGGTACCTACCTGGCAGTACCCCACCTGTTTACCTGGTTACAAGTAGGCCTTCATGTCGGTACCTACCTGGCAGTACCACTCTGCCAGATGTAACTCTTGTTTGATATTATGTTCATTACATGTTACATTAAATGACAAATGATTAATTGTTCTAATGATTTCACCTCTATGAGAAATCCTGAGGATTGATAACTGATCGTTAATTCACAAAAACACCCATGTTTTATACCCGTTTTTTTGTCACGTCTCTCATCCATTCAATGTTTGTTTTTGTCCTAGATCCTGGAAGCTCTGAAAGAAGACCCATCAACCAGAGAAATGTATATTCCTAATGCCTTCAAAGAAGCTACAAATGCTGAATAAAATTGTTTACATCTTATCCATCAGAGTCTGATGGAATTATAGACAACTGACAGATTACATGTTTGTGTTAAATGGATCCTTTTGATCTGTCTCATCAACCTTCCAACAAATATATAATGGGAGCTTTCATTAAGTATCTAAACACATTTAAAGAAGATAGAACCCCCACTGACCTTTGACCCAAAGAGGGTATTTGATAATTACTGGAAAATAAACAAACAATGTAAATATTCCAGACCCAAAATAATGATATTGTTATCTGATACGATATTCCAGTTCCACATTATTTGCAGCTTTGCACACACAGACCTGACTATGTACTCGATAGTAAATGAAGACAATAAAAGTCAAGAGGTACATTTACCTGGATAAATGATATGTTATAGATGTGAACTATACATTCCAGTAGATAAACGTTTGGTGTCTCATTACCATAATCTGGATCAGTTATCATGTATTAAAGGCTAATAATGCTAATATATTTTTCAAAAGTAAGATAGTACCTTTATTCTACCACGTTGTTTTGCAAGTGTAGCAGTAAGCTGTTTACTACTCCTATGAACTAAAGCCCTGTTGCTTATATTATGTTTTCATCTAATACCTAAAAATTGCTTTCTATTGAGTCATATGAATATGGTCGGAAGGACATCTTTCTAAGAAGGCCAGGAACTATAAACATCATTGTTTACTCTTAGAATTGACTCAGCATAAGAATGTATTTCCTTGAGCTGGCTAATTGTCACCTCCTAGTGGACAGTCCATCTCAACCATTGCACCATCTGGGGGATTAAGATTCCATTCCATATATAACCTACAACTCAACTCATCCCCGTTCTTATTTCTCTCTCATCCACAACCGACGCCTCTTCATTCACTTTAACCCACCCTCCTGCACCTTTATAAAATTTTGAATATCCAAAATTGTATACAATTAATCTTATACTATTTGTAATCTTATTCAAAAATAAAATTCACTTTACCCAAGCCTGCCTACTCTGTTATTTGTCCGGGAGTGAAATTTCTACAATGAGAAACATCATAGTTTACTACTCTTTTTAAACAATGATATCTGAGTAGTAATGTGCACAAATACCTGAAATTTTGATTATGTGTGCACAATAATGAATGGAAAGGAACAATGACTCGGAATTTTGAATCAGATCCTAGTTTTGACATTTTGATAATCAAACATGCATTTTAGGTAGGCTGCATCAATAAGGAGAACATTCCAGGATTTTTACAAGTTGCTGTTCAGAACCAATCGTCTGTCACAGTACCTGTAGGCACTTACTTACCCAAAGGTTACTGACATGTTCACTATTAATCTCTCTGTAAGCAGAAAGGTTCTCAACATTATCATTGTCAGTAATGCTGTATATAGGTCCATTTACCAATTGATCTCATGTAATTTGAAATAAAAATTTGGAAGTTCAATGCCCTCTGTTGCTTCGCGTTGCATTTATCTTATACAAGAATCTAGAATTTGTCTACTAGCTGGAACAAGGGAGCGCTTTAGAAGCACTTATGTTTTATTTGTTTCCATTCATGTTGTCATCATTGAATGTTTGAGCTCCCATATGATGCTTACCTCATAGAGTATATGTAGGCAACATACTCTTTTCTAACTTAACAATAAAGGTGTATATTGTATGGCCAGAAATTGTCATCAACCATCATGGTATTACTTGCCATTGCAAGGAGAGAGTGCTGTGATTTAAACCTTGTTGGCCACTTTTGTATTTGTCAATTATTTATTAGAAAACAGCCTATTAAGAATCTTCGTTGCAACAGGGCCACAAACTAATGTGAACAAATACCACACTTGTATCATGGTGAAACTAAGTTACCCTAAGACCTGTCCATCTAATGAAACTGAAAATATAGTTAATTCACAGTATTCTAAAACCTGCTACATGTTTCTGTGATCTGTAAAAACAGAGGTAAATGAGGCTGTTGAATCTAGTGGCACCCTCCCCCTGTCATTCAATTCATGTAAAAGAATCTCCATGTATCAAGCAGTTGTGTAAAGAGACTGCTTTTGTTCAATATCTTATGTGCACTTACCCAAACGCTAACCCTATATGTATTCAATTGGTTTAAAGATATACATACCTCATTCCATATATGTCTTCAGGTATAGATTTGATGGTCAGTTTAAATACATTCACATGTGTGTAAGGGAGGTAAACTATGTATTATAGAATTCCAGGGCTAATCAGATAAAATTCAATCCAAATATTTTTTAAGGGGAAATGGATTTTTTTGCCTGAAGTCCATTTCAGGTGTTTCTAGACATTTTGGGATTTGAAAAAAAACATTGAAAACTCATGAGTAACAAGGCTATTCTCATCACATTGATTGGGTAAACATGATAAAACCACACATAACTTTCTATGTTGGAGTTTTAGCACACTTACCCTAACTCTAACCCTAACCCTGACCCTAACTCTAACTGTAACCTAACTGTAACCCTAACCCTAACCCTATTGGGGCGAGAAAGTGATCCACAAATGCAGATATTTGTTCAGTTGAGCTCTTGTTCGCAGGAACTATCGGGGGGCTGGGACTGGCAATGTGCCCTCATGGATTGGATGGCGCGAGATTCACTGCCGTACAGAAAGGTCTTCATCTTTTGTGTAATCTCACCACGGACCCTATGAGTTCTAGTTGTTGTTGTATTCTCTCATTGTGTATTTCTATGAGATCTCTTTATAACTCTTTATAGAACTTTGGGTCTTGGAGTTGTCTTTCACCTTTTTTGATATAATCCCACCTATTTTCAACAACGTCTGCGCCACCTTTGTCAGCTAGTTTGATGATTGTGTTGTTACAATGCCACCTGGTGTTGATACATTTTCATTGCTCAAATTCTTTAAAATGTTAACAAAACTTTATTCAATCATCGTAAATTCAAAATATATACAATATTCATAAGTCATTTTGTGTTTTTAGGGTAATTATTTTCTATTTTCAGGAATAAGTTTTAGATTTTGACTGTGACCCCATGTTTTCTTCATCTTAAAATGTACACTTTGTTCCTTTCCAAATAGATGAAACTTTTGTTGTCAAGATTATGAATATTTGGTGGTGTACAGGCCAGCCTAGGCCTCTACCAATGAGTATTCATGACTTGCACAGAACTGGCGCCACTGTCGCTGACACCTCATAACAAGGTGAACTGCTGGACAGACACTCTGTATAAGGCAATATTTATGTTTCCGCAAGAAACGTCTTAATGTTCACCTATTGAGTTTAGCATGAAAGTATGATGCAAACCATAAAAGGGTACAACAAAAAAAAGGAATTGTTATTGCTTGAATATAAATGTCAGGATTTGACATTCAGGATAGTGGCTTCAATCTATGTATAACCGTTTTTCTTATAATTTAATGTATTAGAAACAACCATATTTTCTTTAATATTCAAACATTTTGTCCAATTATTTGAGAACTTGCTTAATAGCCATGCAGTATCAGAAAATAAAAACATTATATTTGGTTTTGTTTATTCACTAAAGGGCCATATCCTCTTAGCAATTTGAGCATTGACCAGCGATAGCCGTGCCATAATAGAACCACGAATGAAGTCGCCCGGTGACTGGATTATCAATGAATTGTCAGGTGATTTCCTGTTGGTATAGTGTGCTTTTTGGGCGATGGGTGACATGGAGCTGGATCTGTAGTAAAATTACTGGTAAAATCACTACTAAAATTTCAAACTTGCTTGATGCTACTGTTGCCTATGACAATGATAATACTCCAAGTCGCCCATGACCTGTAGACAGTGAAATTGCCTCATGGGTACCTGGCTTCAGATGAATCCTCCCCTAATCCCTTAGGTAGATTCATATGGTTCTTGATCAAGTACCTAGAGGACAATTCACCTTGTTTAGAGGTCCAGATTTCCAAATATAGTGTTTTCTTACTTTGTATCTGTGATACCTTATTTTCTTTGCTATTGCTTCAAGACTTCTTGACTTCGTTTATAGAAATGTCATAAACTTAACAGACACACATACAATGCTGAGCTAGTTTATTGGACATATGTCAATGCATGAGTATCTTAAAAGAATAGAGTGATATAATTTTCTTTTGAAAAAAGCAGACGATTATTATCTTATTTTCCTATTGAATGGAAAATATCTATATGCATCAAAAACAAGTGATGTGGAACTTTTCAAGTACAAGATATGAGATGCAGTTTCATTCCTTGATAGGTGTTCCTGTACTCAGTTCCTGGGTGCAGAATGGTGCATACTAAGATAGAAGCCATCATGCGGTGCCATTGATTGCCATTGCACATGGGTGTTCCTTTGACGTGTTGGCCTAAGCTTGTTTTAAACATGTTTGCCTGTCCATTCTGTTTGAAAGAAATACATAGATCTATAAAGATAATATTAAAATGGTAGATTTCTTCTTAATTCAATAAAATTCTCAATTTGTCACATACAAAAAAAAGACGCCGCTAGTTAAAATGGGAAATACATCAGACGAGAATGTCTTCATTCATAGCAATTAAGATAAGTTTTTGAATAAATGCTATCCATAAAACTGATTGCTAAATTCTTCTCAAGTGTGTGGTGTATGGAACAATATTTCAAAGCACTTTAAAGGGTTAAAAGTGTTTCTTTTTTTAAATTCAGCAAGTTGGTCCTATCATCTGACCCTTTGTATTGAAAAACAGCTATGAAATAATTGCTTAGAGGAAGGATGTCTGGGACAATGTCAGTTCATGTTTCTATGTGTCTAAAACATTAATGATAGACTATGGATCTCAGAGTCTTCTGTTGCAACAGGTTCCTATTCTAAAACCTAATATTTTTTGCCTATCGCATAAAACTTGAATACAAAAATGTCACATAAATGATAATTGAATTGAAATAAATAGCAACCAAAGAACACAGGAAAAGCTAAACAGTGGCAAGAAAATAGCATGTTTTGAACATGCCTGTTTTATTAAAGGGATAATTTGCTTTAGAAATAACAAGAATATGATGTAAACATGGTTCAAAGTATTTATTATGTGCAGGTATAAAAGGACAATTGTGCAGGGTGTATAATCAATTCAAATCCTCACTGACGAACTGAATTACAAGAAATTCACATCAAATCCGGAATTAGGGGAATACTTGAAAAATACTGACAAAAAAAACTATATGAGGCTACTCGATCGATGTACTACGGTTGCGGACTGACACTGCAACAAAGACGGCAAATAGCACCTGACTGTCCAGGCCAGAACCAATTTGGCAAGTTCCTGGAACGTACACGGGAGCGCCTCCTTCCTACGGACACGTAAAAACTACTATGGCCTCACATAAAAGAATACTGCTGACAACGGACTCTAGAGGTAGGGCTATAGATCTACACGTTAGATATATTTGTGCACGTGACAACATAAACCTAACCATTGATACATTAACCATACCAGGCGCAGATATCTGCAGGTTGGCTAATGAGACATATGATTACCTCGACAACAAAGAATGTGACCTGGTAATATTCATGGCGGGCGTCAATAACCTGTCAAACAGACACCTGAATGGTCATATATCACCTATATATAATGAAGTTGGCAACTTAGTAGATGTACTAACTGACTCATACACACGAGCTAAGTCGCTGCTGTTAAATCAATGTCAAAATGTTGTCATCTCCCAACTGACAGGTCTCTGCTACCTTCATTATAATTGCCATGCTGACCCAAGCTACATAGGATCGGCATACCACGAGGCACAAAATGTAATTAATCAAGGTGTCCCGATTCTTAACCAGACTATTGCATTAATCAACATAGACTCTGGCCTCATCTCACCCTGGATACAAGATTCCGTACACTGTCTGAACAAAGGAAGAAGAATTCACAAATACCAGCGTTTCTATGACGGAATCCACCCAACCTACCAAACCCGATTTATTTGGGGCCAGGCCTTTGCCAAGTCAATCAAAATGAACATTGAACTCATTTGAGCAAAAGTTAGAAATCCACTGGGATGCTAACAAAAGCGTATTATGAGCCTTTTGAACTGACTTACTCAACAACAAAAATAAAAATGAGTCATTGAACTGATTTACCTGAAAACAAAATTAAAACTAACTGAGCAATATTTGGTAATCCACTGGGATACCTGTTGCGTATTATGAGCCTTTTGAACTGACTTACTCGACAACAAAATTAAAAATGAGTCATTGAACTGATTTACCTGAAAACAAAATTAAAACTAACTGAGCAATATTTGGTAATCCACTGGGATACCTGTTGCAACATCTAGTATCGGCCAAATCATATTATTTCATTATCTGAATTCACTGGGATAAAAATTACACTGAGTGTCTAACTTGTATTTGAATGACTGTTATTATATGTCTCACAAATCCCACTCGGGAGAATATTATCAAAAACATTATTAATAATAATGTCTGATACTTGATTATTTTTTTGCATACCTACTTACAGCGACATTGTCTTAACTAGTCTTATCTATTCTTTGAACTTCCATTGTGATACTGTCTTAAATACCTCTCTTATCTTTTCTTTGTGATTCAACAATCTGGTGAGTAACAACCCAAATGCGATGAAAAATCAACGGAGAAATCCACTTTAACAGATTATGGAAACAGTTCTCACCAGCTACCAGGTAATGCAATTAATTATTAAATTGTTTGAGTATCCTGGGAGCTAAGGATACATTCGGTTTATATCCTGATCTTAAAATGTCTGCACAACGCATTATGGGAGATCACCATATGGTATATATTTCCCATCATTCCCACCCCCCAATGTATGGACACATAACTGACCTATATCTTATTAGAATTAATGGATAATCCATTTAATAATAGAGGGTTACATATGATGCATCTCAACATAAGAAGCATTTATCATAAACTAGATATACTGAAACAATACACTAATACCGAGAATATTCACTGTATTACAATTTCTGAGACATGGATGAGTGACACATTACCGACTGCTTTAATATCATTGCCGGGCTATAATGCAGTGAGGCTTGATAGGAATTATATCAATCCAACGACAGGATTGGTCAAATCTGGAGGTGGACTGGTCACATATATTAGAGACGATCTACAATTTGATAGTTACATATATAAAGAACTAAATATTAGTTCCCCTGATGTAGAAGCTCAATGGATTCGTCTTAAACCTCCAAACCAAAAACCTTTTGTGATTACTAACATATATAGACCTCCCTCAGGAAACATAGATGAGTTTTTAAATTATCTTCAAGTTAAATTAGATCATATTTTGGTTAATAACAATGGTCTGGAGATTTACTTGATGGGTGATTTTAATATTGATTTTGCAAAAAGACGAAACCCACATCGTACCAATTTGAAAAATAGGTTATTAGAATATTCTCTTACACAACATATAAGTGCTACAACTAGACTGAATCCTGCAGGAGGGGGATCTATTTTAGATCTTATATTTAGCAATAGTTCTAATATTTCACAAAAAGGAGTACTATCATGGAGTATTAGTGATCACCTGCCTGTATATATTACAAAGAAACACCAACAAAAAAAGAAACTCACGAGTACCTTCAGAGGAAGATCTTATAGGTTATACAATCGTGAGATACTTGAAAATAGATTACAAACCATTGACTGGATGGATTTCTATAATATAGACGATCCTACCATAGCATGGACATGTCTATTAGACCTGATTACTCCTGTTATTGATGACATGTGCCCAATTAAAACTTTTAGAACTAAAAAGGAAAAGGAACCTTGGCTTACTAATGATCTACTTGAAATACTATTTGACAAAGATTACTTTATGAATATCGCCAAGCAAACTCAGTCTGAAGACGATATTCGGATAGCCAAATACCATAGGCGAAGGGCTAAGACATTAATTAAACATGCAAAGGCAGAATATATACAAGAACAACTTGACCAAAATATTTCTAACCCAAAGAAGTTCTGGCGCAATATTAAAACTATTATACCTGATACCAATAGGTCTAGTTCCATTGGACTGACTGATGATGATGGTAAGGATATTAGTCCATCTCAAAGAGCTGATTTTATAAACCACTTTTTTACTTCAATAGGCCCCTCACTGGCCAGGAAAGATGCTGATAACTATATCGCACCTGAAATTGGCAAGCAATGTACCCTTAGTTTTAGTAATATAACACTTGAAGAACTTAATAAGGTAATTAAAGAAATTGATGTAACTAAGTCATCGGCTGTTAAAAACCTTTCATCTAGAGTTTTGAAGGACCTATTTAAAAGCTTAACAGGCCAATTATTGCATGTATTCAACTTATCTTTAAAGACAGGCAACTTCCCAGATCCTTGGAAGATAGCAACTGTAACACCCATACCTAAAGATGGTAATCCCAAAGACGTCAACAACCTTCGCCCTATTTCCATATTACCATTACCTGGAAGGTTATTGGAAAAGCTAGTCTATAATAGAGTCAGCTCCTATCTTGAAAGAAATAACTTACTTGATGTTTCCCAATCAGGTTTTCGACAAAATTGTTCAACGACTTCTGCTATTTTTAAATTATGTGACCATATCAATCAAAACATGATGCAGAAAAGGGACACCATAGCCATATTTGTTGATTTTAAAAAGGCGTTCGATACCATTGATCATACAATATTAATCAAAAAGTTACCCAAACTGGGACTGAAAAGAGATATAGTTACATGGATATCCGATTATGTTTCAAATAGGTACCAATGTACAATAGCAAATGGAGTTACATCTAGCCTTCTTCCAATTACATGTGGTGTCCCACAGGGCTCTACGTTGGGCCCACTCTTGTTTCTTATCTACATAAATGATATAAGACTGACCCTAAATAATTGTCAACATCTACTATTTGCTGATGACACTGTCATCTTTAAATCAGGAGAAAACCTTGAAGATGTACAACAGATTATTCAAGAGAACGTTGACTCCCTGTTTAATTGGTGTAAAGATAATTCCCTGACTGTAAACTCTAAGAAAACCAAGATCATGGGCTTCACTAATAGACGTAATTTCACTTTCAAAAACCTAATCTCTATTAGATATAACAACATGATCTTGGACACTGTAGACTCCTATAGATACTTAGGAATGACTCTAGATACCAACCTCAACTTTAAACAACATGTCAGCACAGTTATTAAAACAGTCACGCATAAATTATGCTTATTACGAAAGCTTAGATACTTTTTAACTGACCAAGCAAGCATTTCAATTTATAAAACAATGATACTGCCACATTTTGATTATGGTGACTTTTTATATGCAGCATGTACTCAAGATTTACTTAACAGACTTCAGGTACTGCAAAACAAATGTATTAAAACATGTCTACAGTTACCAATGGATACCAACACTAACTACATCCACAATGTAACTAAAATAGCCAAACTACAAGACAGGCGAGATGTTCATTTGTTAAATCATATGTACTGTCTTAGGGATAATCCAGAGTATACTGATACCAGGAACATTCCTACCCGACAGCATATATCAGTAACCTTTAAGGTACCCTTTACTGACAAGGAAAGTTTACTAGGGTGTGCCACCATAAGAGGTGCTAATATGTGGAACTCTCTTCCAACACCAGTCAGAAACCTTCCTGATCGAACTAAGTTTAAGAATTATACTAAATCTTTAATTACAGGTAAACAGTATTAAGACACGAGACAATTAGTTATCTCCATACTTTTCTAAAAATGTAATTCGAAACCCTCCAGCTTCCTTTTGTAACCCTGGACACTTGTTAATGATCTTGACCTGGAAACCATGTTCTAGAATGTAAATACGAAGTTCATGCTCACTTACTATGTTATCATTATGTATTCAACCAAATATCCCAGAATGTACTAAGCCTACTGGGAGGCGATGAAAACCGGGCTTACTTGCCTGAAGATCTTCCCAGTATAAATAAAACTTACCAAAAAAATAAAAAAATAAAAAAATAAAACTTCCTAAATCCAAGCCTCCTGTCTCACCATACTCTGCCCTCATGCCCCCTGGTGGCCTTTTCGGGTGATGACATCACACCTGAACCATATATGCTAATTGCCCCTTACCCCCCTCCCCTTCCACCTACCTCTTCAACCTCCCCCTCCCCGATCCCCTGAATCTGGCCACTCAGGTTGTGCTGTGACTGGTGAACAATGACCCCCACTCTTGTACATTTCACACTACTGGGCCACTCAACTTGCTGCTGAGGGCCCACTTTGTACATTTCACCCCATACAGCTGAGGCTGGCCACTTAGGGTCAATCATGTACATTTCATGTCCTGCCGTGAGTGTATATGTAGAGGGGGGAGGGGGCAGCAAAGAGGGAGCCCTGGGCAAGAGGGTAATTAACATAAATGGTTCAGGTGTGATGTCATCACCCTAAAAGGCCATCAGGGGGCATCAGTGGACAGTATGATGGGACAGGAAGCTGGGCTTTAGGGGGTGTTTATCATTATTAATTATAAACCCTGCACAATTTTACTCTTTATACCCACTTATGTTAAGTACTTTAGATACCTTTATCATCTTATTCAAGTTGTTTCTGTAGAAAACTATCCCTTTAAGGAAAGACACCAGTGGTCAACAGCCAATTCAAGAGATCATCAATGAATTCTTAGATTTCGGTCTGATCTTGACAAACTATACAACATTTGAAAGGCCATAATTTTCTCTATCTGATGATTCCAATAGAATAATAAAGGATTTGAAACCTGATATTTTATCAATTTTAAACTGATTTCTTCTCACTTTTACTTTGTTGAACATCAATACCTTGGTTAATACCTAGCCTACATGAATAACATTTCACATATTTATATATGTTCATGATAACCTTATGCAGGGTAGCCTGTCTTAGATTTTTGATTTAGGTCCTTGATTTTATCTTGTGGCAAAAATGGCCAAAAATTGGAAACATATTTGGATTTTTATGCTTTTTCATTTTCTTCATCTCATAAAAACATAACTAAAACCTATATCAAAATTCTGAGACATTTTCCCCTCCCTTTTTATATCAAGAAATTCTGCTAAAAATATTAAGGCTCTAGGTTAGATAAGTCAGATATCAATATTCAAAATATGAATTTTAAAATTGTGATTTAAAAGTTAGCACCCAAACTGTATGGCCATTGTTCTACCTATTTTTATATTAATAGATATGGTTCTTTATAGGCTATTCAATGGTGTTTTTCAATGGTGTTTTTATTCAATTATACTAATCTTGGATTTCGATCCAAGAGAGTCGAGCCATACACACCTCAACCTCTGGTGTCCATCCTTAAGATCACAACTGTTATTTTTCTGTTTTGATTAAATCAAATTGTATCCTATTTGGTATTTTGTTCTTGATCAGAGCCGCTCATGTGACTCTTTACCAAATTTAGATTTTTAAGGAAATGTATGATGATTGAAGGATGAATACCAAACAAATTCCTACGTACCTTCACCACCTGTCTCCACCTCTGTCACGCTATTCATAATCAGCTGTATCAATGAAATATATTTCAGTTATATAATTGAAAATCTAATAAACAAAACAAAACAAGACAATTGGGAACTCAGGACCAATTGGAACATCCTACAACCAAACTTGATAATACTTCATTTTCTTCACACCCGTGATTTAAGCATAAAATACAATCCTGCTCATTTCAGGAAATTAGTCAAATGCAATCAGAGCAGCATTTCTAAAGTAAGATTTTTATGTGTGTATCATTGACTTCCATACCTGATTCACTGATAGTGCACTTTTCCAATACTCACTATCATATGTGGTGGAAAATATCATTATATAAACCATTCTCACTCGGATTTCATTTGTTCTAGCAGTGCATTCTCAGGTGAGAATGCACTACTACTGTGATAATGCACTGGTGGCCTCAGGTAATGCACTGATGCTCTCAAATAATGCACAGTTGCTGATTTGTTGTCAAATATACTGCCAAGAACACTCAATTTTGAATTTATGAAAAGTTTGACCAATGATTTGTACACCCCAGGATCGAACCATAGACCTTTGGATTCATAGAGCTACAGCCTAACCACTACCCTACTGGGGCAGCTGTTAGAAATCTGGTGAGTCTTACCTTTTATCAATTGTTGGTTACACTAGTCTGTTCTGACCCAGATTTACCATTTCATTTAGTTTGGGTGACTAGTGGAGTGGGATGTAACTACAGTTTATGACTGTACATTCAGTAGGCAATCAACACCCCTTCCAGCCCGCCCCTCCCCTCTCCCCCTCCACTCTCCAGGTCACATTAAAACCAAGAAATATATATGTCACCGTGCTTATTTCTGAGTGATACATTAAGAACGATAGTGTCCTTAACTATAGGAGTCTATGGGAAAAACATACTTACTGATATTCAACTGACCCTAGTACCTTCAAAATCCATTACAGCTACACCAAGCCTTGGGAATATGTACTTTAGGTCTGTAGCAAAATTTTAAGGCTAAAAAACATAGGGGTCACCAATGATATTAAAGTGCTGGAGTTTGATGAAATCATAGTAGGTTATTATTTCTTTATAATCCTTTATAAGACTTTCTTTTCCATTCCCCTAAATCTTTAGTTTAAACAACCAATATCTATTCATTTCATTTCAAGTTCAAACCCTGCTCATGTATTATCAGAGTTTTCTAAATTCTGAGGCACTTCATTTTTTGTCACTAGGGGGCACATATGTGCCTGATTCAATTAAAATTATTTGCACTTTTGATTATTATTCAAAGTTTCTATTTTTTTTTAAATCTCAAGTCAAATATCATTAATATATGGTGTGAAATTTTAAAGTTTTATTATTTTAAAATTTTCCCACCAGGGGGCAAAGCTGTGAACAGATCGTTATCCCTTTAAGACAAAATAACTATTACAATGATAGTATTCCCAAAAATGGGGAAAATGGAGATATCAGATACATTTTTGATGTAAATAGTTGCCAAATATATATATGATGATACATTAATTGGTACAAAGAAATGCAACATTTTACATTTTCTGTTAATATGATTATACACAAATTACTTAACCAAGTTAACTTTAAGTTTACTTTACTAGGTTTCATGCTATACTTCTAATCTTCTATAATTTGAACACTTATAAACAAGGATATCATTATATTATAAGTACTTACATGCTAAACTTCTTTGCTTTAATGATATTTCAAAAAACTAAATTTAGATATATGTATGATCAACATAACCAAACTGATCAAATTCATTTAAATACAATATCAGAAACTAATCTGTGGTTGCAAGATCTTGCCTCGTCCTGTCGATAGAGTACTATAATAATCTCAGAAACTACCTCTTTGTTGACAAAAGAACAATAGAAAACTTAACTAAAATGAATCATATATCTTGAAATTACAGATACTTCAAAAGTAATATAATTGTCATTGGTACTGACAATTATGCAAGAACATTTTATGTTACAGAAATCCATCAGATATTTGCATTATTTGAACAACCAACATTAAACTCACGTGCTGCTGTCATGGCTAGAAGGGTAACAAAACATGTCAGATGTATTAGAAAAAGATAATATCAAAAGACAGTAATTCATACAAATAAAATACTATTGGTGATATTTGCTAAGTGCGTTACCAGTGGTGTAGTATTGTTACAGCATTAGTCTTTTTGAAAACAACTAAATGATTAGTTAACCACTATAAGGCTTCAAGTGTAATGTTCACTGCAATTAATGCAGGATAGTGGATAGCAACTGAGACTTTAGCAAGCTTGTAAATATTCACTTACCTTCAACGCTATCAGCTGAGGCTTGATTCCAAACATTTCAAACAAAATTGATAAATATTAGTTTTTGATTATGATCAACATAATCAGACCAATCAAAAACAAGAAAATACAATGTAAGGAACTTATAGTCCTTGTATCAATTTATATTTGTATATTTAGAAAGGAAAGGACACTTATGGATAATAACCAAACATGTATCATCATACTACAATTTCCTTAGAGGTTATTGTAATGTGCGCTCAACTTGATATATTGTGCGTCCAAACTTTGCATCATTTTAATAACAAAAATGATTTAACTCACTTGCTGTATTGGCAAAAATGGTAACAAAATATATCAGATGTATTAGAAAAAGAGACATTATTACAATGAATTTATCTTTACAGAAGCAATACAAGCTTCCTAGCAAATAAAATCATGTTGTTACGACCTTGTGACAAAGTAAAAATTTGTCACAAATTTTAGTTGTCACTACAAACATTATCTCCAAAGTATGTTGTTACAATGTGGCAATTACATGTACTGCTACCTTATCACACTGAAATACTTTGCTGATATTTTGCGACAAAAATAAGCAAAAATAACTAAAGAGGGCCAAAACAAAGGATCCATAATGAGTGTAAATGAATGGCCTTCATAAAAGGTGAGGAAGTATTTGTGACCCCAACAAATTCATCACCTCACAATACAAATAACTAATTTGTTCAGGGGGTTACAAATACAAATTCCTGAAACACATTGGTAATCATATGTGTGTTGAGTAGTCTTACGTAGTATTTCCATAACATTTTCATACATTTCACATGTAAAACACTCATCTACATGTGAAGTTACGTGGTAAATGTGTGGAAAAAATGGAAATATTACAGTAATAGGAAACAGATTCCTTAAATGCAATATGTAAGGATAGAATTTTTCTCCTTTAAACACTGAATATACAGGTAAAGATTACAGTCAGAAACCTCGGCAGTTCCCTTAAGGAAATGATAAATTTCCAGCGTAAAATTGCCTAAATTTTACAATACTGCACAAGTAGGAATGCAAAATTACCTTTTCATAGTGTATCTTTTGTGCAAACACACATAACTTAAATGTTGTTAAAGCATGATGCAATTTCCGTAATATATACGTCAATTAACCTTCTCAATTCCGTGAAAGTATGATAAATACAAAACCGTACTCGTATGGAGATCACCGGATTGGCACAGGCGGAATAATATCAGGCCTTGTGCTGTGTACTCAGCCTGATATGATTCCCGCATGTGCCAATCTGTTAAGATTTTTTCATTATTTGAATAACCAACATAACACAAACTCACCTGATTCCTTGCCTAAAAGGGTAAAGAACACATGTCAGGTGTTTCAAAAAAGAAAAGATTACAACAGAAACAATACAGTTGGTGATAATCGGAAAAGCAAATTAACAATGCAATTTTGTGTTCTTAGCTTTAGTCTTTTAATAGCAAGAGGCAGTGGTAACTGAGATATCCTTGTTTGAAATGTAAAAGTTAAAGATACATCTTTTCAATTTCTGGTATGGGTTGAAAGGATAGGCACACATGTAAAATGAATTATATGAATAGATACATGTATATTAGAAATGTAGTTAATAGAATTAAATCAATGAGTATAATAGATACAATGAATAATTTATGGCTATGTAGATCGAGTCCCCCAAATTCACTGCTGAGAGGTGTTGTCTATCCTTAAGCAAATGCGAGATTAGTGCTTTAATTCTTATATTCACTACTTCAATTTTAGGATAGTGTATGACAACTGAAACTTTGAATGTATGTAAATGATTACTTACTCTCCTCACTCTTGCCCTCTGTTTGAATCAATATATTAAAAAGATTAGTGAAAGTACATTGAATATAACCAAACTGATCGAATATATGCAAATACTCCTTAAATGCCCTCATATCTTTGTTCAGCACTTATAACATAAATAATTAACAATACTGAAATATGTCACATATAATGTTTGAATATTTTAATACTAGATAACACTAGATCATTGTGTATAATATATATGCATCAGATGCATGAAATTGTGAATGCCAAAACAATGAAACTCACCTAATTCACGCTTCACTATATGGACAGAATTATAAAGCAAATGTTAAATAAGACATCATCATATTGAAATATTAATATGTTAAAATAGGAAATTATCCCAATAAAGTTATTCCTACAGTGGCCTGTTTCATAAGAACTCACATAACTACAATTAGAATAAAAATCCTTATATAAACTATGCATATTACAAAACCTCTATTTCATGAAAGATTGCAAATAGTTTCCCTAGCTGACAGTGTGATGCTAGTGGAAACTGTTTAAAGAAAACCTTAGTAATGTAATTTCTGGAAGGGAAACTTGCATAGTTAACCTGCATGTTAGTGAGAACCAGCTTTGATATCCCCTCACAGGGTGGGAAGGCAGAGATTTAAAAGAAACCTTGCACATAATTAAAGGATTCACAGGGACATTTTGATCTCATACTCTTCACAAACTTTCACAGTGGTTGGTGCACTTTACTCATGTCCCTGTCCAACGTAGCAATATGATTGTTGCCTTAAATGTGCATATATACTATTGACACTGCAGCTGCACCCCCCCCCCCCCTGCTTGACATACAGGGCCACAGGAGGTTGCATAACAGTCCCCCCCCCCCTTTGCCTGTAACCCTGGAGCTGCAACTAAACTTTCACCTCCTTAAGTTGACCCAATGACCTAGATAATATAGCAAAAAAAGCAAGAAATCAAAAATCAAATATAATCAATATTTAGCTTACAAAATCCCATAGCAAAAGCAAAATAAGGTAAGGTGTACTCTTTCGTATTCTTTGGGTATTTAATAGGGTTTTATACCGATTTGGGCCATCCCCCTGACTTTTTCCCGGCCCCCTACCCGTCCTAACCCCGTCAGCACCACAGAGCAACGCACGGGGAGACCAGGGCCATTCCCGTGACCTCTTCTATATTAAGATAAGAAATTATCCCAATGAAGTTATTCCTACAATGGCCTGTTTCATAAGAACTCACATAACTACAATTATATGTCCCTCTGCACAGCAGTATGTAAATAGCATATAGAGCCAGTGACTGGAAAACACCAGAGGTGGCAGTGCTGGGACTGGTTACAAATAACTATAACCAGCATGTTGACTGCAGCAACTGTGTTCGCGCACCCCCAACTGTATAGCGGAGGAAACTAAAAACGTCTCCCAAACCCAAGAAAGTAAGTATATAATTCTTATTATGAACTGCAATGTAGATGTAAACTGTAGTTTACATTTTATCATTCGTCATGATGTATTTCAAACGTTTTATCTGAAATGTGTCTATGTGTCTTTTCAGGGAACAGGTAATAACAACAAATACATTTTGAGACCTCTTTAGGTCATTGTAGCTATGAGAGTTTCTAGGCAAATTCACAAAGGTTTCAACCCACACACTTTTGCTATGCTATTTTCAACAAAATCAATTTCTGTGAAGTCATATGAAACAAAATCAATTTCTGTGAAGTCATATAATTTTTCACTATGATATGATAACTTTTGTATTTGCCTCAAATGAACATTTGCATTATTTGAACAGCCAACATAAAACTCATGTGCTGCTGTCATTGTAAGAAGCTTAAGGGTTACAAAACATGTTGGATGTATTAGAAAAAGAAAATTTTACAAGGAAGTAATTCCCACAAATACAAGTGCATTACCAGTAGTGTTTAATTGTCAGAGCGTTGGTCTTCTTAAAAACAACTAAATGATTAGATAATCCACTATAATGCTTCAAATCTAATGTTCACTGCAATTGATTCAGGATAGTAGATGGTAACTGAATCCTGAGCAAGCTTGTAATTTACTTACCTTCATCGCTATCAGCTGAGTCTTGATTCCAAACATTCCAAACAAAATTGATAAATATTAGTTTTTGATTATGATCAACATAACCAGACCAATCAAAAACAAGAAAATACAATGTAAGGAACTTATAGTCCTCGGACCAATTCATAATTGTTTATTCAGAAAGGAAAGGACACTTATGGATAATAACCAAACATGTATCATCATACTATAAATCTTTTAGAGGTTATTGTAATGTGCACTCAAGTTAACATAACTGTGCATCCAATCTTTGCATTATTTCAATAACAAAAATGACACCTGTTGTATTGGCTAAAATGGTATCAAAATGAATCAGATGTATTCACAAATAAAATCAAGTTTTGTTATGACAACATTACAAACTTTGGTTGTCACTAGATACAAACAGAGTCTCCTAAGTATGTTTTTACAATGTGGCAATTACATGTACTGTAACCTTATCACACTGAAATACTTTGTTGATATTTCGCTACAAAAATAAGCAAAATCAACTAAAGAGTGTTTAGACAAAGGATCCGTAATGCTTTGGGTGTAAATGAATGGCCTTCATAAAACGTGAGGCAGTATTTGTGCCCCCAAAATGTACAAGTTAAAGATACATCTTTTCAATTTCTATAGGTAGAAAGGATAAGCATACATTGTTAAATACATTATATCAATACATATATGTATATTGAAAATATAGTCAATAAAATTAAATCTATGATTATGTTAGATACAATGAATATGTTATGGCTAAGTAGAGAGAGTCCCCCAACTTCACTGCTGAAAGGTGTAGTCTACCCTCACACAAATGCAAGATTAGTGCTTTAATTCTAATATACACTACTTCAATTTGAGGATAGTGTATGACAACTGAAACTTTGAATGTATGTAAATAATTACTTACTCTCCACAGTAATGGGGCTGCCTGTTTGATTCAATATATAAAAAAGATTAGT
This sequence comes from Lepidonotus clava, assembly GCA_936440205.1. Taxonomy (NCBI): domain Eukaryota; kingdom Metazoa; phylum Annelida; class Polychaeta; order Phyllodocida; family Polynoidae; genus Lepidonotus; species Lepidonotus clava. The sequence continues at coordinate 54,128,943 of OW387140.1, forward strand.
AAAAGTACATTGATTATAACCAAACTTATCAAATATATGCAAATATTCCTTAAGTGCTCTCATAGCTTTGTTCAGTACTAATAACAAATACTCAACAATACTGAAATATGTCACATATACTGTTTGAATACTTTAATACCAGATGACACTAGATCATTGTGTTTAATTTATCTATCAGATGCATAAATGTGTGAATGCCAAAACAATGAAACTCACCTAAATCACGCCTCACTGTATTGAAACAAATATAAGGTAAATGTTGAAATAAGATATTATAATATCTAAACATCTTAACATGTTAAAATAGGACATTATCACAATGAAGTTAATCCATAAAATGACAGATATTTACCCAGCATTTTCCAGCAACTCTGTTCTCCCCAACTGTATAGCAGAGGAAACTAAAAACAATGTGTCCCAAACCCAAGGTGGAAGTATTTATATATGGTTCAAATCATAAATTACAATGTAGATGTAATCTGTAGTCTACATTTTATCATATGTCATGATGTATTTTTATGGTGATGTCCGTAATTGACTGTTTAAAATGGTTTCTTTTCCCACTTGCATGTGAAGTTATTGTGCCAGAGGTGTAGTGCTATGGTCCTAACACTTTCTTAAATCTGCTTCATTCCATCATTGTAAAGTGTGTTTAGTGCTACTAAAATGGTCCCTAAAATACCAATGTCCAAGATAGATTTCTTATGTTCAAATTGATTGGTTGACAGACAATGTCATTATTCTGCTCTGCACAGACATAAGACATATCTGCTTGTGACGTCACAGGCAGATGAAAGTTAAATTCAAATTTAAAAATGTAAATACATGAAGGGACACATTTATAATCAAAATCTTTTTCATAAATTAGTGTTATTTGTTTGTGCTAACACTGTAAGTCTTGGTAAAGAAGATTAGGAAAATTAAATTAGGATATTTATTCATTCTTCTGAACTTCGTTTTTTTTACCCTGTGACGTCACAAACAGACAAATGCACTGTGCAGCCTGCACCAGGTGCAAGCAGGGGACTGCAAATGTAAAGACTAAACCCTAAATGAAATCTTAAGTTCCCGGAATCAAGATTTAAAAATAAGCATGCCGATTACCTGAATAGTATGGCTTGCAACACTATAAGAATTTAGATTAACTGGCTCCTCGCTTTAAGAGGTGGACAATGTCACAGGATAAAGCTAGAAACAAGATAAGACCTTAGCTGATACTCATGGATGTGAAAAAAACACCATTGACCATTCCTAACTGATTTTCTTGAAGCATCCTTATACATTTTACCTGACTTTAAGGCTTATGCAAGTTTTCAAAAATGCACCCCACAGGTTATGAATAAGGAGCAGAAATAAGCATTTGTTTAACTAAAACAAATGTATAGACCCATAACATACATTCACAAATGTTTTATCTGAAAGCTGCATGTGTCTATGTGTTTTTTCAGGGAACATGTAATAACAACAAACATCTGTTGAGACCTCTTTAGGTCATTGTAGCTAAGGTATTTTCTAGGCATATTCACAAAGGTTTCAACCCAGACACTTGTGCAATGCTATTTTCAACAAAACCAGTTTCTGTGAAAGTCTTATATCTTTTAAAGATTTGTATTTGGCTCAGATGAACCAACTCAGAATGTTCCTGAAATTAACATGAGACCCAAACAAATTGTTGTGTAATGGTAACCCTACATACCCCAAAGTTTTGGCCCTACCTTAGTTTTCAATTTGTTACCTATGTTACTTGAACACAACCTTTTCTTTTGCCCTAATCAATATGAACATCAAATAGGCAGAGTGCTATGGATGAATTTCACAAAGACAGTGACTATGATTTTCTAATGGTGGGTTATGGAAACCCTTTGCCTACAAAAAATAATATAAGCATACTTACCATGTGCCATGTCCTGTAGGTAAAGAAGGAACATACATATTTACATCATATATCAATGTCTGCAATATGCATGAACAAGTTAACAATAAAAATATCCTTATCACTAAACAAAAAGTGAAGGATGAAACATTATAATGGGGACAAGGTGGGACTGGGCAGGGCTTTCTGCAAACAGAGTCAGGGTGGCCAGCGTCGTTGAGGCGTTGGTACCACTCATCGGCATTGGCACATCATTGGTTCGAGTCCCATGGAGTACAGCATGGAAAAATGACATTTGAATGACCCCTGCATGGAATCGTGCACAAATAATCTACGAGACTGCAATAGAAGAACGTTGAACTCAGCCTGTATAAAAACATAAAAAGAAAAAAAGAAAAGAAAAAAAAAAGAAAAAAAAAGTCTGGTTGGATTGGGCAGGGGCCAGTAACCGTGTCTCATAAAGGGTCTCCCGTAGTGAACATTAGTACACATAAGGACACCAGTGAATCCACCTTTCATCCTTACAGGGATGGTTAGACAACCCTTTTTTAATGTCATGGGGGGATATTTTGGCGTGTGAATTTTAATATTAATTTTCTGTTTTCAGCAAATGATAGCATTGTCCTTCAGCTCATAAAATATATAGAAGGTAATTGACGGAAATGTATTTATCAGTCAATTAAATTAAATTCAAATTGTTTATAAAACCATTGCAACAGTGACGATCGGCACATCGGGAAAACAAGGATAAAAAAGGTGGCAGGACAATTTTGAAACCATCCGTGCTCCCTCCCTGTTGCGAGTGTTTGGTTATGCGATGCTGCACTGTCATTTTAAGGCTTTCTGCAAACAGTTTGGTTGGCTAGTTGCTAACTTTGATATGGTTAACAACATCAAAGGACCCCAACTGTCCTCTGTTTCTTTCTTCGGAATAATTAGCTGAGACGTAAGAGGACCTCCTGCCTACGTTAAGCTGGATAGTGCACAATTAAACCTAATCACCACTTAATAAAAAGCGAAAAATGAAGATAAGATTGATACAAGCTTCTGGATCATTTCTTTACCAGATTTTTACTTCTTTTAGGCCATAACAATACTTATTACCAAATTTCAAAAATACCAATAAAAACATACTCCCACTGAATTGAGATGTCTGAACATTAATTTCATATTAGAAAACTATTGTTGTGTTAAACCCTAACAATTACTGATAAATTTTGCGCTTGGTTTGAAAATCTATTTTGTACTATGAAAGAGAAAAAGTGAATGCCGTGATTCCAAAAATTGTTTATGTCTTTGATGTACTTTACGCAATGTCTAGCATTTCAGCAGAGGTTCAAACATTTATTGGAAGATACCCTTCACAGTCAGAGAGTACAGCAATTGTTTTTCATAACACAGTACTAGTGTACTCTGATAAGCCCCAAACACTTGTTGGTATATAATGCATGTAAGTTCTATCTCACTCAAACTCCTTCTCCATAAGGATCAAGCGCAGCATCCATAATTTCAATATTCCAATATTGGTCACCATAGAATGCACCCAGCACATGTACTCTCCAACTAGCTCCTGTCTGGTTCCAGCTTACTCTCTTTGATGCCGTATTCCATATACCGAAAGTGCGTTGCCGATTATCTGAGGATATACTTTCGGCAGTACTGATATAAAATAGGCAGCCTTAGCGATAAAATTTACCAACATGTTGGTAAATTTTTCCTGTTGATTTTCTGATGGTCGCAGATTTTTCACTTTCAGCAACTGATTTTTCACTTTCGGCGGCCAATTTTACACCTTCAGCGGCCGATATTGCACCGAAGGTACGGGCCGCCAGTATGAAATGTTTCCATGCGGATGGTCAGTATTGGCAGCGCATTCTTTCGGTATGTGGAATATGGCATTTACTCTCTCGTGATATTATCGTCTTATCCTGCTACTTATATATTGTTCTTTTATTTATTTAATCATCTAGTCACCATGCTATGGACTATCAAATCTTCACAATAATAGGATTTCATAAGGAAGACTAGCGATGGGGGAATCTGTGGACCCTGAAACAGTGACAGAGTGTCGCATGATACCTTGTACTTATTTTTAATTGTCTTTCGACTTGATTGCGAATATCTCCTACCTGATTATCTGCAATAAACTGAAATCTCTGCAAAGTGAGTGTCTGCCTTTGGATCTGAACAACCCTATCAGAGACTTATCTTTACCCTCGACTAGCACTAGAAGACTAGTGCTAGAAATACAACAATTCTAATGACTGTACAAACTAAATCATCTTTATTGGTTCCCTATTTAATAACAGCAATATATATACACTTGTGTTCAATATTTAGATTTACCATAATTTTATTTTACTACGATACATTGCTCTCATTTTCATTCTTGAAAATTTTCCACAGATAAGAGTAACCTCCATCAATTGATGGATTGATAGCAATATAGCAAACATTTATTATCCACGATCAAAAAATTTTCATTTTGTTTAATGACTAATTATTTGTAGTTCCAAAGGGCTGTTCCTGCACAAAATTATCTTTTCTTTCCATACTTTTAAGACAGTAACCTCAATGAGGATCCCCTAAACCGTTATATTAGTAGGCTGAATGCTTAGTTTTCTTAATTTATACCCCCAAAAAAAATGTTTGGTTATGTCTGGGAAATATGATAATATTTTCCAGGTATCCCCAAAACCATAGTAATTGTGACCAGCTCTTCAAATTCAGGCCTATTAACATACACTTTTATAGGTCTATCTTCAATATTTACACAGAAAATGACCAAAAATGTTAAAATAAGCCAAATTTTGACTGAAAATCAAATTTTGTGTAGTTTTATATGAAACTTTAGAATTTCCGAAAATTTTACATTTTGTTGCCATGGTTACCGGAATGTTTATTGAACATCAAAACGTAGATATATTGATGTTATGATGACATGTGACATTTGTTCTAGAATTAGTAAAACTTAAAAGTACAACTTTCAAGCTACATTATGTAAAAAACAGATTGTATCTATGTTCATTAGAAAAAAATTGGGAGTATTTTGTTTGCATAATAATTAATTTAGATCATATTCTCCTCTATATTTAACTGTTTGTAATTCTGCCGCTACCATCTATATTGTAATTTTAATGGATTTAAGGTGTCTGACCATATCATGTTCAGAAGCTCATATCTCAGCTTTTACTAAGAATATTTAAGAGATGTTTACATTCTTAGAAAGCCTGAGCCTTGTTCTAAATTCATTGTTCATGTCAAGTAGCCCCAAAATCGCAGAGCAGGTCAATTACTTCTTCAATCCTGAATATGAGTAATAATTCAACGTCAGAATAAGTGTAAGTGATGCTCTTTATCTGAAGGTTTCTGGCTAAAACTGCACGAGATTGGCTGGACTAGGAGTGAGGACTATGGTACAGTGCTTTACCATACTTTGCTCCAGGTCATGAATACATAGACACATAACATTATTCGGAACTATACCCTTGTTTCAGACTAACTATTAAGAATTATTGAGATTCAAATACTTACCTGAGTTTTAAGGAGGTTGAGGATATCTGTACATGAAGAAACAGAAAATGTTTGATTATTGCTTTGACTCTTTTCACCACTATAACAATTTTTTGAAACTTCAAATGTCATACTTTAATTATTTGAAGAACTATTTCACCAATTCACTACAACAAATTCAGGCCTGCGCTATGCTTGCCAATACCATGTGGACAAGCACCATTTAAAGGGCCATACCTACAATTTTACAGGTGCTGGACGACATGCAACTGCAAGAATGGCCGTCATTGTCACCCGGCGACTGTAAAATCAAGCAGGTTTGACATTTTACTGATGACTTTCATCCTGATTTTCTGATCCTGTTGTCTGTCGCCTATTGCCGAGAACCCATCCCATACCCACTGGGAATAGCCCGGCGATTGTGATCGCCCGATGATTTTGTGGTTTATTGAGGTCCTGTCATTGCCGGGCCATGGTGAATTTGCCTAGTTGGTATGGGGCTTAACACTGGGGTCTTAGTGCCCATCAATAGTATCTTACAATCAATGTGTCAGTGCATGTCCAATATGTGTATTTCCCTGGCAACCAAGGATGACATATGGGTCGCTGAGCAACTTACTAGTTGCCCAACGACTAAAAAGTTAATCTCCACGTTGGGATGCTCATGTTATGAATTGGCTGGCAACTAGAGAACACTGTAGTATGTCAAATATTTTGCCCCAAACCACAGCAACTAGTTGTCTACTCGCCAGACATCACGGTGCCCCTGTCTGGTAAATCTCTTGGTGACTAGACCACCTATTATTACGTTGGTGGCTGTTGACTTTTGTAATATTGGTTGCCGTGTGGCGACCAGCCTTGAGTCAGGGGATGTCTGACATCCTGGGACTGCTTGTACTAAGGGGAACAGGCTGATTAGATATTAAGCGTTAGAGAAAATGCACACAATAATGCACACAAATGAATCATGGAAAGGTGTAGTAAAGTTAGTTCCTGACATTAAGTGTTCAAATAAAATTGTCTTATGAAATGGAGGAGCCCGTGTATTTAAGTTGTTACACAACCATGATCCTTATCACCCATCATTACACCAAATATCATATTTCTATATTTAATACTTGTTGTCATTCCTTACCTGAGACCATCAGCTCGAGATCCTTTTCTACAGCCTGAAACAGACAAAAAAAATAGGAAAAAGAGACAAATATACAAAACCAAATATTTAGAGTGAGCTCATTGTTGTAGTTGATAATATTAATTTCTACTATTCAAATTAATTGATTAAATATTATTTGTAGGTCTTTATTGGACATTCATCCAATCTATTTTATAGACACCAACTAATGCAGCATACTGGTGGTTCCTGACCATAGAGCACCATTTATTAAAAGCCTTGATACACTTAGCTTACCAATTCAACTTGACTTTGCTGCCTGATAAGGACACCAAAGCATATAGCTTTGTTATCTTAGTATTTAAATTCGCCGCCCCCCCCCCCTAACCCACACACACCATTGGAACTTGACAATGGGTCTTAATTGACTTCTCAATGGCTACTACCCTACAATTCACTTTCAGGAAAGGCAATAATTCGAGTCCCATTACGGGCCACTACCATTTTATCAGTACAAGTCACAGATGTTTAGAGTTAGTTCATGGGCTTGGCTTGAACTCCAAAGAAGCATAGGGCAACAACATGTCATGTACTTTTTCTTAGACATAATTGTTGGATGAACTTTTTCTTTTTCACTTCTAATTCTGCTTTTGACGATATCTATATTTAACTTTATTTGTGAAATGAATGATATAAAAAGGGAAATCAATAGGATCACATTTATCTCATTGACTTTTCAATATGGGAGAGATTCTTTTTTATTGGAGAAGTCTCTCATGCAATCACCCCAGTACAATTCTAAATGAGTTTCTCAAATCTTGAGAAATACCTTTACACTATTTATTCTTAACTATACATAAGTATCACCAGAAACATGCATATAATACAATATCACGTAAACAAATCTTATTTGAAAAACCAGGTGTTAGAAATTGAGCAGTGTGAAACACTCTGTCAGGTGTTTTGTGAAAAAAATGACACAAACCATCTGAAATAGCTTTCATTGCATTTCTTACCTTGGCTTCTGTATTGGCTGCAATGAGCAGCACTGCCAGGGCAATGACCAGGATAAGCCTCATTGTGGGAACTGTCAAATCACTAAGCAAACATGAAAACATTATAGGTATAAAGAAGATCATTGATATTACAGTGATTTATATAGAGTACCACAGGAAAAAGCAAATAATAAAACTATAATATTTTCAGACAAATGTAAATTTGTATCCAAGTTTTATCATTTATAATTTTGCAGGGGAAATATTCTAAAGTGGAGGGAATTAATATTCACTAAGGACAAATTCCAGTACAAGTATATTCCGAGACAATTTAAAGGGCCAGAAGGGTAGGATCCTTTAAGTATGATTTTGGTAACTTGTGAGCAAATTGGTTTTGCATATCTGAGGTGGTCCTTATGGACTTAGAGGTAGAAGTTAGAGGTTAGGGGTGTTAGCTCTAGATGTCCATAGTTTATAGACAATCGGAACCTTCCAGATTCACATGAATTCATGAGAGTGTGTCAGAACTACACATAATCAAAGATTAATTTATAACATTTCAAATGTGTCAAATCTTTAGCAATTCTTTATTTGTTGTTGCACAGCCTACGTTTTTTTTTAGTTTCTTTAACTTATTCAGACAAAAATTAAGTTAATATACTTGTTTTACATTCTTATCTGAGTGACATAGGAGACTGTAGTCTCCCTGGGCAACACACTTACATAGAAGACTGTAGTCTCTCTTGCGAAAACACTTATACCTAAGAGACTGTAGTCTCCCCAGTGGCCCGTCGCATAACGGGTCTCGCTGTAGCGAACATTGGCACATTTCAAAAGACCTCTCCCTGTTCAACAGGGAGCGAATCCACCTTTTGGTTTAATAGCGATGATTGTCCACCTCATTTTGATTGCTTTTCTTCGCAACAGCGATGTGTGTCCTAACAACGACAGTTATCGTAACAGCGATGTGTGTCGCAACAGCGACGTCTTTGTTTACAATCTCCTACTGTTATCGGGACTTTAACTAGTTGTCAGACTTCCCACTAGGTGTCGCCTCTATTGGTTTTGAAGCGACATGAAGCGGTAATTCTCCGAACTACCTCATTAACATAATTTCCGGAAATAACAAATGTCCAGAGAGTCTTCGCAAGTTGATGCCGTCATCATCCCACGCCGAAGGAAATCGAAACGTCCACGCTAAAACATGTCCGGCCAGGTAAATATATGATCATAATAGTTTTGATCGTGTTTTTTGTTAGTATAAGACTTAAGGGCTATAGCTCATTATGCTTTACAAGTCTCATTGTAACATTTATAGCGTGTAACCGTACATAAGGTCACGCCGTACTGTAACTCCCCTTTTATCGCTCACTGTACGTGCATTTCATCGAATCCATGTTGATGAACTTCAGTCATTTGCATTAACGCCAAAAGCGTGTACAAATGTTAAATTTCTCATAATGAAATCTGTCCATGTAAGAACCCTTCGACATTTGTTTTTTGAGTATGTAATTCTAAAATGGCCTAGACATTTTTGTGTTTGCTATGTTGGTGCATTATTGTAACCGTCTTGCATGGTGTGACATCAAAAAGTTTTTATAAAAATCTAGAAACTCGGTGGATTGACAGTGACTTAGGCCCCCCGCCACTTAGGCCCCGTCACTTAGGCCCACTGCTCTCACGGGAGGTGTTGGAGCACAGGTCGTCAGCTTTCACGCCCCTAGGTCCGCGAATTTACTGTTCATTGATGCCTAACCAAATTATTATTTGGTCATTTGAAGATAAAAAGAAAAAGCATTTACCAATCGTATACCCATCACATCTTCTGTAATCATTCAAAAAAAATATAATTAAGATTTTAATGTTAGAAAACCTATGTGGAGGTAGTAGTATGGGTGACAGCCTGCCCTGGGGTGACTCCCCTGGGGGCCTAAGTGACGGGGCCTAAGTGGCGGGGGGCCTAACTGATTGGCTACCCCTAGGTGCAGTGTGTAAATAATGGATAAAAATGCCTATAAAAGAAAAAAGTAGGAACACATTTTCCTTATGACAAATTTCATACTTGACGTCATCTTCATGCCCTATTCTTAGCCCATGACTCACTTATTGTGGTACATCTAACTGATCGCCCACTAAACGAATCCTAGTGTAGACTCACTATATAGACGTAATAGAATCATAAATAAGGCCAACGTTATTTTAAAATAGTTTTCCTAAGAGTCCATAGAATGAAGAATAATTAGACCAAGTTTCTCTTTAAAAATAAATATATTAATTTCCTTTTTATCCACAGCTAATAAATATCAGTTCTGAACTGAATGTTTGGGTTTTCTAGTTTGTCATAACTAAAAAAAAAATAGTTTAATTTAAAAATAGTTTTATTTAAAACACAGGCTGTTACTCCATTTCATGAAATGAAATACAAATATAATTATTCTTTTTCAGAAACGTCAGCGAGTTACAAGCCTCTATGATGGGCGAGTTACAAGCCTCTATGATGGGGATGAACGTGACCGAGTGCGTGCACCTGCCCGTAAAGTAACAACTACGAAACAAAAACGGCCACCCAACCTCGCTAAGCCGAGGGAACCGTCGGTACCCCAAGAACCGCTGCGATCACCTACCCCCACGTCAGAGTCCTCCAAATCTGCACGAGACCCACTAGACGACAGTGTTCAAGACCCTGATTATGAACACAAGTCCAATGGGACTGGTAGTTCATCTGAAAGAGACATTCATGAAGACGTTCGCATACCTTTGTCGCAGTCATCTGGGCGAAAGTTGAAGAGACAGAGGAAACCTCGTCAACGATCATCAACCGTACAGAAAGCAAAAACGAAAAGGCAGCGTGGTCGTTACTGGTCGGAGGACGAGTTGATCCGACTGTTCAGGTCAGCAAACTACTACAAACGTGAACTGAAAGGGCCATATAAGTTTGTAGGAGACGCATCATTCCAGAAGAGACTTGGCCGCCAACGTATAACAAGTAAGACAACCATGCTTTAATTAATTTTAATATAGTAATGTTTATTTTGTCCCCACCCAAAAAAAAAAAAAAAAAGTCAAATAAAAACTAAATTTGGATATTAATTAATTTCACAATTTTGATAACTACAATTATATTCATGTATATAACACATGTAAACCATGTTCAGTAATTTCGACACTCAAAAGTGTTTCCAATGACAAATGCAATATTACAGTATGTGTATGTCACTTCAAGTAGTCTACAATGAAACTAAGCGTTCCTGATTAGCATAAATTGACATTCAATATTAAAAATTTATGCCTTCCATTCATTGCTAAAGTCACAGTATACTTCAATACTCTGAAACTGTCCCCATTTTCAAACACTTTGTAATGAGTTTTATAACTTAAAATTGCAGATGACGTCAATGACGAACTTCCCAAGAAAATGTGGCGCACGATGGAAGAGGTAAAAAACAAACTCAGCCACTACCAGACAGCTGCAAAGAAAGAAGTAAGACCTCTTTACGTAACTATTGTCATTCCTAGTTAAGTAAAACATGTATACATTGAAATAAAATATATATATAGTACTGACCGAGGTGGGATATCAAAAAAGTTATTCCCTGGCTGTTCAGAGTCAAGGGCCGTAGCGTAGCAATAAACTCACCTCCTTTGTAATTTATCTAGAGACAAGAAACTCACCTCATTTGTAATTTATCTAGAGACAAGAAATATCTTTACCTGTTGTTACTTTGGAATATTTGATATTATCCATAGATTATGTAGAAACCTAAAGGAAATTAAGTTTATATCTTGATAATCAATTAACTAATATTATCATAATGAAACACATAATTGTTAATCTTTTCTTAATCACCGTCAATGTAATTAGGTCTAGCATGCAAGGCTTCTTAAATATTCCTGTCCTATTAACGGGTACTTTGTTATACGAGAATAACAGAACCTAAAGAACATTTTTATTTATTTTTGTTTCAGCACGAGGACCTCTTGAAAACCTATGGTTACTCTGGTGCCGATAACATTCCCGATGATGAGCAGCTGCGGGAATCGGCGTGCCTGGCTTTAGAATTCACAGGTGTGGACTGTGTGATGGGTGAGTTTAACAGACCTTTTTATTTCATTGTTCTTGAATTGTATTTTCTTTGGGGGGGGGGGGGTTCAATAGAGGTCTCAGTGCAGCAATTTTTATTTTTGATTTAAAATACTTTGTCCTCCTTCTTACTGAAATAAAGATTGTATATCTGTTTGTCAATGTATCACTGTATTTAAAATACGTTAATAACATTTTTGGTTCTCTGTAAATGACTTTAAAATAAAGTAGTACACCTATATCTACAGTATATACTTTACCAAAATTTACTCTACCTTTGACTTTAATTTTAAATTAAGAAAGACTTTCCTTTTAAACTATACCTATTAACTTATTATTTGTACATTGAAATCTATTTTAGGTATCCCTGGGTTGCAGCCTGCATCACTTCGGCCCAAACCACCAAGCGCGTTTAAAGAACCCAATCCACGAGAGCTGGTCCTCCATGAAAGAATGATTAAAAAAAGGAATGAAGTCCGCACAACTACTTCTGCGACTGTACATCCACAATCGTCAGCAACAAGTTCATCGACAAAACCCTCACAGCAGTCGGTTCAAGACAAGTCTGAGTCAGAGGTGGAGGAAGATGAATCATATGACGCTTATGGACGTCCAATTTATACACAAAGAGGACATGTTTCCCGTCGAAGGACATCAGATCCCATCGAGCTATGGAGCCGAATCGGTTCTTCTGAGAAAAAAAAAACTGACAGGGTGGAAACCATACATGGTAAGAAATCTCGGAAACAAGTCTTTCCGGTCAACCAACAGGCAGAGAAAGAACATGTTGCCATTAGAGACGAGTCGGTTCAATCCAGTCTCTTTCAGCCATCTGGACAAAGCATGACTGTGGAAAGCACTCCTGAACTGGCAAGACAACTTAGGAAAGAAATTCAAAATTTCTCATTGGGTTCGTCAGCACCTGGGGATACACTACCAGATCTGAACGATACTCCAGAGTATAAAATTAAGGTAGAAAGACGGACATCTGGAGGTCAGTTCGACCTTGATTCACCGATTTTGCCACCAAGACAAAGCAAGTATTTTCCACCCAGTGCCCGTAAAGATCAGGAAAGGGCCCTCAAGATAGCTGCAGAAAGACAAACGAAAAAACCAACATCGTCAATGTCTCACCGACTTCCAGAAAGATCTCAAGTGCAGAAAGTCCAGAGGGAAAACACAAATGTAACAAAAACTGATTCAAAAAAGAAATTGTGGTATCCAGGTCAATTTGTGAAAGGTCAATCTCCTCTAAGAGTAGTGGAGGACGACCCCTTCGCCGCAGAAGAGACCGACTCTGATGCCGAAGACCTAAATGAAGAAAACACCGCTTACCTAGAAGAGAGTGATGATCTCAACCAAAATTTGAATCAAAACACACCCGATAATATTAAATTCCGGCCATCACAGACAAGTTCGACAATCAAGGAGGACAGGCAACGTGGTGATGCGGATAAAGAGGAAACATCTGCTGAACAACATGGTGTGGGTCACAAGGCCCAAGTCAGTGAAGAAGACCTTAGTTATAGAATATTGAAGTTAAAATGGCGTGAAAATGGAGCACCAAAAAAGAAAACTGATCGTGTAGAACCTGTGGCCGGCCAATGTTCTGAGGCAGAGAGTGATCTCGACAAGGACAGTGTTAAATTGGTCCCCGAGGATGAAGAACATGCTAACGAAGGTGACGGTGAAGCCGATTCACAGGAAGAACAAAGCTCCGTAGGTCACGTGTCAAATGACATGGAAGGTCAGACAGCCGGACGTGACCGGCCTGACCCAGGTGACTCAGATGTGCATCGGAGCAACGCAAAGTGCCTTACTGAAATTCGGGCCGAACTCCTGGAGGTGCGAAAGGTACATTCTCAAATGACTGAGGCCATGGAAAAGACCAACAACAACATGATCACTATTTTAAATAAGATGACGAATGTCCAGGCAAACTCAACCGCAGGTATAGCATAAATTCTTTTAACATATACAGATATAAAGAAAACCTTGTCATATTGATTTTTATTTACAAGTAAGGTCAAGTTCACAATTGAATGAATTTAACTTTCAATTTTGTTCAAGTGCCATACCAAATATGAGAAAAGAAAAGATTAAATTAAAGAATACTGATTGATTATTCCAGTACATTTATAATATGCCAAAGCGATGACACTAAAAAAGTAAAATATAAAAATTCTAAAGAAAAAAACAATATCAAACCAAATAACTAATAATGAGATAAGTTTACTTTTGTTATTTATTGTGATTGAACGCCAAATGTATTTTTTATGTTATTGCTTAGCTTCTTTTTCAGATAAGGCCTTACTTATTGGCTATTACTAATAGATTGTTATTATTTTCAAATGCCATTCAGTTCTCAAGATGGGTCTCAACGCCTTCGTCGAGTACAACATGACAACAGTTGGGACCCAAACCATTCTTGGAGAAGGGAAGGTACCCCTACCACGTATAGACAATAGAACCGGTGATATATTTTTGGACACAACTCAATTCATTGTCACTGATTTTCTGAACTCCAAACAGTCAGATGTTGGGTCAACTGGGAAAGGAGATAAAAGAACAAGTAGTGCAGCGACAGGTGTAGCAAGTACAGAGAACGAACAGGTCGGTCAAGTGTCAAGTCAGGAACCTGGCAAAGTTGGTAAAACTATTCATGTGCCAAGTTCTATTCCAGAAGTACCGACATCTTCAGGCGGTGACGCACCACACTCTTTGCATGGGAACCGACTTCAGACACCAAGCCATGCAGTCATAACTGAACATCAACTGGCCGTGGAGGGGTCAAGTGCCAATCTCGCCACGCCAGAAAGTACACCTGCAAAACCCGGAAAATCGGGCTCGGCGCGCACTAAACTGAAACCACAGGAGTTTGAGACTCCAAAACAAGAGACACTTCACGAACAAGGCAGCCACGTTTTATCTAGTGGTTCTAAGAAGCATAACAGATGTGGACCTTCAAAGGCTCCTTCACCTGTCCCACTACAGACAGGACAGGTACAAGTAGGTGCCGAGACAGTAGAGGCGCCACCTGCCAAAAAAATTAAACAGGAAACAGGACCAGGGTTGAATTTAGGTAAACCAAGACAACGCTCATCTTCTCTCCCTGGTAACTATTCCAGTGTAAATGTGTCCATTGGTTCGAAGACACCTCACCAACCCCAAATAGAAACACTTCTGCAACCGACATTGCCACCACTGATGGACATGTTAAGGCCCAAAAGAACTTCACCTCCCCATCGATCCACCCCGGCACATCAGGAACGTAAACAAGCTGTGGATAAACCGAGTTATGGTGGACCTAACGATCAAAGACACAAACAACAAGACGTTCACGCAGGGTCAAGTGGCAGTTCGAAAAAAAAGAAAACACTTGCACATGTCCAGTGTGCCCAAAAAAATGTAAATGTGCTTCTATCAAGCGAAGGCGCTACCTCAAAACTGAAGAGTGTAGTACAGACAGTTCCCACGAACGTAGAAGGTAGATCTGTCAACGTAGTAAAACCTGAAGTGGTCCAAAAGCGTCGTAGACACTCTCCACCCCCAGGGGCACAAGTAGTGATACTGAGTTCCCCAACCGATTCGGCTGAAGAGGGACAAGTCACGAGTAAAAAAAGAAAAGTACGAGATGTTGGAAAGGGTGATACACAGGCAGAATCTCGATGTACCCGTAGTAGGAAAGCAGGGGTAAGCACACGTGGAAAAAAAGGAAAAAATAAGTAATGTCAAACACAAAACTATGTAGCCCCTGGAAATAGATTAACAACCTTGTTTATAAGTTAGTGGCAAGGTTTCAACGCGACCGTTACATATAAAACCTTAAAGACCCTGAGACAAGTTTTTAGCATGCGATTCTAAAGCAGGCAGTGAGAATAATGTAAAAAATAATTATGTTGGTATATGTATGGAGCTCCATACCATAAATGGCATGTTAGCACGCCCCTTCTTATCCCCGTTTCTGGGTCAAGCAAGCAGACCACCCAGGGCACTGTCCACTCAGGGTTGTGGCCATGTTGTGACGTCAGCTGGGTTACGATTTCATTGGGTCAAAGTATACTTTGTACAGAGAATGTGCGTACACCCACTTCTGATATTGACAATGAACATAATATATGAACGCAGAAAAGAGATTGTTGGAGTATAACAATATAGAATTAACAGCAGAGAGGTATAGAAACGTAGTGAGGTATTGAACCCTACTGGTTTGGAGAGTATATAGACAAGGGAGTTTGTTTTTTCAGTCGGACAATTAAAAGGTACAACCCCAAAAAAATTATAAAGATAATAATATTTTGAACAACATTACAGTAACAATCGAAGTGGATGTTAAAACATGGACCATAGTAACGGTTTACGGAATTAAAGGAAAACAATTTTTATGGTCGAACATTAAAAAGCAATTTAGGAATTTTTTCAAAATACTTTTTCAAAGCTAACAGAATTTGGCAATTACAAAATAAATTTGAGATTGTTATGAGACTTGTTGGACCAGTTCAGTTGAAGAAGATTCGGTCTTTTGCTGGTCTGAAAAGATATTAATGTACGAGTGAACACATTCCAAACTTTGCTAAGTACATGATGGTATTATATATCTTTGTTTTGTTCTTTTCGTAGATAGGTTTCAAGAATGTTTACTTTATATTGTTTCTTGTTTAATTGACAAAAAAAGATGTGACTAGTCAATCAGTAGAGTTTATTTTTGTTACTTTGTTCCTAGTTATAGCATAGTAAAGCGAGATAATACATCTCCACAGTGTGAGAATGAAACTTTACTTCAGATAAAGTTCTATGTGCGACTGTGTATGGTACTTAACTTTTCCTCAGAAAAAAAGGACATTCCAAATGCCTGGTGCTCATGTATAATCGTAATAGTTACACTTTTCAATGGTTGATTTTCTATCAGTCTTTGAAAAAAGAAAGTTTCAGACTAAAACCATTGTGATATCAACATCCATTAGTGTAGTAAAATGTTCTGTGACTTGGTGTTACTGTTAGTTTAACTTATTTAACGTACATATGCATGTTTTGGAGAAAGTAACACGTGATTATGTTTCTAAAGTGCCTCAATATATAGAAATACTGTACTAGAAACATGAAAGACGGATTGATCGTTAACATTTGGATCCAGGCGTTTAAAAATATTATCTTTTCAACATCTTATAGACAGTATTATTTGAATAATTTATATAATTTGATTTCTTCTTACACAGTAAGAGAGAGAACGTTCACGATACATGTCAACATGTTTGTCGCTGTAGCAGAAATTGGTTCCTATAGTTTAAAATTTAATGTTCAAAGTGTTCTGTGATGTAGTCGATTCTGGCCAGGTTTAGACCACCTCTGCCACCGCGTTGTCGGTCCGACACAATCTCTGGATCTGGTTGTCCACGGCCAGGGCCATAAAACGGGACGTTGTCGGGGTCTCGGTCAACGACTAACGGTGTGTTTTCACGCTTGGCCACGTTGTGAAGGCAGCAGCAGGCCACGATGATTTTACCGCAAACATCCGGGGTGTGCAGCATGTAGCCTCCGGAGTCGCTCATCACCCTGTAATACAAAAGAGAATAGTAACATTCGATTACAATGAGAATTTGTCGTTTATGATTCCCTGAAACAGTCCAGTTGAGGGATATTAATATAAAGTTCATTATTTACTTTTCAGAATTTTTTGATTGGACAATTTCTTTTTCTGACACAAACATGTTGGCATATACGAGTTTCAGGAACCATGAAGAGTACTTTAAATACAGAAAATGTTGTTAGGTACGACAATAATTTCTGAGATTAGGATATTAGACATTAGAAAATAACATATTATATATTTTGGTTTTCATGTACAACGAGGTGCTGCAAACATCATTCAAAATTGAATTTAACGTCATTCTGGGATTGTTGACCGTGATTATTAACACAACTATATTTTTACCTGAACCGATTCTTTAAACAACCAAACGTGTTTTCCACCACCACACGCGTGGACCTGTGCCACTCGTTGAAGTCCACGTCGGCTTGTCGGAGGGGGTTCATCACGGGCACAAAGAGGTAATCCCTTTGTGGATACCTAATGGGTTTTAAAAGTAATTGTTTTTAAACAATTTAGTCTCTTTTGAATGATTGACATGCTGAGTTTAGTAACGTTATTGTCTGTTGTTTGTTTATGAATGTTACTATGTGATCGTGGAGATTAACAAGATTGTTACCTTGTGATCGTCACCTTATAATATCTCTTCGTGTTTGAACAGTTGTTGTTTGACTAAAAAGAATTTAAAAATGTTCAATAAAGATTATAAATTCGAAAGAAATTGCTCTTGATTTTTGTTAGTGTATGTTCTTTTTTTATTTTCATTAACTTAATTGTAATTACCCATTGTCACCCAGAAGGAAGTGTTCGCCGAAAACACCATTTTCCCCATCCCTGCAGATCTCGGTGGTGCTTAACACACCAGCGTCGTTACAGGACCCAGGCCAGCAGGGGTCGACATGTAGAATTCGCTGGTATGCATCAGCGACAACCTTTAAGAAATGGATATGTTAACGTTTAGTTAAAGGGATAATAATATTGATTCTGAATGATATTTTTGTATAGAATTTCTCCTTAAAGTGAAAGTTAGGCCTAAAGTTATAGATTGGTTTTATTCATGAGCGAAATATTTAATTTTTTTTTTTTTTTCGGGTTTATTACTACTACTGCACATACAACAAGGTTCGTGTTCTTCCACTTGATCGTTGGATAATGATGATGTAGGTACAAATAGATGAACAATATCAGATAAAAGATGCTAGACAATTTAACGAACATACACCGAAAGACAATACATTTATTGTATATTTCTAAATTGTTAGAGGCACTATAGGAAACACTTACCAGCACATTCATACTATGGTACTGCTTCCGATTAACGTACTGGTGTTCCACCTCCGGGTTTGGTCTACGTATAGACACGTGAGTACCATCGATGGCACCAAATACCCGTGGGTAAGGACCAAACCGGGCCTCGAACTCATCGGCTCTGTCCTCACGGGCCTCGTGGGAGTAGGGGAAGGTGATGTACTCCTGCTGGTGTCTGTAAAAGTACTCTGCCACCTCTAGGACAGCTCTCGAGACTGTGGTCTTCTGAACCCCCTGAAAATCGCCAACGCAGGTGTAGTCTGACCCAGTAGCGAAATACCTGAGTGCAAGGCAGAACTGAAAAATAATTTAAATAATTATAATTAGGCTAAGTTATTATCAATGGAATTCTCAATTATATGGACATATTGGTAGAGATTGTTTAAAGTAAAATAAAGCAAAGATGTGTCGTTTTATTTTTTTGTTTTTGCAACAAATTGATATTTCTTTATTTTCTTATTCTAAAAAAACATTATCAAAAAATATA
Organism: Lepidonotus clava; assembly: GCA_936440205.1. NCBI lineage: Eukaryota > Metazoa > Annelida > Polychaeta > Phyllodocida > Polynoidae > Lepidonotus > Lepidonotus clava. The sequence goes on from OW387140.1 coordinate 54,147,901, forward strand.
GGACTATTTACGTTAAAATAAACATGTTCTTATTTTCTTTTGAGGATTATTTGGTTCATTTTGGAACTCAGTATGGCAATTATGCGACGCGCTCATTATGGCACTTATGCGACGCGCCAAAATTCTACTAATGTAGAGGTATTACAGCTGTCATGACCTACTTATTCACAATCAACAATAACACATTGAATACATACTCGCTCTGGAACTGTGATTCCGCCGCCCTGGCTTGTTCCGGCCGTCGAACAAAATCCCGCATCGAAGTAGGCCTTGGCCAACCGCTTCACTGTAGGCTTCCTCAGGCGGTAGCGAGACAAAAACTTTGCCTTACTGAAGCGGGTAAAGGGGTTTATTCGAGGATAAACCTCCTTCTTCTGTCGACGTTTAGGTGCCATGTTTATGTACGGTCGACAGCTGACAGTAGATCACATGATAGCTAACAACCAATGAAAATGAACCGCCATTTTCCCGCCAATTTACAAATTATTCACAGAAGTAAAATGATAGGTTTTTAAGGATTGAGTTAAAAACATTATCCCTACAACGATGTCCTTGTTGCGTAGAATTTATTATGCGACGGGGTTTCTCGCTGTTGCGAGGATTGGCACATTTCAAAAACAAGGAGAGAAAAAAACAGCGAGGAAAAAACAAATCCATCCTTAATCGCTCCCTCTTGCGAGAGTTTGGTTATGCGACGGGCCACAGTAGTCTATTGCATAATAGACGGCACACACAGCGAGACCCGTCCTTGTTAGAAAATTTAAACAATACAACGTCTGGCAACAAGGACGTCACTGTTATGGTGGGTCCTGCTGTTGATTTGTGGCTGTTCTACTACACCAATTTTATTTCATTAAATGGTTATGAAAATTATACATTAAGATCTCAAATTCCTGAAATTTTCAACCTAGAAAAATGATGAGAAATGGGTCAAAACTGATGCTAAATTTTGTGTATACCAGCAAGACTTTGACCATTCCCTCATTATGGTTTGTACTGTTGTGAGACCGATTTCTAAACCATGTGGTCTTGCTGTTGCGAGGCTTTGGTTATGTGACTGAGCCCAGGGAACACACTTACCTTGTACTGCACTGCAAGATATGACTGGTTCTTTCTTGTGTGAAGTCTTCTGTATGAATGTGTCTGTTTTATATCAACCTACCTCCTACATTATTTGTGACAGTCTCTTTGAATTTCAGGCTTATGGATATCTACATTTAGCTGAGAAATTATACAAATAAAAAGAAGTAAGCTAGATTAATGCTATAACTGCAATATCACAGTTTTCATCAACAGTAAACATACACTGTCAATAGTCAGAGTTTTTTTATGCTGTTGTAATAATGATTTTCGTAGTGTCAATAAACATGATTTGTTTGTATCTCTGTTTACATTGTAGCTAACTGAACATATTGTACCAAAATAGAAGTTTTGAATAGACATTATTAAAACAAGACCATGGACAGGTGTCCAAGGTAATTCACTTAAACAATCAAGGACCGACTAAGTGTGGTGGTACTAAAAAAACTCCTCACTTTACTATATTTAAACCATCTGGCTTCGCCCTAAATTGACTGTTGCTTTTGATGTATAAAGAATACTGATTCTCTTGATATAAGAATTTCGTAAATTCAATAATTTAAACCATTAGACTGGTTTTGTTGCTTGGACAACCGAGCGGATCATCAAAAAAGTCAGTCCTTATGTCCCTCATGCCTAGAACATAAACAATGATTTACAGCTGCAGTTGAAAGGTGTCCTGTTTTTTTCTTTTTAAATATATTTATGTTCCAACTGCAGAAAATGTTGTATAAATAGGCAGCCGTAGGGCAGCTCCAGGATATGGGGTGCTAACAGTTAAGATACAGGTTATGTAATGATCCTTCATTTGTTCTTGGTACTCCATTCTCACACACTTTAAGGTTAATTAAAGGAAAGGGCTAGAATTCCTGCAATAAATGCACGCTCCTACTCGTAGCAAAATGCAGCTACTTTCTTGCCCTGTGACAATCAGCTGCTTTGGGGTGTTTCTAGGTATATAAGACTTAAGAATGTTTTAACTGACTTCCAGCGTGTAATCAGAAACGTGTAGTCTTGTTCCATCACCAAATTTCATTAGCCCTTTGAAGGATTGTCTAAAAGCCTCAAATTATCCCCACACTCTTACGACATCCCCACTGACCTGTCACAGGGTGTCTCTATCTTTGTGACTTAAATAGTTTTAATATATATATGTGTGATGCTCCATAGGAAATCCAAGCTTATTCATACCTGCATCACAAATTTTGTAGTTTAAAAACAGTCTTTCATTTGGTCTCATCAGGTATGCAGGACTGAGTTCTTTTTCACAGCAGTAACTCAAATCTATCCACTTTCATGATTTTACATTTTGTCATATCTTGTTGGCTGAGAATGAGTTTCATCTGAGGTAGAACATACCAAATTCTTTCAAACATGAAGTATGGTATTATTCATGTGTTAGATGTTGTTTTATGTTCTGTGTTTTTATGAAAACGTATACACATTGTTTATCAGTTTCTTGTGAAAAATGTAACAACAACCATAATTCTCTGTGAGTGTTATATGTGTCCATGAGGAACATGATTCAAAGCATACTCATCTCCATGTATGACCAATCAAATGACAATTAAATAGCAACCAGGTATAGATAGAGTAATGGTTTCAAAGATGAAAGGAGGCCCCCAATACAAACTACAATGGATGGCACAGACATACACAGGTAACCGAGTCGCTAGACAAAGTAAGCCAAGACAAATTCACCAACAAAAGGGCAAGGAAAAAAATTCCTGCACCAATTGTGTAGGTACAAAAATGGGTACTTCATCATCTTATCTGCTTACGTCGCCATGACATGCCCAATAAAGCTCAAGATTGAAGGGCTGTCAACTATTTATAAGGAGTAATGATGTCAAATTTTTCAAAACTTGATGAATTACATGGACATGAGGCACCCCATATTTATATGTCATACTCAGTTTGTGTAGGCTAATAGGAGGCACTGCATCTTATCTAGATGGTTGGATCATGAATACATAGTGGTGGTCCTGAACATGAGATGATAATATTTCTTAATTTTCCATGTGTTTGTTGTTGTAACTTATACATTACAGATTAGTAAGATGTGAGTTTCATCATACATCTGGTTCATAAATATGGATACAAAATGTCATGTTTGCTAAATCTTAAAAGATAAATAACCCTACTCCAGTTAAATTTCTCATAATTACAATAATATTGAGAGGTAGTACCAAAACTGGATATTGCACAAAGGTAGAGATTAAAACACCTGCTTTGTGCATGCTTATTGAATTAGTGTAAGGGTCACCAGATGAATACAAAATGATAAGAATTCCTCTAAATTACTTAGTTTATGAAAATATCTAGTAATGGCAGGTGCCGCTGGTAGGTGTTGATATACCTGACGACAATGCTCACCGGGACACACTTCCCCGCAAGCACCGATGCCTTGGGTAAAATCTATATCAGACTGCTTTATAAGCAAGAGTGCAATGTAAGAGAGGAGGAGAGACCATTAGCGTTTGGATCATAAGTAATTTAGAGGAATTCTTATTATTTTGTATTCAACTGGTGACCTTTACACTAATTCAATGATCATGCGCAAAGTAACTGATTTAATCTCTACCTTTGTGCAATGTATATACATACATATTTAAAAATAATGATCTCTAGTTTTTTCTTCATGTCAAACTAGAAATAGTGACATGATTAATAAAAATTCCTATGCAAAAGCCTTGTGATTTGTCGGCATATTACCCAGGATGCACCCTGATTAAGGCTAACCTGCAGGTAAAAGTCAAGAAATTGGCTATCTGTGGTAGGGAGAATTCATCAGTGTAATTCAGTAGAGCTACTCCATATTACAAGCTCAATTACATTGTTTTCAGTTCAAACCAACAAGACCAATGCCACAGCACATCCCTCTAGTGTCCACTGTGAACAGTTGCCTATACCACCACCACCTGGTGGATGGACAATGCCCAATAGACCAACCAGTCTTTCAAACATAAAAACTAAAATACACAACCATCTTAAAGAAAACATATAAATACAAATCTGCGCATATTGTAAATAAAAAAATTCAGTCTATTTGAAAATGATTTCTTTTATATACAGTTTAACCTCATTCACAATGAACTTGTAATATATAAAACTATGTGTAAATGTGTTAATAATTGATCTGTTTGAAAAAAAAAAGGGAAAAAAAGCAAATAATTTGTCATCGAAATTTGAATGTTAATATAAAAAAAATCTTGTTAGTTTTAAGATTGCATGATTATTTGGACGATATTGAGACCAGACGATATTTTCCTGGAATTAATCCATAAGATTTAGACCTAGTGGGACAACGGATGATAGACGTTGCATCCGGTCAGCTGGACAACTGTTAAAGTGAACTTTAACAGTTGTCCAGCTGACCGCCCAAGCCTGACTAACCGCTTTAGCATTTCAGTCCTCTACTTTATCTCTTCTCCGCCAGACTCGAACAAAGCTCAGCTGGAGAGAGACGTTCAAGAAAGACGATGGATGCAACGTCTATCATCCGTTGTCCCACTCGGTCTAAATCTAATGGACTAATTCCAGGAAAATACTCAACCGACCATATCGTATTTCCAGTGACATTATACACTGACTCTTCAGTGTATGGACATAGTCCTACCACTTTTGACCAACATCCATCTTCCCTGCCCTCTGACTATCTTTCATTTATCATGGATATAACTTGGGGAAACTAACCATTATTCTTCAAATTTTGGGATGGACCTGAACATATAAGAAATAAAATTCTTCAACTTTTTCATCACTAGGAATTATTTTATAAAATTTCCTACAAATTCGCACCTGATGAGCCTTTTATGATGAAACCACCAAATACCAACATTAAAATTCAAACTGTGTGCTAACTTCATCCTTTTGGATCACAAGGGAAACAACACTTTGTGTTGATCCTTGGGGCACAACAATACCTGAGTCACATCAGTTTTTGATGATGTCATCACCCGGTTGCTATACTAACCAGGGTTGTTATGTAGGTCACTGTTGGCAACTTCTTAGTGTAACTGACACTTTGTGTGGTAGTACTTGGCAACACAGACCTACAAATCTGTCTCTTGAAGATTGCATGATTACTTCATTGTCAAATGATAATGACAAATCTGAAAATCTGAGAATCTGGAATGAATGTAAGCCCACTGGTGCGACAATGTAAACTGGAAGATTATATCTGAGCATTGACCAGGATAATCAAAAGTTAAGAAAAAAAGAAAAAAAAATCTTGGCCCACAATACTCCTGATAAGAATCTGTATTTGAAACCACAAGGAATAAGCATCCACACACAAAAAAGTAAGCCTCCACTTACAAACCTCAAAAACTCAAACAGTTTAAGAGGTCACTGGTTTTAATAAAATGCTTTTGAGTTGGTTATATTGCATTAATTTTAGTGAATAAAAGATATAGCATCGGTTTGATCCCAGGCATGTTCGTTGCTGCCACCTGGTGAAGACCAGATGCTATTTTATTATACTTTTCCGGAATTGCAAAATAGGCATACAGTGAAAGAGCAGACTATACTGATACGGATTCCGTATCAGTATAGTCTACTGATACGGAAAAGTAGTCCACCCTACTTTTTTGACCAATCAGAGGCATCCTTTTCGACAGCGTGAACTTTGACCCCAAGAGTGACCTACTTAAAATGACGGCAAAGTTCGGCTGATTCTGACGATTTTAAGACCTAAAACGTCCAAAACAAGACCTGATTAAGACAGCGACGGCAAATCTCTGTTGATTCTCACGATTTTAAGACCTAAAATCGAGTTAATCTTCAGAAAAACAACCCACGATGTCGGATATAACATGGACAAAAGATCGCAACAGTCAAAACAAACCACATCACAGCTGACACATGTAGTTCGCCGCATCACATAGTTCTCGAAGAATCAACGTGATCATCATGTAAAATCTCGTAAATCTAAGTAAATATATATCATTCAAGTATCACAATTCCGTGAAAGTATAATAAATAAAAAACCGGACTCGTATGGAGATACAGGGGACGGGAACCAACTTGTTGCTACGTGACATCGGGACTTGTCCTCCGGACTCGCCCCGATATCACTACGCAACGCTTTGGTTCCTGCCCCCCGTATCTCCATACTCTTCCAGTTTTGTTTATATCCCATATATACCATACCCAAAAAACTCCACTACCCTAGGCCTATTATTCCATATACATCACTTCCTCCATTCATTCAATATCAACAACAACTCTCAAATTATCCCACCCACCCACACCGCTTTCTTTTATTCACTAAATACCTATTACCTATTATCAATATATTATATATTATATTCTATACAACAGAGAATTTATGAGAAAAAAAAAGTATTTCCCCACTCCTGCTTTACCTCCTCTTCACTAGGTTAAGTGGGAATGCATCATAATAAAGCGAACAAGGATGCCTCAATTCTCTGTTACAGCATGCATAGGAGTTGCTGAAACCTTCTAGTTAGATATCTGTCCACTTTAGAATGTATTGCTGGCATGATACAGAGGTCGGACATAATTGCTGTTTTTGCAAAGTCAGGCACTGACACAGATCTGAATGAATGAGTTAGTACTTGTGTTTTCTAAGTCAATAGGGTGTTGATAAATGAGGATGAATTATCATTTTCTCTCAATTAGGTAATTATCTCTATTTCAGGTGAACCAAAATGAGGTCAAAGTGGATAGGTCTAAGGGCAGTTCCAGCAGTGGAGGTGGGGCAGGGCGGGGGGGGGGGGGTGGTTGGAAGTTCCAGCCGCCCCCGGCCCCACCCCCTGCCTCTTAAACGTGTCAAAGAAAAAGCGTCATGGGTTTACACATAAATGTGTGATGTTTAAGTACTCACCAATTATATGAGACCTCCTTTTATAACTCCTGTGCTAGGCAAGCAGTGACGTAACAAATGTGTTCTGCGACCATACTTTTTTGGTTAGTCTATAACCTGCCTAAAGGCTATATTCCACGATGCAATTTTGAGCTTGCGTTGCTCATTTTACTTGTGTCAGTTTTTCGATGCGTCAGAGCGCATGTGCGACGCATCATGGAATATAGCCTTTATTGTCACGTAACAGTTTTAGGTTAAGTTGTGACTTACTAAAATAGAGTGTTACAATAACGTTATATTCTGGTGATGTTGAGACCTTACCAAAACAGAATGTTTTAATAAGGTCATTATTATGTAAAATAACATAATCAGAACGTTATAATAGTGTCACAATGCAACGTCACAATGTGAAGTTCTAGACGTTATTGTGTACCATCAAAATAATGTAAGAACAAAACCATGACCAAATAAAACGTTATAATAATGTTATAATAACGTTACATTCTTGCCTGGGGTATTTGCCCCTGGTTTTATTAGATCCACTCCCTGGGGGTATAATGTAACGGGATTGTTATGTAACAATATGTATACCTCAGGTACATGTTACTGTGTAATTTGTCGGGTTACGGAGGATTTCCGCACACATGGGTAATGTTAGAGAACAAGTACTTGTAACCGAGTAGATCGGTGGATTATGTAATACCTTCAAAGAGAAACCTGTATAGTATGCAATGAAGACAAGTGTTCATACTATTTATAAAAGTAAGATTTTATTCAGTGGTTTGGATTAACGTAAAAAAGATTTGTAAGGAACTACATGTTATAATGATAACAATATGTGACTTCCCAATTTATATTCTCAGTACAAACTGAGATGCTTATGCTTAAACACAGATTTCTGTTCTCTCAACTGCAATGATCGACTCCATGGAATCACGCTCTCATCACATTTTTCAGTAATGTAGTTTTTTTTTTTAATGTAGTCCTTATATTGTTTTTAATATATTTTCAGGTTCAGGCTCTTCCTTTAATTTTCTGCACACAAGGATTTTGTCTACGAATTAATACTACAGACATTTATTTTTCTTATCAGTTCAAGACTACGATGTTATTTCGACATTTTGGTAAAATCATTTTAATGTACATGCATTTTGTTACAAACTAATTCAATGTTATCATTCTGTAACATTTTGTAAATCGTCTCTATCTTTTGAAGGCTAATGTAATACTTACATAATCAAAATATAGCAGAAAGGTCTGCTTTTAAATAGTAAGTGATATATTTGTTGTTTGACAACTGTATATTTTCATAAAACACAATATTTTCTAAGTCACGATACCCTTTAGCTTCATATTGTAATCCTCAGTTTTCAAATGTTTCTCAATAAGTACATCCAGATAGTTACAAATGCAATTTCCTTTTTTCCCATCATAATGTACGTGTATCAACTTGTTTCCTTCATTTGACAGGATTCCCTGCTAACAGCCATTTGATTTTAGAAATATTAAGAACCAAATTATTCACTTTACCTTATTTGATTATTCAAACCGCCCCATTATTTTGTACACACACCATTCCAATCATTATCTTGCTATCTTAGATCTGGCACACAAGAAAGTACTAAAAAACCTGAACATTTTCTGGCACCCATTGATTGTTTGTCTTTTCCTATGTCCTCTTAAATTCACCAAAATGCAACTCTAATGGCATGTTCAAACTGTAATGACAATATGTGTCCTGTTAATACAATACTGCATATAGAATAACATTAATAATATCTAGTCAGAACTCTATAACTGTGTTACAATAAAAGGAACACAAAATGAGCTTTTTTCTTGCTGACCAGATCTATAGTCATCAGTAATTGAATAATGACAATCCTCAATAAATCCAACCATATATATATATATATATATATATATATATATATATATATATATATAAGAGAGGCTGTTGGACCGAGTACACTTCCTTGGAGCATACTGGGTGTAATCCATGAGACACTTTACAACTAGATCTAACTAGCTGTACCTTGATATGAGACTAAGACATTTTCCTAATTCATTACAATAATCCTTTTATGATTTATACAATCAACGCCTTTAAATTGTGATTATTTCTCAACTAATCAAATCAATATATTATGATTTAAGGCAATGCAACAATACTTCAGAAGATCAAATGGAGCCAATTATGTTGAAAGATCAGTCCTATACCCATAATACATTTTAATTATCACATTTGATATGTAACTATATTACATCATTACGTATCACAGTTTTGTAACTCAGGCAAGCAGTTACATCACAACCATGTTCTGTGAACAAACGTTTTTGGTCAGTCTGTTACCTGCCCAATTTTCATGTAACTGTTACATCTCTTAACGTAAGGTTGAGACTCTCCATTACAGAATGTTATGATAACGTTATATTTTGGTGATGTTAAGACCTTACCAATATAGAAGAATAACATAATCTTCATGTGAAATAACGTAACCAGAATGTTATAATAACATCACAGTGCAACATCACAATGTTAGGTTCTAAACATGGTTTTGGGTGCCTTCAAAATAACGTAACAAAAACCAAACCAGAACCAAGAAGAACATTACTGCAACGTTATAATAATGTTACGTGTCTTGCCTGGATAGTGATTGACTAGCAACATGTTTACAACAACATGTATATTTGTACCTACTTTGTAGGATCTCTGTGATAATAAGGTATGATCTCATTACAGAGTGACTCAAGAAATGTAACATTTCCTTTTACAACATAAGACAACTTGGCAGGATGTAAGAACTCCGCTCCCTCGACGGTAACCTTGGGTACCCACCTGTAGAAGAGGTCCCTCTGGTGGGTCCACTCCGTGTAACCGTGGAGACCGATCGGTAAGGACGGCAAGGTGAGACAGGTCAACACCTGGGGAAGGTATAATACATGAAAATTAACAAAATGCTCAAAAAATATTGAGGAACATATCAGCCAGATATGGTGTCTAGTTTAATATGCGTTTTGAATTGTATCTGTATCTGCATTGGTTCAAGAGGTACAGCCAGTTATACATGGTACTCTGGTTTTGCCCTATCAAAATGACATGTGTATTTAGAAGGCTCACTCTGCAGCTCGAGGGCAAATTACAAAGCAAAACTATACATCATTTTGAAGGAAAAAATAATGTAGATAAATATATCCTTGCATGTTCATCAAATATTGTATAAGCTTGTATATCTTCATTTTATAAGTGAAAAACTCAGTCACAGCTTTTACCTCAAAAACAGGGATGCTTTTTGACGGGAAAACTGGTGGAATTTAATATACGTACCTGGGGGACTGCCACCTCAAGGAACACACGGTGCTCATAGTGACTCTTCAACAGCAGGCTTGCACTGGTCATGTATTTCTTAGGGATGTAATAGATGTCTGCCAGACCTTTTATTAAATGCTCCTCCAACCCGCTCATACGCTGTAGTCGCTGCAGGCACTGGTGGGGTAGACTCAGCGGTAACTTCTTATAGTAGTTGTTAAATGACCTCATGTCTTCTGAAGCATGTCCATAGTGGGGCCAGTCTGCGCAGGGACCAATGTCTGGTCTCCTCATGTCACACACTGAGGGGAGGTCGTGGACAGTGGCTGGTAAGGACAGAGGGAGTTTCTGGATGATTGACAGTGACAGTAGGACATCATCGGCTACAAAGAGGTAACCCTCGGCCCCAAGGTTCAGGTTGTGCACGTGGTACACACAGATGTAGTTTGTCAGGCCGAAATAAACTGAGTTGTCCTCGTAGTATATTATCCTTACTTTAAATCGTATACTCTCTCTGTCCCTGTAGTTAAGATTCGAGGGCATACAGTAGATTATATCTGAAAACAAGGGGCGGTATAAAAGTTCAAGATAAGGAATAACGCTATAATACGGATTGTTGAAGAGGACGACCAAAACCACAGATTTATCTCCAACAACTTGTTTCTTGATGTTAACATGTGGTCCATGCTTCAAACATGTATCATGGTAAAGCTGTTGTATGAGAGCTTCATTTTGAAATGGTTGATGCTGAAGACCTGAGTCTATAGGAGGAACCTTATGCCCTCTACTATTTTGAGTTTGGTGGCAGTCATAAGGCTCTACATCACTGGCTTGTTGTCCAGGAGAGAGTACTGTTGTACCTGGAATTAATCATTGCTTTGAATCACAAAATGTCATTTTAAGAATTACTTGGGAATCTGCATATATAGGTTTACGAGGGTCAATTCTCCCAACCACAGATACCCTGATTCCTGAGTTTTACCTGCAGGTTAGCCTAAAACAGGATGCATGCTGGGAAATTTGTCGACAAAACTCAAGGTTAGAGTATAGGAATTTTCATGAATTGTATCATTATTTGTGGATTAACTTTGTGAAAAACTAGCCATCATTATTTTTTAAATGAGTATCCATGTCTATCAATATTTCCTGAGTTGTTTGAGAATTCATTCATTGCAGATGGATTTATAACAATAATTTGCTAAGTCCCTATAGGGATTCCAGGGGTTTTGCCAACAAAATTAGCCTGCAGGTGCTTAAAATACTGTAAATCAGCTATCCGTGGTAGGGAGAATTATAAATCAAGTAAGATGTCTATTTGGTGTTTGATTGTAATACTGCTATTTTTCAAAATTAATGATAGACCCTTTTTTATAATCAATTAATTAATTTTTTATAGGTTAAATTGCTAAATGTGATCCCCATTTCTGATCCTGTTTGACTAGTTCTGGTCTTATTCAATCATGAGGGATTCGTGGATATATTTTCTGTCAAATCCCTCAAATTGTATTGCATTGTCCTTCGAAGAATTGCATACATACATACATGTATTGTGAATATATTTTGCATGGGTTCTTTGTGCATGTTTTCTTGGCCAATCTGTGAAATTTTGAAGAACAGCATCAAAAAGTGAAATAATTTTTCGCTGGTTTCCTTTTCCCATTACTGGTTATTCAAAATATTTATCAGCACTGTAACATTCCAATTTTATGTTATTTTTGTTTTGGCATCTCATTTTTTCTGAAAACTGAATTATTATTGAAAAGATCCACTTACTATATTGATGATGCAAGAGGACGACAAGGAAGAGACAGGGTCCAACCAGGATCAGGTAAACCACTCTAACCTTGGCCTTCACCATCCTCCTCACCAGGTCCATCTCAGGGGGCAGTATAATCTAAAACAAGATTATCACAGAGTCTGGAGCTGGTTTTACATCTGTGTGACTTGGGCTTTGATACAACTGTGCCTTGACCATATCGCATCCAAGTTGTAGACAACTGCAATATGGTATCAAACCCTCTTATACATCAGTAGTGGAGACTGACAATGAAACAGCCGACTCTACTCAGGCAAAGTCATTACAACATTTGTAGTAATGTTACTTTTAGTTCTGTTTTGGCTCATTATTTTGATGGCACCCAATAATGTCTCCAGAACCTAACATTGCCTTTTTGTTTTAGATGTTCTTTTACTATAAGAACATAATGTCTGCATTATCATGACGTTCAGTATTGGTAAGGTGTAAAGAACTTAACAAAGATGTAATGTTATTATTTTTCCCTGTTTTGGCAACTCTCTTCCTTACGTAAAATATTATAACAGCATAAATCAAGTAACAGACTAACCTAAAACGTATAGTGGCAGAACGTGCCTGTTATGTCACTGCTTGCCTGGGTATGTAAGAATCCATGTCAAGCGCCAATCCACATGAAACGTGTTTGATATTTTACTCCAAATGTGCGTCAGTGATTGCACAACCAGATTTCTAGTTTAATTTTCAATTGGTAACCCTTTCTAATCTTAGTTTCCCAGACTCAGACTGGTGATCCAACTCGTGAGGTTGTGGATGTGTGGCTTACGATAAGGCGGGACTCAGCACAAACCAGCTGCTAAAGGCTGTATTCCACATACCGATTTTGCTGCCTATTTTGAAAATCAGCAGTAGGAATAAAGGTCAAATATAGATATGTCACACATCATTAGAAAGGTCTTACAATTCTCTATCAAGTTTAGTATATAGGATGTAAGGTCTCATGTCATATTCACAGAGAAAATCAAATAAATCCTAAATCGGCAGCATTAAAGTCGGTATGTGGAATACAGGCCTTAGGTTTTTAATTGAGATCATGCAAAGTTTAGGCAGGTGCCGAGCCAGCAAATACCATTTGTGGACGGAAGCATTGAATATTCATGGCGATGTTCAATACCCTTTGTGTAGCAGCAGGCAAGCCGCATGGATGTTTGACATGAACCTTACGAGTCCATTAGTTTCAGTTTCCGCCTTGAATCTTGTCCATCCTGTGTTCACTTATTTGCATGAGTCATGGATTGTCATACACAATATTTGATATGGTGGTTAAACCTTCCAAATCAATAAGTCCTTTCTATATGATGCCTGCTCATCTGCAGATCAGAGGAGCACTATAGGATGTAGTCCACACAAGAATATGATGTTATTATAAAGTTATTATAAAATTCTATTTAGTTCTGCTTTGGTTCTTGTTATGTTATTTTGGTGTCACCCAAAAATGTCTTTCTTGAACATTTTTTTGGAAGGCCCCTATCAGCGTACACAGGGCACCATTACATACTAAATGGAAAGCCCCTATCAGCGTACACCGGGCACCGTTACATACTAAATGGAAGGCCCCTATCAGCATACACCGGGCACCGTTACATACTAAATGGAAGGCCCCTATCAGCGTACGCCGGGCACCGTTACATACTAAATGGAAGGCCCCTATCAGCGTACACCGGGCACTGTTACATACTAAATGGAAGGCCCCTATCAGCGTACACCGGGCACTGTTACATACTAAATGGAAGGCCCCTATCAGTGTACACCGGGCACTGTTACATACTAAATGGAAGGCCCCTATCAGCGTACACCGGGCACCGTTACATACTAAATGGAAGGCCCCTATCAGCGTACACTGGGCACCAGCGGCCAAGAACGTTCCTGGCGAGCTACACTGATAACCTACTGCTGGTACCCAGCAGCCCAGAAAAGTAGTTCTCCTTCTGACCAAAACAGAAATAACCAGACTGTGAAAATAAGCAGAATTTACTTAAGTCGCTCAATGGCTACCCCCCTGGGAAGGCAAAATGCCTCTGACAAAGTGCAGATCTGATCCATGATTAATTCAGACAAAGTGATATATATATAGTGGTACTAAGAGCATACCGGTTTGTCTGCCTGACATAAAAGATGCATAATAAATGTGTCTTGATTATTTATTTATTCAATCAGGTTTTGTTATTGTATCATATGGGCGTCCAACCCCGCCTACACCTTGTCGGCATGAATAGGCATAATGCGGATGGTCCACGACACGATTTTTGGACAGATTATGGACCGATTTTTTAAATCGGTTTAATAAGTAATGATTATTCTATTAATATATGTTATTCCTAATCAATATTTACCTAAGCTGATCTGATGCCAAGGGAATGTTTACCCAAAATGTATTGATTAACATGTGAAAAATCCATAACAAGAAAATCGGTCAGCGTTTTGTTGCATCATGGATCACCAGCTTCAGAAATGTACTACACCAACCAGCCACCCACTCTCCTTTGTGGGCATGTATTATAGACGGATGGCCGAAACTGTTTAGATTTCCATACCAAATCAATATAAGAAAACATACTTGGGCATGCTAATGTACTTTCTCAGGGACGGATCCAGTGGGGGGGAGGGGGGAGGAGGAGGCACTTAGGGCGTGCAATCCCCCCCCCCCCCCAGGCTGAAGGGGCACATATACAAATGGGATTACCCGGCCCCATGGACGTGCATACGGGGGTTGTATTGCCCGAGTGTGTCTACGGCAAATGGAGGGGGTGGGGTGGAGGTTTACACAGGCTGTTCAAATCGTTTTGTTCTGCGATATCCTAAGCAATGTGACAGTCCCGACAATTATCATGAAGGTCATGACAGTCTCATTCCAGCCCCGACATTATTTCCAACACTATATGTGTTCTCATGTATGGTTTACACCAAAATTTCTAATATTTTGTCCTGGTTCTTCTCCGATACTATCGTAATCATTGACATGAGTTCTGTAAACCAGGCGAAAGGTGAAAGTGATCCCCACCCCTCCACATTTGGCCCATCTGTTAGTGTGTCTGTACCAAATAGGTACTAAACTATGCCCCGATGTGTTTGTCCGAAGGTGAGACAAATGTCTCTACTTTGGCCATAATTGAGGGAAGTGAAGGACATTAACTTCCCTCAAAATGGATACGAATTTAGTCAGATCCCATTTGATGGGTCCACTTTTGTAACAGACCCATCTATAACGGCCCAGCATAAGAAGGTGGCAAAGTTGACTGCAAAAAGGCAGTTACTCCAGGGTTTAAAAGGATTTTCTTTTTCAGGAGGATGGTTTTCTATTTAAATTTGTTGAAGCCACTGAAATATATAGTTATCTGCACTGCAATCTCATTTTGTCTCATCATGATCAGTCTCTCAAAATGGGTTATGTTCTACATGTGAGCCCACTGTTATGGGTGCATTTTGTGGAAATTGAGGTCCCTCAAAATGAGCCTTTTTCTGAATCCACAACACACACATACGGGCAAAGATAAATCAACCCTCCCGGGGTGGGGACCACTGTCTTCTGTCTGCGGGTCCAAGCTCAAGGTTATTGTCTTAACGTCGTGTCTCCACATGGGAGATAAACACCTACAACAAAGTTAGATCGCTGGGTGACGGATTGTCGTCGCCCTGCTGATCACATCTATATCGCCCAGTTGAGACACAATTGGAGACCAAAGGACCAGCGACAAACAAGGTGGACGTATCATTGATGCTCTTTCAAAAGGTATGCAGGGTGCGTTGCCTTGTTAGTATTATTGTGGAGAGGTCTTAAGTTTTTACTAAGACAATTGAGGGCAGTTAAAATCGCCTTGTGCATAGAGGTTTTACCTCAATTTATCTGCTGCCAAATATTGTGTTTGTATTACAAGATTGGGACATTTAATACTTGTTCGATGAAGAGGATTATTCCATATTATTCGTTTACCCATATTTATGCATCCCCATTTGATTGATATTGTACACTTAAAATCAATCGTGATCAAATTAGATTCAAGGAAAAGTTGTTTCTAAGAATTAGCATAAAACGATCAAATTAAGTTGGTGAAATGTCCCAATTTTGTTGTTGGCATTAATTGTTACGTTTTCTGCATTTTGTCAAAACATGACAAATATAATGTGTCACAATAATGTGACAGTTCCTACTAATACAGTTTTTATCTAGGCAGATATGGTGAATACTGACAAAAGTAATGAATCAAATGGGTTCTTACCAAAGGCCAGGCAAGCGAATACCACTGGTAAGGGTCTGTAGGCAGGAGCAGAGGTAGGGACAGGGGAGCCTGCACAGTCACCAGAGGGCAGAGCTTAGTCCAGTTAAAATCTACAGAAGTGTCTGTAGGTCCCAGTAGTCCATACTCTGAATGTGCTCCAGGGTAAACTCACTTGTGAAGTGAAGTCCGCTGTCTCTACCCTCTTGGTGTGGGTCATTATAACAGAGCCTAGGTTAAAGAGAGAACATCAGGCCCATATAAAAGTGGGAAGGTGACTTCCTACTGATAGTTACCAATATGTTTGTAACTATCGGGAGCACCTACTCACGAACTTTCCTACCTGAAATGGACACACTTGTGATTTTTAGCCCTACAACCTCATGATCGTAGGCAGTTTTGTCTGCTGCGTAGTGGAAGGAAGCCTTTAGTCACATGCAAAATACTCCAAATTGACAATTTCAAAGAATTCCCTTACTCCCGTGTAAGAAATAATTGTAATATCATCAAATCATGCTCAGATCGCAGCTCAAAGTCGTGTACCGTAAAACCCCTAATTTAAGCCGCACCCCAACTTAGGGGTTCATCTTTGGGCATTTTTTTCATAAATTTTTTATTGTGTGCCATTTAATTCAAGGTTGTGTATACCCCTAATTTAAGCCGCACCCTTAAAGTGGAGGCTTAGTTAATTCTCATTTCACAAACTAACCCTTATTTAAGCCGCGGCTTAAATTAAGGGTTTTACGGTAGTATAATAGGGCCTCACCTGAGACTAAACATTATAAACAAGGGGGGGGGGGGGGAGTCAATGACTACCCCCTCCCCTGTCAGTGCATGGCATATAGACAAAGGGATTACCCGGCCCTATGGACGTGCATACGGGGGGCGTATTGCCCGAGCTAGTCCATAGGGATCCATCCCTTAATACACTGGTTCTGGTCTATTACGCTCGTAGGGTATGTAGGGTCACCTGGGTTCCTTCCCGCATGCGCACTGGGATAGATCCAACCCACATCAAATCAAGTTCAAAATGGGCCATGTGTCAGGACTTATTTCACTTTTTCATGAATAAACCTCCTCCCCCACCCCCCAACTCCACCATTGGAATTACGTGCCATTGGATTGATCATTTTCCATAATTTCCAGAATGTCTGCCCGCAACACCTTTTATGTTGACTTATTTAATGGTTGGCCCGAGAACAAGATGCCTTAACATATTCCATGCACCCAACATCTTATAACATGTTCCACACACCCAACATTTTATAACGTGTTCAATACAATCAACATCTTATAACATGTTCAGTACACACAACATCATATAACATGTTCCTACACCCAACATCTTATAACATATTCCATACACGCATCACACACACACTCACACACTCACACACACTCACATACATACACATACATACACATGCACGCACACACATACTCACTTACACACGAACACACACATACACACACTCACACCCAAACATGCACATGCACACATATGCACATCATCTCAGAACCAGTAGAATAGTATATGTATATATAGTCTGGAGTCCAAACACCAAAAAGTAGCTTATTTAAGGATTCTGTATGCCATGAAAGGTTTTTACCCAAAAATATTTTGGGGTGCTAGAGGGGTCCTTTGGACATAAGAAAATGCCTGTTGTCTCTCCGTAAGGTGTGCGTAAGAGTGACAGCAGCCATTTTGTTTGACAACCCCTTCAAAATATGACACAGCCTCTTTCTTTAATAGCCTACTCAATAAATAAGCAATCCATTTCATATTTGACAAATCAATAGTTCATTAGTAGGGGTAGATGAAACATACATGACTTTGACTTTATCCAAGGTCAAGGTCATCAAAATTATGAAATATATATAAATAACATCTAAAACCACTCTGGAGTGCTAGAGGGGACCCTTGGGCATAGGAATATGCCTGTTGTAATTGTGTGAAGGTGTGTGTCAATGTGACAGCAGGCACTTTGTATGGTTACCTCCTTGAAAAATGACGCAGTAAATGATGCTGTTTTTCTCTAATAACCTTCCAAATTCTTAAGCCATCTAATGTGTATTAGACAAATCACTAATGAATTAGTAGGGTGAGATAAAACATGAGTGGCATTGACCTTATCCAAGGTCAAAGTCATCAATAGTAAGGTCAAACTTTGAAAAATGTCAAAAAGTGAGTGTTTTAATCCTTCCAAACTATCCTAGTCTATGAAAATGTAATTATGATACCTGAAACTATTCTTGGATGCTAGAGGGTTCCTTGGGCATTGGTAAATATGAGTGTACAGGTATAAACCTTTGATGGCACACGGAATCAGAGTTTTTAATGGCTTGGACCCCAGACTATATATCTTCCGTTTGTTTCAGTAAACAATAGGATCCGGGCAAAGTATCCATAATTATGAATTCATTGGCAAGTCGTCATAACCAAACAATGTGTATGTTAATGATTTTATTCATCTCATCTTTGATAATACAGAAAACTGACATAATAAAATATGCGTTTCCTTATAATAAAAATCTAGATTCAGATAAATCCCAGAAGTCCTTGCTCTTTGAGGCAGCTGGTCATTGTGAGTTGTGACTCTTGTGACATACAGGCTACAGTACTAGAACCTGGACACACCCAGCCAGCTTCAGACGTAACAATGTTCTGCAACCATACTTTTTTTTTAGTCAGTTTGTTATTTACTAAGATGACATGTAACAATTACGTTATTGAAACCTTACCAAATCAGAATGTTATTATAACATTATATTTTGGTGAGGTTAGGACAAAACTAAAACAGGATATTATAAGAACATTCTGTTTGGGTTGAAGGACATGACCAGTTGTAATAATGTCACAACAAAAAAAAGGAACAAGAACGAAAAACAGAACAAAACAGAATGCTGCTGCAACATTATGATAACGTCGCATCCTTGGCTGGGTAGATACGTTAAAGTCCTTCTTTAAGCCTGCATTCTAATAAACAAGTCTGGCTTCCATTATTCCATTACTTTTTCTCAAGAACTCTGGAAAAACATGAATTATCGAACATGTATATTATGTGAAAGACAATTAAAAAGCCTGTCTTGTGCAATGTGACCTGCCTAAAATTAAATCCAATTCCAAATGATGATTCATAAAACTGAAGCTGGCAGTAGAACCAGCTATGTTGGCAGAATAAAAGTATATTTATATGATTTCCAAACTGTTTTATTAGAAATAACAGTCTTCCATTCCATAAGGGGCTTTCCATTAAGTATACACATTTGCATCGAGAAGTAAGATTTTCAAAGATGCGTGTACATTTCAGTACAAAACCAATGCGTATTTTTGCCAGGGGGTGGGGGGTCTGAGACTTTTTGAAATGTGTGTACGTACTAAATGTAAGGCCCCTAAAAGGATTTATGAAGGTAGGGAGGGATCAAAACTTATTGATTTAACACACAATTCTCACAAATGAATAAAAGTACCTGTCGACCAATGTTTGGCAGTCGTGTTTGATACAAGCACTAAACCAATCTAGGGATTTATAGAACAATATAATATGAACAAAGAATGAACTGATGTAATCATGATAGCAGCACTCATGTACCTTAAAGCCCAAGGGACAAACAATTCAATATTTATCACCCGTGTGGCAGACAAGCGGTAAGTATTGCCATCAGTGCTTGTTGCCAGGCTGTACACACTGCTCATCATTCTTGGTTATTTTAACAAATTTTAAATAATGCTTGGTGATAACATAAAGAAGGACCTTCAGGTCATCCTCAGGTGGCATACGACCCATGGGAATCATACAAACCTTGAGCTTTAAAATATTTGTTTCCAATTCAAAATACACTGTCTGTATAAGATATCACGGCAAGGTAAGACCATTATCACCGATAATTAATCTAATAAAAACTTGTAACACTATTCGTCATCTCTGTGTCAAGTTTTTGAATTCAAAAAAATATGTTTGCACCAATATTTTCAAAACAACTTAGAAAATTATTTGTCATCTATGTGTCAAGTCTTCAAATTCAAAATAAGATGGTGCATATTTTGCACCAACATTTTCAACAATAGCCAAACATTGTTGAACCAATTATTAATCTAACTTAAAACTATTCGTCATCTATGTGTCAAGTCTTCCATTTCAAAATAATTTTGTCCTCCTTTTTTCCCCTTGAAGCACTCTAAAATGGCTGGCAGACTCATGCCACCTATGACTACAATGACCCCTGCTATCTCCAGCAGGTTGTGCTTCCCTGGCTGGTAGTGCCTGAGGAAGGTGTACTGGAAGATGAGCTCCATGGCCACCTTAGAGGTGAGAAGGATGGCCAGTCTTAGCCCCCCCAGCTTCTGTAGGGCCACTGAGGTGAACCAGACAGCACAGCAGGTGGAGACTGCCTGGATCAGGACCAAGACCAGCTGGGGCAGGCAGTAAATGAAATGTACATTGATCTCCTCTAAATAGAAAGTGAAAGGGAAGGCCAGGAGCAGGGACCCCACACACACCCAGAAGAGCTTCACTGAGAGGTCCACCTGGGAAAGCTTGTGTCCCAGGCAGAAGAAGTAGATGGCCTTGCCCACACTGCCCAGGGCTAGGAGGCAGTAGCAGTAGGGAGTCTGGGCCTGGTGGTGGGGGTGGGAGTCACAGTCCCTCATGTCCCAGCCAGGGTGGGAGGTATCACTGCTGAACCAGGAGATGTTCAGGAGAAAGTTCAGGCTGTACTGAACTGGGATCTTTGTAAATATCATAATTGGCTGGATTATCATGAGTATTCCTAGTAGGCAGACAGCCATAGAGATCAGGTTGACCTTCCCTGGGTATTGTAGCTTATAAATCCAAAACAACATGGCCATGACGACAAAGACAATAAGGCTGTTAATGGCCCCCCGCGGGGCAAGTGGTAAACACTTCGCGGACCCGAAGCCGCCAAAGTTATAAAAGAGGTAACTGACCACACCGATCAACATCCATTTTATATGTGTACTTTGAAAGTCAGTTAGTTGGTTGTTCCATTTGCACACGATAAACAGAATAACTGATTGGAGGAAGAGTCGGTAGATGCTGAGTTGGAAGTCAGGAATGGCCCCCTCTAATATCTGAACCGTGGCTAGACCCACACAACTGGTAATCATCACAAGTATAGCTGCAGAGTAGCCAACAACAATATTCCTCAGTTCCCCCATTTTGAATAGGGAGTGTTCGCGAATAGCGGTCGGAAGGGGGTCAAGCTGGTCACCAAACTGCCTATTGTGTTAATTATAGGTACCAGTGGTCACTGGTGACATGCCTGTTTGGGTAGATCACAGGTACCAGTGACTGTTGGTCAAGGTGTGTCAACCATAATACACCTGGCTGGGACCAGCAAGGTGTATTTGTAGCACTATATGGCCGTGCGTTCCCTGTACACCGTTGCACTGTTCAGTCATTACCGGGTTGCTCACAGACATTCTGGTACCATACACACTATAGAATTTGGCCATTGGGGACGACACAGAGAGAGTGTATTTTCTCGCCAAATGTTACTCAGCATGCCCATATATGGTAATCCGTGTTTAAATCATGTATCATTCTCTGCTCTTCTCATGGTAACAATCACAGTCCATTCTGAGGTAACGTCCAGTAGACTCCGTGTAATTTGGGGCTTCTCCTATTTTCAGCAGGCACCTTTCAACAGAGCAACACAATGTTCAGAACACCTTGACTTGATGTACATTTTTTAGCTATAAAAGACTTGAAGTTGAATGACAATCAAGTTAAATTCACATCAAAATTTCAGTCCTTCTTAAAGTAGTCTGGGCACACTTGCATGTGATATTTTCTGTCTCCAATCCAAGAGAGAATAAGGGATTTTTTGTAGAAGCAAATTGTATATTTCAGCATTGAGCCTATTCCATTGGGTACAAATGGCATATGCATATATACTTGGCACATGTACAGAATGTGTACTAGACTGGGAAGACTGAAGTACCATTACTCATTATAAGTGTGATGACGAACAGGCCTCCCCCCCTTGAACGGCAACCGTGTAGTGCTCATTATACTCATAATAGGTGTCTTTGTATGAAATTATCCTGTGTGTATACATAATTACCCTACACACTTACATGGTTCCGCCACCTGCGAGCACACAGAGGCCACTCTGGTGACTACACAAAGTATACCAACATCTTGAAGGACGCTCTTGAGAGAATGACATTTCTCGGGAAATCACATCACGTGCCCATATAATTATGGTAAATGGTGTGAGGGTGTATATGAACAACTATTAGGTTACTAAACCATGTGTTTGGGGTTCAATCATCAAACAGGTCACAAGTTAGGTGTTGCAAAGGTTCACTGAACATTGCCGTATGACTTGTTAACCACAGATAATTAGTTCATAATTGGGCCATCAGTAGAGGTACTAACACCAGCCAGGTGCCACAAACAGTCATTGGATAATTGACCCTATATCCATGGGTCTAAATGATGTATTACTACCCAAACTTTGTATAAACCATGGTCCTTGGCTATGATCTCAGTCATTGCGCCTGACTTGCTCCTAAGGTAACTTCCCCTTGGGTATGATATCTGTTGTTGAACTTGACATGATGGTCGTTCTAAATTCCATGTGGAGTATGAAATAGTTGAATTTGATGTCACGGTGATTTCAAGTTTCCTCCTCGGGTATAATATCAGTTGTTGAATTTGATATGATGGCGTTTAACCTTTCCACGTGGAGTATAACATTAATTGTTGAACTTGATGTAGAGGTGATTTTAAATTCACTCATCAGATATAATACCAGTCGTTAAACTTGACACAGTGAGTTCATCTTGACTATTATGTCAGTCATTAAACTTAATGTACTGGTGGGTTCGCTTTCCATCTGGGGTATGAACTTGATGGTGGTTAATTAACCTCTTTACTACGGAATGTTACAGGTTGATGAACCTCACATGGCAGTGAGTTGGAGTTGAGTATCAGTGACTGAATATGATATGGTTGTCTACTGGTCATATGAAGATGTATTCCACAGTTCGGTAATGGATCTGCAAAAACAAACAAAACTCCATGAGTTATAAACATACTAGACGATCGAGTTAAGGACAGTCTAGCAGGGTTCTCAATGAACCCGCATATCGCCCTGATTCGATTTGTGAGGTTAGATCAGTACTATGGGAATAAATAATCATGATAAAAAAACACTATGTGTCACCGTATTCATTGTCAAGATAAATGGATGTGGTAAATTAGGTTTTACTATAGGTTTCAGTGGGAAAACACTAGTTCTTCATCTCCTGAAATATATATTATATATATATATATATATATATATATATATATATATATATATATATCAATAAAACATAGTTGCATATCATCAATAGAGCTGTACCAGCATATTTCAGCAAAGAAAAGTGAGGGTCACCATTGTCATTACAGAGGGGCAACCCTTAGAATGGGTTAATATGGCAATTCCTGTATATTCCTCTGTAAACAAATTCCCTGAAGATATCTTAGTACCTCATTTTAAGATAAACTCTTTGTGGAAAACTTGGTATTTGTTTACAAATAAAAGATATTTCCTGCCAAAATAAAATTTCAAGCACCTGAGATGTTCACACCAGGTGGCGCTGGTGTGGTCAGTCACAAATCCCTTTTATTATTTGGAAACATCTGATAAACCATGGACAAAGATTTCATGATTTGAGCAAAGGTACATGATAAAGTATCAATTTTGATGAAGCGTTATCCCTTCTAAGTTGGTAATCCACATTCAATTTCTATGCCTAAGTACTTTATAATGGAAAAAATGAATCTGAAAACATTTCTCTCGATTTCTCTCCATTAAATTTGCAGGTAATCTTTAAGACAAAGAACCTTTTTTACCTTTCTTGCCATGCCCCAGAATGGTTTGTTTAGTCCGTTTTATCTCAGTTCTCTCACCTAAAGAGTATAAGATATAGATGACACAAATGGTGATGTGATATTCACTTGGCTAAGGTGAGAACCCAGTCTTTTCAATTACGATAGCCTACTTTTCCAGCCTGATTATGATAGCACGCTATACGGAGTAAACGGGTCAGCGGTATTCCCGTCATTTTCGGCATTGCGCTGTGAAATACTGGGCTCCAGAAGTGACCACGTTTAGCATTGGGGCCTATGGGGAAAATCGGAATTTTCGCAATAGTGCAGAAAATTGACCTATTAGGAAAGTTTGAAGACTTATATGGGATGCCTGAGATGAATTGCAAACTTTTCCGCATTTACTGCAAAAAGATTAGAGCGATATTTAAAAAGTTAGAGCGAAATAACCTGTTTTCTGCCATAGGAGCCTATGTTAAAAGCCCCCCCAACGTCCGTTCGCGATTTCCGCGAAATTTGGCCGCGCGATGTCCTTTTTTGAGACCCGCATCTTTCGTATAGAGAGGGAATACGAGCCGGGGGGGAGGGGGGTCATTTAAGAACAGAGAAAAGACAGCTGGTTCACTTTTACATAGTACATGGAACCCCTCACAAATTTCTAAGCATACAACAGGTTATCATTTGAAAATGCATTACGAACCTTGTAAGGGGTCCAAATAATTCTGGGTAAAGTATTCTAACCTTTTTTTTTTATATACAAAGTTTATAATTTACAACAGGCCTATACGATGTTTCAATTCATGGCATCTGTTATATTGCTTATTGAGTTTATCAGTTTTATTAAAATTTAAAACCCAACTTAATCTAACATCAAAATTATACAATAATTCATACAATAATTGAACAAGCTGAACCCTTGTGGTAGGAGGTCGAATCATCAACATCTTACCACGATGCAACTTGATATACTTGGGGATTCAACACAGGATACAGGTAGTTTATAGTATTGGTCTGGGCGTCATATTGGGGATAAATTTATAATAATAATATTTCCATCTAAAATATGGAGGCCTACCTTAAAGCCCGTATTCCAATATGGTAAGAAACAAAATAACCAACGATCATAACTTCTAGGAGCTAAAGACCGTAAGGGTGTCAATTCCAGCTATCAACAATCGCTGGCAAAGCTCCTGATAGTTATCAACATGTCGGTAACCAACAGTAGAAAAACTTCCGATCTTTGGCTCATGACTTTTATGATCCCAAACATCGCGAGTGTCCTTTTGGTTATATTCCATCTCCAGATGTTGGGCAGTAAGTTTAAAGATCGGGAAAGGATTCTGATCTTTGACAAAAATGCCAGAAATCGCCACATGAATTGAGATCTTGAGCCAAAGAGTGGACTATGGCCTTTTGTCTGACATAACTTCTTTAATGCCGTGTTTGACTTAGAGTAGCCCCCCCCCGGGGGGGGGGCCCTTTAAACGTGGCAGGACGTTGGTGAATACATACATAATATGTGTGTCATGGGGTAATTAATAAGAGGATAGGGTTTTGGATTCCTGTATTGGTCCAGGAAAGCGTATGCATTAGTCATAGTATGACTCGGAAAGGGCTGGGAAGGGGGTACGAATCTGGAATTATGGAACTATTTCTCTGAAATACAAATTTCTTAAAATTATGATATATTATTGTATATTTTCTATAGATTTATATTTGTATTTTTTCTCACTTTCAGGTTTGCGAGTATAGAGTACTGTCCTCTTGTCTCAATGTTACTGAGATTTTGAAAAAGTTAGCTATAGCCACGTCTGTGAATCTTTCACTCCCCCACATTCTAGATTTCCTTATGTTTTTGACGACAGATTGAGGCAAAATTAACCTGCAGATGCTTAAAATCAGATATCCATGGTGGGGAGAATTGATGAACGGGTTTGAAAGGAAGGTCAGTTATCAAGGTTTGGAGCTTTAGTTGATAATAACGTGTCGAATATAAAACTTTCCAAAACAATTGCAAGAATTAAAAGAAACTTCAGGTCAGTAATAGGGGATGTCGCTTTAACAATCCAGGACCTTTCTACAAGAAGAATTATGAATATTAACATGAATGTATCCCCACACGAGCAGCAAAGTAACAAGCATACCTTTTTGGGTGGGTCTGTAACCTGCCCAAACTTTACATAACAGTTATATTATTTTAGGTAAAGTTGAGACTTACTAAAAGAGAGTGTCATAATAACATTATATTTTAGTAAAGTGGAGACCTAACTTATACAACAACGTTTAGTTGTAATGATGTTATTACAACATAAAAGGATGTAACAAGAACACTGTTACAGTGTGATGTTGTTAAGGTAGGTTCTCAAGACGTTTTCGAGTGCCATCAAAATGACCTAACAAGCTAAGAATCAAAGCAGAACTAAACAAAACTTTACTGCAACGTACGTTGATTCTTGCTTGGTTGAGACGAGTGACTAGGTCCTGTTGTAGGGAATGTACTTACAGAAACTTGTTTTGCATGTTCCTTTCCACGAACCCTCACAGGTGGGATTCGGAGCGTGCAATGATGTATCACACAAGTCTCCCCCACGAGCCATATAATTACTTATCTAAATAGTGTACGTATTACCCTCAATTTTAAGAAGGCCTAGCTATAGGGGATTTCAGATATCCCAAGCCATGACGTAACATAAACGTAACATATCTTTTTCATCTCAGCTTATGTAAATATTGCAAAAATATTATTTCTCCATGAGTATACTTTTAAACAGCTATCCTGCAGGACCCTGTAATTTTTATAACCAAACTGTAAACTTACGCTCTGGTACATGAATATGTAGATGAGAAATACGTTGACGTCTCAAGATTGCGGTATCCTAAACTCTCTTATAGGATATCACGTCAACCAGTGATTTTGGCTGCCCTGTGTATGTGTCAACCAGCCTCTGGAAGTGACTTACGAGGTCTGGGAGCAGGGGGGACCTAAATACCGGCCTGCAGGTCATGTGGAGAGGGGGGGGGGGGCCCTATTACACTACACAACATGAGCTGTGATATGAACATGTTAAAGGTCCTATTACACTGCATGACATGAGCTGTGATATCATATGATGTCACAGAGAAACCGTATACATATTAGAAACAGCATTATTGGTTGGCCATGTTTACAATACTCCAAGTTCGCACTTTCAAACAATTATAGTACACTTCAGGGTCCTTGGGGTCGTGACCTCATCCCCCTTTTTTTTGGTGGACCCCTAAACTACAACTTTTGGTGGACCCCTAAACTACAAAAAAGAGGGAAAATACCCATGCAATTGCACGTGGTTTTAGTACTTAGCCTTTATGCTGACCCTCCTACCCCCCCCCTTCCCCCCCCCCCCCCTTTTGAAAATTACGTAACCGCTCCTGCACCTGTGTGAGAATTTACTATGACATATCATCATATCATGCCGATGCGGTTCAAAGTCGTATAGAGCCTTTACACTTCAAGATATCAATTAATAAGGGCTTTAGAAGGCACCCACACAGAGAAAAAGGGCGACTCTTACTACCACTGATTGAGCATGCAAACATAACATATATGTACATCCTTGATTCACTAATTTGATGCTAAATATAATCTTAGTGTGTGGGTCTACAGAGGTCTATTTGAATGATATGTCACAAAGTAGCCCGTCCTATTTAATCCTCTTTTACTAAGATGTATACATGGACAGATTAGCCTACTTGTGTGTGATGTAACTCGGGAGAAGGGAAATCCCAAAATAACCCCCATAGCTCTGATGGTATTTAACCATACACCCTTACCATGAACCAGCACACAGCAGTCCAGAGCAGACCAAGGCGGGAGGGGGGGGCATACTTATAAAAGAAGACCTGTGGGGGTCATCTGAGGGTCGAAGGACGACCCTCTGGGCAGTGTACTGCTCAAGGGAATACGCTGCCCCGAGGGTCGTCTGTAGGCCTGAGGACGACCCCTAAGGGTCTTCTATATTTTATCACCCAAGCAAGATTAAAAGAAAATACTGAAAATAAGGAGCAGTACGTACAGCCAGTCAATACTCACTGCTCCTTGTATGCACCACTTGTCAACCGTGCGGGTGATCTATAGGGATATATAGAGGGAATGACCTTAAAGTAAAGCATTTATCTTTGTTTTAAGTACCTTTGGGGCATACTACAAGCCTAGGCCTTTGGCACATGGTGTAGTTCCAGAAATACTCATGTTGAAAATTTGTTTTGATCCTTATATTTAAATATTTTGGTGTAAACACTTCATAAGAAGTGAAGTATTTTGAAACAATAATACCCCTTTCAGGCTACACGGCAATGCAAAGCGAACCAAAGCGAACCGCATCTATAATTATAGCTCCCGCCTGGCGCCAGTATTAGTACCCTAACATGGTGCATTCATAGCCTAACATTGGGTAAGTTTATGCCCTTTGTAGAATTTGGTTCCTTTCAGACACAAACCAGGAAGGGAACTGATGTGCTTCAGTTCAGAGCACTTTGATGCGCATCAAGGGTGGTAGTCTGAAACGGGTATATGAGACTCCCCTCAGGCACCCTTTGGTTGTCCAGGCCCAGTCAGTGATTGCCAATTATAGCCAATTAACACCTGTAATTGCAATAAATTAAACCCTTAATGACCTTTAATTTTGTAAATGGGGCCATTGAAGTTCATTAAAGGTATAGGATATGTCACCTTTCCAATACATTTGCAAGATCTTGATGAATTCTGAAGGTCACCTGAAAAACTTTGGTAAAAGTTGTAAAGGTGACCTTTCCATTACCTTTAACAAACCTCAATGGCCCCGTTTACAGAAACGTAAAGATCTTAAAGGTCTATTTTTGTGCAGTGGTACATAGAGGTTCAAAAGGAGGTCCCATAGAGACTCTCCTGCTACCTGTACTGCCCGTAGGTGGTAGCAGACATATATAGAGTAATGGAGACCCGCGGACAAACTGTTGATGATGAAATGGGAAATGGGCCGCAAAGGGGTATTTCCATGGAAATAGGATAAAAGTAAACCAGTCAAGCTAAGATTGGTTGACTTTCTAAGAGTTTATCACCTGCACGGCCGGCGAGCGGTGCATATTGTAGGCAGGGCGTATTGACAGGCCGTTTGCACCGCTGAACTTTCTCTGTATTCTTTTCTTTATGATTTGAGGGTTGTTTGGGTGACAAAATAAAGAAGAACCTTTGGGGTCGTCCTCTGGTGGCTGTATGACCCATGGGGATCATACAAATCTTGGACACACCATGCCCGGTACCCTGCGGTTCTTTCTATAATAGTACTTGTATTTGAAGAGAGAGATTTTAGTTCAACATTACAAGCTGTAATGTCTGATGCCACATTTAAGAGTTGGGGGCTACTGGGAAGAGCTGAGACTCGTAGTTCAATCTACCATTATGGGAGGTTTTATACCTATGAAACCTGAGTTGTAATATGAGCCTGATATGAGGATATCCCAGAAAATTCACACACAGGGACCATATTATTGTTTGAATTTGGTTAATAAATTTTGAATACCTGTACTTCACACATGTATAACCAAGAATCTTAATATGTATGACTTGACTGAAAAATCGTCATAATATATATATTAGCAGCTCATACCGCGTGGTATTAAACCCCTTTTGCTTTGCATGTTCATAATTATAGGATTTACAAATAAAATAATAGAGCAACGACATATATATATTCTAAAACTAAAAGGTATACATGATTGCCAAACAAGTCAGTACATTTTATCAGATCACCGTTCGCTATGCAACAATACAGCTACATACACACTTAATCGCGCACGTGTGCACATGCACATGCTCACCACACACACACACCACACACACACCACACACACACACCACACCACACACACACACACACACACACACACACACACACGCACACACACACACACACACATACACACACACACGCACGTACTGAGAGGAACAATACACAAATTCTGTTTAACAAAGTTATATTTCCCCTATATCTGTATTTACCTGTAGATCAACTGGTAATTCAATATCATAGGTATCCACGCCCTTGAACTACGGCCTGGGGTACATTCCCTCACCTGTGCCCGCCCTGCCGGCTCCCCACACACCTCCTGACGGGGGTTTGGGGTTAAAGCTGGGGAGACCGGCAATAAATGACCAACCTGGCTGACTATTGTACACGCTTTGACCTAGTTTTAGCTATGTCGGTTCATTGAAGATGTCCTGAAATAGACCATTGCGGGTCGGACCGATGGCTGCTTTGGGTATTTTTATATCTCTCCCTCCCGGCCAAGAAGGGGTTACTCAGTCACATTAAATATTTCCGGGGTCTGCGCCCCGACCTTTGGTAGTTTAGTGATGTATGTGCACGGAATTTGCAAATATTGTCAAGATCCTAGATCCCGTACCCAGGGAGGTAGGCGTGGGTGGCGGGCCACCCTCCTCCTCCCCTCCCCCCCCACCACCACAGAGGAAATTGATTAGAAAGTTTTATTTAGGTTTAAATGATGTTATAAGCAAAAGTTCCACTTTGTGATTCTCGCAATACCCGCCATATTGTAGAATATTGAAGCAAACTTGAAAATCATTTTTGGTAAATCTTCTTGACATATAAAGGGAGGGAAGCATGTCTCAAAATTTTGATATAGGTCTTAGTTATGTTTTTATGAAATGTAGAACATGAAAATGCATAAAATTCAAAATTTTGTATAATATAGTTTATTCTTACCATCTTGTAACTGGAAGACCATGTACCGCCAAGTGAAGTTACTTTAATAAGAAAGAAAAAAGAAAAAAGAGTTTCCCGTTTTTGGCCGTTTTTTTGCCATAAATAAGGAAGGTAGTAACTAGTGGTTCCGCCATATTCCAGCAGGGGAACTGTGAGGTGATGTTAGTTCTCTGCCTCTCCACCAGGGCTCAACTACACTCTCCAAGCTTGCAAAATTTGTCGTTTTATTATGTCTCTAGACCGCTAAATTCGACATGGTGACATGACCAATTCTTAAAATCGACATGCGACATGAGCCTTATAGTGACATAAAGAATAAAATAAACGACATGACATGGTCTATTTCTTAAATTCGACATGGGACATGAGGGTCTCTTAGAGGCGACATGGGACAATACCCAATTGGCCGACTGATCTGCGCTAAAATCGGCCAATTTTAAGTCTAGGGTCGGCCGATTTTACCACCGATTCAGATCAAGCACACCCATTTCACAATGGTATACCTACAGCCGATTATAGGAATCGGCCGGTTTTAGTGCCAATCTGTTTCCAGGCCTGCCAAGTGTCCCGAATGTTCCCGGGACAGTCCTGAATTTTCTACCCTGATGAGTTGAAACATTTGTCTCAGAAGTCACTAAAATGCATAAAGATGTAGTCCTTTTTGGAAATTAATTTTTGGGGGAGGGATGTCCCGAATTTTGGAGCTTACAGGTTGGCAGGGCTGTGTTTCTTGGCTGTGTACAAGTTGGTTAGTAGCAAGGAGCTTTGATAATCTATATATTTTCTCTGATGGAATTCGCAATTATGATTTTCTCTGAGAATATGGCAGGACTGTTGAGAAACAGAAATCATTATTTCACATAAGTTTGGAAACCAACTTTCCAGGCATTTTATTATAAATTACGTTTGGTATGAATGTTACGATTAAAGACCCACATTTCCTTCACATGCATATGTGTACCAGAACTTCTTTGTGCTAATAAGATAATCTGGAATTCATATAGATTTATACTTTGAAGTTATTTGAGGTACTATAAGAGTGTTACTCGAGTCATTTATGTTTGCTAAAATCAGCATTTCTTTTGGAATGCCTAATACTAATACTAACCCTAACCAATCCTGTGGGTGACAGACCATAGACTAGCACAAACTTACGGCAGTATTTTAACCTCTGGTCAAGGGGGATGGAGGGACAGGCTGACACAGACACAGCGGTGATGATAAGGGACACAAGGCATAAAACGTCAGGCCAGCAGCTGCCATGCTACCACTTTATCTTTAGAGGCGCTGACCTGACTTCCGGGCACGGAAGGATGAAATTGGCCCAGTGTTAGTTAGCATAGCAAACAAGTAGTAGATACCTCCAAGGCCCAGTTAATGAATAAGAGGTCACGAAGGTCCTAATATTCCCACTTGGTTTTTCAGCCCGGTCTTCCCTTTGGTACATGGTTGACTGCACACACACATGCACACACCATCATCCACCAGCCCCCATCCTTTTTCATCCTCCCCAAGACAACCTGAGCCCTAGAAAGCTCATCCTCCTATCCTTGCCCACATCAGGAACAGTCTGCTCTCACATACATAAGGCACATCTCTGAACAGCACCCCCATCTAGCCGAGCTTCAGTTCCCGGGACACAGCCAGGCAATTAGAAAAGGAACAAATCCCGGAGCAGAGAAGCATGGCGATCGACCCCCACACCCCTCGAGCTCATCCGTACTATTCGCCACAATCTGATTTGAGGCTCTATAGAAAGAATGTAACATTTGTGATATGTCAAAATCAATACAATTAGCACATCTGTCATTACTTTAAGGTTACAGTAGTGTATAATGTTAGTGAATGTTATGTATTGTTATAATTTTACAGATAAATTCTTAAAAATTCAAAGTGGTCTAAAGGTACTAAAATTGATGATTTTTGGAGATTCCCAGGACATTCCCTGTGGGGATTTACTATAGGATTTGGTTGTTAAATGTGCTAATTCATAATTTGAAAGGTTTTTTGAGCATCAAATGATGGAAAACTGGCTTATAATGTTCTATGTCCACTTAAAAGAAACACCATGATGTCTTTTACATCCTCAGTCATCCAATGAATGAATTTAGAATTTTCCTATCATGTGTTTTACATGCTTCTTAATTGGCTGTAAAAATATGAAAAATCAACCTTTCTTAGCACATTAATCTATAGGTCAAACTATTTTCCATTTAGTGAAGTTTACTTACAAAGGTGTCGATATAATAGTCCACGTCTGCATATGTAGCCTTGGTTTTGCCCGAAGGAATGTCATACTGTAAATAATAATGAATGAATAAATTTGGATGAACAACAATCTCACTTCCAAATATCCATCTCAAGGTACTAGATTAATTGATTAAATTCAATGTAGTTTTGATCATAATAATAGTATTAATGGTGCCAAGTGCTGTTATGATATTTTTGAATTTGAGAAATATGAAATTTGAGAGAGTAATTATTCTCCATTGATATTTTATATTTTGGTCACTTAAAACAGGGATACCTTAGATAGGAGGATTAATACATCAGTAAATTAAAAACTTAGGTATTGTTATTTTTCTTTTTATCAAGGAATCTTGAATATTGGTCACAATTAAAAATAATTGTCTTTGTTAAACTTTATCTCTACAGACTCCATATGTCTGTGTGAAAGTCTTTATCTGTGTCACTCTCTATCCCCTTTTTTAACCCTTTCCTGATGCCAGTTGAATAATTGCATCACCATACTCTGGACGCCTGTTGCATAAAAGCATCACCAGAGTCAGTACACCAGGTGCATTAATGCATCAATTGATGTCTTTTTTCAAAACCACCATTAAAACCTAAATATTTTACAAAATTCAAAAATGTCTTGTTTTATCTCTGTAGAAGTTTGTGTATTTGTATTTTGTTTGTGATCTTCGTTCATTATTGCCAGGATTTCTTTTGTGTCAGGTAACAAAACGTATTAATATGTATGGGATACATGCAACAGGCATCAAATTGGACAACATTGGGCGCCAATCTGGCGCGAATTCTCCCTACCACGGATAGCTGATATACAGTATTTTAAGGACCTGCAGGCTAATTTTGTCGACAAGATCCCTCTAAAAACTATAGAAATTCAGCAAATAATTGTTATATCCATCTAGTCTTAATGAATTCTCAAACAACTGTTATTCTACAAATAATGGTACAATTCATGAAAATCTATATGATAAAGCCATGAGTTTTGTCGACATATTACCCAGCATGCACCCTGATTGAGGCTAACCTGCAGGCAAAACTCGCAAAACTGGATATCCATGGTTGGGACAATTAAATGGTACCATTCATCAATATAGTGTCAGGAAAGGGTTAAAGTATTAATTCAGTCAGTGTCTTAAGTTCTCCCACATTTTATTTTTTCACTGTAGTGAAAGTGGTAGTGGGGTATGGAAACAGTAATCTTAGATTATATCTTTAGCAGGTGAATGTATACATACACACAACAAAATAATTGAATTACAAATTAAAAAAGCTTATTCAAAACTCGTTTCAATGATCTGCTTGCTGCTGGATTGAAATTTGGCAGGAGGGCTAATGCCAAGAACACTAAATAATAATAAGCAAGCTGTGGAAAATGATAGTATAAAGATGTAACCATACATCGATAATAGATGAAAGCATGAAATGACATTGAAAAGCAACCAATAGATGATGCAATTAAAAAAAAAAGCATGGCAAAAATTAGAGATAGATTTCACAAACTTATCAACCAAATCCAAATTATGAGTTGTCATGAGGGCCTCTTAGAGTCTCTTAAATGCCTTGACCCACTTATATCAACCTCTAATGAATACATTTTCAAACAACTCCGAAAATATGTAATGTATATGGATACAGATTAAAGAAAATAGATCTCTAGTACTTCATCACATCAACTACAAATAAAGATATGATCAATGACAATTCCTATGCTAAAGCCTTGCGAGTTGTTACCTTCCAAGCATGCATCCTGATCAAAGTTAGTCTGCAGGACAAACCCAGGAAATTAGCAATCCCTGCTTGGGTGAATAAAGGCCTGTTTCCACCGAACGACATTCTCCTCAAGACAGCCTAAGACATCAAAAGATTAGGAAATCGTTGGTGGTCGTTGGGAAAATCGTTCAGTGGAAACACAAAATCGTTGGTAAAGATAGTTGTGAACGACTGCAAAAGACATTTGTGAACGACCAAAGTGAACGATTCGCCAATGACCAAATATTAAACCTGTTTAATGTTTCTGGATGACAGTTGCAAACGATTTCTTCCAGAGGCAATTAAAAGCAATTAAATCCATTGTGCCTAGAGGTACCTTCCTCTTGTCGTTAGGAAAAGTCGTCCAGAATGTCCCAGAATCATCCAGAACACAATATTTCAGTCGTTCAGTGGAAACAACCATGTCTTCATTTATGAACACAATAACTAGAAGAAGTTATTTGGTTATAAAGCCAACCAGAGAGAACCCACAGGTGGCAGCAGCAGCTGGACAGCATGGACTGTGCTGCCCCCTCAAGGGCATCAAACGTACTATTGGTTCTGTTCCTTCACAGGCAAGGCCTATAACTATCTGTGAGTTACGTAAGATTTTCTCTACTCTAGACATGACTGTATCTGAGGATCTAGCTTTTTGGTGTTGCCTGGTATTGTGCTTTCGTGCTCTGTTGCGTAAATCAAATGTGGTAGAACCGGGGTTAGCCTTGCTTTGTTCGGATGTAGTTTTTCATCCCTGGGGGTTGATGTTGCAGGTACGTAGGACTAAAACTATTTCTTTCAAAGAGAGGGTGTTGCAAATTCCTATTACGGTAATTCCTGACTCAGATTTTTGTCTTCACCGGTGGTTATCTTTGTTGTTAGCGACAGTTGATTATCCATCTCCCGATTCGCATTTAATTTCTTACATGTCTTGTGGTAAATGTGTGCAAGCTACGTATTCATGGTTGGCAAAGCGTATACATGTGTCATGTGAGGTTTTGGGTTTCAGCAAGCTGACTACACACTCTCTCCGTCGAGGTGGTGCCACGGCCATGTCCGAGGCTGGGATTGCCTTGTCGGACATCAAGGAGGTGGGCGACTGGAAGAGCATGTCCGTCTTACTGTACTTGTCAAGAACATTGGACTCTAAAATTGATTTGGATCGACTAGTGGTTCGCAAATTATTTTCTTAGTGTCGTGTGTTGGGCGGTTGGGCCGTTATACGGTTCCTAGGTTCAGTATAATAAACCTGGAATTTGCCCAACGCACTTGTCCGTGTTTCTCTCCAACTATAGGTTTATGAACACAATAACTAGAAGAAGTTATTTGGTTATAAAGCCAACCAGAGAGAACCCACAGGTGGCAGCAGCAGCTGGACAGCATGGACTGTGCTGCCCCCTGGAACAATGTTATGGACCTAGCTGGGGGCTGGACACTGGTCAGTCCAGCTCCAGCCACCACCGGACACACACTGGATTTTTCTTTTTTTAGTATGTTAGGGGGCCGTTATACGGTTCCTAGGTTCAGTATAATAAACCTGGAATTTGCCCAACGCACTTGTCCGTGTTTCTCTCCAACTATAGGTTTATAAACGATTTTTACACCGACCACTCACTGACGATTACAATTTTTTACATTCGTTTGCAGTTACTATCTTTCCTCAACGAAAATTGTTCAGTGGAAACCCGGCTTTAGCTTTGTATTGATATCAGACTTGTGTGAGACCTATTTGGCCAAACAGAAGAAGTCAGGGGGATGGGTGTCCTGATGTCCTGTGTTGAATTTGAGAAAGGCCCCTGTCGCATATCCTTGTCGCTTATCTTTTCAAATGTTGCATTTAAGAAATAGCGTTGTTGCATGTCATTAGTAGAAAAAGACTGATGTCGCATGTCTTCAAGGTTCTGTGTCACATGGTGAATTAAGAAAGAGCCATGTCACCATGTCGATTTTAATAAATGGTCATGTTGCTGTGTCAAATTTAGTGGTCTAGTCCCATAGAAGGGGGTCCTTCTCTGCTGCTACCTCCGTGTAAATCAACCCTTTGTTAGCCTCAGCTGGTAGCACATATAAACACATTCACATGTTAAAGCAGTATTTTAGATGGAAGCAGAAGCTTAAAAGGAAGAAGACTGGTTCTGACCTTGCAGAGGCTTGGGGTAGGCTCTCCCTCAACGTCAGGGAATGTGAAAGTTTCACATTTCGTGGTTGGTGTGAGGACACAGTTGCCGCATGTCTGTAGAATGAGATCAGAATACACAGGACACAGATGAAGATGGGTAATACACAAACATGAGCTAAAACTAAATGTATGTGAAGGGTCAGACGTCAGGAGCAGATACAGGATTTTCAAAAGGGGAGGGGGGTCAGCATAAAGGCTAATTACTAAATGGTTCGCAATCGTGCATACATGCATGTGCCAATTTCCCCTCTTTTTGTAGTTTAGGGGATACAGGATTTTTAAAAGGGGAGGGGGGTCAGCATAGAGGCTAAGTACCAAACGATTCGCAATTGCACCAATTTAGCTCACATGTTAGTTTTTAACATGGAAATGTTAAAAACTAACATTAGCTCACATGTTAGTTTTTAACATGGAAATGTTAAAAACTAACATGTGAGCTAAATTGGTAATGATTGTACCAGTGATTCTGCTGTTGCCCGTCGCCAGTTGCCGGTAAAATCGCCTAGTGGATATGGGGCTTTAGACTTAAATATTCTTGGCACACTATTTGATTGACTAAAGAAAACAGTGTAAGGGTGTTCTCTTTACAAAAAGCTTTCTTTACTCACAAAGGTATCTATTGGGTAGTCGACTGTATCATAGGTGGCCAGGGTATCTCCATCGGGAACCTGAAACTGTAAAAACGAAGGCCAGTGTATGAGGGTTGGCTGGAATCCCACTTAAATAACTCATCATTTATAAAGTCACATTGATAACACATTAATTATTGATCTTTCTCAGATTTGTGACTTACCAGATAGATAATAACGATGACGATGATTGTTTGAGTTTAAAGCCAAGTCAGCAGTATTTCAGCAATGTTAGGACCAACTCACACTTTTTGGGTTGTACAAAGTATTATGATCGCATCTATGGGGGTAGAAACAACTGCAAGGCAAGGTGGTGTAACAGGCACAGCCGAGGCTCGAACCCGGGTCCCCCCATGCAAGTTAAGCACATTGACCACTATACCATCCCTCCCCGCTAAATAGATAGTGTGACCAGCTAAGTGTACAACATTCTCATACCATTGCAGTGACTTTCTGTTGTGTCCTCTTTTGGTTTCTTATTATGTGACTTTAATTTGTGATATTGCAGCAATATTTTTTTATTGTTTCCAATAACATTACTGCAAACAATTTGCATGTTTTGTTTGTGTGTGTGTGACAATACAATGATATTATTTTGGGGGGGGAGGTTTCACCCTCGCCGAATCATAATGCCTCAAAAATGGTCTTAACCAGATTGTTATGATGATATTCTGTATTAGTAATTATATATTGTTAACTACTTGAAATGTCATAATAATGTTCTGTTCTGTTTTGGTTAAGTTGCGCATATTTTAGTATGTTACAGAGCAACTATAAAAGGTATGGCTGCAGAATGGTCCCGTTATTTTGCAACGTGGTTTGGCATTGTCCATGTATTTGTTAATGGAAGTTAAAATTCCCTAAAAAAAAAATACAACAGATTAATTGCCTTATGTTTTACATGGATATCAATGTTATTCTTCAAGGGACACAGTTTTACAGATGCCTTTGTAGCAGCATCTGGGGCTTACTCAGGAAGAGTACTCCAATATCATAATGATTATCACCTGCTCTGCCGATGAGCGGTGCATATTGGGTGCAGGTCGTATTGACAGGCCGTCTGTACCGCTCAGTGTGGACTCCTTTGTGTCATTAATTTTAACAGATTTTGACAATTTCTTGGGCGAAAAAATAAAGAAGCACCTTAGGGGTCATCCTAGGATGGCTGTACACCCTTGGTATGTGACGACCCCCTATGGGTTGTACAGCCACCCTCGAATGCCCCCCGTGCTGCTTCTTATTATGGAATACATTTACAGGACATAATAGCATTTCTTGAACTTTTGTCTCGATTGGTTAACATCAAATTATCAAATAGCAGCATTGTTGGCAAAAAACATCTTGACTGTAATGAAAGCAGGGCATGTATATATCATGGTCAATTCATTATCAGCGCTTCCCAGACAAATTCCAAATACTGATGATTTTACAGAATATCAGACCATCAAGTTAGCATGCAGCCATTTGCTCCATACTGCTGCACATGCACAGTGTAACATGGTGCATCATTTTCAGTATATGATTAATGAGAGCTGTGCCACTGTTTGTACCACTGACCGGAAACTTGCTGAACACATGATCCCTAGTATAAGGCGTGGTGTGATCGTTGGAAACCCTGGGGATGGCATGAGATTTGGTCTGCCGACGTCAATTTCTAAGAAACTATGGTCCGATCCCGGTCTTTGACAACAGCAGACAAACAACATAACAAAACCATTGACACGTCGCCCCAATGCAGAACGGGTAGGGGTAGTCAGCAAGATAGGGAGATGGCAGGGAGACAGCACACCAACTTGTTTCCGGGCAGTGGATTAGTGGCGGCCAGGCTCTCTACTCCTGTCTACAGACCTAGCTGGATTGGAATACTGTGAACCATCAGTGTTGTGTGCTGCTTTGAAACAGCAGAGTGGAGGACTGCCAATGACAGGAGGTACATTTTGAGTGTCTTACCTATACTTAACACATTGGGCTGGTTCTAACTATCTAGCTTTATTTTCATAGTGTTCATAGTTTCAAAAGGGTTTATGAACTGAATAGACATTATCTTGTACTTTCTTATTGTGAGGTTCCCTAGCTTTTCGTGGTGACAATTTCCTCACAAAAAGACCATTATCAAATCCTCAATGGGCTCCTTGCCTGACCTGTGCAAAAATATAGCCCTGTTCAGCCGACCGTGAAGACAGGGATTTGGCATGCGCATACATAGAAAACAGGAACTTGATTTGCCTTGGTGCAGTCTCAATAGACCTGTCCACTTTCGGATGTATTGCTGGCATGATACAGAGGTCGGACATAATTGCTGTTTTTGCAAAGTCAGGCACTGACACAATTCTGAGTGAATGGGTTAGTACCTGTGTTTTCTAAGTCAATAAGGTGTTGATGAATGAGGATGAATTACTATTTTCTCTCAATTAGGTCATTATTTCCATTTTAGGTGAACCAAAAAAAGAGTATGTTTTTGTGGTTTTAGGGTTGGACATTGTGAACAAAGCTGAAGGGCTTTAAGATTGTTCCTTATGGGAAAATGCCATTTTTGCTTTCCAGTCCTACAGCTACACATTAAACATCATATTGAAAGTAAATGAATACAAAGTTTAGTTTGGGGTAAAGGTACTAGGAAAATTACTGTGAATCAAGTACTATGAACATTTTTCTAAAAATGTTGATATAGAAATAAGGGGTGGGCTAGATGGCAAAGTGGACTGGTCTATTGAAATATGAGCCTGGCTCCAAGTACTTGCAAGCGTCACCTTGACTGCCTTAAGCTTTGGGTCCACCTATCCCAAATACGTAACATTATAAGTGGTGTACTTTTAAAAGTTTACTATAGATTTCCATTCTTTTATTTACAGTGTTCATCAGGTTGTTGGGTGAAATCAGTAATGTGAATTAGACATGTGCATTATACAGTGAATAAAGGGCTATAAGATGGTAAATAATGTGGCTATACTTCTTTGCTTATTATCTGCAGGGCGGCTTGGCTTGGGACAATGAAGATGATTCCCAGCACCACAGCAATGGTCGGAGTCCACCTCATCATGGCTGGGGAGAACAGAAGGTGCAGTATAAACACAGTGTTGCCAATTTTTGAAGAGGCAAGATTATGGACATTTAATTTAGTGTTCCAAATCATCCATAACAGGGGGTTTGGGGGCATTGTCCCCCAGGAAAATTTTGTAATTTCAATGTACAGATTGACAGGTTAGAAGCAAATTCTGGAGGTTTTGTGGGTTTTTCCCCCTGAAAATGCGAAGGTTTTCCCTGGGTTTAAGCAAAATTACGGACCTTATGTCATTATCTAAATTACGGATTTAACAGTGAAAATACTGAGGTTTCTGTAATTTTATGGTTAGTTAGCAACACTGATATGGTAGCCAATGGCTTTGGGGGAAATACACAGAACAGACCGAGGGGGCATGAAGCCTTGATTATTGCCCTGATGTTATCAAGGTTGATTGTTCCTGAGGTCTGTTCTTGTTTTGTTCTATCCAATAACCTTGTGACTAATTCTATTTAGTTACCTCCGATTGTGAGGGGTGCCACATTGAAATTGTCTCCTTCACCGGAGAGTTCCATACGCCTGGACAGCATGAGAGGGCAACATTTACAAATTTTAACATTTTATCACAATCAGTTCATACATAATTTTTCATATTTTGATGAATATATGTGCTGAAACACATGGAAAATGCATTCAATTGCAAGTTAAAAATAAAACGGATTACCACCGCCCACTGTCTGGTGTTTCATGTGGAAAGTAATTGGAGAAGACAACATGGTGACCAAAACAAGATTTCAGAGCTTGCAAGGGTAAATAAATGTGTTACAGCCAATGAACAGAGGGATGTAGCGTATAGGTTAGCCAATGGCTGGGGAGAACTGAGGGATGTAGCATACAGGTTAGCCAATGGCGGGGGAGAACTGAGGGATGTACCGTACAGGTTAGCCAATGGCTGGGGAGAACTGAGGGATGTAGCGTATAGGTTAGCCAATGGCTGGGGAGAACAGAGGGATGTAGCGTATAGGTTAGCCAATGGCTGGGGAGAACAGAGGGATATAGCATACAGGTTAGCCAATGGCTGGGGAGAACAGAGGGATGTAGCATACAGTAGAAAAGGCGGAGGAGAATTTATCCCACTTCTTTTAAATAAGCGGCAGATGACCTCTCTATTCCTAAAGGAAACCTTGCACATTATCAGATTACGAATATTTGTTAATCTTTGAGCAAAGTTTATACATCAAGAACTAATGATGCTTGATATATTCTATGAATAATCCAAGCCTAGGCACAGTTATGGGACTTTAATATTGGTGTATTTCATGTTTTTTAAGGGAATCCCCAAATCAAGGACACTAATTCTGAATCCCCATCTTTCAGTAATAGGATCATTATTATGATGTAACAAGGACAGAACTGGAACGCTGAAGTAAGGGAATTCCCAAATTAGGTTTTCTTCATTGAATTATTGTCTAATATCTTCATATTTAATCTTTCTTCTGTTTG
This sequence comes from Lepidonotus clava, assembly GCA_936440205.1. Lineage (NCBI taxonomy): Eukaryota > Metazoa > Annelida > Polychaeta > Phyllodocida > Polynoidae > Lepidonotus > Lepidonotus clava. The sequence goes on from OW387140.1 coordinate 54,190,040, forward strand.
CAACCTTTTTATAATACATAACTGAAGTGAAACTCTGATTGTAGTAAGACTCACTTGGTTTGGCTCTAGCAGGCTGCTGGCTGTAGGCTGTAGGCAGGGTGGGCGTCTAGGGCTGGGCTCTGCAGGCGGGGGTCAGGGCTGGGCTCTCCCTCTCAATGGTCCGGCGTCTATGTATGAATTTACTGGCAGCAGACCGCTCTTATTAACATCCCTCTCAGTTAGGTGAGACCACGTGATTTCAGGACACTGACAAATGGGATGGGCTGCTAAAGACCTTGTGCAGATGTCGTCACATCATCATTTTTTGGCAGGGGAGTGGGATGGTCTAGTGGATAGGGTCCATGCGTCTCACATGGCTGACCCGGTTTGAGTCTGAGCTGTGCCTGCTATACCACCTCACCTTGCCGTCATTTCTACCCCATAGATTCGATCGGCCAACTGGAATACACAAACGTGAGTGGTCCTGGTATAGCTAAGAATTTGCTGAGCGATTATTGAACTCCAACAATCATCACCCTATATTTGGTGATCACCAAGTACTCATCAGAACCACATGGCCAAGAAATACATCAAAATTTATTAATTCTGAATAGTTATAACTGTTGATTGTGATCCAATATTTATCTCAGATAAAGAAGGTTAACAATGTAAAATACATTGAATTCAAATTGATCACCAATATGGCGCCCAGTCCATTTGAGGGATGTGTGACGTCATCTGCACAATGTCTATTGCAGTATGCTTATGAGAAAATAGTTTGTGGCTGCTTTACATTACCTTTACTATTTTTGACATTTTGTAACCTCCCTCCCTCCATGTTTTTCTGTAGGAAAGTACAGGCGACTGGGTCCTCCTCCCTCCCTGCTCCTAGACGCCATCAAGGGGTGGGCCCCTGACTTGAAAACTTAATGACGGTACCTTCCCCAGTGGCCTGTTGCACAATGAATTTTGTAACAACGGATGCATTTGTAACAATGAACCCATTCCTTGGCCACTTTTTTCATTGTTAGGCCATTTTTCCAATAGAGAAATAACCAATTTGAAATGCTGTCAATGAGCTGTACTCTTTACAGGGTATAGTCCTACAGTGTACTTCCATATGTCAAGTTACAGAATTCAATTTAATATCGTAGAAAAAAGGTATAGGCATTTCACAACGAAGATATGTTGGCAACAACAATAGGGGATAGGAGGGGCAGTTGTTATGTCCCCTGTGGCTTGTTGCACAATGGATTTTCATTATTACATTAATTTTAACTTTAACAACGAATTGTTTCGTTGTTACGAAAACCCTAAAAACTATGTTTCTAATTACAATATTTCTGTAAATTGATATATGAAGGGAATTTTCTTTTTTCTTTTAAATCAGTAAAAGTTACAGATCTTTGAGATTATTCTAAATAAGATTTTTTTATTGTCAAAATGATTGTTGTTGCGAAAAAAGTAACAACGAAAGGTTTTGTTGTTTAATTAATTTTCGGTACGATCAGTATTGTGCAACTGGCCACTGATGTTATGGGGTAGGAGGGGCAGCTGTTATGTCCCCTTTGGCATGTTACTAATCTTAACAACAAATGTTTTCAAAGCAAGAAAAGTTATGTCATTACAAAGATATATTAGTTACGATATACTTGTTACTAAACCCTATATCTTTTTTTCTACTGGATCAAATTCAATTTTGTAAGTTGATATATGAAGGGGCACAGAAGGGCTATATTCTGAAAAAAAAAATAACAGCTCATGATCAGCATTCTAAAGAGTTTTTTTGTGTGAAAAATGGCCCAAGAGCGATAAAAGTTGATAAGAATATGTATCCTTGTTAGAATATCAATTGTTGTTACGATAGTAATTGTGCAATGGGGCACTCACCATTGGGTATAGGAAGGGCAGCTGTTACATAAAATGTTACCCACTGCTGTTATCCACTGCTGCAGCTAGTAGCCTCCCTCTCTGAGACCTTCTCATAGTGGACCGTGTAGGACACTATGAGGCTAGCTTCACCTTACACATGATATCTCTAAGTAATGTCAGGACCGTGAAGGACGAACATTATTCCGAACCATGTCTCTACTTTACTATGTTTCATCCTGACCATGATTGGATAGGGGTCGCCGCACTAGGGGGTCCTCTTGGAACTAATCTAAGTTCCCACTTTTGGACAGCTAAGTAGCAGAGTGGCCCTTGCCGCCGCTACCACCCAAACGGAATGCTCAGCATGGCCCCTGCCACCTACATTCCCCCACTCCAACCCCACCATCACAGATCCGAACACCCCTTACCAACCCCACAAGTGGCAGGAACAGACATGAATATTCATGACACATGACCACGACCGACCAATCAGGTGCGCCGCTAGGCAGAGTGTTGAACAGTGGTGTGCTCCCCACTACACGGTTGCCGTCTGAGGAGAGAGGACCTTTTCGTACTACGTATTTCCACTGCTGCAGCCTGTGACCAATTGCACCGCCAGTGGCAATGGAACTGTAGCACCACCAGCACCGACACTGAAAGTATACAATATACACGAATACACCCACAATGTATACATGCAAAAAAAGTGGTTTTGACAGCAGTGCACTAATACCTGTAACAAGACTTAATAGTTACTCATTTTTTGGATGTTACCTTGGCAGTACATTTTGTGTCTAGGTAGTAGCTGAAAATGAACTTTTGTGTCTTGTTTTTGCTGCTTCCTCGGGTGCCGTTCAGTAGAATTTGTACCCGCCGGACTTCAACACCTGTTTACCACACTTGCCCTTGACTTGTTCATGTTGGGCCCTTCCATTAGTCAGCAACATACAGCTTGGCAGGTGATGAAACAGGTGGTGGAGCAGGTTAGGCTTCTGAAGTTTGAGGATAGTGGAGTTCTGGAATTAGAGGCATCTCTTCCAGTATGAGATCCAGGGCAGGAGCATATGGTTCTGGTTCCAGCAGCAGTTCAGGTTTAGGTATAGGTGTACTGTCACCCTGGTTAACCCTTTCAAGACGCCACACATTTTTGAAATAGTACATATAGGACACCAAATAATTGATGGAATATGCCCAAAAGACGCCACTGATCCCATAAAATTTTAAATTAGACCAATAAGAAGCTATAACATGTATATAAATAATTATTTTCCAAATTGCAATTGTTAGATAGATTATAATATGGTCCGTTTCAGTCTTTTCAAATAGAAAAACAAGTTTTTGATATATATTAAGCAATAAATTGACAATTCTGACATATTTACTATGTATCTCTCAGGCATCTGGCGTCTAGGCCTGGTGATGCCTGAGGGATACAGGAGGCTAGGCCTGGCGATGCCTGAGGGATACTGGCGTCCTTAAAGGGTATTTAACAATGTCGATGGCAGGGAAGATGGCATGAGGGAGATCCATGGTTGAATGTTAACCAGTAGTGTTGGGGTCCAATCTTTAAGCGAAATGAAGAAAGTCCTTTCCACCAACAGGGGTTGGCGTGAGCTAATAATGTCCTGTGATGAGTTAACTTGCCTTGAAATATTGTAACCGAGGTGGGGAGCAGGTCTCAGTTACAAAGAAGACAAGTTGTTGAAGATTTTGAAGTTTAATGCACAAACACAATATTCTAAAGTCCAGTGTTCAATCCTAAATATTTCACAATATAGAACACAATCCAGATACTCAATAATGTCCAGGTTATAGCAAATATTGAATGTCCCAAATTGTGTAGTTTGGTTCCTTAATAATGCTCAGCAAATATCTAATAGTTCCTCATAGTCTCTCAGCCTCCATGTATATAGTTGTAAACAGTAGTCCCAGCACAGCCGATCCGCGTGGTCGGGGAATCCCCTTTCCCCGGCGCTATCTCTAAGTCCCAGATATTGCCGCGATGTTGGTGGCAATATCAGCTGACTCTGTCTTTGCTGTATACCGATGTGGTTGGTTTGGTGAACAGGGCAAGAATCTCCTTGACTCAATAGCTGAGAGTGAATATAAGCTGAGCCAAACTAAATATTCAGAGAGTTCTGTAAGTTACCAAAAATAGAACATAACATCACTTCAATGCTGGGGATTCCCTCACCAGCACATGACGTCAGTAGCCGTCACGGGCGTCACAGGCTGCGTACTAAGAAATGGTTCCTCCATATAAGGAAGAAAACCCATAAAGGACAGTCACTGGTCAATCCATCACTTGACTAAGCATGTGAACCAGGATGTTTCGTACAGAACACATGAGCTACAGAAAAGCACTGCTACATATAGGAGTATATATGGTTAAATGTTGAGATTAGAATTAAAACACTAGGTTACATATATAGGTTTGAGTAAAACCACTATTACAATACCACTGTGGGTGACCATGTGCTGTCCGTCCGACGCATGTGAGTTGAACGTGGCGGTCCACCGCATGGACGCAAGTCTCTCAAAAGTCCTTTGCCACATAAGTTAGACTTGGGGCCAGTCATGATGCCAATGTGACGCGCCATGATGAGTAAACTGGCTTTGAAACACCACTGTGGCTGACAATTAAAGTAGGGCTGATATACTAAGCGACGAGATAGCAAGGAACATGGCAAGGAACGTTCCTACAGTGCGTACCCATTCCAGGGTTCTCCGTGACAGCATGCCCTGATCAGTAGATTTTCATGTGTGGCATATTATGTGAACCGTGGGATGCAGTGTTATAGAGGCAATCGAACATACATCCTACACATTGACCGGGACCACCATTACGAGTTGCCAGCTTGGGGGACTTGGACTGAATTCCAGGTATCCATTTTTGAAGACTTTGAATAACTACTGGATCCTGAAATGCCCCTGCACCTTCCTCAGTTTCAGTAAAGAATGACCTATGATTTGGATGAATAATATCCTTGGGAGTATGTAGTTTTTCCGAAGTACCTAAACAAAAATGATGCAGATGAACAGAGAAGGCAGGGGCAAGAGTGTACCTGTTCCAACTAAACTGAAACCCCACCCCATATAAAAAGGCCCTTTTAAGGGCCAACATCTTAACAAAAAGTTGAATTTTTACTTATGCTAGTTTTGCCCGCTCTGACGTGGGTATACTGCATATGAAAACCAGTTTACCCAACACGGGTGAAAGAAAATGATAAAGGCCTGACTGAACTGCTTTCGAACACCAGTTTAACAAATATGTGTAAAAAATAAATACTTAAAAGCCTGTTTGAAAACCAGTTTACTGAAGAATGATTGAAAAAGAAGAAGACTGGGTTTGAAGCACGGGTCACGATTAGTGTACCTCTACGGCGTCATACCCTGCGGTACCTAGGATGGGGTTGCATAACTTTCCGGTATATTTAACGGATGTTTAACGGAACCACACTGTTGCAAAATAGATAGCGGATACCCAGGGTTGCAAAATCCATTAATGACTTTCCATAAAAGAATGATCTTAACAGTGGAATGGCTGTCACCTGTTTGAAACGGTGGACAAGAGGTGTGTTTTTATAGTATTATTTTACCATTAACACCAAAATTATGTTGTAAACAAAATAAATATAGGTACAAAAGCACATGGAACTTTAGGAGATATTATCAACAACAAATACTACATAAAATCTACATAGTAAGATACACATGAAATAAGTTAGACGTTGAAACAAGAGACATACAAACTTATGTAAAAGTTACAAGTAACTAAATTATTTCGCTAGATTTCATGTCTTACCTCAAACAAGCGAATGGTTAGTATTATGTATAGAACAGATTGTATCCAACAAATACCTTGATTTGTGACAAAGGCTTTTATATCTTTTGAACACTATTGTTTGTTTATGGTATTGTATTGTAATACGGGGTAGCTAGACCATTACTTCTTAGTGTCCCGGTCTTGTTCCATACCCATCTTATCAGTTCCTGCTAACTAATCCACGCTCCGGGCATTCAGATCCAAAACGTGAACAACACTTTGCAGAGAGTCAGTTTATTGTGGAATATCAAACACCTCACAAAGCCAGTCTAGTTATCATAAAAGTACAGCCCTATGTACAAAGATGGTTCATTGATCAGGAGGTAAACTTCCTTGGTTAAGTCTGCCTATCTCCATATGGCCTCACAGACTGTTGTAGTTCCAATATTTGTCACCAGATGTCACCAGCTGCTAACACTATCCAAACCCCTGGATCTCTAAGATCTGTGTTGATCCAAACGTATAACGGTTAACTCTGGCCCAAACCGGCCGTCATCATTCTTTATATCCCTTGACTATTGATTTTCCCTTCAGGTAGTGCTGCCACTGATAGACTGTGTTCACCTGTCGATACCAACATGGGTTTACTATACCCAACAGAGGTGCTACCCCTAGTAGCTTTACCCTTGAGAATTCGCAGTCAGGTGACATTGATTTACCATTCCATTCTTACTAATCATATGCAAGAGGTGCTTACTTGCTACCTCAGTGCACTAAAAAGGGCCATACCCACTAACCAATTGTCACAGGCCTTTAAATCTACACACACATCTTGGTGGATTGATTCAGTCAACAATATGTTATGATACAATTCACTTAGTTCTTGTTATGTTAGTTTAATGGTACCCAAAAACGTCTTCAGGACCTAGCATCGTAATATTGCACTGTATCGTTATTGCAACATTCTTCTTATATTCTTTCACATAAAAACAACATTATTGAAATATTCTCTTTCAGTAAGGTTTCAACTACACTGAAATTTGATTTAATTATAACGCTCTTTTTTAAGTAAGTCTCATCCTAACCTAAAAACACTGTTACATGAAAATGTAAAAAGGAACAGACTTAACAAAACTGTGTAGTCATAGGACATGGCCATTAGGTAGCTTCTTGCAAGAGTATACACGAGTAATGTTATGAGAAATTGCTTATGAAATGTGCTTTTGAATGAATCTTTAAAGAAATTTTATATAAAAAATACAAAGGGTTGTCACTGACCCAGAGTGGAGGGCTCCATATGCTGTAGGAATGCTATTTTACCAATTCTCCCTACCACATGCCAGTTTCTTGAATTCTACCTGCAGATTAGCCTAAAACAGGATGCATGCTGGGTAATATGTCGACAAAACTCAAGCTTTTAGCATAGACATTTCCATGAATTGTGCCATTATTTAGAGGTTAATATTGAATAAAACTAGACATCATTATTTTTCAAATAAGTATCCATATACCCTTATGTTTCCTGAGTTCATCCATTATTGATGGATATATATTATTTAATTGTTTATTTTCTATAGTTTTTGTAGTGCTTTTGTTGACAAAATCCACCAAAATTAGCCTGCAGGTCATAAAAATATTGTAAATCAGCTATCCGTGGTAGGGAGAATTGATACCCTAAAAGCAGGTGTGCTATTTGCAGGTCTTGCGGTTTTTAGTATATAAGTATATATATATATATATATATATATATATATATATATATATATATTCTCACAAATGTTAACTATTGCATTTGTTGTTGGACTTTCACTTTTGATTTTAGCAAGAATTACTTTCACTTTCACCCAATATTGACTGTTTATGTGATATCTTTAGTGATCAGCTCTATCTCCCACACCCTTTATGTACTCTAATAATATCAATTATTCATTCCAGTAGTGTTTTACATCTTTTACTCTAGCAAAATGTAGACTTTTAGATTCACACCGTTAAATATTTTCACCCTGTGGTTTTCCAACAGGTTAAAATTCAGCCGTTCAGGTTATACTGTTAGTTATTGATATACCCTCCCCAATTTACGGTTAGAATCAATTCTGATGACGGATGTAATAATCTGAAACATGTTAATTCAACCATGATTTTAATGTCCTAATAAATATCAAAGTCTACACCAAGCCGTCATCGAGTAGGATGCTTTTTTACATGACTTTATTACACATATAATATACACTCATGGAGAAGAGAGAAAGCATATTATTGAAAGATAATCTGGAGGTGTGTTACTTGGTGTGTAATTAGAAATAATAGATGTATAATTAGAAGTCAGAATCATATAATGTTTGGGTCAATGATGTTTGGGTATATTTTCCAATTTAGTTTTTTTTATCATTAACAACTTTATAAAGCGTAATATTATATCAATTTGAGATTTTTTTTTTTCATTAATATAAATATACTATGACTCTTTTTGTATTATGATACTAGCTGAAGGAAGACTCGTGTCAAGTAATAATGAAATGAATGGAAATGAGATAATCCCCGCATGCTGTTGTATCTTATCGGACCACCACTGCTGATCACATCACTATAGGGGCCCTGCAGGTGGGTTCCCACTGCTACATTTAAGGTTTGAAAACAATCACTTTCTTTGCTTTCTATTCATCTACATGTAAACAAGTTTGAAAAATGTCCATGTTGCAAGTCACCGGGATAATATTAGAGTGTCCAATTTAAGTGACCAATATTGTCGCCTTTCTTTGTTACCTATTCATACACACATAGCCTGTCAAGTTTGAAAAATGTCTATGTTGGAATTCACTGGGCAATATTAGAGTGTCCTTTTTAAATGACTGGTATTGTCCCGGCGGTAATTTGATATGTAATAATGTTTCTACATTGGCACCAATTCATGTACATGACTTATCATGTCATTGGAAAATGTTTGAAAAGTGAAAAAGCATGCCCCTGCTGCAACATCGCTAAACGTACTTCAGTAGATTCTAACATAGTTTGGAAATGGCAGTAAGAGAGTGTTCCTTTAATGATTAACTGTGCCACCTTAGTAAATAAAGCTGTCTATATAAATATTCTATGGAGAACAAGGTAATCTACATCCTGAAGCTTATGACAGTAAGAGAGTGCTCCTTTAATGGTTAACTGTGCCACCTTGGTGAATAAAGCTGTCTAGATCCATAGTGTATGGAGAACAATACAATCTACATTCTGAAGCCTATGCATACATCTCATCTCATCTATGCTTTAGATCACTGTAACACCTGTGCTTTCAAGATAAATCTTTGAATAACATTTGACTTTGAAGGTGCTTCAGGCTCTGAAACATGTGAGGTGTATATGCACGAGTATAGTGTAAGGTGTGTATGGAAACACATTTTCCTCTGGTTTTGCAAGGTAAGGTGTTCTTATAGTTCTATAAAATGTTGTACGCAGATGAAGTCCAAGAAAGGGTATGGGCACCATATTATTTTGAAATAATGGTTTTTCACGCTTCTAAGACGTAATCACATCCAGTCAAAATTAGTAATTGTTATTATTCAGAATTCATACATTTTAAATATATCGAATGTCATCCTGTCTGCACAAGGTCTATAATTGTCATACACCTCGAAACTGGCAAGGGAGATTTGGACCTTGCTCATTGTATAATTGGCAGATCATTCATGAAAAGAAATATTTGTTTTGCTCGTAGCTTTGACAATGTAAAATCACTTGCCATATATGCGATTCTAATTGGTGTGAGGTTTAAGACTAGTGATCCGGGATGTAACCAAATAACAGTTGATTTTTTAAACCAAACATTTTTTAATCTAATTGAAAATCTATTTTCAAATACTTACCCTTCTTCTGTGACAGCATTTATCCTATGATGCATTACTTATTTCATTGGGATATCTATTTTTTTTCATACACAGCTCATAATTATCATAAATCACAAATTCAACAGATGTTATTTCAGAACAGCCTTCCTAAATGTTACGTCAGTTTAACAAAATATACAGTCTGTCTCGGCCAACAGACTTGTGTTGAAAATTGTATAAAACACTTATCTCTACAAATATCTCAGATTTTCTTGTGTTATGTGCCAAACTAAAAGTTAAGAATAATGCTCAATTTCTATATGGCCAGTACAATTGCAATTCTATAATTGGTAGCAATATTTGGATATCACTATTTCATCAGATTGTTTTTCACCAATAGGTTCACACGTAAATATAAAACAAGGAACCCCAAACAGGTTGGTTGTATCTTTATCATACCATTGCAAGAATAAGAATAAATTGCAAAGCCTAAGCCCCATACCCACTTGGCGACTTTTACACAGTTGGCCGTCAAGTTAGTGTTTAAATCGGCCAATTCCTATGATTGCCTGTAACGTATACTATATTGAAAATGTGTGTGTTTGATCTGAACCTGTGCCAAAGTCAGCCGATCATACCCCAAAGTTGGCAGATTTTAGCACCGATGCATCGGCCGACTGTAAAAGTGTAGTGGGTAGGGGGCTCTAGACTGAAGTGGCAGAACTACTTCCTACTGTAGAAACTACTGACCTGTGTACTCTGTCTCACCGATTCATTAAGTCTGGACCTGCATAATACATTGGATAAGAGTCATTGTCATATTTGATTCAATAGTTAGGTTGGACAAAACAAATCTTCTGGCCTAACCCCCGGGTACCCCAGTCTCCTACCCAATGGATACGCATCAGCATTCTAAGATTGCGGAGAATGGGGTGGTTTAAAAGAATGTTCGCACATCCATGAAAATTGAAAATAGGGTATGATTTTCACCAGAAAATTCACGAAAAAGAAAAAAAGGGTGCTTTTTTAGTATGAAACACATGTATGTATTTGGTTAAATTTTAGGTTATGTTATGCACACAAGCTGACTTGCATTTCCACTAATTCACATTTTCTGAAAAGAGGGTGCTTTTGAGAGCAAAAAGTATGCCAAAAGGGGGGCATTTTATTGGTGAGAGAACATTGATGGGTTCCCACATAGTTGCTTGAGTTGGGGTACCGGGCCTAACCCAGTCTCGATGAATTCGGTGAAAAAGGCTGATCACTGTTACTGCTGTATTTAATGAAACATTGCTTAGACATTATCAAGTACGTGTTAAGCCCGGGAATATAACTGTTGTCTTCCAAGGCAATTGGGGATATGCTCTGAAACAAGCTGACATAATATGTAAGCATTGTGTCCTTTTGGAAATGGTCTTTCATAGCTTTCAGATTTTATGCCAATTTTTTTCATTATTGGATAACAATAAGCAGAAAAGGTAAACCTTGAGTACAGTGGCCCGTTGCACAATGATTTTTGTAACAAAGAAAATAAAAAACAACGAAACATTTCCTTCTTACTTTTATCCTAACAACGAACGTTTTGACACATTTCTTTCTATATTTAGAATGCCCTCAAAGAGCTGTAACTTTTATTGATTTTTTTCTAATTTCTTTCCTTTTTATAACAATTTACAGATTTCAATTTCATTCATTAGAACCAGAGATATTGCATTTTCGTTACAACGAAACATTTTGTTGTTAAGCAAAATTTCGTTGTGCTTTCGTTGTTTGATCCTCACAACGAAAATCCATTGTGCAACGGGCCACTGGTTCACCTGAAGGCCAATTCCACTATTATTATTGTTTGTTGTACATTTTGTTAACAATAGTGTCACATTCAAAAGGTATATACTAAAATATTGTTAATTACCAAACACAGATGACAAAATTTAATATGTTTCACTGTTGTGCTTGTTGTTTAGATTTTTCTCCATACAAAATGGGCAGAGGCAATTTTATATCGCGACCCGCTGATCATGATGATTATGATGCTGTTGTCACCCTTGGTGCTGATTCCTTCAGCGGTAACTACTTCTTCCGCTCCATCTACCACCACCTCGTGTCCAACCCACTTGCTTATCCATTTGTGTGTGAAAGGGATGGAAAGGTGGTAAGCAATTTTTATTTGATTTTGAGATAACTTGATCAATAAAATTATATGCTGCTACTTCTAAAACGATGGACTTACTTCAGGCCATACCAAGAACCAGATAAAAAGACTGTTACAAGTCAGTCCACTTGGTTGCTGATTTGTTAAATAGGTTTTTAAAGGACCTGTGGGAAGCAGCTAACTAGGGCATGACACCATTATTTAGTTCCCCCCTCGTCCTCTATGTTGCTTCATTGTGTAAGGGTTAGGCCAAACAAAAAAAATTGTTGTGTTCAGGTAACATAGGTCGAAAAAAATAGGGTAGGTAGGTCGAAAAAACTTTTTTTTTTTGCTTTTTTTTTTAATTGCCAAAGAGACCCAGCCAGTGTTGGAAATAAAAAAGATATTCCAAATATTCACAAAAAGCATTTTTAGCATCTAAAATACATGCCCTGAGTATCCATGTGCTGTTTCGTGTTTTTCCATGGTACTTTAGGTCAATTCTTTGGATTTTGAAAAAAAAATAATTAAAAATTTCCTAAAAAAAAGTTAGGGTAGGGCCAAAAATTTAGGGAAGGTAGGGTTACCTGAACACAACAATTTTTTTTGTTTGGCCTTAGCAACCCCCTCCAAACACCTAAGTTGTGGGTTTGAATCCTGGTGGGACTTGTATAAAAATAAATCCATTCTTGGTCATGACAGAAAAAGAAACAGCTACACAATTATATTCTCTAATTGGTATTCCATTCTTTTATTCAAGGAAATAAGATCGTATTTGACCTCGCCTAATTGTGTATAGAATGTCAAGAATGCAAGCACTTTATTTTCCCTAAAAATGAAATAAACATGATGAACTCTGATCATATATATTATGTAGAATGGTTTGAAAAATAGATGTCTTATGGTTTATATACAAGTTATTCTCCAATTTTCTTGTATTTCAGGTTGGCTATGGATGCTGCTATGTGGTGAACAGTGGGGAAACGGTTGTGACCACCAAAGTAAACATCAAATCTGAGTTTCAGAATAATGGGTTGGAAGAGCAGGTCTTCAAGGCCTGCTATAAGGCAGCAAGAAAGGACTTTCCAAGACTGAAAAATGACCTGTTTGTTACAGCATACCCCAATGTCATAGGGAAGAAAAGAAAACCTAAAGCTGAAGAGGCTTACATTGTTGAGGAAAAGGTGTGCTTTTTTTAAATAACTTATTTTTTCAGTGCCATAACCCTTGATATAAGTGTTTTGACTTATTATGTAAGGACAGATATCATATCAGGACAAAAGCTTGTTTTGTTAGTATGGGAATCCAATAAGTATATTCCATAACTACCTTCTAGAGATTAAACATGAAATAAAGCCAGGGTATCATCCTTGTGTTGCTAATGTTAATGGTGGAGTCCCTAGGCCAAATATTAATGATGTGACTGATGATGCGTTTTGACATAATCCAGCGACAACATTGGTCACGTCATAAATTCAAAGCACGTATCAGAGAGTTATAACATATCAAATTATCACAAACTCATGGAAGGTACTGTGAATAAGAATAAACCTTATCCACTTCAAAGTAAACACTTTGTCAGATTATTTTCATAGTTTGAGAGAAGCAGTCTTAGCAGTTATCTATTTTTTGGCAAAGATTATCTAAATTATCATTTCTTTTTCCAGGGTTATCTTAAGTTTCTAGTTCCAGTAAACCAGACCCTTCACTTGATTGAACATCTCGAGGAAAGTCTTGAAAATGATGAACTTCCGGACACGTATCTCGTCAACGAGAAGACCACATTGGAAACACTTCCCGATAAACTGTTAGACTCCGAACTCTTCCCTAGTCACTATATGATACTCTATAACTATTTCTTGCCAATGAGAGTTACAAAAGAAAGCCTTGTATTAGCTTGCAGTACAACCAATGTTGTGGTTTCTGTTGATCGGGCATTTAAAAGCATACAGGGAGTGAGCTTCGGTTCCACGACTTTTAATGATAACGGGCCTTTAATCACTATCCACTTTCATGTCAAAACAGTTAAAGAAGTCCTTCTACATCTTAAGGCTCATCTTCAGGCATACAAGCAGTTATTATCATCTATAGTTGGAAATGCAACTCTGGACTTTGTTTTTCCAGTTGGTTTGAGGCCTGAAGCAATTGTAGAGAAAATATTCCCTATTCTCTATTTCTCTGTGCCTCCATCCAAACTAGCGGTTATTGTAAAATCATTACCAGAAGCAAAGTCAAAGCTATGACATCTTATGAATGGTGTTAATTTTAAATCTACCTATTTATACTACCATGTAACAGTAGATTCCTAACGCTCCATAAATGACATGAAGCAATGCATATATAAAACATTAATACAATATGCATATAATTGATAATGTTCATTTATCCATAGTTTATGGATATCTTCAGTTGATATAATGTGTGGTTGAAATGTATATGATGTATCTGTAGTTTCAGCTAGTATTAGTAGCCTTTTATCTGATCAATCAGAGCGTTAGGGCCGTATTCCATATACCAAATGTGCGGGCTGCCGATATAGACCCTCGCCATGTAAACGTTCTATACCAGCGGCCAACACTTTCAGCGCATTTTGGGCCACCGAAAGTGCAATATCGGCCGCCAAAAGTTCAAAATCAGGAACCAGTCCAAAATAGGTTGGAAAAATTTACCAATATGTTGATAAGATTTATCAGCAAGGCTGCCAAAAGTATATCGGAACTGGCGAAAGTGAATTTGCTGCAAATCGTCATCACACTTTCGGTATGTGGAATACGGCCTTAACTCCCCTTATTGTTTACTATGAGTGGGTAACTTAGACCAAGTAAAGGGAAGACGGGTCAGTCCGCTATAAATGCCTTGTAACGGAATAAGTTTGTGTAAAAGTTTGCGTCCTACCTGTTTCAACATGCTGGTCAGTATCAGATCTCCAGGAACAAGGAAAATAAAGGATGGAGCTGGTATTCACATTGGCAGTACAATAAGACTATAACCAGCCGTCGATTTGAGAAGAAACACTGTCAATTTAGGTATTTATGTACATGAAATAATCACATTTTTCACTGATTTAAACAGACATAAGTGGACCTCATACCAATCTATAGTTGAATTACCATGAGTTATACAAATTCCAAGAAATCTGCCATTTTAGGTCAGGCTGCTATACTTCGCTATACATACTTGGTGATTACACCAAGTGGACTAATGTCTTGCTGGACGTTCTTGAGATAATGAATTTTCTCCTGAAAATGACGTCACATGCCCATATACAGGGGCGGATCCAGGATTTTGAAAAAGGGGGGCGGGGCGTGCTATAGCAAAATTCCCCCCCCCCCCCGCACCCTCCAGGGACAGGATTTTTACATTAAAAAGATTTGGTTAAAAATAGTGTGTGTGTGTGGTGGGGGGATATATTTCACCTATAAACCCAAAGATAACCTGTTCACTTTTAAGGTTTAGTTGAATGAACCATATATATTACTCAACAAAGCTCTATTGTGGTGATTGCAACACGATCATAACCTGTATTATAAAGCCTTATGGCTGTGAATATTGTCAAATTTATAATTAAAAAATGTAATCCAGAAAATGGGTCTTCTCCACTTGTGACCACCTACTGTTTCAATAAAAAATTATCCACTTCAAATCAAATATACTTGGATGTGTTTAGTCTGATTTTTATTGACTAGTAATATCTCGATTTTTTATTTATCAAAGCTTATATCTGTAGAAATAAATAGAGACTGAAATTTCCACCTTTTATCATTTGTGAAAAAAATTACAGCCCGCAAAAAAAAAAAAAAATCCTTAACCTTTTTGTGCTTTGGTAAAATGATTTCCAGTAAGATTAGAAAAAAAACTACCTTATCGCACCAAACTCAATATACAATGAATATGGACAATCACATAACTTTTGTGAGATTACATACAGTGAATAAACTTTAAAAGGTGAGCATTTGAGCACAATTTCCTTGGATCATTTTAGGTAATATTACTCCATTCAAAGAAAGACAATGTACACATTACTATATCTTGAGTGTCAAAATACCACACATAGCATTTAGATAGTTTTGAAAAAGGCAGTTTTTTTAGTTTTTGATATTCCCCACATGGGTGCCCTGAACCACAGTGAGTACTTTTAATGTGGTGCCCTGGATGTCATTTTTGAAGTTGTTTTTTTTATGTGATAATTTTTACATCAGAATTCGGCCTACCATGGATAGCTGGTTTACTGTATTTTAGGCACCTGTAGGTTTAGGACAAAAACTCAGGAAAAACTATAGAAACCTTACAAATATTTGCTTTATTTCGATGTGAAATGAATTAATTTTTAAACCACCTTGATAAAATATTAAATATTTATTGGTATGAAATGGAAAAATGCTAGTTTTCCATTACTTAAGCCAAAGTTATGCCATGATTTTGGAAAATGTCTAATCTTAAGCCTTGTAACTTGTCTACATATTTCCCAGAATGCACCTTGATTTAGGCTAATCTGCAGGTACACTTCAATAAGCTATCCATGGTTGGGAGAATTATGTCGCTTCATTGTTGAAGCTTCTATACAACGCCAATATCTGACCGAGGTCTGTACTGGATTTATTTAATTAAAAAAGTCGAACATATGTCACTATAATATAATAGTGTCATTTCAAGAAATTTCTTAGCTCATTTTTACCATCTTCTGGTTGTTCGTCGCCATGTTGAATTATGCGCCTCATATACCCAAGACGGCGCTGCAGTCAGGGACTGCTATCTTTTTTAATATAACAAAATATACCTTACATGCAATCTTCCACTGAGGTCAAAATAACCTCATGCATGATGGAAGAATGGAATAAGGTTTTTCATACTGCTTGAAAATCGGAAGAGGGAAAAAACAAAGGAAGGCGACGTACATAAAATCGCCAAAAGGTTAGTATAAAAGATTCGGTAGTAACCTGTATTAGAGAGATAAACGTTTAGACATGAAAGAGCCCTATTGGTTCAGGAGCTGGGTGGTTAGAACTTACTATTAATTAGTGACATCTGCTGACCACGTTATGGACTACTAAGTCTTCACAGGAGAAACTTGGTATAGGTGGACCAGCAATAGGCCTAGGGAAGCCTACGACTTTTGTGTGTGACGAACGCCCAGTATGTTACAAGCTTGGTTCTGTACGTTACATAGGAAATATTAGGCATTATTTTAAAATTCAAATATAATAAAGATGATTATAAATGTTATAATTATTATTTAGTGATTATAAAGTTCCCCCTTTTATATATTGGTTAAAGACGTACATCTCTTTAATATCATATCCAAAAAATGAATTTCATAAAGTTTGATTTTTAACCAATTTTCCCTGTAAAATTGAGTAAATTTCCAGAGAATGACTCACATATAATAAACGCTTTTGTTCAATCTGTAACAAGTCAATTATTTTTCTTTATTAGAATAACGATACACATATTTATCTTCATCGTGCCGACCTATTTGGTCAATTTATGAAAAAAAGAAGTTTGGCCATTTTTGGCACTTTCCGGCTAACATCGGCACCATCTTCAAAGTCGAGCAAGTAGCTCTTTTATGAATTCAACCACTTTTTGTTCATAGATAATCACGTGCTAAACAGATTTACCAAGGAGTAAAATGTGTTATCAATGGATAAGAAGGTTTGTACCATCAAGGGGACTATCATTTGTCAACTGTCATTGTCTTTTTAGCTAGATATGGATGTTCAAAATCAGCTCCTATTTTGATATGACATTGCAAAATTTGCTCCCAGCGAGGAGACGCCGCTAGCTAATGGGCCCTCAAACTTATGAATATTCAGTCCTTTTTGGCAGGGGAAGAACTACAAATTTGGATGTTGGGAGCTTTTTGGGAGGTCTGAATACCTTTTGAAGTCTTTAACTGGCTGCTTACAACTGACACGGTCAAAGTAGCTTTCTTTTTTTGAGGATGGTGGGAATAACCCCAGCTGTAACGCATGGGTTTGGTTCAATCTGTATATTTCACCCCTTTTCACACTTTCTGTATGGCCCTTGAGCTCATTGTCCGATACGACCTTTAAAATGTACTTTTGGACGTGCTTCCTTGCTTTGGCATAGTTTTTCACACTGTTTGTGTTGTTGTGTCCATAGACTTGGCAGATTAGATTAGGGTGAGCTCCTGCATTGAGTAGGTCCGTTACCAGTCTTTTCCTCAGGCTGTTGTCAGGAAGCTTTGCATTGATTATTTTGGCTCCTTTGGCCATCGATGGTACAATTTCTTGTCTGTTGTTCTTCTCTAACGGTCTGTTAACAAAGAGGGTCTTGTCAACATCTCTTCTGGCTTAGCCTTCTTGTAGCACTTATACACGAGGACTGTTACAAAGGCTTTAGGGGTAAATGCGCATGGTTTTCCATTACCACATTGCGTCTTAGTTAACTGTTCATTAAATGTCAGGTACTTCTCTCTGTTATCGTCTGTTCTTAGAACAATATAACCCCATCTTAACTGCTAAGCCTTGTCCTTTCCCTTGAATCCAAAGCCTTGGTTCAAATAGATGAACCTAATGTTCTGTAGGGTGTTCCCAGATTTAGTGCAAAGTTCTCTATGTTTCCAGAATTGTTCTACATGTTCTGGCTCGATAGGATCCGTCACGTTTGTTCCCTTTGCCATTACTTGATTTTCTCTTACCCTAAGGGACATTTCTAGAAGTGTCACATTCTGGACTCTTCATGAAGTTGGAGGCATAGCACGGGGATGCCAATAATAAAAATAGATGAGCAGAATGATACATGGAACTAGCGGACCCTACCAGCAAGTCATTATACATTTTTTGAAATTATTACTCATGCCTCTCATGCAAATATGTCGACATCCTTCTTAATCTTAATCTTAGATACTTTATATTTTAGATCAAATTTTACCTATTTTTACTACATGTTATGCTGTATTTCATTTATACTTGCCCTGCTTACCATTCCATTTCTCTGTGAAAGTCAGTGATGGTGCTAAGTTTGTAGTCCTCACTGTTATCTCTTTTCAAAGACATGATCCAGGACCCCAGGTATGTGTCCGGTGTCCAGGCTTTCAGCATCGATCATATGAATTTCTGTGGTTATGTTCATCATTTCCCTGAGATATGCTTTGAATCTCCTCACACTCTGCAAAATATATTTCAAGTTGTAAGTTGACATTAATGAA
This sequence comes from Lepidonotus clava, assembly GCA_936440205.1. Taxonomy (NCBI): domain Eukaryota; kingdom Metazoa; phylum Annelida; class Polychaeta; order Phyllodocida; family Polynoidae; genus Lepidonotus; species Lepidonotus clava. The sequence continues at coordinate 54,208,774 of OW387140.1, forward strand.
ATGTTGGGCCCTTAAATTTCATTTGTAAAATTTTTCAGTGCACCAGGGAATATTATTTCTAGACAATAATTATAATAATTTTTTAAATTGTTTTGGTGTAAAATACCTTCTCAGTCTGTTTGTTTGTATTGGGATTACATTGCCCTTTCACAGAGTCACGGGGTTGTTTGCTTTGTCCTGGATGTTATTTTCCTCTGTTTCTTCCTCTGTTCTTCCTCTATTTCCTCATTTTTAGATTCAGCAGAATAATAATCCCGTTTTTCTTCATTATCTGATTTACCACATTTCTTCATGGTTTTTCAGGCGTCATCAGCTGCATGAGGGCTTCAAACAGATCATCTGCAAGCAAATCCCTGCAATTCTGCAAATCATCTTCAAGCTCCACATCTTACTCCATGTATTACTCATAAAAATGTGCAGAAATATCTGCATTATCCCCGAATACAGGTAGGGCTGACATTTTGCTTTTTTTCCCACTATTTTTATGAATTATTTACTGCATTTTAAAACATCCGAACGTCGGGATTTTCCGCATGGATGCCAACTGGGATTGTGTCAATTCATGTATTCATGTGCCATGCGTTTCCATTGGTCTCTAGGGGAATAACATTTTGTTATTCCCTGGCTAGCTTGATTTCTATTTGTTTAACCAGAAAAAAGGGAGCGTGGCCTAAACAGAAGGAAGTTTCATTGGGTTTCCAGGGGAATAACATCTTGTTAATTCCCTGGCTCCAGTAGTTAGCATTTTAAATCAGGTTGTTATCATTTGTGTTTGTTATCATTTGTTATTGGATTTGGTCTTGACATCATCTACTTAATACAATATGGCACACAGAGCACATACTATTTTGGTTAGATCTCAACACCCTGGACCAATAATATTGATGGTTATGTGACATTTTAGTAAGTACAAAAATATCCAAAAAAGTATGGTTCCATAACATTACCGTAATGTCACACCTTAGCTGGGTACTTCTATAATTTGGAATATAAAGTGGAATAAACAACAATCAGGTTATCAGGCACCAAAGATGACACTGCTTTATTTTGTTGAAATATAGCCTTTTAAGGGCAGCAAGAAAGATACATGATTGGTCTTCCTTTGGCCACATGACAGCTACTACTAAAATGGTTGAGTAGGATTTTTCAAAATGTTGTCATAATAATATATGCTATCAATAAATTAAGTAGGTGGTCAGGACCTAGTTTCAGTTTCCTTAGATTAAAATAATAACATAGTTATGACGTCACTTGTGTCAGGAACTTCCAGTGTATGACAACCAAACCAGAAAGCTGTTCCCCAACTACAAGCGGATGATAAATTAAGTAGGTCACTATAGTTTGCATTTCCTTAGCTTAAGCTATGAACTTAGTTATGACGTCACTTGCATCAGGCACTTCTTGTTGAGGCTATGTATTAGAACAAGCGAAAACAAACCAGAAAGAGCTGCTCGATGATCACCAGCTGGACTGGTACCGTCACTCTGTGCATGAACTCTCTGAGAGAGGATTTCAGTGGAGTAAGGTTATGTATGGTAACTCAATGTAGAGTGTTATTTAGGTAAACCTCAAAGACGAAAAAGGGAAATGTTAGATGTGGGGGGATTTGAACCTGCACAACCCTGTATTATAAGGCTCAACACTGTGGTGCAATACCTTGGTAGTATCCCTGCTTCTCACCTACCCCCCGGAAATGCCAGTAACGTTGATTCACAGAGCTAGGTAATGGTTCAAACACTGTTAATATGATATTTTCACTTGGATTTGACTCTCTAATACATTAGAAATCCGAAAAGAATGGCGGGAGACCTGTTTGATTGTTATCTGAAGTTGGTGAACCTCAAATGAGAAGGTTTAAAGTAGTGGGTCAATCTCAAATTCAATGATGGTGGCCTATTCAACACTCTTGTGCAATACTTTGTTTCTCCCTTGTTATTGATGTCACATACTCTGATTGATTAATAGAGTCACGTGATACTCGATTTAACTAGGTCACACCTTTCATTGTCTAATAGGGTCATGTGATACCTGAGTTAACTAGGTCACCATCATATCACCTCGTCCTCTAATTGGTCAATCATATCATGTGATATGTTAATCTATGCTAATTTTTGCTAATTAAGTAGGTCATCATGACCTATTCCCAATTCCTTAGATTAAGTTATGAACCTAGTTATGACGTTATTTGTGTCATATCGACCTACTGACCTACTGACCCACTTACACCCATTCTCACTGCGCCTCTTCCCCTCCTAAATACTATGCTCTCAGTGGTTGATAATTCAAGGCTTTGAGTTATAATGATTTTGAGGCAAATTTTCACTTTGCGGCTTCTATAGTCATAACGTTTTCTTGTCAGAACTTATTTCGTGTCACAATTATTTTGTGTCAGGACCTTCTTGAAGTCTTCAAGTCATAATTATTTTGGGTCATTATTCTCTCAACATTCTCTATCAGAATACTAAATAATTATAAAGTATGTCTTATCTCCTAGACACAATATATTTTTAGCCTTTCAATGACTGAAAGCTTCATTTATCCATGCTACTTGAGATCATTACTTCTATATTTCACACCTCCATCGTGAATGTGTTCTCATCTTAAATCACAAGATATGATTACAATATAAAAACAAATAACACTAACATGTGCATGTTTATTCCTTGTATTCTATTTCTTGTTTTAAACAGAAACGTTAGTTTGCTAATATTTTTTCAAAATCCTAAACTTTATTTTCTTGTTTCAACTAAAGACAGAAGAGATTATTTGAGTGTCAGGTGGATACATCCATTTCAACTGGTATTGCTAATGTTAATCTGTAATTTTTCTTTTCATTGATTTCGTCTAGTTTCACAGAAAAGAATTGTTTTGCTGTTCATCAAATGTGGTCATCCGAATTGGTCGTTCCAAAGCTTATAACACATCTATGGGTAGGTCACACTCAGGGATGCTGCAAAGGATAATATATCAATATAATTATTTAGATTGTTTTCAAAAGCCCTGTAAATATAACTGGAACACATTCACGGGAAATTTTTGATCTCATACTCTAAAAAACTTGGCCCTGGTTGAATTACTTTGCTATAAACCATGTCAAGAAGTGTAAGGGATGTGTAAGGGCTCTTGCAGTGTCAATGGTATGGCCCATTACATAAGTGTCTCACAGGGGGTCCCCCCCCCACCTTGCCTGTAACCCTGGAGCTGCCACTAAACTTTCACCTCCTTAAGTTGACCCAATGACCTAGATAATATAGCAAAAAAAAACAAGAAATCAAGAATCAAATATAATCAATATTTAGCTTACAAAATTCCATAGCAAAAGGAAATAAAGGTAAGGTATACTCTTTGGTATTCTTTGGGTATCGTTTGCATTCTAAATTTTGTTGAAAAACAGAAAGGTTAGGACGGGGTTAGGGGGAGTAGGGGGCCGGGAAGAGGACAGGGGGACGGCCCTGGTCCCCCCGTGCGTTGCTCTGTCAGGCTGACGGGGTTAGGGGGAGTAGGGGGCCGGGAAGAGGACAGGGGGACGGCCCTGGTCCCCCCGTGCGTTGCTCTGTCATGCTGACGGGGTTAGGGGGAGTAGGGGGCCGGGAAGAGGACAGGGGGACGGCCCTGGTCCCCCCGTGCATTACTCTGTGGGACTGACGGGATTAGGATGGGTAGGGGGCCGGGAAGAGGTCAGGGGGATGGCCCTGGTCTCCCCGTGCGTTACTCTGTGGGACTGACGGGATTAGGATGGGTAGGGGGCCGGGAAGAGGTCAGGGGGATGGCCCTGGTCTCCCCGCTCGTTACTCTGTTACTAAAGCAAATTCCTGATGACTTGTGGAAGAAAAGAAGCTTTTGATAGGGTTTTCATGCCGATTCGAGCACTTTGAAAAAAATCCAAATTTAAAACATTTATGACTCCCAGTAGGAGTCAACTATGGGTCAAATGTGACTCTTAGGTTGTAGCCCCGAGTGAGATGGACAATTCTATACATGCCAGAAAATTCTGTGATGATTACAACATTATCTAGAAATTTAGAAAGATTTTTCACCTTATTTTTATACTGAAAGACTCAACCAATGGATTTTGCTAAAATCTTTCATAAATGATAATTAGACCCATCTTATGCCAAAAATGTCCCCTAATTGATGGAAATCCTTTTACATATTTCCCAGCCTTTACTCCATGTCCCTGACCATCCCTCTATGAATAGCCACCTCTAGCCTCCTGATATTCTCAGGTTGCAAAGAGCTGATGACTTGTGGAAGAAAAGAACCTTTTGATAGGGTTTTCATGCCGATTTGAGCACTTTGAAAAATTTCCAAATTTGAAACATTTTTGACTCCCAGTATGAGTCAACTATGAGTCAAAACTGACTCTGAGCTTGTAGCCCTGACTAAGAATGACCATTATAAACTAGTCAGGAAACTGTGAGACTAATAAAACATTTTCTAGAAATTTAGACAGATTTTTACCTTAATTCTTACAGTGAAAACCCCAACAAATGGATTTTGCTAAAAACTTGCATAAATGATATCTAGGCCTATCTCATGCCAACAATATTGTCGGATATATGGGCAGCAAATTTTCTCGGGGACAACTCATGGGTTAAGGATGGGTGCAGGTGGCCAGCCTAATACATCATAGTGGGATTGGATGTGTCCTTCTGGTAGGCCTGAGCCTCAAATCAAGATAGAAACAATACAGGAGGGGGGACGGTTGGTAACCAACCACCACTATAATGTAATGGGCCAGGTACCTGCACCTATCCTTGGTCCCTGAGGTGGGCCCCTGATAATTCATTGCCTGTAAATTCAACAACATTTTTGGCATAAGATAGGCCTAATTATTATTCCTGGAAGGTTTTAGCAAAATCTACTGGTTGAGTTTTTCTGTGTGAAAAAAACAGTAAAAATCGTTGTGATTTTCCAGATAATGTTGTAATCGTCACAGAATTTCCTGACATGTATAGAATGGACCCTATCACTTGGGGCTACAATCTCAAAGTCAGTTTTCACCCATAGTTCACTTTTTATGGGAGCCATGAATATTTCAAATTTGAAATTTTTTTAAATTGCTCAAATCGGCCTAAAAACCCTACTAAATGATTCTTTTCCTCCACAAGTCATCTGCTCCTTTCATCCTAAGATTATCAAGGAGCTAGGGCTGGGAAATGAGTAAAGTGACTTCAGCCTGGCCTCTGAGGGCTTGGTCCCTGAGGTGCCCCCTGATAATTTGATGCCCATGAATTCAACAACATTTTTGGCATAAGATAGGCCTAATTATTATTCCTGGAAGGTTTTAGCAAAATCTACTGGTTGAGATTTCCTGTGTGAAAAAAACAGTAAAAATCGTTGTGATTTTCTAGATAATGTTGTAATTGTCACAGAATATCCTGACATGTATAGAATGGACCCTATCACTTGGGGCTACAATCTCAAAGTCAGTTTTCACCCATAGTTCACTTTTGATGGGAGCCATGAATATTTCAAATTTGAAATTTTTTTAAATTGCTCAAATCTGCCTAAAAACCCTACCAAATGATTCTTTTCCTCCACAAGTCATCTGCTCCTTTCATCCTAAGATTATCAAGGAGCTAGGGCCGGGAAATGAGTAAAGTGACTTCAGCCTGGCCTCTGAGGGCTTGGTCCCTGAGGTGCCCCCTGATAATTTGATGCCCATGAATTCAACAACATTTTTGGTATTAGAAAGGCCTAATTATCATTCCTGGAAGGTTTTAGCAAAATCTACTGGTTGAGTTTTTCTGTGTGAAAAAAACAGTAAAAATCGTTGTGATTTTCTAGATAATGTTGTAATCGTCACAGAATTTCCTGACATGTATAGAATGGACCCTCTCACTTGGGGCTACCACTCAAAGTCAGTTTTCACCCATAGTTCACTTTTTATGGGAGCAATAAATATTTAGAATTTGGAAATTTTTCAAAGTGCTCAAATCGGCCTTAAAACCCTTCTAAATGATTCTTTTCTTCTAAATGATTCTTTTCTTCCACACTATTTTTAGATCCTATAGGCATTGCAAAATAACTGAAACTTAAAATTATATTTTTGTGTGATATTGCCACTGACAGGGTTAGGGGGAGTAGGGGGCCGGGAAGAGGTCAGGGGGATAGCCCTGCAGGTCTCCCCGTGGGTTGCTCTGCAGTCTAGGCCTTTACCAACATCTCTGGTCAGACATAGAAAGGGCTGGGAAATAACTAAAATGAGACAACCAAACATAGTGCTAATTATAGATGTCCCCAGCTGGGCGGGGGTGGGTGGGTGGGGAGGCTGTTATGCAACCTCCATACTATTGACACTGCAAGAGTGTGAACACATCCCTTACACTGATTGACACGGTATATAGCAAAGTAATTCAACCAGGGCCAAGTTTTTTAGTGTATGAGATCAAAATCTTCCCGTGATTTGTATATACATGTATGTATGTATATATATATATATATATATAAATACATTACGAACAGAGACCCGGAAACGTGAATTACGTTTGACCTGAAGCCGGCGAAAGTTAGTCGCACTAGGGAGGTGAATGTGTGCTGCCCAGGTACCAAAACAACAATGGCGGTGAAACTGAAATGGAGCATACATGAGCTCACAGCGCACTACCTCTCTCCTAATCTGACATTTAATTTATATCACTAGAAATGGAAGACATTTATAGATAGACATAAATACATTATGAACAGAGACCCGGAAACATGAATTCATTTGACCTGAAGCCGGCGAAAGTTAGTTGCCCTTTTTTTTTTTTTTTCTGTAAGGCCATTTATTATAAATTTAAATTGAAACAATCATTGCAGACTAGGGAGGTGAATGTGTGCTGCCCAGGTACCAAAACAACAATGGCGGTGAAACTGAAATGGAGCATACATGAGCTCACAGGTGGCAGCACTACCTCTCTCCTAATCTGACATTCAATTTATATCACTAGAAATGGAAGACATTTATATATATATATATATGTATATATATATAGTTCTAATTCCTAAAGCTATTCACGTTTGAGACAGGAGTGAACAATCATACATATAATCATTTCAATCACTTTTTCTTTTGTCTTCCGCATTTTTGACAGATTACCAGGTACTGGCGAATCAACTATATACATTTTCCAGTAGTCAAAAAGATGACTTTGCAAATCTTATCCTATTTACTCATATTCTAAAATTGATAATTCCACTTTAGAAAAGCTTGTATTTTTTTATATTTCATTGAACTCACATAACATTCAATAGAAAGGCACAGTTTATTGCCACCAAGTATTTTGTACTTACAGTGAGTATCTAGAAGGGTCCTATTAATATTTATGTTATGAAGGGTTTTCATGAGAAACTCTTTCCTGGCCATCAGACAATTGTGCCTGCCGATTACATAAGTATTTAATTTTCTCCGATATCTGGTTTATTATCTTAAAACCATGTAGTTTCACGGCTAGCTAATGATTGTAGTTAATTTGGATAATAATAACTAGAGATTATTATTAATAACAAGTAACAAGTGTGGTTGATTTGGACGACATAAATATATCAGATAGTTATTAAACATCCTCCTAATTACAATCAGCTTAAACTTAAAAAAATAGTTGTTGACTGGATGATGGCAAGCGGACAACTGATTCAAAAACTATTTGTAGGTATCGCTACACAAATTATATGTAATAATCCAGGTAGGGGTCAATTATCAAGCCAAGATAATTAAATTTATGAACACTTTCAATTGGTAGTCCATCAATGGAAACAGTCTCAAACAGAGTTGTATCCAGGTACTGATCATGTCCCGGCCTGTTCTTAGTTGGTTAAATTATCATCCATTTAGTTTTTAATTTATTCAGTGTTAGAATATTGTTATAAAAGTATTTGTAGTGACACTAAATACAGTGACACTTACACATATTTTGATTGTACTATGTAGTTTCCATCAAGGACAATTTATTAAATCTATGTTTGAGGCATTTATTGGGTTTCAATGGAGGGTTGAAGGGTCAGCTATCCCTTTGATATGAAGTTCCTGACTATTGCTTATGCATATATCATCTACAGTTTTATAGTGAGATGTACGAGTACCGGGAAGAGTCTTATTTTGAGAATAAGAATGTTAGGATTTTGCATAATATTATATACCAATGCCAAAATAAGTTATGAATACTAACTGGACACTGCCATTCAGTATTTTTGGTGTATTGGCATGGGGGGCAGTATTTGTGTATACTGCCCACCTTGCTTTATTGTGTAAATTGTTTTTCTCCTTATTTTGTGAATTCTGATTGGATTTGCCTGATTATTCTTTTTTAATTTCAGGTAAAATAATGCATTCTTATTAAATGTAGAAAGTAATAGAGTCATAATTGAAGAGAAACTAATGAATATAGGGAAAACTGCTTGACACCAGTCAAATTGTGTGCAAAATGAATACTTTGCTATACTGTACACTTTGCTCCACTTGTAATTTTCTTTTTGCTTTTCTGTATAACATACAAAATATGGTAAATAATATGAGGAAAACTTACCTCGGTTGTCAGTACAACCCTGTATACTTGGTTGGATGTCAGAAAAATTACAGCCCTCTGCCTAACGGCCTCATGCAGTAATGTTTTGACATCCACCTCGTATTAAGGGTTGTACTGTCAAGCTTTGTATGTTATCCTATAAACCTCAACTTTGTTTTGAAGATTAAGGTATTACACATACCTGAGCGCAAATAGCAGTTCCATCTATGTCCACGTCAGTCAGTGTGCAATGAAAGAAAGTTACCTGCCCCGCGCCCTGGAAGAAAGAGAAATATAATGTTATATTTCATATCTTATATGAAGGGTCCATTCATATAACATAGGGGATAAATATTTTCCTACTAATTTGAGAGGTTTTCACATTACATTTTGGAAGGGAAGGCCCACCACCCTGGCCACCCCCCCTGGTTACAGGCCTGTAGCTTGGGTTATATTATCGAATTATTTGTTGGCCTTTATATATATACTAGTACATATTTTACCTATGTTTGTAGAGATATGAATAAACAAAATCTTTCACCTATTTGAGCATGTGTATAAAATTACAACCTATATAAAATTGTTGTAAGTGAATGGTGTCAAAAAACATACAACTCATAGGCCTCCTATGTGTAATGGCCATACCTAATAACTAGTAATAAAATAATAGGTAGCCATTATTATGGACTATGATATATACAACATGAAACTATTCATAAATAAGATTTTTTTTATAAAAGACACAGACAACCTTGGGTTGTTGTTTTTGGCACCACTTTTGACAACTCTGTGTTTTCAGTGTAGGATGATCCACTTTCCTACCTGAGGCTGGCCCAGATCAAATTTGAGCCCTGGAAAGGTGCATCAAGGGCAGTCACAAGACGACCTGATCCTCTAAGTGAACCGCAACCAGGTATATGTTATCGGCACCTTGGCATGGTGACATGGTGAACACTGATCCATGTCTGGAAAAGAAAGATCCCACCCCATCCACCCAACCACCATGTGTATATGAAAACTGTACCCCATATTGGGGGAAAAAAAAGATGTGGAAATGTCATGTTGTCCTATGTCATTACATGTAATATCATGTCATGTTGTGACATGTTGTCATCTCATGTCAAACCCCAACCCATGCCTGGACAAAGATTGATCCCCACCCTCAAACACCACCATGTAAACATGTCCACTCAAAATCCATGTTGCAAAAAAGAGGAACCCCCACCCACCTTTCTAACATGATATAATATCGGCATGTTGACCAACACCCATATTTGAGACAAGGATAGGCTTTACGGCTTTATCTAAACTTCCAACAGTCTATTATGAAATTCACCATGCCGATCACACATTCAACATGTGACTTATCTCTAGATCCCTTCAGAATAGAATGTTCTAGAATCTTTCCATTTTTAATTGCAATAACTCCGCTTCACTCTGTGAGGTGAGGCATAACTCTACAGTAACCTACTGGTTATGTATATGTTTGAAGACACTTTATGAAAATTGTCCAATTAAATTGTCATTCGTTAAATGTCACGTGCTGATAATAAATTTGATGACAATTCGTATGGGGATAACGTGGAAACTTTTTAGTCAGTAAATTCCGTAGTATAGCAGTTTTGGTTAAATAAAGTTAACTTAATCTCATACCATGTTTAAATTGGTATGAGTATGAGAGGTGGAAATATGTTTCCCCCAAGGGCACAATGTATTTCATTATCCTTTCATGAACTCTTTGCCAGGCCTCTACCACTTAAGGTAATCATCATTTCATTACTGTCCTGCCAATTTTCCTCAACCTCCATGCATGTCACATTAATGAGTGTTAAGCTCCATACCCACTAGACGCTGTGACCATCGACAGGCGACGGGTGCCCGGGAAAATTGCTGGTAAAGTTGCTGGGCAACTGGGTTATCAGTTGAACCCCGGGCGACTGCCCCGTTGGTATAGTGTGCTTTCACCCAATCTTACCAGTCGCCCGTCACCCGTCGCCGCTACAGTCGCTTAGTGGGTATGCCCCTTTAGACTTTAAGTGCATACCCGATGACTTGCTGGTTAGTTCTTAAACTATTGACTTCTTGTTTTACACATCGTGTAGGTTGAGAGCGCCATCTGTTAGCTAGTTAATGCTCTCTAAACCACTTCTTCCAATGCCTTTAATTTCTTTAAAATCTTTCCATTTCTTGTCATGCAATTTTCCAAGACTCTAGAGTTTGGGGTAATTTGGGGTGACATTATTTGGTAGTATTGGCCTACCTTGATACTTTCCCTGTTATTGTAAGGGCTGTATCATTAAAAGGACTGGATAAATGGACATACTCATTTATGACACATTTATTGAGTCGGAATATTCAGCTAATCTGACTATCAATTAATATTCTTAGTTTTAGTTAAACCTCCCTAAATCACAGGACGACCTGTGCCCCAGGATTATAAAACCTGTTTTCACGGGTTGTTTCAAATCTCCATGCTAGCCCAGACCTGACAATTACTTTTGGTGTGATAACATTCTTCACGCTCTTTACCCAGCTGCACCAAACCTCCTAATCAAGATAATTGGTAATTTGAGGTTTTCATTCTCAAACTGCCTGTAGCACTAGTAGTCAAACTACATTAAAGTAGACTGTCCATATATCAACATGTATACTTCAGGAGTGGGTAAAGGATTTTCAAAAGGGGGGTTCAATATAAAGGCTAAATACTAAAACCGCATGCAATCACATGTACGCACGGGGCATTTCCCCCTCTTTTTGTAGTTTAGGGGTCCATCAAAAAGGGGGGGGGGGGGGTGTCACGACCCCCCCCTCCCTGATCTACCCTTGTACTATGTAGAGAGGATTACCTTGAATTAAAATACCTTCTAATGGCATAGGCCTGTTTGATTTATATTGGCCTCTTATGAAACTACGTTTTACAAAACTGAAACAAAATCTTACTCCACTTTTCATTAATCAAGGTCAACTTCTACACAATGTATTTTTATCAAACAGTATTTTACAGTTCAGGTGTATAGGGCTTTTGCAACTGCCATTGTCAGCTTGTGGTGATAATGTTGTCAGAGAGAATATAATACTGGCTAGGCTCCACTGGTCAACAGTCGAGTTAAGGGGAGTTCATTTGGAATACATCTTATTGTCATATATAAAATGCTTCTATTGGATCTCAAAGCCTTATGAAGACTCAACTGAAAGTGTTAACCTCATCCATGTGTTGTTAGGTTAACGTCTGCTGACATTGGCTTAACAACACAACAATTGGAGACGTGTTTTGCAATATTAGAATGTAATCCGATGACCTCATCGGTCACATCTCAAATTTGGCGTGCTAATAAGGTGGTCACAATGTCTTGTTTGCCAAAGTCTTCAGCGATGAGAAGAGTTTAAACTCAAGTGTTGGCCACCAGAGCCAGGCCTTGGGAGACAACATTTCCTCCTGCCATTAGGCCCAAAAGAAAAATTGTTGTGTTCAGGTAACCCAACCTACCCTATATTTGTTCAGGAAGTTTTTATCACTTATTTGTTTTGTTAATCCAATAGAGTTGACCTAATGGACATAGAACAGATTAAAGATGGCCAGGACATGTATTTCAGATGCTAGAAATTATCGTGGAAAATGTTTGGACCAATATTTCTATTTCTAAAAGTCTGCCTGGGTCCAGGTTTGTCAGTAAAAAAAAAGACAAAACAAATAAGGTAAATTCACCTACCTACCCTCATTTTTCAACATATGTTACCTGAATACAATTTTTATCTTGGCCTTTGTAATGTAAGAGGAAAGGTCATCTGAGTATACTTACACAACAGTGTCAGGGAAGGTTCTCAGAGCTGAGGCAATCTACTACTCTCAGCAAGAGTATAAAATTAGCGGAAACATTCACCAAAACCTAATCCAGGAAGAGGCAGCAAGGCAGGATACAGGGGCAGATCCAGAGTCAGTCATCTGAGGGTGGTGGTGCAAATCACCCCCCCCCCCCCCTCTATGAAAAAGTGAAAATTAAATTACCTCAGAGTTGTACAAATCAACAAAGGTAGGTTATTAAACAAAATTCCACTTGGTGTAGGGGGGCACCTTTTGCTCCCCCTCGCCCCCCCCCCCCCCACCCAACTCCATACCCAACCCCCCACAACCCCCCTGAACGGCCACTGGGATCAGTCCACAGAGCAGACATGATCCCCGCTGAACCCGGTTCTTAAGTTGATGCCTGTCTTGTTTCTGTATTACTGATAATTACCATGCTTCATACCCAGACTACGCCACTTCTGACATAACCGAGTAACAAGGCTCAAACTAATATCTCTGAACCCTCTGATTCATGTGATTAATAATTATATATTATTTAGATGATTTAATTACTTTCAAAAGGGTAATAATGTGGTACTTGTAAATTGATGAGTTTAATATTATATCCTGTTGGTTAACTGATAATGATACTGTTATCATCTGACCTCATGTCATGTCATTGTATTACACCAAAATAGAATAAAGGTTCCCTTGATAAGTAACTATTATCATTCATCTGTCATCAGTCGCAATAATATGTTATTGCAGATAGAATCAATTGTAATGCTGGGTCACTATTGAAAACCTGTCTGATGTTCAAGATGGAAGCATACCACAGGTGAATAAAATTTAAAAAAAAGAAAAATCCAGAAAAACCCGGAATACAAGGGAGACTTGGAGTTGGATGCTTTGCCTGTTTGTGACCAGTATAAATGAATTTGAAATAAAAATATACATTTATATATAATTGGAGATAAATGATCTTAGCGGCAGACAGTAGACAATAATTCACTATTTAACATTCCGTTGGCGCCAAAATGATTTAAGTGTCTGTAATTCCTGAAGTACCCAACTGTTTCATAAGTCTGACAAGTGACAAAAAGATAAATACATGATTGGGCAGAAAGGGGAATTACCCGTATTGACGAAGAGGAGAACTTTCTAAATTTGACATTTGATTACCAGCAGATAACCAGTTTGAATCAGGAGAAATTTTCCATGCCTGCTCTACTTGTTCTAAATCTTATAATTTTTACATGGTGGATGAGGGCGTAGCTTTAATGGCCAAATTATTTCATTATTGAGTGACATTATATTCAGTTCATAATTGTGATCCTTAAGTGGGGGGAGGCAAAGATTTTTTCTTATTTTCTTTATTAAACCACATTCAATACAGGTAATGATCAGTTAATGAAGTGGGCAAATGATATATGTGCAACAGTAATGTTAATATCCCTTCCTCAGGTATATAACCCAATACGGTACCAAACAATTAATATAGTACAATTCAATTCAAGTGGTGAGTGTAATAATTCTTAGTTGTCAACAACTATAATGGAATCATTCTTTCTCTTGATAGGCATGAACAAAGAAGCAATGAGTTGGTTTCCCAATAAACTAATCATATTAAGTTAAGCGTGTCATAATAATATCTAGAAATTCTCATATCAGTTGCCCCACAATTCTCCAATCAATAACTGCACTAAGTTAAGTGCATAGTATAGGTATAAAGCGGTATGCTAGAGTATACTAAACAACACCTTTAGTTAAGTGTCTATTTCAATTTCAGTTTCTAGAAAATATGTGAAAATAAGTTATCAAATTCAGCAAAACCACCAAAGAGACAGCTGGGCAAGGTCATTTGACCAACATACTACCACCATCACTGACAGCGATGCTGCTGGACTTGTTTTGTGCATGGCTCAAACTACACATGGTACCCACACAGACCAGTATGGTAAGAGTAGAGCAATCCATCACAATCAGGGTATAATGTGCCTTGATAATGACAGTGAAATAAAAATTCACAAGTCATTTTGGATCCAGGTGTACGTGAATAATAGTATAAAGATTTCTATAATTATATCATAATTACAGATAATGTTTCAGCACAGGCACTTAGGCCTATCATTTGTCTCCAAATTAAAGATTATCTATAATTGTACCATCTTACAATTAACTATAGGGGTGCTGGGACAAGCCCTCTCACCTCACCATACATACACTTATTTTGATTATCTATAGTTATATCATAATTATAGATAATGTTTCTGTAGAGGTACTTAGATCCACCATTTGGCTACAAAGATTATCTATAATTATATCATAATAGGGACTGTTCGCCAATAGTGGCTGGAAGTAGCTCAAGCCAGCCACCAGACTGTATATCATCTTGATTACAGGAACCAATGGTGGTCACTGGTGCCACACTTCACTGCACACATCACAGGTCACAGTGGCTGCCGGTCACAGTGTCTGACCTGTATATACCCGACTGGGACCAGTCAGCCCCTTTTGCAGCGCAATTTGGGCAGACATGCTCTATCATAGATAACCCTTTTGATTCACATCTGTCCCATTTCCAAATACAGTGCTGGAAGTGCTTACCCCGAAGACCGCTGATTAGACTGTCGATGTGAAAGGTGCATCTCAGACTAAAGCATTCGATGCATTTATGCACTCTGATGGCAGGGCAATAATGATAACTTCATGCCCTCTTGGTCTGTAGTATGTCAGAGGTCAGAGAAATTGTCCCAATGACCTTTTACAGGGTCCTGTGTAAGGGGACATCAGAGGTCTTGTCACAGTAACCCTGTACAGGGCTGTATGTAAGGGGACGTCAGAGGGCTTGTCACAGTCTGTACAGGGCTGTATGTAAGGGTATGTCAGAGGGCTTGTCACAGTAACCTTGTACAGGACTGTATGTAAGGGGACGTCAGAGGGCTTGTCACAGTAACCCTGTACAGGGCTGTATATAAGGGGAAGTCAGAGGGCTTGTCACAGTAACCCTGTACAGGGCTTTATTATACTTTTCCGGAATTGCCAAAGAGGCAGCCAAAAACGTTGAAAACGTCTGAAAGTTGTGCTGACCTTTGACCCCTGACCCGCGGTCGGAGGTCGGAGGCACTGCCGCTGCTACACTCTGCGTTGAATCACCCTCCATGGCAGAAATGATAACTCTCAGTACGAAGTGTCAATGCAGCAGAGTAGCGCTGTTGCCCAGCTGAGTACAGTGTTGGAGGGCTCTGTTGCCGGGCTGCAAGAATTGAATAAATCCTCAATGTCAAGATCTGCCTTTCACACACGTTGCTCTCCACGTATCTTTCCACATATTTACAGCTCTTCCCACATACTTTTCCAGTATTTTGAAGCGATTCTGGTGAATTGAAGAGGGGGTCGTCGGGCTGGGTGCCGACCGCCGTAACTGCCGTCATCTTCAAATGGAACTAGGTCAGATAGCCTACTCACTGTGGTCAATTGTAGTCCACCGTGCCGTAAGAAAAAATTGTCCCAAATGAAATGTGTTGGTCGAATAAATTCCATGCATGAAATTTATAAGTATTATGAATTATGTCTCATTCGGCCTGTAAAATTGTCATAAAGTATAAAACTTCCAAAATTATGGAAGAATTTAGATATGGATAGGAGGAGGGCATGGAGGAATATCAAGGACCTCCGCAGTCGCTGTGAAGTCGGTCAAAAAACCACATCACCTTCGTCAAACGTAGTCCGCCGGGCAAATAATTCCAAGTGAAACAAGCTGATAAATTTATCTTTGAAATAGGCTCAAATGTTCTTGTATTTATATCATTTAACCTTCACAATTCCGTGAAAGTATAATAAATACAAAACCCTACTCGTATGGAGATACTGAAGACCGGATCACCCACGGCTGGAAGTCATATCAGTATGAGTGCGAAGCGAAGAGTACAGTTTTGTTTATGTATGTAAGGGGACGTGAGAGGGCTTGAGAGGGCTTGTCACAGTTACCCTGTACAGGGCTGTATGAAAGGGGACGTCAGAGGGCTTGTCACAGTAACCCTTTACAGGGCTGTATGTAAGGGGACGTCAGAGGGCTTGTCACAGTAACCCTATACAGGGCTTGTCACAGTAAACCTGTACAGGGCTGTATGTGAGGGGACGTCAGAAATTTTGTCCCAGCAATCCTGTACCGGGCTGTCGGTCCCAGTAGTTTTCCCGTATGCAGGTGAAGGTCAGTGGTTTTTCCATATGTCTATAGACAGATGAGTTCACCTCTCTAATGTCATGCCGTCTCCACATTAGCTATTTTTCAAAATATAGTGTCAAACACGTTACAGAATATTATATTGCAGGTGGCACCTGAATGTCAAGCATGATGTCGAGCATTGAATAATAACTTGATGTTTCTATACACAATAGTTAAAGTATACACTCTTTCTAAAATAATATTTTGCAAATTACTTTGTGTTCCATATTACCAGTCATCCATTAAGTTAGCCCTATAGTGTGCTGCCATCTGTTGTGAATTACTTGAAGACTATGATTCACAAAATATCCCTTTTCATAATATGTAGCCTTCGTAAGAAACTCAGTATCAGATCTGTCATTGTATTACCTTTCCTCTCTGATTTTAAGGTGTCATTCTTCTTTTTATCACTGATTGTGTTTAGTGGATAAACACACATGTACACCTTCTTGCATTATCTCATCATGATTTCTAATCATTATTATAATAAGTTAAGTATTTCTAGTGGCATGTCATATTTATTATAACTGACGTGAGATGGTTATCTTGGGAGCTATTTGGTAATTTGCTCTTATTCGATCATTAAGTAAGATATTGATAACAATTTAATTTCAAGGCATTTATCCCAATAATTCTAGCAGACCCGGTTAGTTCTACCTTCAACACTAGATGTCTCTGATAGGATGTATACAGGTATTTTGTTGACTAAGCTCCTTATTAAACCGAGGAAAGTCCTGTTTGTAATCATTCAAAATATATGCATTTAATAAGCTTTCAAAGCATAAAGAATGTAATAAAGAAAACAGAAAAGGTTATGGATTAATTCCATATTCATCTAAATGACAAGGAAACATTCACTGTAATTCTGCCTCTACGCCAGACATTCTGCCTCTACGCCAGACAGCTTGGAGGATGGAGAGCTATGCTTGGAGAATGACAGTATGGGTATGGACCCCTAAAATCTACAGAGTGACACAGCCATTTCTTAAAGACATGTTACATGGGCTTTGGTGACACCAGGAACAAAATAGACAACATGACGTGGGCTCCTTAAAATTGACATGCAACATGGAGACATTTATGAAAATTAAAAATATAGTGACATGCAACTTGCCCAGGCAAGCAGCAACATATAATAAGCACGTTCTGGGACTATACCCTTTTTTGGTTAATCTGTAACCTGCCCAATTTTCACATAACAGTTACTTTTTTTTTTAGGTAAAGTTGAGACTTACTAAAAAAGAATGTTATAATAACACTATATTTTAGTGAAGTTGAGACCTTACTAAAAAAGAATGTTATAATAACATTATAATAATGTGAAAGAATATTACAAGAATGACACAATATCGTTACAATGCATCGCAACTTTAGGTTCTACAGGTGTTTTTGGATGCCATCAAAATGACGTAACAAGAACCAAAGCAGAATTTTCTGCAACATTATTATAACGTTTATATTCTTGCTTGGATGGCCATTTCTTTAATTTGAGGTGTGACATTTGGACCCCCAATCCATACCCCTGACACGAGTTGCATGTCCTCTACCACTAAAGCTGACAAGTAGAGCATGTTGCACCTCCTGCCCACCTGGTTAAGTCTCCATGGCGACAAGGTGACTATGTAGGTCAAGGTGCTCACACTAAACACCTAGTGTATAATGTAATGTATATAACATGAAAATAGGACATTACAGAAATTGTATATCATAACTTAGGATATTTTGTCACCTGTCTGTTACATAGATAACCAAAGAATATGGGTGGTGAGTACATATTAGATAGAGAGAATGGTGATAACTTTCAAACATAGTACATGTTTAAAGCTACAGAATCTACATTTTGCAAATGATTATAGCATTCATTCTTTTCCATTTTTCTTTGTTTAGTGTACTGACAATTGAGAATGTCTAACACCAGGGGGAGTGAAGCACAGTTAGAGACTCAATGTTGGGGTGCCATCGAACGTTAATACACACTACAATGATTATAATGATACTAACCCAACCAGGCCTCGTCTCGTATGGGCCACACATTTGTGGAACCTTTGCCTACAATTCACTCTCCTCATTGGTTGTACTTTTTTCATGAATAAATGAATAATAAGCATAATGTTGTTTTTTTTGTTTTGTTTTTTTTATTTCGCAAAAGGCAGTTAGACAATTCTCAACGCTTAGCGCTGATTTTCAGAATTATACACTGAATTCTATCAAAGGTTGAATATAACTCTAACATTAGTGGCAACAGGTGTTTAACAATATAAAAATACACATACAATTTAATTATACATTTAAAGAAATAAGGAATATGGGGGAGGGGGGATATGAGACATGGATAATACATCTATACAGCTTATGTTATACCAAGATACGCCTTACATCTAAATTTAAATTCAACGTAGGAAACCGATTGTTGTATTACAGCGGGAGCTTCATTCCACATAATGCTACCAGCATAGATAGGTGATGAGAATGTCTTTGTTAAGACCACTTCAGGGACCTTTAAGACTAATTTAGCAAACTGCCTTGTAGGCAGATCACGATCATCAATATAAAGGGGATCAGAAGATCTTTTATACATTAGTCCCATCAAATGTAAAGATCTTCTTTGCTCAAGATTGCCCATGCCAACTCTACGTATCCTCTCTGCTTTGTCAATTTTATCACCAAATATAATTCTAGTAAATCTATTGAACATAGCCTGGAGACGATCCTTTTTTTCATTAGACAATAAAATATAGTAAAAATCATTGTAATCAAACAAAGGTAAAATTGTTGTTTTGAACAAATATAAAGCAGTTTCAGTTGACATGAGATGTCTGATTTTTGAAAAAGTTACCTTTTTTGCAGCGAGAGAGCCCACAATCTTATTGTATTGGGCATCACCTGAGAATTTCTTATCTAACATGGTACCCAAATAGTTGTATTTATCAATAAATTTATCAAATTCTCACCCAATTTCAAAATGGGAGTTCCCAAAGTTACCTTCCTATATGCATAATGAATGTACTCTGTTTTTTTGATATTTAATGTTATCCTATTGTTGATACACCAATTAAACACATTATCTAAATCAGCTTGCATATCACTATATACTGTAGTACAGTCTTTATTTGCATGATATAATACAGTGTCATCAGCAAATAACAGACAATGTGAGTGTAACAAAACATTAGGCAAATCATTTATGTAAACCAAGAACAATGTAGGACCCAAAGTTGATCCCTGAGGGACTCCAGTGACCAGACCATGTTCATCTGAGTAGTTCCCTTTATACAATGTGACTTGACTACGGTTTGTTAAATAATCCTGCAGGAGAGCAACAGTTTTAGGTAATATTCCACTTAGGGTAAGTTTTTTGAGCAGTACTTCATGGTTTATTGAATCAAAAGCTTTTTTTATATCCAAGAATGTTGATAAAACTATTTCACCATTATCTAAATGCAACATGATATCATCAACTAATTTCGATACCGCAGATGAAGTAGAATGATTTTTTCGGAATCCATGTTGTAAATTAGTGAAAAAATTAGTATCTTCATAAAACTTCTTCAATTGGTCATGTATCAACTGCTCAACTAACTTTCCTATAACAGGTAAAATCGAAATTGGACGGAGTTCACCAGGTGTAGTAGGATTTGATACTTTCTTCAATGGAATAACGGTTGCTGACTTCCATACATCAGGAAAACTGGCTGTCTTCACTACCAGATTAGCCAGACACAATAATAGTTCTGGCTTATGTAACATGGCATCCTTAAATAAACGTGTACCGTACTCTCTTATACCAGAAGACTTATAAATGTTAAGACCTTTAATTTTAGAGATAACATTCTCAAGTGTAAACTCTACTAAATTAAATTTATGAATATGATTAGGGTGATCATCCAGGAAGTGTGTATCAACATTCTCACCAAATTCCCTCGAATGTCCAGGTCCAATTGATGTAAAAAATTCATTAACAGACTGGGCAACTGAGGCATTATCCAATAATTTACCATTGTCATCCCTAAGTAAGATACCACATGTATCAGTAGAATTAAATAATTCTGATTTAATAACTCTCCAAAACTTCTTAGCATTATCATCATGTTGTTCCAACTGTTCCTTAATAAAATTACTCCTTGCATATCTAAATGCAACATTTGTTCTATTCCGTAAATTCTTGGCTAAAAATAAATATTCATCGTTACCGGTCAATCTAGCTTTCCTGTAAAAATAATCGCGATCTTTCTGTAAACTAAGTAACTCATCAGTTAACCAGCCAGGACGATCAACAGAGACATAATAGTCTCTATATGGACAAAGAGAGTCTGCGATGCTAATCAGGACATTGTGAATACCATTCCAGCAATCCACTGGGTTATCGGCGCGATAAACATCATCTAAATATCTATTCCGATTCAATTCAAGTTTAAGTTTATTAGTTGTATATTTCTGATAACTTCTGCCAGTAATTTTCATCCTATCTTTAGTCACCCTTTGCTTCTTTTTAACAACATATATAGGTAAATGGTCACTGATAAAGTAATCAAGTACCCCCTGGTCCATTACATGGGTCATACTGCAGAATGCTAAATCAATAACAGAGTCTGTAAACTGAGTTGGATGAGTAACATCAGTAATGAGCTGATCCAAGTCAAATAGATTAGAAAAGTAATTCAATCGCTTTACTTCACGAGAATTTCTTTTCTTGTAATCAACATTGTAATCACCCATTAATATAATGTCTTTCCTTGCTAAATTAGGCACCGTATCTAATATCAGAGATAAGTGATCTATAAGCACATTTAAGTTGCCTTGCGGGGGACGATATACATTGACAAATAAACAATTTCTCACATTCTCTCTAATGAGCTCCACAACTTGCACCTCCATATTCTCATTCGAAACATTCAAATGCAGCCATTTAGTTGAATCACAATTAATTAAAGTACTGTGATAAATAGCTACACCACCTCCACGTTGGTATGAACCATCGTCCAACAGACGTTGTCTGTCGAGTCTGACAATCGAGTAACCAGATATATGTAGTATAGCAGATGAAATATTAGGATTTAGCCAGGTTTCAGATAAAGAAAATATTTCTATTCCAGATCCCTCTATACTAGATTTAAATTCAGAAAATTTACTGAACAAACTTCTAATATTCAAATGACAAAATTTAAAACCTTTGCGGCTGGCTAACTCTGTCAAACTGATAATATACAAACCGTTCACCATGCATCCCAATCCCCAAACCCCCCAAGCTCCAAGGTCCAAAACCCAAAAACATAATAACTAAGACAACAGAGATACAAACATCTCCCCTCTCAATCATCAAGTTCTGATTACAAATACATCATAGTCTCAATTGATATGATAGATTACACACTCCCCTAAAGCTAGGGTCAGCAGTAAGTAAATAAGTAATTCATCCTGCCAGCTGATGATTACACATCACGTAGAAGATCCCAAAGCCCAGTATCAGGGTTCAAGATGTCAAGGTGATCAAAGACTACACAGTGTCGAATTAAATATGAATAAACAATAAACAATAAGGAATCATACAATACAACCTCTCAAGGAAATTGGTTTAAACAGATACAAACTAAACTATTATTTAAGTACAACATAGAAAAAGATAGTATGTAATATACCAAAACATAATACACGATTAATTGAATTATAGGTCATCTATCAGAGTAAACAGTTAGTTAAGCTTTACGATCAGTCATTTTTTGAAATGTGAACACAACATCTTATTACTACTGCAAACAAAGTTCGCAAAACGGTTATATAAGGCCCTCCTAAAACTAGGATTGGCAGTTTTTCAACTGTTCACAGCTTTCGGTGGGCGGGTAGTGACAACATAATTAGACCCCTCCAATGATCAGGTCGTCCCGTACTTTCTCCCAAATTTGTCCCAATATATCTTTCCCCTTCCAGGTCCCCTCACGAGCAGCTTTGCTGTGGAGACCAGCGCCGATCCCAAATATTTCTGAACGAGTAGCCTCATGCAGTCTGAGACTGCCAGTCGCCAACAGCCGGGCCTTGAGCGGAGGGTT
Source organism: Lepidonotus clava (assembly GCA_936440205.1). NCBI lineage: Eukaryota > Metazoa > Annelida > Polychaeta > Phyllodocida > Polynoidae > Lepidonotus > Lepidonotus clava. Next base: position 54,231,319 of record OW387140.1, read on the forward strand.
TTGTAGCACATTCTCCCTGACAATGTCATACATCGCATCAAATTGACATTTCTGCCATTGCTTTGTTGTACGAATATTATCGCCAATCCTTTTTGCCATATATGGACATGAAGTAGCTTTGATTTTCTTCACTGCATGCAGGTCATCGTTCACCACACCTTTCGCGACATTGAACGCATGCTCAACTGTGTCGAACCACTGTTTGTCAATATTGACACGTGTGGGAGCCATGTTACTCAACCACGCGTGTTTGGACTGAAAGTACAGTGCGCCGTTGTACGTTCTAACTTTAGCATCACCCAGGGTTAAGCCTTCGGGTAGGAGATCTAATTCATCAAGGTAGTATTTCTTCCCCCTGATTATGATCCCATCAGAATGCAGTTTGTGATCAACGTTGGTGTCCCTACACAGGATTGCAACTGACCTCATAGCATCTCTCTTCCGTCTGGTGTTATCACATACGTCATCATTGATCCAAACCCTAGACCATTCCTTCTTGCCCTTGAGGGAGAAACGCTTGTTGAAGAATTCATGACGAGCCTCATGCTTGGCAAACTTAACTAGGACTGTTCTTGGTCTGGTCTGATCAGCATGGCGCTTTCCTAGCCTATAAACAGAACGGATGTCGGTTTGTTGACATTGTGACCCCATTGCTTCTGCCAGTTTACCGACGGTCAACAATAAGTTCTCGCCAGTTACTTCTCTGAGGCCATCAATTTTGATGTTACACAGCCTTTCCCTGTTTTCAATCTTGTCAAGCTTAGTGCGCAAGTAATTATTTTCTGCTTGAACTTGGTCCAATTTTGATTCGAAATAATTTAACCTGGATTCTTGTGCAGCAAATTTGGTATTGACAGATTCGAGCCTTGCTGTCAAACCCTCAATGGCGGCCTGGAGTTTGTTGATGTTTTCGCTCAAACTCGGTAGTTCGTCAGTTTCGGTATCATTGTCGGAGGAGGATTGATCTTCTTCATCTACTTTATTGTTTGCCACATCGTCCAATTCCTTTGGTGGTTGATCGTACATTAATTCATCTTGCTCGGTCGTAGCTGATTGACTACGAGTCTTACGGCACCACTTCTCAGGGATCTCCATTTTGAACAATAACTGGATGCAAATTTGTTGGCAGGATAAACTTACAAGTGTCTCTCAAACCATTTAAATTTTATCAACACCTCTTCTTGGTACAGTATACACGATATCAAGGCTGCAGCTCGACTAGTTCCTAGAATGTTCACCGACTGAGGAGGGGGATGTCCACATCCTAGCCTCTGTCAGCCATCATCCTCTCACTTCAGATGATGTAGAACTAGCTCAGATAGTCTATGCATGCATTGATGGAACCTATAGCAGAGGCTGCTGGTGATTGGCTGCATTCAGATCCCACCTCAGGCAGGCCTCAGCACACCACATGGAGTAAAGTGTTAGTAGAAGAATGGCCATACTGCAGGCCCAAATATCGCTCAGTGGTAGTGGTGTGATCTTAGGACCAAAATATAAAACAGCAACAGTTATGAAGTTTTCCACTTAGCTGAGGCCTCCTGGGTATGTCTCCAGCACCTCTGTTCAGTGGCTTGGTCCTGGAAGGTCTGGAAGTTTGTTTTAATTGCTTTGCCCCAGTCGCCGACTTCGCCGCCGGCTCGGCCGCTGCACCGCTGCTATTCGTCTTCCAATGTTGTAGGAGAAGTAAGAGAGAGTAGTAGAAGTAGCTGGATGATCTACATAAATCAATAAACCATGTTTGGCAATATTATAAGGACATGGATCTTCTGGCTAGTTGTTGGGTCACTCTGAAGAAATTTCCTCAATTAGCAAATTCTGTATTTTTTCTATTCAGATTACTCTGGAACCTAACATAAGTTAAACTTTTACATATTGTAGCCTCAATATGCTGCCAAGACTTATGCATTTGAGAAAATCAACAATAAAATTAATCAATTTTTTTCAGATTTTTTGAAATTTATGCCTAAATTAAAGGAAATAGCCAAAAGTTGTTTTCATTTTATTTTATTCAATAAATGCTAAAATTTCAGTTCTTCAGTTATAATGTTTGTTTGAGGAGCAATTTGAATTGAAGCAAATCGAACAAAACAACATTTTACCAATTTGGTGATTTTCTAATTTTTATTGAAGTTCTTAGTTTTTATAGATTCACAAATGTATGTTCAGAACCAAGCTTTGAAGAACAAAAAGTACACATAAAATAGGAATATACAAAGTGTGAGTAACTAGCATGAAATATACCACAATAATGTATTATTCAGCCAAAAGTGAATATCATAGGGAAAAAAAGAAGGTTAAGTTTATTTTTGTTGGCATGCCCCGAAAAGTTTAATTGTACATTCGGAAAAAAGGTTTTATCATTCTGAAGTTTTTTTCGTATTAAATATGCATAGATTTGTTCATGCTTTTTTAGATACATAAGAAAAACCCTACCAGAGGTTATTATACCAAATTATTCCTGTATAAATAGGGAAAAAAAGAGGAAAAAGCTTTGTTCTGAAGTACAAAGCTTGGTTCTGAATGCACATATATGTAAGCTCTGAATGCACATAAATTATATGTTTAAGTTGATATCTTACCTTATTTCATTTCCCAATTGGCCCCCATGATAAATAAGCTTGGTTCTGAACGTACATTTATGTTTTTTCTAAACTATGTGTGGGATATCCATGCCCCAATATATAAATTCTTATTTTACCTGGTGTATTCTCATCAAAAGAAATGTATGCTTTGTAATAAGACTTTGATATAAGAGGCAAGATATGTAAGCACAAATCTAGATATGCACTTACATTCAGGACCAAGATATGTACAAGTTTCTTTTATACCTATAACACTTAGAATCAATCAGTACACTTTCCTTTAAATCATTTTGCAAAACATGTAAAACAACAAAAAAAGATGGCCATACTGCAAGTTTCTATACAGTTATGTTAAGCCAAATTTGACTTACAACTTTGAGAAATGATAAATCTTCAAAACGATTGAAAAATCAAAGTATAATTTGAAGTATAAGAATAATTCTTTATGCTCGAATGAGTGTTTTATATGACTAGAAAACACATGAAATTCCATATAGAAGTAAAAAGAAAACACTTATTCATACTATGTGATGGCCCTAGCCCCTTGATAAAAATGGAAAACCTTGGTTCTGAACATACATCATTGCAAAAGTTTTAAAAACAAAACTAAAAATATATATAATTATGAGTGGGAACTCCCTTTTTCTTAAATAAAAATGCTGAGATCCTCTAGAAAATGAAAATGAAAAAGTAAATCACATCAGTAGTATCTTATTTTTGACCTCAAATTTCAGGGAACTGTGCACTTTTCAGGAGAGTGACCCTGTTATGTACCTTCTTTAATATATTTAAAAGAAGACGAACAAAGGCAATGGTATGAAACTCTTGCTAATCCTGGACAATATAATATATACTTCGGCCATTTTTTAAACACATTGACATAAGTAATTAGATAGACAGCTAATGGCTGCTAGATTTAAATTAGAAAATAATTCTATAAGGGTATATGTAAAAAATAAATTGGTATGACTTTGTATGTATTGAAAAAATGCATTAAGATATTCATTTGATCAATTTAGAACAAAGTAGATGTATTCAGTTATTAACATTGATGTATAACCATAATTTGATTCAAGGTGTGTGCAAACTTTTATATGTTAGACAAGGGCTATATCAAAATATCAATTTGAAATAGAAAAAAATTGTACTGCAAAATAAGATTATAGTCAATTTTTTAACTGAATTATCAGATGTTTTAACAGATAACGTACAATTTGCTGGTGTTGTATTCAATTCAAATAACACAACATAATGATAAACAGAAATTATGTAGATTTATTGCATTGAATAAAATGTAAACTTATATGTCAGTTCAATCTATGTAATATGTTTGCTTGCTACATTCTACTTTCCTGCTATCCATATGTTGAAAATAAGAGCTCCTACATCCTCCGACTTGCTATCCATAGTTATGATGAATATCCAAAAGGTTAGATGCAGAAGTAGGAATAAAAGTAATCTCTATAACTACTGCAAGCATGGTCAGTTCCATGAGATTATAGCGTTCTGCTTCACTGCACCCAATACCCGATATATTCATGGCCTAGTTCTTATATATAGATATATATATATATATATATATATATATATATGGCATATTGAATGCACAAATTGTGATTTTCTGACTGCTGTCTCAGAGCCTTTTTAAGTTTGAAAACTTTGAATGTTGGCAATTGGTTCCATAGAAAGAGTCCTCTATAGTAGCATCTATTCTGAACCCGGGTCAAACTAGTGTATCTTAAATACTTCTCATTTTTTTCCATCTTGCATTGAAGGTTTACATGTAATTTGAGTCTCTTTCATGGATACCTGAAGAGGGACAGTTACAGTCTGAACTGTTGGTTCATTAAACCCAAAGGTAGCTGAGTACTTTTGGTGAAATGTTATTACTTATTTGACAGTATTACATATTATGCTTGTTTATGGTTAGTAGATGCATTTCTGGTATTTGTATAATCATATAAGGTTTGAAAGTGAGCATGCAGGTAACTGTCATATTGGAAATCAAGAAACAACATATGCCTGCATACGTAATGGTCAACCCAACTTGGAGACTTGATTGTACCACATTTCTTTGTGTAGAAAGGGGAAAACAATTTTCTGAATAATAAAATAATATTTTGTATGGTTAGAGGTGATGGAAATGAATATATCTAGTGCTCCAGTAACGGTCATTCTATTATGATTGTTATAGAGAATTGTTGATGTGTCACAATTAATATTGGGGAGGTGAGACCTATACATCAGTCCCTTTTGCACCCTGGAAGGATTTTGATAATTATTAAGAATTTATTTATTGTTTAAACTAACCACCTGCAGTATCCTTGGTACTTTCTAAATCACTTTATTAAAATTCAATCACTGAGCCTAGTAAATACAAAATTAATGTTGTCCAAAATCTATGTAATACAATATGTCAAAGCTTATATTTTCTCTGTCTGCTTACATAGAGAATCAAATGATTGTTTTCCAATTTATTATTCAATAACAATCAACGTTCATATGTGTTACTATATTTGTTTATTGGTTATTTCATACATAGAAATATCAATTGATTATGTCATTTGATTAATGATAGAATAGTCATTTATGAAAGTAAGCTTTATTCAAAAGTCAAAGAATTACACAAAGAAATAAGACTCACGTGGATTAGTGAACTTATGCTAAGATATAATGACACCAGAGCCTCATTTCCCTCAGGAATGAAGAATTAATATTGGGTCAGGAGAGACTATCATATTTGAATTAGTGTTGAAGATCTGTCCCATTTTAAAAAGGGATACTAGTAATAAACATGGTCCCGATGTGTGTACATGATTCAATATGGCGATGCATGTCGTCTTCTTGGTCTCCATCAGAGGACACAGTGACAGCTTTGGGGGACCACAGTCAGCCTGTTTCATCTGGACGTCTTAGATCTGAAAATATTATGTACAGTTGATTATTTTGTTTCATTTTCAAAAAGAAAGGTACATACGTTAACGTAAACATAGGAATATGTCCAGGTACCCAGGTGTTGTGCATGTTGTAGGATCGGGATCCAGGAAGCCAAACTCGTGATTTAAACTCGAGTACATCTTGTGATTCTGTGGACCTCATTTCTGGTGTTCCCCACGAGTTTTTGACACGAGTATTTGACACGAGTTTTCACATGTAAAACTCGTGTTTTTATCTTTCCTGTGAAAAATAAATTGCGGGGTTCGAACTTGGGACCTCTCACACACAAAGCCTGCACTCTGCCACTAAGCTATTGAGGAATGGTACACCAACAGAGGAAAGACAGTCCTATTTGAATTCTACATAGCATTGATATCTAGTGTATTTTAAGTAATTTCATAATGAAAAGATGAATTACAATTCAATTTATCATTTCAAACAGTTAATTGAACTAATTCTTCTTAAATAATTCTATCCCACCAGTTTAGACTGAGTTTAACATGTGCAAAGATAGTGTAAACTCATGCTTTTTCTCAGAGTTATATATTGATAGACTAGCCAAGGATAACTAAGGTAAAACTCATGTAAGACCCATGGAAAATATGTGTCTTTCTCTCGCTATACACATGTCTACAACTGGTCTCTCAGACAGGGGCTTTTCCCAGGTAATTCACAGAGTTTTACACAACACCAGTATTACATGAGAATAACATGTGTCTAAACTATTGTGATAAACAGGGTTTACACAGGGATTATCATCACACGAGAATGTCACTAGAAAAATATCAGAATTAAAGCATATTGATACAGCCTTGATAATATATAATTAGATGTAGCATACTGGAATTTACCATATAACATTGATAAATGGTATTCCAAAGATGAAATTTTCACAGGTGCATTAATATGTGAAAACTTAGGGTATAATGTGGTAAAGTGCTGACATTACTCAGTGATTACAATAACACTAGCATTACATCAGTTTAGCACGTGATAATCTGGGTAATACACGTGTGCTGTTTGCTGGGTATGTTTTTTTTTTTAGATTTTGGAATGCACACAAGCAGGATAAATACATTCTGTACAAATATATCTAAAAATTAGCGATAAAGCAATACATTATCAGGTGACTTGAAGGACAACATAGTATAAGTCATTGCTATACTCAAGCCTGTTGACTCTAGTCCTGAAGCCCCTGATTTGGAAGTTATTTGGCAAGGTTCCCATTCATTTAGTAGATAATTTCTTCTAGATACCTTAATATGGTTCAGGTAGACCTTCATCATCAATTATTCTAATTAACAAACAAATTCTTCTGTTCTCATATGCTGTTTTTTGCAGAACTCGTCCAATACATTTACAGACGGACATATCTTTTCTCACACCATGAATGCTTACCTTGCAGAGGTTCAGAGTTGAAGCCCCAATATAGTCAGGGAAGGAGAAGGTTTCACAGGTTGCTGCACCTTTGCAAGTTGCGCTTGTTGAGCATTGCTACAACAATTGAGTGGAAAATAAACAGCAGGATTTGATTTAGAATGACTAGATAGAGAATACTCTCACAGCCTTATGCAATTTCAATATGATTATAACAATATTTTGAAGATTCTTTAAACTGTTACTGCTACTAACGATACTGTGAAATGGGCCAATGAGTTTGGAAAGCTGGCAAAGTAGTAAATATGCATAAATGGACTGTATCATGATAATCATAATTGTACATTTATTTCATACGCTTTTCATCAAATGGTGAAATAAGTTACTGCTTAAGCCCTAGTTCTTAGCGTACTCTTGAAACTATTTGAATAGAAATAGATGAAAAAATCTCATTTTGGTGTGAATACATTTTGTATATAGTAAAGATCAATCAAACTTACATAGGCTGATAAAATGTATCTTTCAGGGGTGCTTCCGATTGCTGTTCTTCCATTTTGTACATGTGTCTGCAAAAATAATTTGCTATTATCATGCAGTCTTATCAAGCAATTTCAAACTAGCTGTACTCAGTCTTATAATTCAGACAGAAAAACTGTTTTTTTAGCTGCTGCAGTGAATGTGAATATAATATTGCATATTGACATTCAGCTTGTTTCTATGAGTACAAGTGAATGTCAGTAAAACCTTCATGATAAGAGCAAGGATATCAAGTGAGAGGATTTATACTCACAAAGACCTCAATTGTGTAGTCAACACCTGCAGTTCGTGCCTTGATGAATCCTGAATATGGAGCTGCCCACTGAAAACCAAAAAATGTATGTCCAGTCAAAAGAGGTTTCCTTTCAATGCACTGATTTCTCACAGCATTACATTGTATGAGCAAAATTATAAAATGATTTTCTGATTTTCTAACAACAGTCAGAATGTAAGTTGTATACCTTTGCCAAAAGCTTTTCTGCACCATTGTCATAGCTTTATTTTTACTTAGAAAGGGGATACTCTACCGGAACAGACACTTCAAGAGCCTCACTCGGGACCACAAGGACAGCTCCCAGCACCACAGCAGTGATCATCAGTGTCAACTTCATTGTGCCTGTAATCAGAGAAATAATGAAAGCAATGCAATTTGGTAAAATTTGTATGAGTTCCTTGATTTTTTGTTTGTAATTTTTAGTTATGTTAGAAAGATGCACACTTATCTCATGCTTGACCACACCTTGAAGTAAACACATAGGAGACTAAATATTTTAATTTATGTAAGTCCTACCTTTTTCTTTGACACAGACCTCTACTGTCTAGAGACCATTATTCTGTGCCAAATTGGGCTCTTATGAATTCAAACAGGAACCTGTAATTTGTTTGTGGGTAAGGCACTAATTTAGGAGGCGCTTAGGCCCATCACATAAGTTAATCACTTTAATAGATGACTATGCTAAATTCAAGAGTGTGTAAAAGGAGAAATTAAGGATACAGATACTAAACTATTGATATGATATGTTTACATAGAATACTGCATTTGTATTTAGAATATGGCATTGTACTTGAATTGTTTGTCTCCCCTGTATACAGCTCTGTGATTGTTAGAGTTTACTATATTTTGCAAAGCCATGACCCATTATATCATCCCAATAGGTGACCGTTTCCTCTTCCGGTTGATCTATAATATGTTTTGTGTTACTTGTTATGTAGCTAGATATATTATATTGCGGTACTTTTTTATTATATGCGGACTACCTGGATGTATGATAAAAAACTAGTACTGTTGCTAATTTGTACACCAGACAAATAAAAGTGCTTAAAAAAATCACTACAGGGAAATATTGATTAACAAAACAATGATAAATATGTACATCTATTAAAGCAAAAGTGAAAATATTTAAGAAAATAGTTGAAATCAAATGAATATGAGCAATTCAGTAGAAAATCATACATGTAATCTAAATCTTAGAAAGTATTGCAGTTTATGTGTAAGTTTTCAACGTGATCTGAGACAAAAATTCATGTTGAAAACATATAGGAAATAGGATCTAACCTCTCAATCCTGATTTTTAACCCATAAGACCTTAACACAAGAATAATTTGTAGGCAAATGCTAAAAGCATAAATAACAACAGGAGGTATAAAGTTGTTCTTTTATTTCGAGGCAATTTTTCATTTATGTTTATGTTGCATGTTCTGTCACTTAAAATATAAAGCCATTTCCTAAAGAGTGCAAGGTGCCTCATTAGTATCAGTTAATATCATCTGGGAATTTCTAATAAGCAAATAGTCATCAGTAGGGCAAAACACTGTATATGAGCAGGGGTATTCTGCAAAAGCAACCTGTGAGAACAGAATCTTAACTGCTTCATGATAAACTCTCCTGGAATGACTAACCCATTGCTGAAATGCTATGGTAACAAAGGTACATCTGAGGTATGCTGCATGCAGATATTTCTAGTGCAAATGAGCCCCTGCTTTCTATTTACAGCCAATCTAATTGTAACAACAAACTTTAACTAAGTATAAACATCAAACATAAAAGAGTAGAATTCCTGATTATTTCAAAATGATGAAATGCTGTATTCTTTGAGATCTAGACTTTCCATTGTCCATGGAAAGAGTATCATTGTATCATATTCTGCAGGCCTAGGACAAATCTTTTGTAATGGATCTTTTAAATCTTAACTACAATTTAAGGACATATAGAAGTTAAACTCACTTATTATTGTTGAGATGTTTGTGTCAGGCAGTGAGCTGTGCTGCGTCTTCACTTCAGGACTTGGAGGCATGGAATGATGTGCACGTGATAGGTGGGAGACATCGATTTATATGGAGCATGTAAGTCTTGACGTCAGTGATGATTTACATTTTCCGTTCAACGTAGCCACTCCCACAACAGCACAAGCAACAGCTTCATGGTTGTGAGCAAAGATGTCATAATACCTCAACATCGAAATCAGCTAAGCAATGATTCTCAAGTATATTAAATAGTTTGTTTTAACTGGTTAGCATGGAGCACATGTACATACATATGTCTCGATAATGACTGTGAAATAAAAATTCAAAAGTCATTTTGGCTCCAAGTGTACATGAATAATAGTGTAAAGGAATATTAAACCCAAATTTCAATTTCTAAACACTGAGATTTCTAATTGTAATTATAGATAATGTTTCTGTATAGGCACTTAGACCTATCATTTGGCTCCAAATATTATCTATAATTATATTATAATTAGGGATAAACCCAGTAACCCAGTAACCAATATATTATCTATAATTATTTTATAATTAGAGGTAATCTTTCTGAATCACAAATTCCTGAGTCTATTTCCAAATAATGTGCCTGAAGTGCTCAAGCCGAACATTCCCAGAGACCACAGAGCACATCGTTGTTGTGAACGATGCGTCTAAGACCTAAGCCCTCAATGCATCAATGCTCTCCAACAGCAGGGCAATAACAATAGCTTCAGGCAACCCCTCAGTCTATACTATATATATATGTAAGGTGACCCTGTACGGGGCTGTATGTGAGGGGAGGTTAGATGGTTTGTCACAGTAACCCTGTACAGGGCTGTATGTAAGGGGACATCAGAGGGCTTGTCACAGTGACCCTGTACAGGGCTGTATGTAAGGGGACATCAGAGGGCTTGTCACAGTAACCCTGTACAGGGCTTTACATAAGGGGACATCAGAGGTCTTGTAACAGTAACCCTGTACATGGCTGTATGTAAGGGGATGTCAGAGGGCTTGTTACAGTAACCCTGTACAGGGCTGTATACAAGGGGACATCAGAGGGCTTGTCACATGTCTGTACAGGGCTGTATATAAGGGGACGTCAGAGGGCTTGTCACAGTAACCCTGTACAGGGCTGTATGTAAGGGGATGTCAGAGGGCTTGTCACAGTGGCCCTGTACAGGGCTGTATATAAGGGGACGTCAGAGGGCTTGTCACAGTAACCCTGTACAGGGCTGTATATAAGGGGATGTCAGAGGGCTTGTCACAGTAACCCTGTACAGGGCTGTATATAAGGGGATGTCAGAGGGCTTGTCACAGTGGCCCTGTACAGGGCTGTATGTAAGGGGACATCAGAGGTTTTGTCCCAGCAATCCTGTACATGGCTGTTGGTAACATTAGCTTTTGCATATATGCAGGTGAAGGTCAGTGGTTTTTCCATATGTCCAGGGACAGATGAGTTCACCCCTTCAATGTCATGCCCTCTCTACTATTTTTCACAATAAAGGGTCAAACTTATTATAGAATATTATGCTGCAGGTGGCATCTGAATGTCAAGCACGATCTCGAGCATTGAATAATACTTTTATATTTATATACACAATAGTTAAAGTATACACTCTTTCTAAGAAATATTGTATGCAAGCTACTTTGTGTTCTATATTGCCAGTCATCCATAAAGTTAGCCCTATAGTGTGTTGCCGTCTGTTGTAAATTACTTGAAGACTATGATTCACAAAATATCCCTTTTCATAATCTGTAGCCTTGGTAAGAAACTCAGTATCAGATCTGTCATTGTTTTAACTTTCCTCTCTGATTCTAAGGTGTCATTCTTCTTTTTCACACTGATTGTGTTTAGTGGACACACACACACACGTACACCTTCTTGCATTGTCTCATCATCATTTCTAATCATTATTATAATAAGTTAAATATTTCTTGTGGCATGTCACATTTATTACCACTGACGTGAGATGGCTATCTTGGGATATATTTGTTAATTTGCTCTTATTCCATCATTAAGTGAGATATTGATAACAATCTAATTTAGAGGCATTTATCCCAGTAATTCTAGTAGACACGGTTAGTTCTCACTTCAACACTAGATGTCTCTGATAGAATGCATACAGGTATTTTGTTGACAAAGCTCCCTATTAAACCAAGGGAAGTCCTGTTTCTAATCATTCAAAATATTTACATTTAAAAAGCGTTCAAAACATAAAGAATATCATAAAGAAAACAGAAAAGGTTATGGATTAATTCCATATTCATCTAAATGACAAGGAAACATTCGCTGTAATTCTGCCTCTATGCCAGACATCTGCTTGGAGGATGGAGAGCTCTGCTTGGAGAATGACAGTATATGGGTGTGGACCCTTAAAATCTACAGGGTGACACAGCCATTTCTTAAAGGTACTCGGGTGCTATTTTATGTATTTAGACACTTGAGAGATGATAATGCACACAATTTTTCTTTGAATAGGGTAAAATTTCTTAGAATGATCCAAGCAAATAGTGCTCAAATAGTCACATTTTCAGGTTTATTCACTATAACTAATCTCACAAACGGTAAATGTTCTTTATTTTCTCCTAACATTTGTACATGTGTAATTGTCTATACTTGTTACATGGTGAGTTTGGTGGGGATTGCACTGGTAGTTCTTTTGTAATTTTACAAAAACACATTTTTCCCATAGAAACCAATGGTAAAGGTAGTTTTCTTATTTAGGCTGTAACGTCTGTCACAAATGGTAAAAGATCGAAATTTCAGTCTCTGTTTTCTTCTATAGACAAAAGCTTTAATCAAAAAAATTATATAAGAAATTTGACTGGTCAATAAGAATCAGGCTGAACACGCCTGAGTACCTTTAAAGACATGTTACATGGGCCTTGGTGACACCAGAAAAAAAAAAACATGACATGGGCTCCTTCTTAAATTTCACATGTGACATGGAGACATGGATGAAAGTTAAAAATATATTGACATGCAACCTGCCCAGGCAAGCAGTAACATAATAAGGACATTCTGGGACTATACTTTTGGGTTAATCTGCAACCTGCCCGATTTTCACATAACAGTTATTTTTTTAGGTAAAGTGGAGACTTACTAAAAAAGAATGTTATTATGACATTATATTTTAGTGAAGTTGAGACCCTACTGAAAAATAATGTTATAATAACATTATTATAACGTGAAAGAATGTTACACGAATGACATGATATCATTACAGTGTAACGTCACAACTAAAGGTTCTACAGATGTTTTTGGTGCATTCAAAGTAACATAACAAAAACCAAGTAGAATGTTGCTGCAACGTTATTGTAATGTCATATTCTTGCTTGGATGACCATTTCTTTAATTTGACGTGTGACATTTGGATCCCCAATCTAGACCCCTGACACAAGTTGCATGTCCTCCACCACTAAAACTGACAAGTAGAGCGTGTTGCACCTCCTGCCCACCTGGTTAAGTCTCCATGGGGACAAGGTGGCTATGTAGGTCAAGGTGCTCACACTGAACACCTGCTGTATTTTTACCCTACTAGTTCTAAATTGTTGTTGCTTCGATGGCATGGGCAGGCCTCTTACTACACAGTGTGACCTACCAGAAACCAGCGCCGGTAGGGTGAACCAGTTACTTCATCTGCACTACAGATTTGTAAACACTTTAATGAAGGCACTGAGAGAACCAGCTGAGTGCAGGCAGACATTATAAGTTTCAAGAGGCCCCACATCCAGTGTAATTAACCATAGAGGTTTCAAAGCAGCCAGTGAGACACTTACTGGACCGCTCTGCAGCGCCTCTATAGTCCATGAGAGTGATTCGCCGTAGCAACGAGTATAGACTGAAGTCTAAACTCGTTGGCCGTAGTGAGTGTCAGAGGTGCAGAGTGAAACTGGACACGGAGGGGGCAGGGGTGTGGGGGTACACTGGACGCTACATGGTGCACTACATCTGCATACTGGGGGATGGTGTGAGGTGGCGGCTGGGTTTGATACTTCTGGGGACAGAAGGAAGCGGAGCAAACTTGTATGTATGTAACATGAAAATAAGACGTTGCACAAACTTTATATCATAACTTGGGACACAATGTGTCTATTACATAGATTACCAATAATTAACCAAAGCACAATTTTGTAAGTATGTTATAATTATGTGTTTGCTGGATGGTGAGTACACATAGGAAACATGTATAGAGAATGGTGATACCTATCAAACATTGAATCACCGGCACGGCCGAGCAGCAGGCTGTACAGAGACCAGTCAGTATAAACAAGCTGTATGTACCACTCATCGTTTTCGCTATTTGAAACATATTTAGATGATTGCTTTGGTGATAAAATATAGAAAACCTTTAGGGGTCGTCCTCAGGTGTACGGACTACCCTCTGGGCAGTGTACTGCCCGCGGACTTCGCCCTTGGTCAGTACACTGCCCGACAGGTCATCATTCCATCCTCGGACACCCACAGTGCGCCTTATATTAACATATTCAAAACTCCAAAATCTACATTTCATACTTTGCAAAGGATTATAGCCTTCATTGTTTTCCATTTGTCTTTGCTTATTGTTCTGACAATTAAGAATGTCTAACAACAGGTGGAGTGAAGCCCAGAAAGACTCAATGTGGGTGGTGCCATCTCACAATACACTTTACAATGATCATTATGATACTAAGGGGAGACGTCAAAATTCACCACAGCAGGTCGCAGCCGAGAGTCAGTGACATTACAGCAAGTAGCCACCACTCAGGGCACTGAAGGTCACGACCTGCTGTAATGGGCTGCAGCAAGATAGGAAGGGGGTTCAGACACTGTCTTAATGACCCTAAATGACCTCATTAACTCATTAATTAATTAACTTATTAGCCCTAATGAGGTGATTAAGGTGTCTAATGTATACAAACATAAAAGGGAAGTCCCATGTTATCTTTCTCCCTAATCATTATATTGACAACAAGCCCTTTCTGGCAATATTAAGGAGATATGAATGGGCTGTAGAAGGCTGCAACCATCCAGTGGCACATAGAGATTATAAGCAACATCTTGCTGCAGCCTGCCGCAGCTTCTCAGGTTCACAGCCCCTGAATTTTGACGTCACCCCTAACCAGGCCTTATATCTCGTATGGGCCTACAAATCACTCTCCTCATTGGTTGTACTTTTTTTCGTGAATAAGTGAATAATAAGCATAATGTTGTAGGAGAAGTAAGAGAGAGTAGTAGAAGTAGCTGTATGATCTACATGAATCAAAAAACCATGTTTGGCAATTGTATAAGGACATGGATCCTCTGGCCAATTGTTGGGTCACTCTCCAGAAATTTCCTCTATTGACAAATTCCATATTTTTTCTCTTCAGATGACTCTGGAACTTTAACTTAAGTTAAACTTTTGCATATTTTAGCCTCATAATGCTGCCAAGATTTATGAATTTGAAAAAATCAATAATAAAGTTGATCAATTGTTCTCAGATTTTTTGAAATTTATGCCTAAATTGTTTTCAGCTTATCTATTTTTCAATAAATGTTAGAATTTCAGTTCTTCAGTTATAATATTCATTTGAAGAGTAATTTGAATCGAGGCAAATCATAAATTTGGCTCACAACTTAAATAATAAATCTTCAAAACAATTGAAAAATCAAAGTATAATTTGAAGTGTAAGAACAATTCTTTATGCTAAAATGAGTGTTTTATATGATTAGAAAATATATGAAATTACTTATATAGGTATAAAGAAAAGACTTATTTATACTATGTCATGGCCCTAGCCCCTTAGGCTGGTGATCCACATTGCGATATTATCCAAGCCGACAAAAAAAATAAGAGCAAACCGATTTCAGGACCGATTTTATTGTGTCTGTCCAAAATTGTTTAGGCAATCGAAACTGTCGGTCCTGAAAACAGTCCACAATCGGTCCACTATTGATCCGCAATCGGTCCACAATCGGTCCCCTTCCCATGATCCATGATGAAGTTGAAAACCGGTTGTGTGCCTACAAATTAATAAATTTTACAATTAAAATTGTGCAAATATTTCTACATTTTGTGTCTCCATATGTTCCCTATGATCAGATATGTATTATATTTAATCTATTGGACTAATTCAAAGTGAAACAGTAAAATACTTTTTGAAAAGTATTAAAAACGACATGTGGTGAAAGAAAATTCATTTTAAAATATTTTGGTATAATTTCGTACTAAAATACCCAAAAATAATTGAATAACATGGGGAATATATATGCATAATAAAAATTGGTTTGAAATCGGTTCAGAATCAGTCCAAAAATATTAAACAGGTTTAATAATTTTGTCGGGCCATCTGCGGTTTGAAATCAGTTGGAATAGTTAACTCTCACAAATGTCGGTTGGAAATTGGTTGGAAAAAATCGGTTGACAAGATCCATGTTGCGATATTTTTCAAAAGTGGACCGATTCTGGACTGATTCTGGACCGATTCTGGACCGATTTTGGACATTTTTGGTTGAATATCGGTCAAATTTTGTTGCAACGTTGATCACCACCTTTAATGACGAAATCGAAAACCATGATTCTGAACATACATCATTGCAAAAGTTGTAAAGTCCAAAACTAAAATTGAAAATAACAGAAATTGCAAAACAATGGGAACTCCCTTTTCCTTAAAAAAAATGCTGAGATCCTCTAGAAAATGAAAATAAAGAAATAAATCATATCATAAATATCTTATTTTTGACCTACAATTTTAGGGAACTGTGCACTTTTCAGGAGAATGACGTTGTAATGTACCTTCTTTAATATATTTAAAAGAAGAGTAACAAAGGCAATGGTATGAAGCTCTTGCTAATCCAGGAAAATATGATACTTACTTTGGCCTTTTTATAAACACATTGATATAAGTAATCAGATAAACAGGTAATGGCCGCTAGATTTAAACTAGAAAATGATTCTATATGGGTATGTAAAACAATAAAATGTATACGACTTTGTATGAATTGATGAAATACATTAAGATATTAATTTGATCGATTTGGAACAAAGAAGATGTATTCAGTTATTAACATTGATGTATAACCATACTTTAATTGAAGGTGTGTGCAAACTTTTATATGTTAGACAAGGGCTATATCAAAATATCAATTTAAAATAGAAAAAAATTGTACTCCAAAATAAGTTTTATTTATTGTTCTTGCTTGCTATCCATATGTTGTAAACGAGAGCTCCCACATCATCATTCAACTTGCTTTCTATCCATAGTTATGATGAATATAAAAAAATATCAAATCAGAATAGGGTTCTGCTTCACTGCACCCAATACATGATATATATTCACGGCCTAGTTCTTTTATTCTAGCCATTTACTGTGGTTTATATAATTATATATATATGTATATGGTGTATTGAATGCACAAATTGTGATTTTCTGACAGCTGTCTCAGAGTGCTTTTAAATTTGCAAACTTTGAATATCTGCCGGCAAATGGTTCCATAGGGAGATTCCTCTATGGTAGCAACTATTCTGAACCCGGGTCAAACTAGTGCATCTTGAATACTTCTCATGTTTTTTCCGTCTTGCATTGTAGGTCTATATGTAATTTGAGTATAACCCTTTCATGTATACCTGAAGAGGGGCAGTTATAATCTGAACTGTTGGTTCATTAAACCCAAAGGTAGCTGAGTACTTTTGGTGAAATGTTATTACTTATTTGACGGTATTACATATTATGTTTGTTTAGGGTTAGTAGATGCATTTCTGGTATTTGTATAATCATACATGTTTTGAAAGTGAGCATGCAGGTAACTGTCATATTGGAAATCAAGAAACATCATATGCCTGCATATGTAATGGTCAACCCAACTTGGAGACTTGATTGTACCACATTTCTTTGTGTAGAAAGGGGAAAACAATTTTCTGAATAATAACATAATATTTTGTATGGTTAGAGGTGATGGAAATGAATATATCTAGTGCTCCAGTAATGGTCATTCTATTATGATTGTTATAGAGAATTGTTGATGTGTCACAATTGATATCGGGAGGTGAGACCTGTACATCAGTCGCTTTTGCACCCGGGAAGGAATTTTTGATAATTATTACAAATTTATTTATTGTTTAAACTAATCACCTGCAGTTTCCTTGATACTTTCTAAATCACTTTATTAAAATTCAATCACTGAGCCTAGTAAATACAAAATTAATGTTGTCCAAAATCTATGTAATACAACATGTCAAAGCTTATATTTTCTCTGTCTGCTTACATAGAGAATCAAATGGTTGTTTTCCAATATATCATTCAATAACAATCAACGTTCATATGTGTTACTATATTGGTTTATTGGTTATTTCATACATAGAAATATCAATTGATTTTGTCTGTTGATTAATGATAGAATAGTCATTATAAAAGTAAGCTTTATTCAAAAGTCAAAAAATTACACAAAGAAATAGGACTGTGGATAAGTCAATTTATGCCAGGATATGATGACAGCAAGGCCGCATTTCCTAATTTATATTGATACTAATTTTATTGTGTCAGGATAGACTATCATATTTGAATTAGTGATGAAGTTCTGTCCCATTTTAAACAGGGATGTTAGTAATGGTCCCGATGTGTGTACATGATTCCATATGGTGGTGCATGTCGCCTTCTTGGTCTCCATCAGAGGACACAATGACAGTTATGGGGGACCACTGTCAGCCTGTTTCATCTGGGCGTCTTACATCTGAAAGTATAATGTAAAGACTTTTTTTTCATTTTCCATACTAAAGGTATAGATGTCAAACTTATATACATTAATAGACATGAAAATAATTGCATTCACTTTTGGGAACATAACATGCCATGTACTTTTTAAGGTTTTAATTGCAAACAGGATAGATACATTTTGACCATAATATATTTAGAAACTAGCAATAAAGCAGTACGTTATCAGGTGATTTGAAGGACAACATAGTATAAGTCATGGCTATACTCAAGCTTTTAAATGTTAGTCCTGAAGCCCCCGATTCGGAGATTAATTGGGATGGTGCCCATTTGTGTGGATAATTTCTTCTAGATCTTTTAATATCCTTCATCTTCTAATTATTCTAATTATATTCTAATTAAGAATAATATTCTTCTGTTCTCATACGCTGATTTTTGCAGAACTCATCCAATACATTTACAGATGGACATATCTTTTCTCACACAGTGAATGCTTACCTTGCAGAGGTCCAGAGTTGAAGCCCTACTAAAGTCGGGGAAGGAGAAGGTTACGCAGGTCGCTCCATTTTTGCAAGTTCCGCTGGTTGAGCATAGCTACAACAATTTAGCGGAAAATATAAAGCAGGATTTGATTTACAATGACTAGATGGAGAATAGAATCAGTCTTATGCAATTTCAATATGATTGCAACACTATTAAAAGGATTCTTTTAACTGTCACTGCTAATACTGATACTATGAAATGGGCCAATGCTGTTGGAAAGCTAGCAAGGTAGTAGATATGCATAAATGGACTGTATCATCATAATCATAATTGTACATTTATTGCGTATATTTTTCAGTAAATGATGAAATAAATTACACCTTAAGTCTTAGTTATAAGCGTACGCTTGAATCTACTTGAATGTAATAGATACAAAAAAATCTCATTTTGGTGGGAATACATTTTGCACATAGGAAAAATCAATTAAACTCACATAGGATGAAGCAACGTATTTTGGAGGGTTGCTTCCGATTGATGTTCTGTCATTTCGTGATTCTGTCTGCAAAATAACTTTGCTTTTATAATGTAGTCTCATCAAGCAATTTCAAACTAACTGCACCTAGTTATATAATTCAGACAGAACAATCAGTTTGTTAGCTAATGCAGTGAATATGCATATAACATTGCATATTTACATCAACTTGTTTTTATGAGTACAAGTGGAATGTCAGTAAAACCTTTATAATTAGAGTGAGTTTATCATGTTGGACCATACCAAGCACCCTACTCACATGGAACTCAAGTTCGTAGTCAGTGGTAGTGCCCCCAGATGTATAGCGTGCAATGCCTAATGGAGAAGCAGATGAAATTGTCCACTGAAAATCAAAAAGCAGTTGAAAGTGACTTCCTGTCAATGCACTATTCTCACGTCTAAGTCTAAGTCTTCTGAAAATGTCCCTATTGAAATCTTGGTGCCAAACAAATAGTCTCATAATAAATTTCAAAAAACTAACCTTATGCAGCTAAGTGCAAAACCTCAGGGGTCAAATAACTTATAAACAATAATTGGTTAATAGACAAGGAAGAACAATATAACTACCTAGATACGCTTTTGGATACCTATATGACATTTGAGGATATCTTAGATAAGACTCTAAATAGAGTGAATAGAAAAATGTAAAAATTCAGATCATATGAGTTTGACCTGTAGACCAGAAATGCCTCTATGAAGGAGGGACTGTATCAAATTCAAAGTATCTTTACAAATAAAGGTAATATCCCTTATTATAGTGGAAACCAATTGTGGGATAAGCTCCCAAAGGATGTCTGTAATATTGTACAGTATGTTTTACCTGAAAAACTGCTGTACAAAAAAGGATTTGTCATAACTAAGTTGGAAGTAATGTGGAGGATTATTCTCTAGCATAAACTAGATTTGTTTTCAAATTATTGATAAAAATGTTGCCTTAAATTTGATGATGAAGTATTATAGTTGGCATAATCTTTAAGGGACATATAGGAACTTTATCAATTAGTCATAATTTTTACTCTTTATCTTTACACTATATTCGTCCATGACTTCTGTTCGAAGAGCACTTTTTGTAAATGAAATGGATTAAATCAATGAAAAATAGAATGAAATATGCAGAATATTTTTGAATTATATTTCCTTGTGAACAGCATGTCTGCATCCATTTCATAACTTTATTCTTACTTAGAAAGGGGACACCCTACCAGGACAGACACTTCAGCAGCGTCACTTGGGACCACGAGGACAGCTCCCAGCACAACAGCAGTGATCATCAGTGTTATCTTCATTGTGCCTGGAATAGGAACACATCAAAGCAATGTAATTTGATACAATATGTATTATGTATGTGTTTTATCCATTTTGAGTTATATTTGAAAAATCCACCATTTTCTCATTATAACAGGCTTGACCACACCTGGCTGGGAACATATAGGTGACTTGATCATGAGCTATGTTTTAGATGATTTGTGTGGATATTGCATCAATAGATAATTTGGACATTTTTTGGAAACATTTATTTTGTATGTGATTTAATTAGATTTTCTTAATATTCAATATCTACTTTGTAGTTTGTGTGAGGCCTAACTGTTCTGCCACACAGTCAACTAATGTTCAGAGACCATTATTCTGTGTCAAGTGGGCTCTTTTGAATTCAAACAGGAATCTGTGATTTGTTGATGTATAGGGGAATGAATTGAGGACGTTTTTAGGGGAGATGTCAAAATTCACCAGAGCAGGCCTCAGTAGTCGGTGACATAGCAGTATGTAGGCACCACTAGTACTCAGGGATGCTTATGGTCCTGATCTGCTGCCATGGGCCGCAGCCTGATAGAAAGGGGTTTCAGACATTTTTTTAAAGTCATTACCTAGACTCCTCCATACTCTTCACCTTTGACAGAGACTTAAATCTAAGGCGTGCGCTGATGTAAACACTGTGCTTAGCTTACTAAGCATGGACTGACCACCCGCGTCAGTACAATATTATACCATGGAAAGAAAAGTAAAACAAAAATATGTAAGTTGTTTATCACATCACAACAGACATTGCTTTTGGTGGAAAATCAAAACAACAAATAGCCAAGAAGATTATAATTCTCCTAATCAAGGATAGCATAGTTATTTATAATAGTTGACCGGCAGACTAGCCTATATCAAGATGCATTCTGGGAATTATGTAGAAAGGTTGCAAAGCTTAAGTATAGGAATTTTCAATAACCATGGTACAACTTGTGGTTTGATATGATGGAAAACTAGCATTGACTATTTTTCCAATTTGTATCTATATGTACTTAATATTTTTTAAGTTGGTTTGGAAATTATTTTATTTCAGAAAGATGTATAGAGAATATTTAGAGTTTTTGTCTACAAAATCAGTCAAAGTCATCTTATCATTGCAGGTGCCTAAAACCCAGTAAGTAAGCTATTCATGGTAGGGAGAATTGTCCATTAACAGCTGTCATCTAATAAAAAGTTTTAATTTTGGAACTCCATTAATATTTTTCACAGTAAGCCTTGCTATCAGCCTTTAAATGTTTCCTTTACCAAAAAAACAGCTATAACTTATGATTACTAGTCTTTACCAGTTTTTTTTTCAAATCAAGAATCAAGTTTGTCAAAATACATAACAGTCTTTTATCAGGAGAAATAATTGGAGAGCCC
Source organism: Lepidonotus clava (assembly GCA_936440205.1). Lineage (NCBI taxonomy): Eukaryota > Metazoa > Annelida > Polychaeta > Phyllodocida > Polynoidae > Lepidonotus > Lepidonotus clava. The sequence continues at coordinate 54,253,342 of OW387140.1, forward strand.
CATACATGTTACATACAGATAAACCATGGTGACCAGCCTTTAAGGGTACATTCCAATCATTTAGAACCACTGCAACTGTTTATGGTTAACACATGATATTATGTCTACAATATTGAGCTATTTTGTCACTTAAACTAATATTCATCACTCAAGAGAAAATTTGTCTGATATTTTGTACAAGAAACATAAAAATTGCATTTTAGCTAAAGCATATTTATGTTCGAAATTCAAGCTCTTTGTACATTATATTATGTTGTTTTGATATTTCATATCATGCACTACAAGTAGAATTTTTGTATTCCTTTATGTGCATGACTAAAATTCTTTTTTCTTTTGTACATTATATGTTCAGGCACTTGAAGGAGAATAAAAAACAAATGAAACTTGGTTTACTTTATACAAGCTGAAAGATAACTATCCCTTCCACTGCCAGATACATGATTTAAGTGTTTGGAAGCAACTGATGGATGTAATGGTGTTTGTATCTAGACATATTGTGGATGGGCATTATTTTTGGTGAACAAAAACCAATAATTTGCAATTGTGGCAACCACAGTATTCCCATTATTTGTTATTTTCTTCTTATTAGACTTAACTTCTACAAATGCATTCTAAATTATGAGAGCAGATTAGCTGAATTTGCATCAAATTCTGATGGACAAGAATATAAACCAAAGATATTTTTGGATAATTTTGTTCATGACTCTATTCAGAAAACCAAAATGCCTCATATATTATCATTATCAGGAAAAAGTTATTAAAAAACCATTTATATCACATAAAACTGCTAATCATAAAGTATCACACTCTAGAAGTTCTATTGCAGAGATCACGATATTCTATGCGAATGTTTTGGGAATCTGCTACGATTCCCTATTGGTTCCCTATGTATACCTTGTTTTATCTTAAACTTACTTGCTTGGTTGTTGGCTGTTTGTTGCAAACGTAGGCTTCAGGAGACAGGCTCGTCGTGTCTTCACTTCAGGGAGAAAGTTGCAGAATAATGAGCGGGACAGGATCTTAAATAGATTGTATATCACGCTCCAGAGAAGGGGGAGGGGGGCTAATGAGATTTTTTCACCAAACCATCAGGTAGCCCTATTAAGATCCAGGGACCTCTTGTATTGGGAGGGTGGTTTTGAATTTACTGGCTTCACCACCAGGTGATCCTGGTCTAGGCACCTGTCACTGAGGTGTTACTTGCTTCAGGGGAGGGGAAAATCAGTTTGTTTTTACATTCAACTACATCCAGGTGCAAATTTTTCTTCTCTTTTTCTTTTAATTATTAACATGCATTTACGCACCAGTGCCCTTCAACGTCTCTTCAGGAAGATGCAAAGGTATATACAGATCACAAGAAAACTGAAATACTGTAAAACCTCTGATGTAAGTAGTGGCATAAACTGGGATCAGTCTGAAAAAATTAGATATCGCAGCACTCTTGTACTCTTACACAGATGCCAATGCTAGAAAAGTTAGCATCACAGAAAATTTGCCAAACAATTGTAATAATTGTGTAATTATTATAGAAAGTGTCTTGGGGTACTCAAACTATGTAAATGCCTGAGTTATCTAGATATCCAAAATACTTGAATATTCAAAAAGTAACTCAAAATGTAAAAAAGTACATAGCCAAGGTATAACACAAAATGCAAGGGTGATTGGACATACACCAGATTTATGGGGGGGTACGTCATATGATTTATTTCAGCCAATCAGCATTCACCTGTAGAATATACAAGGCTGACCATTTGATCCTACACTGAAAACACAAAGTCATCAGACTTTGTGTTGTCAGAGGGTTGTCAGAGGGTTGTCATAGGTCACTTTTAGTTGTCATAGGTGACTTTTGGGGGCAGAGCAGGGGGCCGACTATACGCGCAACAGTCGCGCACGCGACCATCGCGCCTATAATATTTCTCATATACGCGGACCCATTTCGTGGAAGGTCGCACATATCCAACACCTTATATACGCGGACGTCGCGTATATACCTCTAACTGAATACGCGGACATATTGAGGATAGACATTTCATGTGCATATATCAAACCTAGACAAAATTTCAATAAAAAGAATGGGGGTTCGGGGGCTGTGCCCCCGATTAAAGTTCCTTTTGCAAAGCATATTTGTTATATTAATAGGGCTATGTCCGTGTATATAAGTACGCTTGTATGGGCGGACACAAACCCACGTATACATCGATCCTAGTATGTGCGGACCTTACACCCGCGTATATAGGAAATTCTGTGTACGCGGCAATTGCTGCCGTGGCCGTATAACTCCAGCTGCAGAGCAGGGCTCATTTCAGGCCAATGATGCTGTGTGACGACCTTGTGACATTCCTATGACAATTTAGGGGTTGTCAGAGGGTTTGTCATTTTGAATTTTGAGACGGGATGACAACCAAAAGTTGTCATTTTCTCCCGACTACTTTGGGTCAAAAAGTTCGTCAGAGAAGCAAAAACAAAAATTGGGTTGTCCTGCCAAACAAGCCTAAGGTTGTAAGTGAATGGTGCCTAAAACGACAGCCCAAGGTTGTCATGGCCTCTGTCTATGACAAAGTGTCATAAGTGAATGGTGTCAAAAAACATATAACTCATAGGCCTCCTATGTGTAATGGCCATACCTGATAACTAGTAATAAGATAATAGGAAGCCATTTTTATGGACCATCATATATACAGCATGAAACTATTCATAAATAAGATTTTTTCATTAAAGACACAGACAACCTTGGGTTGTCCTTTTTGGCACCACTTTTGACAACTCGGTGTTTTCAGTGTAAGATGCTCCACCCAGATCAAATTTGAGTCCGGTAAAGGTTCCTCAAGGGCAGTGACAAGACGACCTGGGCTGTCATCCAGAAAACTTTCGAGATGTTTTGTAAATGTGTGATTAAGGTCATGATACCAAAGCCTTGTCCAGAAAACTTTCACTAAATTTCTTGAACGGTGTAAAAGTCAATCCCAATATATATTTTTTCACACAGGATACTACTTTATGTTTGTTTTAAGATGTTTGAAATAATTTAGGAGTAGAAAAATTGAGAAAAAACGTGATGGAAATCCAGGAAATTTCGTGAACGTGAAAATGCCACGATACAAATTGAAGTTGGCACCATGACATGGTGACATGTTGAACACCCATCCGTGTCTGGAAAACAAAGATCCCACCCCATCCACCTAACAACTATGTATATATGAAAACTCAACCCAACATTAGGGGAAAAAAATGATATGGAAATGTCATTACATGAAATGTTGTGACATGTTGTCATGACATGTTGTCATGTCATGTCAAACCCCAACCCATGCCTGGACAAAGACTGATCCCCACTCTCAAACACCCACCATGTAAACATGTCCACTCTAAATCCATGTTGCAAAAAAGAGGAACACCCACCCACCTTTCTAACATGATATAATATTGGCATGTTGACCAACACCCAAATTTTAGACAAGGATTGGCTTTAAGGCTTTATCTAAACAACCAACAGTCTATTATGAAATTCACCTTTCGGATCGCACATTCAACATGTGACTTATCTCTGGATCCCTTCATGATAGAATGTTCTAGAATCTTTCCATTTTTAAGTGCACCTTATTATAATATTAATATCTCCTCTGTGAGGTGGGATACAACTCTACAGTAACCTACTGGTTATGTATATGTTTGAAGATACTTTATAAAAATTGTCCAATTAAATGGTCATTCATTGAATGTCACGTGCTGATAATAAATTTGATGACAATTCGTATGGGGATAACGTGGAAACTTTAGTCAGTAAATCCCATAGTATATATAGCAGTTTTGGTTAAATAAAGTTAACTTAATCTCATACCATGTTTAAATTGGTATGAGTATGAGAGGTGGAAATGAATTTCCCCCAAGGGCATAATGTATTTCATAATCCTTTCGTGACCTCTTTGCCAGGCCTCGAGCTCTTCCAATTAAGGTAATCATCATTTCATTACTGGCATGCCAACTTTCCTCAACCTCCATGCATGTCACATTAAAGAGTGTTAGACTTTAAGTGCATACCCGATGACTTGTTGGTTAGTTCTTAAACTATCGACTTCTTGTTTTATGATAGATTGTGTAGGTTGAGAGCATCGTCTGTTAGCTAGTTAATGCTCTCTTACTCACTATGTCCAATGCCTTCAATTTCTTTAAAATCTTTCCACTTCTTGTTATGCTATTTTCCAAGACTGTGGAGTGGTAATTTGGGGTGTCATTATTTGGACTACCTTGAGACTTTCCCTATCATTGTAAGGGCTGTCCCAGCCAAGCTGCGACGTAACAGAAACGTTCTGAAACCATTCTTTTTTAGTCAGTCTGTTACTTACTAAGATGGCACATAACAATTATGTTATTAATGGTGAGGTTGAAAGCTCACCAAATCAGAACATTATTACAACGTTATTTTTGGTAAGGTTAGGACAAAACCAAAACAGAATATTATAAGAACATCCTGTTTAGGTTGAAGAATGTAACCAGAACGTTATAATAATGTCGCAGTGCAACGTCACAACAGTACGTTCCAGCAACAAACAGAACATTGCTGAAACATAATAATAACGTCACATGCTTGCCTGGGGTATTATTAAGGTTGGGGCTACGATGGTAAAAACGGGACGTCCCGTTTTTTTCAGGACACAACCCTTTAAATCATTTGAAAACATTCCATTATCATTTTTTCAAATTTGAAATATGAGCTTTTATGACTAGCGATTATTTTGTTAAATTGAAATTGAATTCCATCTTTAAAATAATGGTTATAATGGTTTTTAAAAGTCTGCTTGAAAAAACGGGACGTCCTGTAAAAACGGGTCACAAAGCCGTCCCGTTTTTTCAGGACGGGCCGTTTTCTTGGTATGAATTTTGTAACTTTAAAAAAATAAAAATCCATAGAGAAAAAATGCAACAATAGAATTTGAAAATGCAACGATCATTTTGATGCAAAAGATGTGTACTTTCATTACAAATTAATTTTGTCTTTAGCAAACTCATGATTTTCTGAGCATTTTTATTCATGTACAAATAATAATTGTGGAATTTATGTATAAATTCATTTACAATAGCTAGATATTACACTTTTTCATAATTGCTTGTTATTACAGGACGTCCCGCTTTTTACAGGACGTCCCGTTTTTACAGGACGTTCCGTTTTTACAGGACGTCCCGTTTTTCAGTGGTAGCCCCAACCTGTTATTACAAGGGCTGAAAAAATGGACATACTCACTTATGACATTTACTGTTCAGCAAATCTGTCTATCAATCAATATTCTTAGTTTTAGTTAAACATCCCTAAATCACAGGACGACCTGTGCCCCAGGATTATAAAACCTTTTTTCACGGGTCGTTTCGAATCTCCATGCTAGCCCGGACCTGGTAATTACTTTTGGTGTGATAACATTCTTCACGCTCTTTGACCGACCAGCAGCACCATACCTCCTAATCAAGATAATTGGTAATTTGAGGTTTCATTTTCAAACTGCCTGTAGCACTAGTAGTCAAACTACTTTAAAGTAGACTGTCCATATATCAACATCTATACTTCAGGGGTGGGTACAGGATTTTCAAAAGAGGGGTCAATATAAAGGGTAAATACTAAAACTGCATCCAATCACATGTACACGCGGGGCATTTCCCCCTCTTTTTGTAGTTTAGGGGTCCACCAAAAGGGGGGGGGGGGGGGTCACGACCCCCAGGACTGTCCTTGTTACCCTCTCCCCTCCCTGATCTACCCCTGTACTATGTGGAGAGGTTTACCTTGAATTAGAATACCTTCTAATGGCATATAGGCCTGTTTTATTTAGATTGGCCTCTTATGAAACTACATTTTACAAAACTGAAACAAAATCTTACTCCACATCTTATTAATCAAGGTCCACTTATACACAATGTTTTTTCATCAAACAGTATTTACAGTTCAGGTGTATAGGGCTTTTACAACTGACATTGTCAGCTTGTGGTGATAATGTTTTCAGAGAGAATATGATACTGGGTATAGCTCCACGGGTCAACAGTCGAGTTAAGGGGAGTTCACTTGGAATACGTCTGATTGTCATATATAAAATGCTTCTGTTGGGTCTCAAAGCCTTATTCAGACTCAACTTAAAGCCTTAATCTCATCCATGTGTTGTTAGATTAGCGTCTGCTGACATTGACTTAACAACACAACAACTGGAGACGTGTTTTGCAATATTAGAATGTAATCCGATGACCTCATTGGTCACGTCTCAAATTTGGCATGCTAATAAGGTGGTCACAATGTCTTGTTTGCCAAAGTCTTCAGCGATGAGAAGAGTTTTAACTCCAGTGTTGGCGACCAGAGCCAGGCCTCGGGAGACTACCTTTCCTCCTGCCATTAGGCCAAAAAGAAAAATGTTGTGGTCGGGTAACCCGACCTACTCTAAAGTTTTGGCCCTGTGCTAAACAAAATTCAGAAAGTTGTTTTCACTTATTTGTTTTTTTTTTATCCAATAGCATTGACCTAAAGGACATCGAACAGATGACCAGGATGACCAGGACATGTATTTCAGGTGCTAGAAATTATGTTGGAAAATGTTTGGACCAATATTTCTAATTTTACAAGACTGCCTGGGTCCAGGTTTGTCAGTAAAAAAAAGACAAAACAAATAGGATAAATTCGCTTACCTACCCTCATTTTTCAACATAATTCACCTGAACACAATATTTCTTTTGGCCTTAGTAATGTAAGGGGAAAGGTCATCTGAGTATACTTACACAACAGTGTCAGGTAAGTTTCTCAGAACAGAGGCAATCTACTGCTCACCAAAACCTAATGCAGGAGGAGGCAGTGAGGCAGGATCCAGGGATGATCCAGAGTTAGTCATCTGGGGGGAGGGGGGGGGCGGAATCAACCCCCCGTATAAAAAAGTGAAAATAAATAACCCCAGAGTTGTGCGAATCAACAAAGGTAGGTTATTAAACAAAAATTCCACTTGGTGTAGGGGGCACCTTCTGCTCCACCTCAACCCCCGACCGAGCCCCCCGACCGAACCACCCACAACCCCCCTGAACGGCCACTGGGATCAGTCCACAGAGCAGACATGATCCCCGCTGAACCCAGTTCTGAAATTGTTGCCTGTCTTGTTTCTGTATTACTGATAATGACCATAATCAGACTAAATAAGCCACCTGTGGCATCACCAAATAACTAGGTTCAAACTCTTGAATCCTGCATCATTCTTCTTTCATCCATTGAAATAATATGTTATTGCTGATAGAGTTAATTGTATTGCTGGATCAATATTGAAAACCGGTCTAATGTTCTAGAGCAAAGCATACCCAGGGTCAATGATACTTGACATTAAGAAAAAAATAAAAAAGTAAAACCCGGACTACAAGGGAGACCATGAGATGAATGGTTTTCCAGGTTGTAACTAGTATAATGAATTTGAAATAAAAATATACAATTATTTATAATTAGAGATAAATGATCTTCATGACAGACAGTAGACAATAATTTACTGTTTGACATTCCGTTGGCGCCAAAATGACAGGTCTAAGTGCCTGTAATTGCTGAAGTACCCGACAGTTTCCTAAATCTGACATGCAACAAACATATAGATAAATAATGGAGGAGAAAAGGGGAATTTCCTAAGTTTGATGAAGACAGGAATTTCCTATATGTGACATCTAATTACCAGCACATTACCAGTTTGAATAAGGAGAAATTTTCCATGCATGCTCTATTTATTCTTAATGTTACCATTAACACACGGCGGATGTGAGCATATCTTTAATGGCCAAATTATTTCATTTCTGAGTGACATTACATTCAGTTCATAATTGTGATCCTTAAGTGGGGGGAGGCAAAGGTGTTTTTTTTCTTCTTTGTTAAACAACATTCATTACAGGTAATGATCTTCCATGTAGGTGGGTAAATGATATATAGACAACAGTATTGTTAATATTCCTTCCTCAGATATATATATTCAATTTCAGTACCAAACAATTTATATAGTACAATTTGATTCAAGTGATGAGTGTAATAATTCTTAGTTGTCACAACTATAATGGAATCATTCTTTCTCTTGATAGGCATGAACAAAAAAGCAATGAGATGGTTGCCCAATAAACAAATCATACTAAGTGTGTCATTTATGATATATAGAGATCCTCATATCAGGTGTCCCACAATTTGCTAACCAATAACTACACTAAGTTAAGTGCATAGTACAGATATAAAGCAGTACGCTAGAGTATACTAAACGACACCTAGTTAAGTGTTGATTTCAATTTCAGTGAAAATTAGTCATTAAATTCAACAAAAACTACATAAGAGGCAGCTGGGCAATCTCATTTGACCAACATACTACCGTCCTCACTGCCAGTGATGCTGCTGGACTTGTTTTCTGCATGGCTAAACTACACATGGTACCCACACCGAACAGTATGGTAAGGGTAGGGCCATACATCACAATCAGGGTATAACATACCTTGTGCCACGTCACATAACCAAACGCTCGCAACAGCGAGCAATTAAGGATGGTTTAGTTTTTCTCTTGCTGTTGTGCACACATTTTGAACACATTTAATTGACATATAAACACAATTCTGCCACTCACCTCCTATATATTTCATAAGCTGAAGGACTGCTATCGTTTGCTGAAAGAAGAAAATTAAAAATTCACACCCCAAAATGTCCCACCGGTACATCAAATTCACTTGATTTTGAACAAGGACAGGTCTTTTAAAATGTGCCAATCCTCACGACAGCGAGACCCGTTATGCGACGCGGCATTGGTAATGTGTGTGAAATAAAAATTCACAAGTCATTTTGGATCCAGTTGTAAGTGAATAATAGTATAAAGGAATGATAGACCCAAATTTATATTTAATACCTAATCACTGAGACAAGCCCTCTCACTAAATATCTTATAGTGATTCGGAAAGATTTCTATAATTATATCATAATTACAGATAATGTTTCAGCACAGGCACTTAGGCCTATCATTTGTCTCCAAATTAAAGATTATCTATAATTATACTGTCTTATGATTATCTAAAGGGGTGCTGGGACAAGCCCTCTGACCTCACCGTACATACATCTATTTCGATTATCTAGTTACATCATAATTAAAGATAATGTTTCTGTAGAGATACTTAGACCTACCATTTGGCTACAAAGATTATCTATAATTATATTATAATAGGGGGTGTTCGCCAATAGTGGCTGGAAGTAGCCCAAGCCGGCCACCAGACTACATTTATCTTGATTACAGGTTCTAGTGGTGGTCGCTGGTGCCACGCTTCACTGCACACATCACGGGTCACAGTGGCCTCCGGTCACAGTGTCTGACCTGTATATACCCGACTGGGACCAGTCAGCCCCTTTTGCATCACTTTTTGGGTTATAGATAACCTTTCTGATTCCCAAGTTGCCTAGCCCATTTCCAAATACAGTGCTGCAATTGCTTACCCCGGACGTTCTGGAAAACCACCGAGTACACTGTTGATGTGAAAGATGTGACTCAGGCTAAATCCTTCGATGCATCAATGCACTCTGAAGGCAGGGCAATAAAGATAACTTCATGCCCTCTTGGTCTGTACTATGTCAGAGGTCAGAGAGATTGTCCCAATGACCTTTTACAGGGCTGTATGTAAGGGGACATCAGAGGGCTTGTCAAAGTAACCCTGTACAGGGCCGTATGTAAGGGGACGTCAGCGGGCTTGTCACAGTAACCCTGTACAGGGCGGTATGTAAGGGGACGTCAGAGGGCTTGTCACAGTCTGTACAGGGCTGTGTGTAAGGTGACGTCAGAGGGCTTGTCACAGTAACCCTGTACAGGGCGGTATGTAAGGGGACATCAGAGGGCTTGTCACAGTAACCCTGTACAGGGCTGTATGTAAGGGGACATCAGAGGGCTTGTCACAGTAACCCTGTACAGGGCTGTATGTAAGGGGACGTCAGAGGGCTTGTCACAGTAACCCTGTACAGGGCTGTATGTAAGGGGACATCATAGGGCTTGTCACAGTAACCCTGTACAGGGCTGTATGTAAGGGGACATCTTAGGGCTTGTCACAGTCACCCTGTACAGGGCTGTATGTAAGGGGACGTCAGAGGGCTTGTCACAGTAACCCTGTACAGGGCTGTATATAAGGGGACGTCAGAGGGCTTGTCACAGTCTGTACAGGGCTGTGTGTAAGGGGACGTGAGAGGGCTTGTCACAGTAACCCTGTACAGGGCTGTAAGGAAGTGGAGGTCAGAGGGTTTGTCACAGTAACCTTTTACAGGGCTGTATGTAAGGGGACGTCAGAGTGCTTGTCACAGTAACCCTGTACAGGGCGGTATGTAAGGGGACGTCAGAGGGTTTGTCACAGTAACCCTGTACAGGGCTGTATGTAAGGGGACGTCAGAGGGTTTGTCACAGTAACCCTGTACAGGGCGGTATGTAAGGGGATGTCAGAGAGCTGGTCACAGTAACCATGTACAGGGCTGTATGTAAGGTGACGTCAGAGGGCTTGTCACAGTAACCCTGTACAGGGCTGTATGTAGGGGGCATCAGAGGGCTTGTCACAGTCTGTACAGGGCTGTGTGTAAGGGGACGTCAGAGGGCTTGTCACAGTAACCCTGTACAGGGCTGTATATAAGGGGACATCATAGGGCTTGTCACAGTAACCCTGTACAGGGCTGTATGTAAGGGGACATCTTAGGGCTTGTCACAGTAACCCTGTACAGGGCTTTATGTAAGGGGACGTCAGAGGGCTTGTCACAGTAACCCTGTACAGGGCTGTATATAAGGGGACGTCAGAGGGCTTGTCACAGTCTGTACAGGGCTGTGTGTAAGGGGACGTGAGAGGGCTTGTCACAGTAACCCTGTACAGGGCTGTAAGGAAGTGGAGGTCAGAGGATTTGTCACAGTAACCTTTTACAGGGCTGTATGTAAGGGGACGTCAGAGTGCTTGTCACAGTAACCCTGTACAGGGCGGTATGTAAGGGGACGTCAGAGGGTTTGTCACAGTAACCCTGTACAGGGCTGTATGTAAGGTGACGTCAGAGGGTTTGTCACAGTAACCCTGTACAGGGCTGTATGTAGGGGGCGTCAGAGGGCTTGTCACAGTCTGTACAGGGCTGTGTGTAAGGGGACGTCAGAGGGCTTGTCACAGTAACCCTGTACAGGGCTGTATGTAAGGGGACGTCACAGGGCTTGTCACAGTAACCCTATACAGGGCTGTATGTAAGGGGACGTCACAGGGCTTGTCCCAGTGACCCATATACATGTATGCGGTTCATGGTCAGTAGTCATCCTATATATCTACAGACAGGTCAATTCACCCCTTCAATGTCAAGGTGTATCTACCTAATAATGTCAAATATAGTGTCAAACATGATATGGAATGTTATATTGCAGATGGCACCTGAATGTGAAGCTTTATCTTGAGCATTGAATATTACTTTTATGTTTTTGAACTTACTTAAAGTATACACTTTTTTATTGTTTAACAAGTTACCTAGTGTCCCATATTGCTGCTCACCCATAAAGTTAGCTATATAGTGTGCTGCCATCCGTTGTGTAAAGAAAAGACCAGTCTTCACAGGCTGCCCCTGGCTCCTATTTATCTGACTAGAACTCTTAGATATTTTGATAGATAGGGGACATAATCCTAGACACCCATGGCCATGAAATCTATGATTCACGATATATGCCCTGTCATAATCTGTCATTGCACTAGCTTTCCTCTTTAATTTGAGGTATCATTCTTCTTTTTCACACTGATTATGTTAGTGGACACACCAACACCTTCTTGCATTATCTCATCATCATTTCTAATGATTATTACAAGTTAAATATTTCTAGTAGCACATAAATTACCACTCGTCCGACATGGTTATCTTGGGAGATATTAAGTTATTTGCTCTTATTCCATCATTAAGTTGGATATTGATAACAATCTAATTTAAAGGTATTTATCCCAGCAATTCTAGCAGCCTGATTTCTAACTTCAACACTAGATGTCTCTGATATGATGCATACAGGTATTTTGTTGACAAAGCTCCCTATTAAACCAAGGGAAGTCCTGTTTCTAATCATTCTATATATATATATATAAAGCATTCAAAACATAAAGAATATCATAAAGAAAACAAAAAAGGTTATGGATTAATTCCTTATTCATCTAAATAAGAAGGACACATTCACCGTAATTCTGCCTCTACGCCAGACATCTGCTTGGAGGATGGAGAGCTATGCTTGGAGAATGACAGTGTGGGTGTGGACCCTTAAAGTCTACAGGGTGACACAGCCATTTCTTAAATTTGATATGGTATATGGGCCTTGGTGACACCAGAAAAAAACACAACATGACATGGGCTCCTTCTTAAATTTGACATGGGACACGGAGACATGGAGGAAAGTTAAAAATATAGTTACGTGCAACCTCCCAAGGCAAGCAGCGACATGATAAGCCATTCTGGGACTATACTTTTTTTGGTAATCTGTAACCTGCCCAATTTTCACATACCAGTTACATTTTTTAGGTAAAGTTGAGAGTCTACCGAAAAAGAATGTTGCGATAATATTATTATAATGTGAATGACATATCATCATCACAGTGCAACTCAAGGTTCTACAGGTGTTTTTGGATGCCATCAAAATGACGTATACAAGAACCAAAGCAGAATTTTGCTGCAACGTTATTATAACTTCATATTCTTGCTTGGATGGCTATTTCATTAATTTGACGTGTGGCATTTGGACCCCCAATCCATACCCCTGACACAAGTTGCATGTCTTCCACCACTAAAACTGACAAGTAGAGCATGTTGCACCTCCTGCCCACTTGGGTGAAGTCTCCATGGTGACAAGGTGACTATGTAGGTCAAGGTGCTCACACTGAACACCTACTGCATAATGTAATGTATATAATATGAAAATAAGATATTGCAGAAACTTTATATCATAACTTAGGACTTGCCACAACGTGTCTGTTACATAGATTACCAAAAAAATAAAGCACAATTTTGTAGGTATGTCATGTGTTTGCTTGGTGGTGAGTACACGTAAGAAACATATATAGAAAATGGTGATACCTTTCAAACATTTTATCACCCGCACGGCCAAGCAGCGGGCCATATAGAGGCCAGTCAGTATAAACAAGCTGTACATAGTGCTCATTGTTTTCACTATTTGAAACATATTTAGATGATTGTTTTGGTGGTAAAATATAGAAGACCTCGTTCTCGGGTGTACGAACGACCCTCTGGGCAGTGTAGTGCCCGCGGACTTTGCCCTTCTGCAGTACACTGCCTGACGTGTCATCATTCCATCCTCGGACACCCAAAGCAGGCGTTCTTATATTAGTACATATTCAAAGCTACAGAATCCACATTTCATACTTCGATAGGATTATAGCCTTCATTATTTTCCATGTTTCTTTGCTAAATGTAATTGAGAATGTCTAACACAAGGTGGAGTGAAGCCCAGTAAGAGACTCACTGTTGGTGGTGCCATCTAACACTTATACACTTTACAATCATCATAATGATACTAACCCAACCAGTCTTTGTCTCGTGTGGGCCACACATTTGTGAAACCTTTGCCTACGATTCATTGGTTGTACTTTTTTCATGAATAAATGAATAATAAGCATAATGTTGTAGGACGAGTAAGAGAGAGTAGTAGAAGTAGCTGTATGATCTACATGAATCAAGAAACCATGTTTGGCAATCGGATAAGGACATGGATCCTCTGGCCAGTTGTTGGGTCACTCTGAAGAAATTTCCTCAATTGGAAAATTATTATTTTCTCTTCAGATGACTCTGGAACCTTAACTTAAATTAAACTTTTACATATTGGAGTCTCATTATGGTGCCACGACTTGAGAAAATCAATAATAAAGTTAATCAATTCACAGGTTCTTTTTTTTAGAGATTTATGCCTAAATTAAAGGAAATAGCCAAAAGTTGTTTTCATCTTATTTCGAATTCATTCAATAAATGCTAAAAATGTCAATCCTTCAGTTATGATATTTGTCTGAGGAGTAATTTGAATTGAGGCAAATTTAACAAAACAATATTTTCGCAATTCAGTGATTTTCTGATTTTTATTGAATTTCTAAGTTTTATTTTCAAATTCACAAATGTATATTCAGAACTTAGCTTTGAAGAACAAAAAAAAGTACATATAAAATTGGAATAAACAAAGTACGAGTTACTAGCATGAAATATACCATAATAATCTACCATTCAGCCTGAAGTGAAAATCATATGACATCTAATGGCAGCTAGATTTAAACTAGAAAATGATTCTATAAGAGTTTAATAGTGAACACTAGTATTTGGTTATGGTTAATCTTAATTACTGGGAATTGTCCGAGATATTCACTATCGTTGATATTACTATTCCTAATGGGTGCTAGTCAAGTGGTAAGTGAGTTCACGAGACGGGCGCTCAATCCATAACATGAACAACGCTTGGCAGTAGGTCAAGTTTATTTGTGGATAAGATGATGCGTACATTTGCCAATGAAGAGATGATTCTAGGTGTCACAATTCTAATCCAGTGAAGAGTAAGCTTTCTCCTTGGAGTCTGCCTAACCTCACATCCAACAGTAGTGCAGTAATTCTCATTTAAGTCCCCAGATGTCCCTGTGGCTTGCTTAGCTATCGAAACCCCTCGAATCTCTCGATCCGTATTGTCCAAATGTTAATGGTTTTCTCTCTGCCCTTACATCACGCTCTCGCTTCATATAGCAGTATGGTATTGATTTTACCTGAGCATCAACGCCTGCTGGGAGGTGTACCCCGCTGAACACCGTCCGTCAGGTATATTTACACCTACCAGCGGCACCTGCCATATTTATACTGTGTACCATCATAAGCTATGTAATTTGGAAGAATTCTGATTATCCCCTTGTGTTCAGCTGGTGACCTTTACACCATTTCAATTGATATGCGCAAAGTAAATGAGTTAATTTCTACCTTTGTGCAATAGTATGTAAAAAAAATTGAATTGGTATGACTTGGTACATATTGATAAAATGCATGATATTCATTTAATCAATTTGGAACAAAGTAGACATATTCAGTTATTAACATCGATGTATAACCATACTTTAATTGAAGGTAAAAGTGAAATAAACTGTATCAAACCAAACTCCGGCATATGTTTACATTGTATGATAATTAAAAGTGAATCAACATGTTTCGGCCGGCAAAGACCTTCATCAGGATTATAATATCATCGTTCGCTGCTAGATATATCAATTTTTGACGCTGTTTAAATAGTAACACTGTAGAAATTGGAATGAGTATGACTTAGACTTTTATCAAAGTTAAAGTGTGTTGATTATAATCAATCATGTAGTCCTTTAGAAATATTCTAGTGCGTGCTATATTGACCAATTAGACCTTTTACATTTTTTTTCAAACTTTATAGTGTTAAAAATATAGTAATCTTTGCAAGTAAACAGTTTAGAATATAATAGATCCGATACACAAAGGTACAACAGCAAACTCGTTGAATTGGTACAATCCTAAACATTTAATTGAAGGTGTATGCAAACATTTATTCGTTAGACAAGGGCTATATCAAAATATCAATCTGCACACCTACATGGAAGAACATGTAAATGAACCTGGTTCAATAATAAAAAATTGAAAAAAATTGAAAAAAAATTGAAATAGAAAAAAATTGTACTCCAAATTAATATTATAGTCAATTTTATTCACTGAATTATCGAATGTATTAAATATGTACAATTTGCTGGTGATGTATTCAAATTCAAATTATACATCATAATGATAGACAAAAATTATGTAGATTTATTGCATTGAATAAAATGTATACCTGTATGTCAGTTCAATCTATGTAATATGTTTGCTTGCTACATCATACTTGCTTGCTATCCATATGTTGTAAACGAGATCTCCTACATCCTCCAACTTGCTTTCTATCCATAGTTATGATGAATATCAAAAAGGTTAGATGCAGAAGTAGGAATTAAACAGTCTCTATAATCACTGCAAGCATGGTCAGTTCCATGACATTATAGCGTTCTGCTTCAATGCACCCAATACGCGATATATTCACGGCCTAGTTCTTTTGTTCTACCCATTTACTGTGGTTTATATGTATGTATATGGTGTATTGAATGCACAAATTGTGGTTTTCAGACTGCTGTCTCAGAGCCCTTTTAAGTCTGCAAACTTTGAATATCTGCCGGCGATTGGTTCCATATGAAGAGTCCTCTATAGTGGCTACTATTCTGAACCGATGTCAAACTAGTGTATCTCAAATACTTCTCATGTTTTTTCCATCTTGCATTGTAGGTTTACATGTAATTTGAGTATCTCCCTTTCATAGATACCTCAAGAGGTGATATTTATAATCTGAGCTGTTGGTTCATTAAACCCAAAGGTAGTTGAGTACTTTTGGTGAAATATTATTACTTATTTGACGATAATACATAGTACGTTTGTTTATGGTTAGTAGATGCATTTCTAGTATTTGTATAATCATACATGTTTTGAAAGTGAGCATGCAGGTAACTGTCATATTGGAAATCAAGAAACAACATATGCCTGCATACATAATGGTCAACCCAACTCGGAGACTTGACTGTACCAAATTTCTTTGTGTAGAAAGGGGAAAACAATTTTCTGAATAATAACATAATATTTTGTATGGTTAGAGGTGATGGAAATGAATATATCTAGTGCTCCAGTAATGGTCATTCTATTATGATTGTTATAGAGAATTGTTGATGTGTCACAATTGATATCGGGAGGTGAGACCTGTACATCAGTCGCTTTTGCACCCGGGAAGGAATTTTTGATAATTATTACAAATTTATTTATTGTTTAAACTAATCACCTGCAGTTTCCTTGATACTTTCTAAATCACTTTATTAAAATTCAATCACTGAGCCTAGTAAATACAAAATTAATGTTGTCCAAAATCTATGTAATACAACATGTCAAAGCTTATATTTTCTCTGTCTGCTTACATAGAGAATCAAATGGTTGTTTTCCAATATATCATTCAATAACAATCAACGTTCATATGTGTTACTATATTGGTTTATTGGTTATTTCATACATAGAAATATCAATTGATTTTGTCAGTTGATTAATGATAGAATAGTCATTATAAAAGTAAGCTTTATTCAAAAGTCAAAGAATTACACAAAGAAATAGGACTGTGGATAAGTCAATTTATGCCAGGATATGATGACAGCAAGGCCGCATTTCCTAATTTATATTGATACTAATTTTATTGTGTCAGGATAGACTATCATATTTGAATTAGTGATGAAGTTCTGTCCCATTTTAAACAGGGATGTTAGTAATGGTCCCGATGTGTGTACATGATTCCATATGGTGGTGCATGTCACCTTCTTGGTCTCCATCAGAGGACACAATGACAGTTATGGGGGACCACTGTCAGCCTGTTTCATCTGGGCGTCTTACATCTGAAAGTATAATGTAAAGACTTTTTTTTCATTTTCCATACTAAAGGTATAGATGTTAACAATCAAACTTATATACATTAATAGACATGAAAATAATTGCATTCACTTTTGGGAACATAACATGCCATGTACTTTTTAAGGTTTTAATTGCAAACAGGATAGATACATTTTGACCATAATATATTTAGAAACTAGCAATAAAGCAGTACGTTATCAGGTGATTTGAAGGACAACATAGTATAAGTCATGGCTATACTCAAGCTTTTAAATGTTAGTCCTGAAGCCCCCGATTCGGAGATTAATTGGGATGGTGCCCATTTGTGTGGATAATTTCTTCTAGATCTTTTAATATCCTTCATCTTCTAATTATTCTAATTATATTCTAATTAAGAATAATATTCTTCTGTTCTCATACGCTGATTTTTGCAGAACTCATCCAATACATTTACAGATGGACATATCTTTTCTCACACAGTGAATGCTTACCTTGCAGAGGTCCAGAGTTGAAGCCCTACTAAAGTCGGGGAAGGAGAAGGTTACGCAGGTCGCTCCATTTTTGCAAGTTCCGCTGGTTGAGCATAGCTACAACAATTTAGTGGAAAATATAAAGCAGGTTTTGATTTACAATGACTAGATGGAGAATAGAATCAGTCTTATGCAATTTCAATATGATTGCAACACTATTAAAAGGATTCTTTTAACTGTCACTGCTAATACTGATACTATGAAATGGGCCAATGCTGTTGAAAAGCTAGCAAGGTAGTAGATATGCATAAATGGACTGTATCATCATAATCATAATTGTACATTTATTGCGTATATTTTTCAGTAAATGATGAAATGAATTACACCTTAAGTCTTAGTTATAAGCATACGCTTGAATCTACTTGAATGTAATAGATACAAAAAAATCTCATTTTGGTGGGAATACATTTTGCACATAGGAAAAATCAATTAAACTCACATAGGATGAAGCAACGTATTTTGGAGGGTTGCTTCCGATTGATGTTCTGTCATTTCGTGATTCTGTCTGCAAAATAACTTTGCTTTTATAATGTAGTCTCATCAAGCAATTTCAAACTAACTGCACCTAGTTATATAATTCAGACAGAACAATCAGTTTGTTAGCTAATGCAGTGAATATGCATATAACATTGCATATTTACATCAACTTGTTTTTATGAGTACAAGTGGAATGTCAGTAAAACCTTTATAATTAGAGTGAGTTTATCATGTTGGACCATACCAAGCACCCTACTCACATGGAACTCAAGTTCGTAGTCAGTGGTAGTGCCCCCAGATGTATAGCGTGCAATGCCTAATGGAGAAGCAGATGAAATTGTCCACTGAAAATCAAAAAGCAGTTGAAAGTGACTTCCTGTCAATGCACTATTCTCACGTCTAAGTCTAAGTCTTCTGAAAATGTCCCTATTGAAATCTTGGTGCCAAACAAATAGTCTCATAATAAATTTCAAAAAACTAACCTCATGCAGGTAAGTGCAAAACCTCAGGGGTCAAATAACTAATAAACAATAATTGGTTAATAGACAAGGAAGAACAATATAACTACCTAGATACGCTTTTGGATACCTATATGACATTTGAGGATATCTTAGATAAGACTCTAAATAGAGTGAATAGAAAAATGTAAAAATTCAGATCATATGAGTTTGACCTGTAGACCAGAAATGCCTCTATGAAGGAGGGACTGTATCAAATTCAAAGTATCTTTACAAATAAAGGTAATATCCCTTATTATAGTGGAAACCAATTGTGGGATAAGCTCCCAAAGGATGTCTGTAATATTGTACAGTATGTTTTACCTGAAAAACTGCTGTACAAAAAAGGATTTGTCATAACTAAGTTGGAAGTAATGTGGAGGATTATTCTCCAGCATAAACTAATTTGTTTTCAAATTATTGATAAAAATGTTGCCTTAAATTTGATGATGAAGTATTATAGTTGGCATAATCTTTAAGGGACATATAGGAACTTTATCAATTAGTCATAATTTTTACTCTTTATCTTTACACTATATTCGTCCATGACTTCTGTTCGAAGAGCACTTTTTGTAAATGAAATGGATTAAATCAATGAAAAATAGAATAAAATATGCAGAATATTTTTGAATTATATTTCCTTGTGAACAGCATGTCTGCATCCATTTCATAACTTTATTCTTACTTAGAAAGGGGACACCCTACCAGGACAGACACTTCAGCAGCGTCACTTGGGACCACGAGGACAGCTCCCAGCACAACAGCAGTGATCATCAGTGTCATCTTCATTGTGCCTGGAATAGGAACACATCAAAGCAATGTAATTTGATACAATATGTATTATGTATGTGTTTTATCCATTTTGAGTTATATTTGAAAAATCCACCATTTTCTCATTATAACAGGCTTGACCACACCTGGCTGGGAACATATAGGTGACTTGATCATGAGCTATGTTTTAGATGATTTGTGTGGATATTGCATCAATAGATAATTTGGACATTTTTTTGAAACATTTATTTTGTATGTGATTTAATTAGATTTTCTTAATATTCAATATCTACTTTGTAGTTTGTGTGAGGCCTAACTGTTCTGCCACACAGTCAACTAATGTTCAGAGACCATTATTCTGTGTCAAGTGGGCTCTTTTGAATTCAAACAGGAATCTGTGATTTGTTGATGTATAGGGGAATGAATTGAGGACGTTTTTAGGGGAGATGTCAAAATTCACCAGAGCAGGCCTCAGTAGTTGGTGACATAGCAGTATGTAGGCACCACTAGTACTCAGGGATGCTTATGGTCCTGATCTGCTGCCATGGGCCGCAGCCTGATAGAAAGGGGTTTCAGACATTTTTTTAAAGTTATTACCTAGACTCCTCCGTACTCTTCACCTTTGACAGAGACTTAAATCTAAGGCGTGCGCTGATGTAAACACTGTGCTTAGCTTACTAAGCATGGACTGACCACCCGCGTCAGTACAATATTATACCATGGAAAGAAAAGTAAAACAAAAATATGTAAGTTGTTTATCAGATCACAACAGACATCGCTTTTGGTGGAAAATCAAAACAACAAATAGCCAAGAAGATTATAATTCTCCTAATCAAGGATAGCATAGTTATTTATAATAGTTGACCGGCAGACTAGCCTATATCAAGATGCATTCTGGGAATTATGTAGAAAGGTTGCAAAGCTTAAGTATAGGAATTTTCAATAACCATGGTACAACTTGTGGTTTGATATGATGGAAAACTAGCATTGACTATTTTTCCAATTTGTATCTATATGTACTTAATATTTTTTAAGTTGGTTTGGAAATTATTTTATTTCAGAAAGATGTATAGAG
The DNA here is from genome assembly GCA_936440205.1 of Lepidonotus clava. Taxonomy (NCBI): domain Eukaryota; kingdom Metazoa; phylum Annelida; class Polychaeta; order Phyllodocida; family Polynoidae; genus Lepidonotus; species Lepidonotus clava. The sequence continues at coordinate 54,274,132 of OW387140.1, forward strand.
AATATTTAGAGTTTTTGTCTACAAAATCAGTCAAAGTCATCTTATCATTGCAGGTGCCTAAAACCCAGAAAGTAAGCTATTCATGGTAGGGAGAATTGTCCATTAACAGCTGTCATCTAATAAAAAGTTTTAATTTTAGAACTCCATTAATATTTTTCACAGTAAGCCTTGCTATCAGCCTTTAAATGTTTCCTTTACCAAAAAAAAACAGCTATATATCATATCATGCACTACAAGTAGAATTTTTGTATTCCTTTATGTGCATGACTAAAATTCTTTTTTCTTTTGTACATTATGTTCAGGCACTTGAAGGAGAATAAAAAACAAATGAAACTTGGTTTACTTTATACAAGCTGAAAGATAACTATCCCTTCCACTGCCAGATACATGATTTAAGTGTTTGGAAGCAACTGATGGATGTAATGGTGTTTGTATCTAGACATATTGTGGATGGGCATTATTTTTGGTGAACAAAAATCAATAATTTGCAATTGTGGCAACCACAGTATTCCCATTATTTGTAATTTTCTTCTTATTAGACTTAACTTTTATTATGAGAGCAGATTAGCTGAATTTGCATCAAATTCTGATGGACAAGAATATAAACCAAAGATATTTTTGGATAATTTTGTTCATGACTCTATTCAGAAAACCAAAATGCCTCATATATTATCATTATCAGGAAAAAGTTATTAAAAAACCATTTATATCACATAAAAGCTGCTAATCATAAATCACACTCTAGAAGTTCTATTGCAGAGATCACGATATTCTATGCGAATGTTTTGGGAATCTGCTATGATTCCCTATTGGTTCCCTATGTATTCCTTGTATTATCTTAAACTTACTTGCTTGGTTGTTGGCTGTTTGTTGCAAACGTAGGCTTCAGGAGACAGGCTCGTCGTGTCTTCACTTCAGGGAGAAAGTTGCAGAATAATGAGCGGGACAGGATCTTAAATAGATTGTATATCCCACTCCAGAGAAGGGGGAGGGGGGCTATAGCTAATGAGATTTTTTCACCAAACCATCAGGTAGTCTTATTAAGATCCAGGGACCTCTTGTATTGGGAGGGTGGTTTTGAATTTACTGGCTTCACCACCAGGTGATGCTGGTCTGGTCACTGAGGTGTTACATGCTTCAGGGGAGGGGAAAATCAGTTTGTTTTTACATTCAACTACATCCAGGTGCAAAATTTTCTTCTCTTTTTCTTTTAATCATAAACATGCATTTACGCACCAGTGCCCTTCAACGTCTCTTCAGGAAGATGCGAAGGTATATACAGATCACAAGAAAACTGAAATACTGTAAAACCTCTGATGTAAGTAGTGGCATAAACTGGGATCAGTCTGAAAAATTAGATATCGCAGCACTCTTAAACTCTTACACAGATGCCAATGCTAGAAAAGTTAGCATCACAGAAAATTTGCCAAACAATTGTAATAATTGTGTAACTATTATAGAAAGTGTCTTGGGGTACTCAAATTATGTAAATACCTGAGTTATGTAGATATCCAAAATACTTGAATACTCAAAAAGTAAATTAAAATGTAAAAAAGTACACAGCCAAGGTAAAACACAAAATGCAAGGATGATTGGACATACACCAGGTTTATAGGGGGTACGTCATATGATATATTTCAGCCAATCAGCATTCACCTGTAGAATATACAAGGCTGACCATTTGATCCTACACTGAAAACACAAAGTCGTCAGAGAGCCACTTTAAAGTTGTCAGAGGGTTGTCATAGGTCACTTTTTGGTTGTCATAGGTCACTTTTAGGGGCAGAGCGGGCTCATTTCAGGCCATTGATGTTGTGTGACGATGTTGTGACAATCCAATGACAATTTGGGGGTGGTTAAAAGGGTTGTCATTGTGAATTTTGAGACTGGATGACAACCCAAAGGTTGTCATTTTCTCCCGACTACTTTGGGTCAAAAAGGTCGTCAGAAAAGCAAAAATAAAATTGGGTTGTCATAGGGTTGTCAGAGAAGAAAATGAGAAATCAAAAGTCCTGCCTGACAACCCTAGGGTTGTAAGTGAATGGCGCCTAAAAACGACAGCCCAAGGTTATCTTAGCCTCTGTCTATGACAAAGTGTTTGTAGTGAATGGTGTCAAAAAACATACAACTCATAGGCGTCCTATGTGTAATGGCCGTACCTAATAACTAGTAATAAGACAATAGGTAGCCATTATTATGGACTATGATATATACAACATGAAACTAGTCACAAGACGACCTGATCCTCTGAGTGAACCACAACCAGGTAAATGTTGTCGGCACCATGGCATGGTGACATGTTGAACACCCAGCCATGTCTGGAAAACAAAGATCCCATCCCTGCGGGCCGTCCGGCCACCTGAGGACAGCCCCAAAGGGCCTTCTATATCTTTTTCACCCAAGAAACACTCTAAATATGCTCTAAATATGCTCTAGACAGTGAACATGACGAGCGGGCCGTACAGCCTCTTATACTCACTGGCCTCTGTACGGCCCGCTGCTCGGCCGTGCGGGTGATAAAACAGTCTGGTATGAAATTCACCATTCGGATCGCACATTCAACTTGTGACTTATCTCTAGATCCCTTCAGGATAGAATGTTCTAGAATCTTTCCATTTTTAAGTGCACGTTATTATGATATTAATAACTCTGCTTCACTCTGTGAGGTGAGATATAACTCTACAGTAACTTACTGGTTATATATATATTTGAAGACACTTTATAAAAATTGTCCAATTAAATGGTCATTCATTGAATGTCACCTGCTGATAATAAATTTGATGACAATTCGTATGGGGATAACGTGGAATCTTCAGTCAGTAAATCCCGTAGTATAGCAGTTTTGGTTCAATAAAGTTAACTTAATCTCATACCATGTTTAAATTGGTATGAGTATGAGAGGTAGAAATGAATTTCCCCCAGGGGCATAATGTTTTTCATAATCCTTTCATGACCTCTTTGCCAGGCCTCTACCACTTAAGGTAATCATCATTTCATTACTGGCATGCCAATTTTCCTCAACCTCCATGCATGTCACATTAATAAGTGTTAAGCCCCATACCCACTAGGCGCTGTGACCATCGACAGGTGAGAGGTGCCTGGGAAAATTGCTGGTAAAGTCGCTGGGCAACTGGGTTATCAGTGGAACCCCGGGCGACTACCCCGTTGGTATAGTGTGCTTTCGCCCAATCTTCCCAGTCGCCCGTCACCCGTCGCCGCTACAGTCGCTTAGTGGGTATGCCCCTTTAGACGTTAAGTGCATACCCGATGACTTGTTGGTTAGTTCTTAAACGATCGACTTCTTGTTTTATGATAGATTCTGTAGGTTGAGAGCGCCGTCTGTTAGCTAGTTAATGCTCTCTAACTCACTTTGTCCAATGCCTTCAATTTCTTTAAAATCTTTCCACTTGTTGTTATGCTATTTTCCAAGACTGTGGAGTGGTAATTTGGGATGTCATTATTTCAACTACCTTCAGACTTTCCCTATCATTGTAAGGGCTGTCCCAGCCAAGCTGCGACGTAACAGAACCGTTCTGAAACCATTCTTTTTTAGTCAGTCTGTTACTTACTAAGATGGCACATAACAATTATGGTATTAATGGTGAGGTTGAAAGCTCACCAAATCAGAACATTATTACAACGTTATTTTTGGTAAGGTTAGGACAAAACCAAAACACAATATTATAAGAACATCCTGTTTAGGTTGAAGAATGTAACCAGAACGTTATAATAATGTCGCAGTGCAACGTAACAACAGTTCGTTCCAGCAACATTATTGGCAGCTATCAAAATAACATAACAAGAACCAGTACAGAACCAAACAGAACGTTGCTGAAACGTTATAATAACGTCACATGCTTGCCTGGGGTATTATTCAGGTTGGGGCTATGACGGGAAAAACGGGACGTCCCGTTTTTTCTGGACACAACCCTTTAAATCATTTGAAAACATTCCATTATTATTTTTTCAAATTTGAAATATGAGCTTTTTTGACTAGTGATTATTTTGTTAAATTGAAATCGAATTCCATCTTTTAAATAATGGATATAATGGTTTTTAAAAGTCTGAAGCCTGGAAAAACGGGACGTCCTGTAAAAACGGGTCACAAAGCCGTCCTGTTTTTTTTCAGGACGGGCCGTTTTCTTGGTATGAATTTTGTAACTTTTAAAAATAGAAAAAAATGCAAGGATAGAATTTGAAAATGCAACGATCGTTTTGATGTAAAAGATGTGTACTTTCATTACAAATAATTTGTGTATTTAGCAAACTCATGATTTTCTGAGCATTTTTATTCATGTACAAATAATAATTGTGGAATTTTCATTTATGAAAATCTCAAAATGGAAATGTCATTTAATTCATGTTAAATGCAGACTTTCATAATTTTTGTATTTTGGATATGCAGAAGTACTATATCATGTGTAACTTGTATGTTATTTATGTATAAATTCATTTACAATAGCTAGATATTACACTTTTTCATAATTGCTTGTTATTACAGGACGTCCCGTTTTTACAGGATGTCCCATTTTTCAGTGGTAGCCCCAACCTGTTATTACAAGGGCTGAAAAAATGGACATACTCACTTATGGCATTTACTGTTCAGCAAATCTGTCTATCAATCAATATTCTTAGTTTTAGTTAAACATCCCTAAATCACAGGACGACCTGTGCCCCAGGATTATAAAACCTGTTTCACGGGTCGTTTCGAATCTCCATGCTAGCCCGGACCTGATAATTACTTTTGGTGTGATAACATTCTTCACGCTCATTGACCAGCAGCACCATACCTCCTAATCACAATAATTGGTAATTTGAAGTTTCATTTTCAAACTGCTTGTAGCACTAGTAGTCAAACTACTTTAAAGTAGACTGTCCATATATAAACATGTATACTTCAGGGGTGGGTACAGGATTTTCAAAAGGGGGGGTCAATATAAAGGCTAAGTACTAAAACCGCATGCAATCACATGTACACGCGTGGCATTTCCCCCTCTTTTTGTGGTTTAGGGGTCCATCAAAAGGGAGAGGGGGGGGGGCATGACCCCCAGGACTGTCCTTGTTACACCCCCCCCTCCCTGATCTATCCCTGTACTATGTGGAGAGGTTTACCTTGAATTAGAATACCTTCTAATGGCATAGGCCTGTTTGATTTAGATTGGCCTATTATGGAACTACATTTTACAAAACTGAAACAAAATCTTACTCCACTTCTTATTAATCAAGGTCCACTTACACACAATGTTTTTTCATCAAACAGTATTTACAGTTCAGGTGTATAGGGCTTTTACAACTGACATTGTCAGCTTGTGGTGGTAATGTTTTCAGAAAGAATATGGTTCTGGGTATAGCTCCACAGGTCAACGGTCGAGTTAAGGGGAGTTCACTTGGAATACATCTGATTGTCATATATAAAATGCTTCTGTTGGGTCTCAAAGCCTTATTCAGACTCAACTTAAAGCGTTAATCTCATCCATGTGTTGTTAGATTAATGTCTGCTGAAACAACTGGAGACGTGTTTTGTAATATTAGAATGTAATCCGATGACCTCATTGGTCACGTCTCAAATTTGGCATGCTAATAAGGTGGTCACAATGTCTTGTTTGCCAAAGTCTTCAGCAATAAGAAGAGTTTTAACTCCAGTGTTGGCAGCCAGAGCCAGGCCTTGGGAGACAACCTTTCCTCCTGCCATTAGGCCGAAAAGAAAAACTGTTGTGTTCAGGTAACCCGACCTACCCTACATTTTTTCAGGAAGTTTTTATCACTTATTTGTTTGGTTAATCCAATAGAATTGACCTAATGGACAAGGAATAGATTAAAGGTAGCCAGGACATGTATTTCAGATGCTAGAAATTATCTTGGAAAATGTTTGGACCAATATTTCTATTTTTAAAAGTCTGCCTGGGTCCAGGTTTATCAGTAAAAACAAAGACAAAACAAATAAGTTAAATTCACCTACCTACCCTAATTTTTCAACATACGTTACCTGAACACAATTTTTCTCTTGGCCTTTGTAATGTAAGGGGGAAGGTCATCTGAGTATACTTACACAACAGTGTCAGGTAAGTTTCTCAGAACAGAGGCAATCTACTACTCAGTGAGAGTATGAAATTAGGGGAAACATTCACCAAAACCTAATGCAGGAGGAGGCAGCAAGGCAGGATCCAGGGATGATCCAGAGTTAGTCATCTGGGGGGGGGGGGGGGAATCAACCTCCCGTATAAAAAAGTGAAAATAAATAACCCCAGAGTTGTGCGAATCAACAAAGGTAGGTTATTAAACAAAAATTCCACTTGGTGTAGGGGGGCACCTTCTGCTCCCCCTCGACCCCCCACCGAGCCCCCCGACCGAACCCCCCACAACCCCCCTGAACTACCACTGGGATCAGTCCATAGAGCAGACATGATCCCTGCTGAAACCAGTTCTTAAACTGTTGCCTGTCTTGTTTCTGTATTACTGATAATGACCATGATCAGACTAATTAAGCGACCCGTGGCATCACCAAGTAACTAGGTTCAAACTCTTGAATCCTGCATCATTCATCTTTCATCCATTGAAATAATATGTTATTGCTGATAGAATTAATTGTATTGCTGGATCAATATTGAAAAACGGTCTAATGTTCTAGACCAAAGCATACCCAGGGTCAATGATACTTGACATTAAGAAAAAAGTAAAAAAAGTAAAACCCGGACTACAAGGGAGACCATGAGATGAATGCTTTTCCAGGTTGTAACTAGTGTAATGAATTTGAAATAAAAATATACAATTATTTCTAATTAGAGATAAATGATCTTCATGACAGACAGTAGACAATAATTCACTGTTTGACATTCCGTTGGCACCAACATGACAGGTCTAAGTGCCTGTAATTGCTGAAGTACCAGACAGTTTCCTAAATCTGACATGCAACAGACAGATAGATAAATAATGGAGGAGAAAAGGGGAATTTCCTAAGTTTGATGAAGACAGGAATTTCCTAAATTTGACATCTAATTACCAGCACATTACCAGTTTAAATATGGAGAAATTTTCCATGCATTCTCTATTTGTTCTTAATGTTACCATTAACACACGGCGGATGTGAGCATATCTTTAATGGCCAAATTATTTCATTTCTGAGTGACATTACATTCAGTTCATAAATGTGATCCAACCACATTCATTACAGGTAATGATCTTCGATGTAGGTGGGTAAATGATATATAGACAACAGTATTATTAATATTCCTTCCTCAGATATATATTCATTTTCAGTACCAAACAACTTATATAGTACAATTTGATTCAAGTGATGAGTGTAATAATTCTTAGTTGTCACAACTATAATGGAATCATTCTTTCTCTTGATAGGCATGAACAAAAAAGCAATGAGATGGTTGCCCAATAAACAGATCATACTAAGTGTGTCATTTATGATATATAGAGATCCTCATATCAGGTGTCCCACAATTTGCTAACCAATAACCACACTAAGTCAAGTGCATAGTACAGATATAAAGCAGTACGCTAGAGTATACTAAACGACACCTAGTTAAGTGTCGATTTCAATTTAAGTGAAAATTAGTCATCAAATTCAACAAAAACTACACAAGAGGCAGCTGGGCAATCTCATTTGACCAACATACTACCGTCCTCACTGCTGCTGGACTTGTTTTCTGCATGGCTAAACTACACATGGTACCCGAACAGTATGGTAAGGGTAGGGCCATACATCATAATCAGGATATAATATACCTTGTGCCACGTCACATAACCAAACGCTCGCAACAGCGAGCGATTAAGGACGGTTTAGTTTTTCTCTTGCTGTTGTGCACACATTTTGAACACATTTAATTGACATATAAACACAATTCTGCCACTCACCTCCTATATATTTCATAAGCTGAAGGACACTGCTATCGTTTGCTGAAAGAAGAAAATTAAAATTCACACCCCAAAATGTCCCCCCAGTATATCAAATTCACTTGATTTTGAACAAGGACAGGTCTTTTAAAATGTGCCAATCCTCGTGACAGCGAGACCCGTTATGCAACGCAGCATTGGTAATGCGTGTGAAATAAAAATTCACAAGTCATTTTGGATCCAGTTGTACATGAATAATAGTATAAAGGAATGATAGACCCAAATTTATACTTAATACCTAATCACTGAGACAAGCCCTCTCACTAAATATTTTATAGTGATTCGGAAAGATTTCTATAATTATATCATAATTACAGATAATATTTGAGCACAGGCACTTAGGCCTATCATTTGTCTCCAAATTAAAGATTATCTATAATTATACCATCCTATGATTATCTAAAGGGTTGCTGGGACAAACCCTCTGACCTCACCGTACATACACTTATTTCGATTATCTAGTTACATCATAATTAAAGATAATGTTTCTGTAGAGATACTTAGACCTACCATTTGGCCACAAAGATTATCTATAATTATATTATAATAGGGGGTGTTCGCCAATAGTGGCTGGAAGTAGCCCAAGCCGGCCATCAGACTACATTTATCTTGATTACAGGTTCTAGTGGTGGTCGCTGGTGCCACGCTTCACTGCACACATCACGGGTCACAGTGGCCGCCGGTCACAGTGTCTAACCTGTATATACCCGACTGGGACCAGTCAGCCCCTTTTGCATCACTTTTTGGGTTATAGATAACCTTTCTGATTCAAAAGTTGCCTAGCCCATTTCCAAATACAGTGCTGCAAGTGCTTACCCCGAACGTTCTCGAAGACCACCCAGTACACTGTTGATGTGAAAGATGTGACTCAGGCTAAATCTTTCGATGCATCAATGCACTCTGAAGGCAGGGCAATAAAGATAACTTCATGCCCTCTTGGTCTGTACAATGTCAGAGGTCAGAGAGATTGTCCCAATGACCTTTTACAGGGCTGTATGTAAGGGGACATCAGAGGGCTTGTCACAGTAACCCCGTACAGGGCTGTATGTAAGGGGAGGTCAGAGGGCTTGTCACAGTCTGTACAGGGCTGTATGTAAGGGGATGTCAGAAGGCTTGTCACAGTAAGCCTGTACAGGGCTGTATATAAGGGGAGGTCAGAGGGCTTGTCACAGTAACCCTGTACAGGGCTGTATGTAAGGGGACATCAGAGGGCTTGTCACAGTAACCCTGTACAGGGCTGTATGTAAGGGGAGGTCAGAGGGTTTGTCAAAGTCTGTACAGGGCGGTATGTAAGGGGACGTCAGAGGGCTTGTCACAGTAACCCTGTACTGGGCTGTATGTAAGGGAACGTCAGAGGGCTTGTTACAGTAACCCTGTACAGGGCTGTATGTAAGGGGACATCAGAGGGCTTGTCACAGTAACCATGTACAGGGGTGTACAGAAGGGGACGTCATAGGGTTTGTCACAGTAACCCTATACACGGCTGTATGTAACTGGACGTCACAGGGCTTGTCCCAGTGAACCATATACATGTATGCGGTTGATGGTCAGTAGCAGTTGTAGCAGACTGATTGTTTCTAACTTCAACACTAGATGTCTCTGATACGATGCATACAGGTATTTTGTTGACAAAGCTCCCTATTAAACCAAGAGAAGTCCTGTTTCTCATCAAATATATATATATATATAAAGCATTCAAAACATGAAGAATATCATAAAGAAAACAGAAAAGGTTATGGATTAATTCCTTATTCATCTAAATAAGAAGGACACATTCACCGTAATTCTGCCTCTACACCAGACATCTGCTTGGAGGATGGAGAGCTATGCTTGGAGAATGATAGTATGGGTGTGGACCCCAAAAGTCTACAGGGTGACACAGCTATTTCTTAAATTTGACATGTTATATGGGCCTTGGTGACACCAGAAAAAAACACAACATGACATGGGCTCCTTCTTAAATTTGACATGGGACACGGAGACATGGAGGAAAGTTAAAAATATAGTGACGTGCAACCTCCCAAGGCAAGCAGCGACATGATAAGCCATTCTGGGATTATACTTTTTTGGGTAATCTGTAACCTGCCCAATTTTCACATAACAGTTACTTTTTTTAGGTAAAGTTGAGAGTCTACTGAAAAAGAATGTTATGATAATATTATTATAATGTGAATGACATATCATCATCACAGTGCAACTCAAGGTTCTACAGGTGTTTTTGGATGCCATCAAAATGACGTAACAAGAACCAAAGCAGAATTTTGCTGCAACGTTATTATAATTTCATATTCTTGCTTGGATGGCTATTTATTTAATTTGACGTGTGGCATTTGGACCCCCAATCCATACCCCTGACACTAGTTGCATGTCCTCTACCACTAAAACTGACAAGTAGAGCGTGTTGCACCTCCTGTCCACCTGGGTTAAGTCTCCATGGTGACAAGGTGACTATGTAGGTCAAGGTGCTCACACTGAACACCTACTGCATAATGTAATGTATATAACATGAAAATAAGATATTGCAGAAACTTTATATCATAACTTAGGACTTGCCACAACGTGTCTGTTACATAGATTACCAAAAAAATAAAGCACAATTTTGTAGGTATGTCATGTGTTTGCTTGGTGGTGAGTACACGTAAGAAACATATATAGAGAATGGTGATACCTTTCAAACATTTTATCACCCGCACGGCCAAGCAGCGGGCCATATAGAGGCCAGTCAGTATAAACAAGCTGTACATAGTGCTCATTGTTTTCACTATTTGAAACATATTTAGATGATTGTTTTAGTGGTAAAATATAGAAGACCTTGTTCTCGGGTGTACGGACGACCCACTGGGCAGTGTAGTGCCCGCAGACTTTGCCCTTCTGCAGTACACTGCCTGACGGGTCATCATTCCATCCTCGGACATCCAAAGCAGGCGTTCTTATATTAGTACATATTCAAAGCTACAGAATCTACATTTCATACTTTGATAGGATTATAGCCTTCATTATTTTCCATGTTTCTTTGCTAAATGTAATTGAGAATGTCTAACACAAGGTGGAGTGAAGCCCAGTAAGAGACTCACTGTTGGTGGTGCCATCTAACACTTATACACTTTACAATCATCATAATGATACTAACCCAACCAGTCTTTGTCTCGTGCGGGCCACACATTTGTGAAACCTTTGCCTACAATTCATTGGTTGTACTTTTTTCATGAATAAATGAATAATAAGCATAATGTTGTAGGACGAGTAAGAGAGAGTAGTAGAAGTAGCTGTATGATCTACATAAATCAAGAAACCATGTTTGGCAATCGGATAAGGACATGGATCCTCTGGCCAGTTGTTGGGTCACTCTGAAGAAATTTCCTCAATTGGAAAATTATCATTTTCTCTTCAGATGACTCTGGAACCTTAACTTAAGTTACACTTTTACATATTGGAGTCTCATTATGGTGCCACGACTTGAGAAAATCAATGATAAAGTTAATCAATTTACAGGTTCTTTTTTTAGAGATTTATGCCTAAATTAAAGGAAATAGCCAAAAGTTGTTTTCATCTTATTTCGAATTAATTCAATAAATACTAAAAATGTCAGTCCTTCAGTTATGATATTTGTCTGAGGAGTAATTTGAATTGAGGCAAATTTAACAAAACAATATTTTCGCAATTCAGTGATTTTCTGATTTTTATTGAATTTCTTAGTTTTTATTTTCAAATTCACAAATGTATATTCAGAACTTAGCTTTGAAGAACAAAAAAAAGTACATATAAAATTGGAATAAACAAAGTATGAGTTACTAGCATGAAATATACCATAATAATCTACCATTCAGCCTGAAGTGAAAATCATATGACATCTAATGGCAGCTAGATTTAAACTAGAAAATGATTCTATAAGAGTTTAATAGTGAACGCTAGTATTTGGTTATGGTTAATCTTAATTACTGGGAATTGTCCGAGATATTCACTATCGTTGATATTACTATTCCTAATGGGTGCTAGTCAAGTGGTAAGTGAGTTCACGAGACGGGCGCTCAATCCATAACATGAACAATGCTTGGCAGTAGGTCAAGTTTATTTGTGGATAAGATGATGCGTACATTTGCCAATGAAGAGATGATAAGTCTTCTAGGTGTCACAATTCTAATCCAGTGAAGAGTAAGCTTTCTCCTTGGAGTCTGCCTAACCTCACATCCAACAGTAGTGCAGTAATTCTCATTTAAGTCCCCAGATGTCCCTGTGGCTTGCGTAGCTATCTAAACCCCTCGAATCTCTCGATCCGTATTGTCCAAATGTTAATGGTTTTCTCTCTGCCCTTACATCACGCTCTCGCTTCATATAGCAGTATGGTATTGATTTTACCCGAGCATCAACGCCTGCTGGGAGGTGTACCCCGCTGAACACCGTCCGTCAGGTATATTTACACCTACCAGCAGCACCTGCCATATTTATACTGTGTACCATCATAAGCTATGTAATTTGGAAGAATTCTGATTATCCCCTTGTGTTCAGCTGGTGACCTTTACACTATTTCAATTGATATGTGCAAAGTAAATGAGTTAATTTCTACCTTTGTGCAATAGTATGTAAAAAAAATTGAATTGGTATGACTTGGTACATATTGATAAAATGCATGATATTCATTTAATCAATTTGGAGTAGACATATTCAGTTATTAACATCGATGTATAACCATACTTTAATTGAAGGTAAAAGTGAAATAAACTGTATCAAACCAAACTCCGGCATATGTTTACATTGTATGATAATTAAAAGTGAATCAACATGTTTCGGTCGGCAAAGACCTTCATCAGGATTATAATATCATCGTTCGCTGCTAGATATATCAATTTTTGACGCTGTTTAAATAGTAATGCTGTAGAAATTGGAATGAGTAGGACTTAGACTTTTATCAAAGTTAAAGTGTGTTGATTATAATCAATCATGTAGTCCTTTAGAAATATTCTAGTGCGTGCTATATTGACCAATTAGACCTTTTACATTTTTTTCCAAACTTTATAGTGTTAAAAATATAGTAATCTTTGCAAGTAAACAGTTTAGAATATAATAGATCCGATACACAAAGGAACAACAGCAAACTCGTTGAATTGGTACAATGCTAAACATTTAAGGATAGACCCCAGTGATGGGAGCGTGAATGGCATGGCTGTCTTTAATCATGATCCTTATATTTGTTTCTTAAAGTATCATAAAACAGAAAACATAATTAGATAGACAATGGTTAACATAATCTTTTGATATAACTTATATAAACATGCATAGGACAGTATCGCTGTAAACGATTTGCAAACCTGAAAATCATGATATTCAAATTTAATTTTTGAACATTAATATCTCAGTAAATATTCAACCTATAGCTTTGAAATTTTGTGTACATCTTCCTGAGATATATATAGAGGGAACTATGTCTCAAATTTTTGATGTAAGCTTTAGATTTATTTTTATGAACTATAGAAAATGGTGTGATAATTTTTTTTTAAAAAGTTGCCCGTTTTTTGCCGTTTTTGGTCATAAAATCAAATCTAGGGCCTCAATCCATTCATTTAGGAGATAATTTCTTCTAGATTTCTTAATATCCTTCAGGTAGACCTTCATCATCAATTATTCTAATTAACAAACAAATTCTTCTGTTCTCATATTCTGTTTTTTGCAGAACTCGTCCAATACATTTACAGACAGGCATATCTTTTCTCAAACCATGAATGCTTACCTTGCAGAGGTTCAGAGTTGAAGACCCAATAATGTCAGGGAAGGAGAAGGTTTCACAGGTTGCTGCACCTTTGCAAGTTGCGCTGGTTGAGCATTGCTACAACAATTGAGTGGAAAATAAACAGCAGGATAATATTTAGAATGACTAGATAGAGAATACTCTGACAGCCTTATGCAATTTCAATATGATTATAACTGTTGGTGGTGCCATCTAACACTTATACACTTTACAATCATCATAATGATACTAACCCAACCAGTCTTTGTCTCGTGCGGGCCACACATTTGTGAAACCTTTGCCTACGATTCATTGGTTGTACTTTTTTCATGAATAAATGAATAATAAGCATAATGTTGTAGGACGAGTAAGAGAGAGTAGTAGAAGTAGCTGTATGATCTACATAAATCAAGAAACCATGTTTGGCAATCGGATAAGGACATGGATCCTCTGGCCAGTTGTTGGGTCACTCTGAAGAAATTTCCTCAATTGGAAAATTATTATTTTCTCTTCAGATGACTCTGGAACCTTAACTTAAGTTAAACTTTTACATATTGGAGTCTCATTATGGTGCCACGACTTGAGAAAATCAATGATAAAGTTAATCAATTTACAGGTTCTTTTTTTTAGAGATTTATGCCTAAATTAAAGGAAATAGCCAAAAGTTGTTTTCATCTTATTTCGAATTCATTCAATAAATACTAAAAATGTCAGTCCTTCAGTTATGATATTTGTCTGAGGAGTAATTTGAATTGAGGCAAATTTAACAAAACAATATTTTCGCAATTCAGTGATTTTCTGATTTTTATTGAATTTCTTAGTTTTTATTTTCAAATTCACAAATATATATTCAGAACTTAGCTTTGAAGAACAAAAAAAAGTACATATAAAATTGGAATAAACAAAGTATGAGTTACTAGCATGAAATATACCATAATAATCTACCATTCAGCCTGAAGTGAAAATCATATGACATCTAATGGCAGCTAGATTTAAACTAGAAAATGATTCTATAAGAGTTTAATAGTGAACGCTAGTATTTGGTTATGGTTAATCTTAATTACTGGGAATTGTCCGAGATATTCACTATCGTTGATATTACTATTCCTAATGGGTGCTAGTCAAGTGGTAAGTGAGTTCACGAGACGGGCGCTCAATCCATAACATGAACAATGCTTGGCAGTAGGTCAAGTTTATTTGTGGATAAGATGATGCGTACATTTGCCAATGAAGAGATGATAAGTCTTCTAGGTGTCACAATTCTAATCCAGTGAAGAGTAAGCTTTCTCCTTGGAGTCTGCCTAACCTCACATCCAACAGTAGTGCAGTAATTCTCATTTAAGTCCCCAGATGTCCCTGTGGCTTGCGTAGCTATCTAAACCCCTCGAATCTCTCGATCCGTATTGTCCAAATGTTAATGGTTTTCTCTCTGCCCTTACATCACGCTCTCGCTTCATATAGCAGTATGGTATTGATTTTACCCGAGCATCAACGCCTGCTGGGAGGTGTACCCCGCTGAACACCGTCCGTCAGGTATATTTACACCTACCAGCAGCACCTGCCATATTTATACTGTGTACCATCATAAGCTATGTAATTTGGAAGAATTCTGATTATCCCCTTGTGTTCAGCTGGTGACCTTTACACTATTTCAATTGATATGTGCAAAGTAAATGAGTTAATTTCTACCTTTGTGCAATAGTATGTAAAAAAAATTGAATTGGTATGACTTGGTACATATTGATAAAATGCATGATATTCATTTAATCAGTTTGGAGTAGATATATTCAGTTATTAACATCGATGTATAACCATACTTTAATTGAAGGTAAAAGTGAAATAAACTGTATCAAACCAAACTCCGGCATATGTTTACATTGTATGATAATTAAAAGTGAATCAACATGTTTCGGTCGGCAAAGACCTTCATCAGGATTATAATATCATCGTTCGCTGCTAGATATATCAATTTTTGACGCTGTTTAAATAGTAATGCTGTAGAAATTGGAATGAGTAGGACTTAGACTTTTATCAAAGTTAAAGTGTGTTGATTATAATCAATCATGTAGTCCTTTAGAAATATTCTAGTGCGTGCTATATTGACCAATTAGACCTTTTACATTTTTTTCCAAACTTTATAGTGTTAAAAATATAGTAATCTTTGCAAGTAAACAGTTTAGAATATAATAGATCCGATACACAAAGGAACAACAGCAAACTCGTTGAATTGGTACAATGCTAAACATTTAAGGATAGACCCCAGTGATGGGAGCGTGAATGGCATGGCTGTCTTTAATCATGATCCTTATATTTGTTTCTTAAAGTATCATAAAACAGAAAACATAATTAGATAGACAATGGTTAACATAATCTTTTGATATAACTTATAAAAACATGCATAGGACAGTATCGCTGTAAACGATTTGCAAACCTGAAAATCATGATATTCAAATTTAATTTTTGAACATTAATATCTCAGTAAATATTCAACATATAGCTTTGAAATTTTGTGTACATCTTCCTGAGATATATATAGAGGGAACTATGTCTCAAATTCTTGATGTAAGCTTTAGATTTATTTTTATGAACTATAGAAAATGGTGTGATAATTTTTTTTAAAAAAGTTGCCCGTTTTTTGCCGTTTTTGGTCATAAAATCAAATCTAGGGCCTCAATCAAAAATCTGAGACACGGTTCCCTGCATATGAATGTTGTTAACATGTGTGTAAAATATCATGCATGCCAGTCTAATATTAACCAAGATATCGATGTTCAAAAATTAAAAGTTAAAAAGTCAGTTTTTATTTGATCAAATTTTGATTTTCAAGTAAATTATAATTATATATATATCATTAGATAGAGAAAAATCTTAGCTTGAACATGGTGTATAGCACATTATGATCAGAGCTTTAATGAGAGAGTTATTTATGCTTTCCTGAATAGGCCGCCCATCACTGGGGTCTATCCTTAATTGAAGGTGTATGCAAACATTTATTCGTTAGACAAGGGCTATATCAAAATATCAATCTGCACACCTACATGGAAGAACATGTAAATGAACCTGGTTCAATAATAAAAAAGAGGAAAAAATTGAAAAAAAATTGAAATAGAAAAAAATTGTACTCCAAATTAATATTATAGTCAATTTTATTCACTGAATTATCGAATGTATTAAATATGTACAATTTGCTGGTGATGTATTCAAATTCAAATTATACATCATAATGATAAACAAAAATTATGTAGATTTATTGCATTGAATAAAATGTATACCTGTATGTCAGTTCAATCTATGTAATATGTTTGCTTGCTACATCATACTTGCTTGCTATCCATATGTTGTAAACGAGATCTCCTACATCCTCCAACTTGCTTTCTATCCATAGTTATGATGAATATCAAAAAGGTTTGATGCAGAAGTAGGAATTAAATATATACTCACTGCAAGCATGGTCAGTTCCATGACATTATAGCGTTCTGCTTCAATGCACCCAATATGCGATATATTCACAGCCTAGTTCTTTTGTTCTACCCATTTACTGTGGTTTATATATATGTATATGGTGTATTGAATGCACAAATTGTGGTTTTCAGACTGCTGTCTCAGAGCCCTTTTAAGTCTGCAAACTTTGAATATCTGCCGGCGATTGGTTCCATATGAAGATTCCTCTATGGTAGCAACTATTCTGAACCGATGTCAAACTAGTGTATCTCAAATACTTCTCATGTTTTTTCCATCTTGCATTGTAGGTTTACATGTAATTTGAGTATCTCCCTTTCATAGATACCTCAAGAGGTGATATTTATAATCTGAGCTGTTGGTTTATTACACCCAAAGGTAGTTGAGTACTTTTGGTGAAATATTATTACTTATTTGATGATAATACATAATATGTTTGTTTATGGTTAGTAGATGCATTTCTGGTATTTGTATAATCATATATGTTTTGAAAGTGAGCAAGCAGGGAACTGTCATATTGGAAATCAAGAAACAACATATGCCTGCATACATAATGGTCAACCTAACTTGGAGACTTCATTGTACCACATTTCTTGGTGTAGAAAGGGGAAAACGATATTCTGATTAATAACATAATATTTTGTATGGTTAGAGGTGGTGGAAATGAATATATCTAGTACTCCAGTAACGGTCATTCTATTATGATTGTTATAGAGAATTGTTGATGTGTCGCAATTAATATTGGGGAGGTGAGACCTGTACATCAGTCCCTTTTTTACCCTGGTAGGAAGGATTTTGACAATTATTACAAATTTATTTATTGTTTAAACTAATCAACTGCAGTTTCCTTGATACTTTCTAAATCACTTTATTACAATTCAATCACTGAGCCTAGTAAATACAAAATTAATGTCCAAACTCATTGAATCTATCTTGCAATACAATATGTCTGCTTACAATATGTCTGCTTACGTAGAGAATTAAATGGTTGTTTTCCAATTTATTATTCAATAACAATTAACATTCATATATGTTACTATATTCGTTTATTGGTTATTTCATACATAGAAATATCAATTGATTATGTCATTTGATTAATGATGGAATAGTCATTTATAAAAGTAAGCTTTATTCAAAAGTCAAAGAATTACACAAAGAAATAGGACTCACGTGGATTAGTGAATTTATGCTAAGATATAATGACACAAAAGCCTCATTTCCTTCAGGAATGAAGAATTAATATTGTGTCAGAATAGACTATCATATTTGAATTAGTGATGAAGTTCTGTCCCATTTCAAACAGGGATGCTAGTAATAAACATGGTCCCGATGTGTGTATATGATTCCATATGGTGGAATGTCAACTTCTTGGTGTCCATCAGAGGACACAATGACAGTTATGGGGGACCACTGTCAGCCTCTTTTGTCTGGGCGTCTTACATCTGAAAGTATTATGTAAAGTCTTTTACGTTTTCCATGCTAAAGGTATAGATGTTAACAATCAAACTTATATACACTTTTGACCATGATACATTTAAAAACTAACAATAAAGCAGTACATTATCAGGTGATTTGAAGGACAACTTAGTATAAGTCATGGCTAAACTCAAGCCTACAAAGGTTATTCCTGATGCCCCCACTTTGGAGGTTAATTGGGATGGTGCCCATTTATTTAGTGGATAGTTTCTTCTAGATTTTTAAATATGGTTCTGATAGACCTTCATCATCAACTAATCTTTTTAACAATAAAATTCTTCTGTTCTCATATGCCGCTTTTTGCAGAACTCATCCAATACATTTACAGATGGACATATCTTTTTTTGTCACACCATTAATGCTCACCTTGCAGAGGTCCAGAGTTGAAGACGCATTAAACTGGGGGAAGGAGAAGGTCACGCAGGTCGCTCCATTTCTGCAAGTTCCGCTGGTTGAGCAAAGCTACAACAATTAAACGGAAAATATAAATCAGGATTAGATTTACAATGACTAGATGGAGAATAGAGTCACAGCATTATGCAATTTCAATATGAATGCAACAATATTAAAATGATTCTTTGAACTGTCATTGCTACTACTGATACTGAAATGGGTCAATGCTGTTGGAAAGCTAGCAAGGTAGTGGATATGTATAAATTAACTGTATCATCATAATCATATTTGAACATTTATTGTGTATATTTTTCAGCAAATGATGAAATAAATTACACCTTAAGCCTTAGTTATAAGTGTGCTCTTGAAGCCACTTGAATATAATAGACAAAAAACAACTCATTTTGGTGGGAATACATTTTGCACATAGGAAAGATCAATTAAACTCACATAGGTTGAAGCAACGTATTTTGCAGGGTTGCTTCCGATTGATGTTCTGTCATTTCGTGATTCTGTCTGCAAAATAACTTTGCTTTTATAATGTAGTCTCATCAAGCAATTTCAAACTAACTGCACCAAGTTATATAATTCAGACAGAACAATCAGTTTGTTAGCTAATGCAGTGAATATGCATATAATATTCCATATTAACATCAACTTGTTTTTATGAATACATGTGGAATGTCAGTAAAACCTTTATAATAAGAGTGAGGTTATCATGTTGGACCATACCAAGCACCCTACTCACATAGAACTCAAGTTCGTAGTCAGTGGTAGTGCTCCCAGATGTATAGCGTGCAATGCCTAATGGAGAAGCAGATGAACTTGTCCACTGAAAATAGAAATGCAGTTGAAAGTGACTTCCTGTCAATGCACTATTTTCACATCTAAATCTAAGTCTTCTGAAACAGAAAATGTCCCTATTGAAATCTTGGTGCCAAACAAATAAATTTCAAAAAAACAAACCTTATGCAGCTAAGTGCAAAACATCAGTGGTCAAATAACAAATAAACAATAATTGGTCAATAGACAAGGTAGAACAATATAACTACCTATATACGGTTTTGAATACCTATATGACATTTGAGGAAATCTTAGATATGACTCTGAATAGAGTGAATAGAAAAATGTAAAAATTCAGATCATATGAGTCTGACTTGCAGACCAGAAATGCCTCTATGAAGTAGGGACTGTATCAAATTCAAAGTACCTTTACAAATAAAGGTAAGATTCTGAATAACCCTTATTTTAGTGGAACCCAATTGTGGGATAAGCTCCCAAAGGATGTCCGTAATATTGTATAGTATGTTTTACCTGAAAAACTGCTGTACAAAAAGGGATTTGTCACAACTAAGTTGGAAGTAATGTGGAGGATTATTCACTAGCATAAACTAATTTGTTTTTAAATTATTGATAAAATGTTGCCATAAATTTGATGATGAAGTACTATAGTTCACATAATCTTTAAGAGACACATAAGAACTTTGTCAATGAATCATAATTTTCACTCTTTATCTTAACATTATATTCATCAATGACTTCTGTTTGAAAAGCACTTTTTGTAAGTAAAATGGATTAAATCAATGAAAAGTAGAATAAAATATGCAGAATATTTTTTAGTTATATTTCCTTGCCAAAATTATGTCTGCATCCATTTCATAGTTTTATTCTCACTTGGAAAGAATAGTGTTAAGAATACTAGATAACATGGAGCACCTGTGTTTGAGACTTATAAAACTAAAGGAAATATATTTTATAGAGGTGCTTTATTATGGAATAGACAGGGAAATAATATGCGTAACATTGAAACTAAGAAACTATTTAAGGCTACTCAGATAAAAAAAGATGAAAACAATGATAGAAAATTATTAGTATCATTGATATGATTATGGCTAAATTATTTGCTTAGCTTTTATTGGTCTTTTAAGTGCAGTCTAAATGCCTTATTTTCATTTTAATGTCTGTATACTGATATCGATTTTTGACCTTTATCTATGTATTTTTATGCCCTAATGTCATCTTATGGATTTACATCGAATGATTAAGTAATCACATATTTATATCTCTATACAATCTAATATTAATATAATGATGTACATTGATACCAATTTGTATAAATAACATGACTTTTAAGTATGTTTTAATAAACATAGATTGTTTCTATGTCTGTCAGGCAGAAATGTGAGACAAGTTTGTATGAACTTAATTTTTGTCTGATGAAATAAAAGAATTTAAAAAAAGGGGATACTCTACCGCGACATGCACTTCAGCAGCGTCACTTGGGACCACGAGGACAGCTCCCAGCACCACAGCAACAATCATCAGTGTCACCTTCATTGTGTCTGGAATAGGAAAACATCAAGGCAATGCAATTTGATACAATTTGCATTATGTATGTGTTTTATCCATTTTGCGTTATATTTGAAAAATGCACCATTTTTGTATTATAACAGGCTTGACCACGCCTAGCTGGGAACATATAGGTGACTTGATGATGAGTTATTTTTCAGATGATTTGTGTGCATATTGCATCAATAGATAATTTGGACATTTTTTTGGAAACATTTATTTTGTATGTGTTTTAATTAGATTTTCTTATATATTTAAGAATTTATTTTACAAAGTAAGTATTTAATATTTACTTTGTAGTTTGTGTGAGGCCTACCTGTTCTGCCATACAGCCCCCTAATGTTCAGAGACCATTATTCTGTGTCAAGTGGGCTCTTTTGAATTCAAACAGGAATCTGTGATTTTTTGATGCATAGGGGACTGAGTTCAGGACGTTCTTAGGGGAGATGTCAAAATTCACCAGAGCAGGCCACAGTAGTCAGTGACGTAGCAGCATGTAGGCACCACTAGTACTCTGAGATGCTCATGGTTGTCACCTGCTGCCATGGGCTGCAGCCTGATAGGAAGGGGTTTCAAACAATATTGTAATGTGGCCAAACCACCTCATAAATGCATTAACTATCAATGAATTAGCCCTAATGAGGTGATTAGGGATGTAACGTATACAGACATTAGAGAGGAGTTCCATCCTATCTTTCTCCCCAATAATACATTGATAAAGAATCAGGTCTGGCATACTTAACTAGGTTTTAATGGCATTTTAGAGGCTGCAGCCACTCAATGAGACATAGGGTGTTTAACTGACAGTTTGCTGTAGCCCACGGCAGCTTCTTAAGTTCACAGCCCCTGGATTTTGATGTCACCCCTTAGGCCCATCACATTGATTCAAAAAGGTAGGTATATCCTCAAACAAAACCCTTATAGATGCGTACACATGTCCAATCAATGGTGAATATATTCAAGAAAATGTTTCAAATCAAAAGAATATGAGCACATGAATAGAAAATCAGACATGTATATGTAATCTAGATCTTAGAAAGCATTGCAGTATGTGTATAAGTTTTCAACAAGATCTGAGACATTCATGTTGAAAACATATAGAAAATAGGATCCAACCTCTCAATCCTAATGTTTTACCCATAGCACCTTAAAGCAAGAATTATTTGTTTGCAAATACTTAAAGCATACATAATTATAGAAGGTAAAGTTGTTGTTTTTTATTTTAAGGCAATTTTTTCATGTATGTTTATGTTGCATGTTCTGTGACTTATAGTATAAATTCATGTCCTTAACAGTGCAAGGTGCCTCATTAGGCAGTATTTTATATATTTTTTCTATCAGTCTGACAGTATCTGATTAGTATCAGTTAAAGGAGAACTTGCACATAACTGCACACTAGCTATTTCTCAATGAATTCAATTCAGCATGTTATTTAGAACTTGCACTTTCAATATAAGCAAAATCGAAGGTAAATTCCTATTTTGCACACAGTTATGGGACATTAAAAAAACTGCTTTTTATTTGACTTTTTAGGGGAAATCCCCTAATTCATGACGTAGCAGGGGGAGTTATTGGGGAATCCCATCTACCCTTAGAAGGGAATCCCTGTGCCTGTAGAATCTATAATAAGGGTTATGCTCTCTAAATCTAATTATAAATGATTGGCCCAATGCAACTCATAATAAATTGAAATAAATATCCATCTACAACCATTCAGTAATCAGGGAATCCCAAAGGAATTTTAGAAGGAATTCCTATAGCTGTGACGTAGCAAGGGGAGTACTGAGAAGCCCATAACTCAGGGAATTCCCCAAATTTAATTCCTTTCCTGAATAATTCCCCAAGATCTGGACATATTCACCCTTTTACTTTTGAAATATATTAAAAATACCCTAGTCAAGTTAATTACGCAAAAAATAACACCTCATGAATTTATGTGCAAGTTTTCCTTTAATATCATCTGGGAATTCCGAATTAGCAAATAGTCAATAGAAGGGCAAAACACTCTATACAAGCAGGGTATTATACAAGCAGGGGTATTCTGGGGAAAACAGAATCTTAACTGCTTCATGAGAAACTCTCCTGAAATGGTTAGCCCATTGCCTGAAATGCTATGGTAACAAAGGTACATCTGAGGTATGCTGCTTGCTGATATTTCTAATGCAAATGAGCCCCTTCTTTCTGCTTACTGTCAATCTAATTGCTACAACAAACTTGACTAAGTATTAACTTCAAACATAAAAGAGTAGAATTCCTGATTATTTCAAAATGATGAAATGCTTTCTATCATCAATGGAAAGAGCATCATTGTATCATATTCTGCAGGACAAATTTTTGAAAGGTTTTCGTAATTAATCTTTTAAATCTTACTTACGATTCAATGATATAGAAAAAGTAAAACTCACTAATTGTTGTTGATCCCTGGTAGAGACGTTGGTGTCAGGAAGCAGGCTGTTGTGTGTCTTCACTTCAGGACGAAGAGACGCAGAATGATGTGATAGGTGGGAGACATGGCTTTATATGGAGTATGTCCATCCCATTCAACTTCTGACAAATATGACATATTCTGGGCGATTCTCCAAAAATGAGTTCCCTCCGTTCATGCTTTCTGTTGCCATAAGTCATGCATTAAATATTTCTTTATGCATATACATAATGGGGAACATATTTCTGGTATGGACATCTGTGACTGCCTTTCAGAAGGACATCTCACCTTTGACTGCCTGCCACTTGCTTGGCAGGTAGACAAATATGACACGTAATGGGCCTTTCTCCTAAGACATGTTTCTCCCTTTTCATGTTGGTATGAAGTCGTGCGTTAAGTGTTTCTTTAAGTATATACAAAATGGGGAACATATTTCTGGAATGGACATCTGCGACTGCCTCTCATGAGTATCTCCCCTTTGGCTGCCTGTCACTTGGTGGGCAGGTAGCCAAATATAATTATGATACATACTGGGCTCTTCTCTAAAATGACTTTCTCTCTTTTTATACTGTGTGTTGATCTAAAGTCGTGCAGCTGCCGTTCATAACAACACATCACCTTTGACTGCCTGTCACATGGTGGGCCTCATTATGTTCTCAAACAACATGCAATTCATGAGGCACATACCTATGTCTTTTCAGGAAGGTTAGAATTAAAAGTTATACACTGAGGATATGATCCAAACATGTGTAGTTTAAAAACTTAGAATAAAGAGTATATTCAGTGTAGTAAAAGGAAATACGAATCTATCTAGAGCTCTCCTGAAACTACGTTCTATTTGTCTGAGGACTGGTTCACACTGCTTTGTGAATATTGTCCTTAACAATTACATATTGCTCAAGAAGTTTTGTGGCAGGAAGATCTCTGTATCATGTTGTGTTTTTTTGGTATCAAAGAAGCTATACATGTGTTTCCTCTCCAATACACCCACTCTTGGGAAATCAGAAAACTGGCTGCATATGAGAGATGGCTGCTCATAATCAAGAGGAAATGAAGGTATAAATTAGTAAAATTATTTCAGGTCCAAGGGTAAACTCACATATTCAAGGCTGACCTATAGTTTGTTAGTTCCATTAACTTATTTCAATTATTAATGTATATGTATATTAGATTTAAAGAACTGAGATTAATTCAGATATCAAATTAAGTAGCAAATAGGGATTTGAGAGGCAGGGATATCAAAATGCATGGCTTCCATACACAGTGAGCAAATAATAAACACTCAGTTCAGGGTATAAGATGAGGTCAGGAGAGCACTAAGTGTTGGGTGTGGTTTTCATGGTATGTGGTTGAATTTGTTGAACTTAACCGAGAGGATGGTGGGAGTGCAAGGGGCAACCTAAGTGTGATCATTTCACACATACTGACTTAGTGAAGCCTCAAGGATGGGAGACTGGATGTGTTGACCAAGGTATTTTAGCGTATGAGCTTTTGAGTGGTGAAAGGGGGGAACATGTATTTCAACCATTAAACAAGTGGCAGCTATCTCAAGAGCAGCTGTTGGTAAGGGGTAAATATTAGAAGAGAGTCTGTGCCTTCAATTGGTAGCCACACCAGAGGGTCTGCCACTGGCTGTATACCACATTTGGGAGAGGCCCAGTGGACGCGGCTATGTTGAACAAGGGATGATCCTGATTGGCTAAAAAGTCGTGCTTGACAACACACAGGAAGTGGCTCCAAAGGACCTGGACTTCCGAATGCAGTATACTCAAATAATTAGTCATGTTGAATTACTAAAAAAAGAAGAAAATGGTATTTATCTGCCTTCACACGCCATATATCTGATGCCAAGATTGGCTTTGGTCAATGTAGAATAAAAGAAACTTTTCAGATTAGTTCGACCATCCACCCGTAGTGTACAGAAAAGTCAAACACACAAATCACAACATCCCTACAATGGACCTGGATCATACAGATATTGCACAAACTTAACTTAATAAAAATTGGATCAATACAGTCAAAAACAAAATTGGTGACTTTGGTTAACATCAATTACAAGAGCAACAACTTGATTCATTCCATTTCATGTACAAATTAGGGGCTGTCAATGAATGACGTCTTGCAGCAGGGGGGGGGGGGGGTCATGGTTCGATGACCAGGAATGACAAGGGAGGGAGGGGGCGGTCATGTTGTGTTTGAAAACATGTTAACAAATTTCAATTTTAAGTATTTCAGGGAAATTTATAGTTTGGTTTGAGTATTGAATGTTTTGAGTTTTTATTTTCAGTATTAAAGAGCCAGGGGTATTCTTGACCACAACATCTATCCCTGTATATATTATTTCTGTGACATAGGGAGGGGAGATTGTCCTCTGAGCATGATGTCACTTCATGACAAAAGATGACAAGAGGGGGAGAGGGGGTCAAAAAACATAAAAAATAGCCTTTATGTCCTTGGAAATATAATGAGGCCTTTGAGAATGAAAGATTCAATGCCCCAGGAATTGCATGTTGTCTGAGTCTATAACGAGGCCTACCAAGTGACAGGTGGTCAGAAGTCAGAGGTGAGACGTACTTCTGAAAGGCGGTCCTGATAATGAAACAGTCTTTTACTTTTACTTGTATATGTTTTTCTGAAAAGCCAATACAACAAGTTAATTTCTTGTTGTTCAATGAGAGGGAAATAAATTTTCAGGATTTCTACTCTTTTTCTTTACTTTCCAGAAATTGTATATGCTGCACAATAGTGGATGCACCCATTTTATCCTTTTATCATTCTCTTTGGATTACTTCTTTGATTAGAATTCCCAAAACATATATGAAGTGTAACTAAAACTTTCAAAAAGTGGGTAATTACAGTCCAGAACAAATGTAACATTATATTGACATTGGATAGCATTGCTTGCTAGAGCAGTAACTTGATTCATCTCATTCAAAACTCACTAATGTTTTTCAGGAAAACCTGGTAAAAGAGTTGTTCAAAACTACATTCTGTATTACTAAAACATCAAAATTACTTATGTGTAGACAACAATTCAAAAGTTTGTACCATCAATATACAGACTAAATGTCCTACTATGTTTACATCAAGTGCCTCTGTCTTGGAATTTATTAATCTACATTAACCATAACATGTCAATGACTAAATGTGTAACCCGTTGTAACTGACCCCCACAGCAAAACAACAAAAATAACTAACATACATACCATCATTTTGGTGTGCCAATCAATACATGACCAGTTGAAATTCATTCTTTTCTTTGAATAGTACAAAAGTGGTAGTGCTCATTGACAAGATTTCTACAGTAACCCGCTTCAATCTCATTAAATGTCTGTCACTTCTTCAAATGATTAATGTTAAGCACATGCACAAACATGTGACCAAACTAAGAAAAAAGTGAGACACCAATGGTTAGTTATGTAAAGATAATTACATCACGCAATAAGATTCATATATCAAGCTGCCATCAAATCTTGAAAAGGCCTGTTTCCGCTGAACGACCTATTCCTCAAGGCTGTCTAAGGCTGGGAAAGATTAAGGAATCAGTGGTTGTCTTTGACAAAATCTTTCAGTGGAAACAACATATCATTGGTTAAGACATTCGTAAACAATAGGAAATGACAGCAAACAACCAAATATTTAATCTGTTAGATATTTTTGGACAACTAAAGCCCATGATTCCTTCCAAAAGCAATTTAAAGAAATTAAATTTATTGTTCTCTACATTTCCTACGTTTAGCCTTTGGAAATTATTCAGAATATTAATGTCCCTGAATTGTCCGGAAACTGTTATTTCAGTCATTCAGTGGAACAGCAAGTCGTTCATTTATAAAAGGTTTTAACACACAACCATTTCCTGATGATTACAATTTTTTACAGTTGCTGACAGTTGTCATTTATTCTCAACCACAATCGTTTTTGGTGTTGTAGGAAAAAAGAAGCCTTAGTTATGTTATCCATAATTATACACTAAACGAATTGACCACATCATATGGGGTCTTCCATTTAGTATGTAAGCAAAATTTCACAAATTTCAGAACCCCCCCCGCCTCCCCCCCCCCCCCCGCCCCTTTGGCTAAAATATGCCCTGGATTTATACGGGAATGTATGCAAATTTTTTAAAAATTCAGACCCCCCCTCACCAACCTCGGTGCATACATACTTAATGGAAGGCCCCTACCTGAATTTTACAAGGAGATCAGTGCACAAAACATGAAAAATGGGGGCCATACATGAACAGTCAAAAACAAATGCTTTTATCTCATTCAATAAAACCACCTTTATACTAAGTTCCAAGGCTGTTATATTGATGTTTTAAACCAAATTGATAAAAATGTATCCAGATCTTACTATGCATGTTCTAGCAAGAATCTGACCATCCATGAGGGGAGATCTCTGTGTTTTATCATGTACAAGCCTTCCTAGCAGCGGGACAAACAGAACTGTAGAAGGTGTAGATGATTCTATTTATGAGGAGAAAAAACTATTTCGTGATCAAGGCCTTAACGCAATTGCTATGTCAAGAAAATCATTATAATCTTTAAACAAACCTGAAACAGTAGTTCATGTGGGAGACCAACCATTTGCTTAAGTTCCTTTATTAAATTTATTTCGTGTTATTATAATTGTCACTTCTTGTGTAAACAGTATGTGTTGGGCACATGTATAAACATGTGACTGAGATAAAAAAAAAGACTTTGATGCCTGCAACTGTCACGACTCTCTCAGTTTAGATAAATAATTAGTTGTGTGAAGGTAATTCAAAGGTTGAAAACTGAGAGTTATATATGAAGTTGCCATCGCATGTCAGTCTATTTCGAAGTATGTAATATGCTGGTGCCCCAGCCACTACTGATAAGGCCGCAAATGTTTGGAAACTGTCTTTATCATAATAACAATATTGTTAGCACACATTCTACATATCAGGCCGCTCTTCTCATATCATGAGTTCAATCATGGCCTGAAGCAAATAAAAAAAAATTGTATAACTGATCAAGGGAATCAATTCAAAGCTGCTCCTAAGAATTCCAACCAGTAATAAAATGTAATTAATTTTGATAAGATATGATGGAAGGCATTCATAGTCTTGCCTTTTCAGAGCTCCATGTCACTCCAAAGGTTATTTCGTTAGCCAAAGATTTACAATATGTACCCATTCAAACTACTCCGTATGTGATCCTTTGCTATGACTGAAATGTGGCACAGACTTCAAAAGACTCTTCAAGCTGTCATCTGTGTGGCCTAAGGTTAGTTCACCTTTGATGTCAGGGTACAAGGATCAAATTTGTCACACGGAACTCTAGCTTCATGATTATGACTGTCTGAGGGGGAAAATAGAATATTTTTTTATTTCTATACTTTCCCTGATGCTCAATGATCAATATACCTACCCCTCTTCTTTAGGAACGCCTGATGAAGTATATTACCAAGTATTTCTAAACTGAGAGGTGTATTCTGTACTTGCAGAGAGCTGGGTCACTACTGTTGGTCACACTTCAAAAGAAGGCATGGCTTGAGTGGATAGATGGGAAAAGCGAGGGAAAGAGTAAGAACATCAGAACTTCCATTATTTTTTTTTGTTTTTTTATCTAGAAATTTCCCGAATTGAATGATAACAACAAGCTTAGGACTAATTATGTGAAAAAATTTAATAAGAAATGGATGAAGAAAGTTGAAAGCTAAGGTTAATGACTTCCAACTGTATTCAGAACCTAAAAATGTACCCACATGCTGACATTAAACACGTTTTTTTAGTATTTAAGATTCAATCATAGAAAATGCCTTATGTGATATCAGATCATTCTTGTTGCATTTAATGTGTAGGTCAGACTTCTTACTTAATGAAGGACTTTTAAATCAATACTTCTTAAAGAGTGACATATGAGATGCTACAAAGGTTGCGTGTTGTTTTGGTATAGGATGAGACCTACCAGGTGACATGAAGTCAGGGGTCATTATGAAATGTAGAAGTCTATAGATAAAAATATTTAATTAAAGTTCAACTGACAGCACATAATCACACTTTGACAGGAGGTATGCTAGTTAAGATAACAGAGGTCTGGAGGTTTAAATTTTTGTCCCTTAAGAAGTTTTCAGGGGGTTGGCTCAGGTCTCAGGAGAATGGCCAAGTAAGTGTCATATTTTCCCAGTAGGTCATACTGTATGAAGGGGAAGTATTCAGGGGGCATTCACTATTATATCTCTCCTGACAAGAGGATGCAGTGAGATGACACAGGGAGCCCTTTGAGCTTCCATACGTTCAATGTTGACACTCTCCTTTAAAGCAGGTATGATGAACTTAAACTTACTGAATTTTTGTGCTATATATATTTTGCACATTTCATGCACTTCAATAAATGCACAAATCCATGATTTGAAATGTCATGAAATAAACAAATTTAACTAACACTTGTAATTAAGAGTTCATTTGATGAATGTGCTTCTCAAAAAAACATCTTAGGAAAAGAAGCATTAAAATGTTAATGTTAGGAAATTCTACACCATTGCGTGTTAGACCAGTCTCCCCCGTCATTGAGCTGGACTGGTTCCTTTTTTAAAAATTCATTTTATCGGCCAATTAACAAGACAGCAATGGCAGTATTACGCATTTACAACTTAGACTGAAATGTATGTATGATATGAGTACATTACAGCCAAGTTATAGGCCCCTATAATACTGCTGTAAAACAACTGTTTTACCCATTTCAAAAGCAGCAATATCTACATAAAGTCATCACTGTTATGCACCTGTGTTAAAGCGATCTTAAATGTAATTACAGTTGTGACTTGTTGTAGACCCATTTAATAAAAACATTTCGATTACAGAGAAGTTATTGCATAAATTTTCTTAGACTGCAAGACCTTTTAGGCTAAAGGCTGGAAAATATACCAACAAATTTGTTGTGACAAGGCTACAATAATTATATCAACATGTAGAATTTGAATTGCAATAACCCTATGCCCCCAGTACTGTATCTCTATCAGCCTCACAAGACCCAAAACTCTCTTTATATTATTTTAAATGTCTATTTGTAGGCATAACTACAATCCACTGTTTTTCTCCCTTATATTCACTTTACCCCCAAGGCCTGCTTGTATTTGCCTTGGGGGGGAGGCAGCAGGGAAGTTCTCTCTGTTATCCTCTCCATTTCCAGAAATCAAACAGCCCATAAAGGTCAGAGAGAAAAAAGAGTGGTGCAATATTATTAGAATGCTGTACTATTGCTTTGACTAAAGCCGTGTTTCCACTTGAGCGATGTTGCCATGGCACTCACCAAACCCACATCAGTCACCTTGCAGAGGTTTATCGCCAAGCGACATGTGGCTTCCATAATCACCCGACACCACCTTGTCTATGGGCAGTTAGCTTCAGAGCCAGCACTTTCTCACAACCCCATCACTCAAGTGGAGACATGGCTTTACAGTAACAAATTATAATATTGAAACTGTATCAGAGAAAAACAAAGAGAAATTAGTAGGAGCATTAACAAAAACTCAAAACAATTTCAACGTTAAAAACTAATAACTTCTCCACAATGAAGCTGCTTAGGTCAAGTCTGAAAACTATTTGAGTGAAAAACACTGTTAAAACAATGGAGAGGGCCAACCACTCATTTCCTGCCACTTCCTGTCCCAGTAAAGTCACAGAGTTCCTGTTCAGACTTCCATAGAATGTATGGTGAACTCTATTAAACACTAAATTTTCAAATGATGAACCAAGGAGGTCGTCATAACCATATACATATATGTATATATATATATATATATATATATATATATAATATGTGTGTGTGTATGTGTGTATGTGTGTGTGAGTGTACATGCAACTTTGTTGAATATCATGAGGAACACCATAATACATGTTACATAAGGCAACACCTGTATATATGATATCTGTCTTTATCTATACATTTTAGAGACAAGGTAACATGTATGGGCCCACCTGCTCTCCCATTTTGATATACATAGTCAGTGCCAAAATAGACACTGCCTACTACTGTTACTGGAATGTAGGGGTAACATTGTTCATGTCGACACTACCTACTACTGTAAGAAATATTGTAAGGGCAAAGTTACAAAACCTGGGATATATGATATACGTACCAACCATTATGGTAATGGTAGGCCCACTGGGGCCGTTCTGTCAGAAACATGCTGAATGAAATAAATTAGACACAATCTCATGTTTAACCTCCAACTTTACAACTAGCAGAACCATTTATCAAACTTCATACTTAATTCAGAAAACCAATCTATAGAAATTCAACAGATCAAAATTATACTATCCATTTTTGTGAAACAAACTAGTACCATTTCTGGCAATATTACCGCTACAAGTGAAAAGAAGTATAAAGTGCTTAAGATATGCTCTACTTGTCTTGGTTTTCATAACCTACATGATCAATCTGGAACTAACCGCAGAGACTCTATTTATGGCCTCACTTCTTTTTTTGTCCTTCTTTTCACTAAAGATAATTCTACAGTAGAAACAAGCAAAGATCCTTGAATACAAGTTGAAATCCCTGTACAGGTTGAAGGTAGAGGAGGTCAGAGGGTAGTCCTTCAGTGTCGGTGCAGCTCAGAGAAGGCGTCACAGAACACTCTACATGATAGCAGGGATAAGGACGTCAGAGGGGTTGTTCTACCTCCTGGTGGCGTGCTGTTAGTATGGAGAGGTCAGAGAAGTCATCAAAGGTATCTTGTACAGGTGCAGTGTATATAGATGGAGGTCAGTGGGAGTATGCCAATTGCCAGATCTATTCACACTTGAATCTCATACAGGGTCTACACATACGTATTAAAAGATTTTGGAAAAATACATAAAAACAAGTACATTTTCCAGCAAATATATTACAGACAGATGAATATGGCCAGAAGATCTGAACAATTTTAAGCATTATACATATTGGTGTATGGGCTGCAAGCATTTCAACACTCTTTTTCATAAAAAATAGTTTCTAACATGCCACAGAGTGATGTCCATGGAACCTGTAGTTATTAAGTAACATGCCAAATTTTAGTTTCATGTTGCATGTTACCATGATGAAGTATGAACCAGGGCTTGTCATAATCAGTATTAAACATGTTAGTATGTAAAGAACACAGACGATCCATGTCACTATGATCTCTAGAGGTGCTATTGTAACCATTGCCAACAAAAGTGAATCTTAATAATGTTGCCAAGTTTCATATGTGATCCTTTGCCACCATCGAAATGGTAAAGGAATACAAAAAAAATCAGAAGGCTCATTGCAGCCTACGGTTAGCTCACTTTTGATGTCAGAGACCAGGGGTCAATTTTTTTATGAACTCTAACTTCTCTACCATCACAGTGTTAAAGGAAAACAGTATTTTCTTTTTATTTCTATACTTTACCAGGCAGTCAACAATCATCTTATTTAACTAATGCCTCTATGAATTCCTAGCTAAGAGTAAAATCAAGTGAGGTGAAACCAAAAGGAATATTCTCCACTTTAAAAGGGAGGGGTGGATTGAATAGGTGAGGAAAGCAAGGGGAAGTGTAAAAACTACTTTTAGAGTAGTACAACAAGGCAGTGAGTCTCCCCGTTTGACGATGAATGACAAGTAGGTTTAAATTTGTCCATATTGCCCTCCAAATTACTGGAAATTAAATCTGCAGTGTGATTTACCTAAAGTTGTGAAAAGGCTGCAATATATTGATATAGCCAGGATTCGCCTTGGAATAACCCTATGCCCCCAATGCTTTGTCAGTCTTGCAATACCACAACATAACCAAAATCCACTGTTTTCCCCTTATACTCATCTATCCCCAGGATCTAGGACCTAGGGGGCAGTAGGGAAGTTCTCACTATTATTTTTTCCATACCAGAAATCTAACAGCCCATATGGGAAAGAGAGAAAAAAGAATGTGGTGCAATCCTATATCAATGCTGGACTCTTTCCTGGGCTTACAATAACAACATGATAATATTGAAATTCTGTCAGGGAAAAACAAAGAGAAATCAGGTTGAGTGTAAACAAAAACAAACTAATCAATTCAAACATTTAATACTTGATTACTCCTCCAGGGTGAAGCTGATTAGGTCAAGTCTAGAAATAAAATGTATTTAGAGATTTGGGATGTTTTAGCCAAAAACACTGTTAAAAAAATGTAGCCAACCATCCATTCCCTGCCACTTCAATTCCCAGTGAAGTCTTAGAGTTGGGACAGAACTATTAACATGCCTGTTCAGACTTCCATAGAATACATGGTAAACCTTATTAAACATTTAAGTTTCATACTATGAACCAAGGAGGTTGTGATAAGCATATATATGTATGTGTAAATGTAACTATATGGAACATCATGAGGCTCCTCTTTAAACTGTTGTGGATCACATAAATACAACATCAAATTGACATTAAAAAAACATATGTATATCACACAGCATGAAGTATAGAAAGGTCATGATTAAAGATATGACTCATAGCATGTGTATTTCTGGACTATCAACTTGAGGCATGTCACGACTGCTTGCTGAGTTAATTATAGCACAAGTAGTACACTGTTAAAAAAAATGTAAATTTTACAAAAAAAACTACTGGCAACTATGTTACCAAACTTGTACCAAAATTTAACAGGTGACCATATTTATTACACAATCGTATTTGGTATGGACCAAAACCATTTTATTTTCACAGTATTATACCATATAAACTGTCAACCTTCATGATGACAGGCCAATACCATTTTTATTTATGATTTATTACAATTATATGTATCGTTGAAACTGCTAAAATTAGAGGCCAATAGGATCGATCATGATCTTGTAAAGGACTTAAATGCAACATGCAATGACATCCACTATTATTTGCAAAGTTATAATCTCAAACGATTTTTTAAATACATCAATGGCAATTGATCAACCAAGGGGCAAAAAGTTCAAGCCTAGAGTCAAAACTATTTAGATATATGCATGCATAAACAAATACAGTCCCTATATGTCTGTCCGAATGTGAAAAAGGTGTTTAAACAAAGTACATCTTCAAAACTCATACAAGACAATTTTATTTAAACTCAAAAAACATTCTAATACATTCCATAAACATTTCTAAGAGGCTCTACAGTATCTAGAATTTTCTCTGAATTTTTTAATGAATTCATATTGAAATTTAGAAGAAAGGAACTACATAGAATTGGCATACACTGTCACCTGGTGGAGAAAAGTTGAACTATATATAAGTATAATGAAGGTGACTCTGGCCATGTTCTTAGTTGGCTTATTAAAGCCTTAAATTTTACGTTACTCCCTCCTCAAATCAATGCATTCCTCCCAGATGGGAGTGATTTGTCATATCTCAAAAATATAACATTTACAGAACTCTACCTTAAAAACCAACTACCGCTATATGTATGGTTGAATACCATTATATGCATTGATTATATGGTTGTTTTCTTTTTTAAAAAAGGTAGATTATCAGCTGAATAACGGTGGTTCCCTGTTTACTTTATTGTTATTTTCAACAGTGTAAGCTGTACCATCAATTTTGAACAAATCACAATGACAAAATATGTAAAGAAGTTTATGATGGTAAAGAATCAGTACAACAACCAGAACTAGGTAAAACCTGTAAATAATCAGTGAGACCATGCTAACATAAAGTATTCTATTCTGACAGCAATGACTACCATAGAGATGTGCACCTGATGTCATATCATCAGTGAACCTTTACAAAATGTACCTATCCTGACTAGTTTAACATGCTACCAAAGGTGATACATGGTCAGTGCCAAAATATCACACTCTTTGCCCTACAGTGACTAACTTTCCTGTAGCGGCTAATCCAGATAATTTCATATTTATTTATAAAATTGTCTTTAGTGCTAGTTATTAAACTCCAAGTAGATCATCTATGTATACATGAAAATATATGTAAAGATGTTTACCATGAAATCTAGAATACCTTGAAATGGCTTTCGTTGGTTAGGTTTAGAATTACTTCTTAAAGAACCTAACTATTTTTAATTGCAGCATAGACAGCAGAGGTGAGATAGCAAGAGCAGACACAATATAATACTGTCACAAACTATCAGACGTAGGTTGTCAGTGCAGAGACTATCTACTACTATCAGTGCATTGTATTATGAGCAAGATCCTTCGGGTAAACACTGTCTACCAATGCTACTGGTAGCTTAGGGGTAAGGTTATTTGGGTAGATACTACCTACTACTCTAAAGCGAGATTTCCAACTAACTATATGATGCTAATGGCCAAGAACGACAGTGAACGATACCCTAATCTTGTGTGGTTGCTGACAGAATCATTCAGTGGCAACAACAATTCGGTGGTTTATTGGAAAAAATCAGAAGATTTACAAATGACCAAATATTGCAACCATTGAATATTTTTTAGGTTTTCTCCCGCCCAAAACCTACGTAGTTTCCACTTTGCCCCTTGGCACTGCCATCTTGAAATGTTAGATCATTTCACTCTCCAGGGCATTTTAGGTGATGACCCCGTCACCACGACAGACACGTCATGGTGACGTCCACTCTCTAGGCGGAGGTAGGCCTTCAGCTGGTGACGGCTGGCAATGGCCGTCAGGTTTATAAGATAGACTATAAGCTCCCGGTATGAGCTAGACCCAGCCTACACCTCCCGATAATGAATGATGATTTAGGAGATGGGTTGGCGGAAAACAAAATAATAATAAACAGGCCCTTTATTCAGAAGACATTTAAAGCCGCTTTCTCGTCCATGAGGCGGACATATTTTGCAATGTTGTAACCCCCTGAGGGCCAATTTCGCGATGTGACCAATAACGTTGTGTTGTTACATTCTGAAAGGACAAAATATGTCCCCAGTGACAGTGTCGCCAGGCAAACGTTGGCGAATGTATCTCTAAAAGCTCACGGACGAGAATGTAAAAATTTGAGGTAGTCCGGAGGGTGGAATTTGAATGGTCATGGTCACTTCACAGTTACCATGGTTCTGGCCGGTTTAGTTATCCTCACATAACCATGCAATGGGAACAAGTAACTTTACTCGGAGTGGTGATGAGAGGTGACAAATCTAACAGTCACAGTGAGACAGATGGGAAAACCATTTTTTTTCCGTGATCACAACCGCATTTCTTGTTTGGGCAACAGTTGCTTATGACTTCTTTTCAAGGCAATTAAATGTAAATAAATCCATTGTTTCTTACTTTTTCCACCTCTTGTCATTGGAAATAATCATCCTTGACATTCCAGAATTATCAAAAAAATTCCGTTCAGTGGAAATAACAAATCTTTCATTTATAGAAGATTTTAACAGCTGATAATTTTCTAATTACAATTTTTTGTAGTTGTTTGCAGTTATTATCTTTTCTCGACCAAAACTGTTCAGTGTAAACTTGCCTTAAATAACTTTGTAAGGGCAAGGTCACAAAAGGTGTCTGTATTACATATAATAAACACATACAGCAAATAATACACACAGAGTATGATAAGGGTTGGCCCATCAGGCCTTTTTGTCAGAAACATTCTGGGTAAAAGATATTAGATAAATCTCCTGTTTAACCTCCTGTTTTATGGCTAGCAACATCCCCTTGCAGTGAACTGTTTGGTCAAAGTCAATTCAATTGTAGCGCTAAGCATAATTTCATGAATTTTACAAGCTATATAGGGATGAATGAGTGACAGAGACAATCATACATAGGAAAAAGGCATTTGATAATTTGATACTTTATACAGAAACCCCCACATCTTAGCATTTTGATGGATCAAAATTACATTGTCCATATTTATGATACAAACTAGTAACATTTCCGGCAGCATTCCCACCACAAATGAAAAATATAGATAGTGCTTAAGACATGCTCTACTTGTCTTGGATTTCATAACTAACACGATTCATTCAGAAATAATGGCAGAGACTCTTTCATAGCTTCACATTTTCATTTCTTTTTGACCTTCCATGCAGTAGATATAATTCTATGGGGTTAGGATTCAACAAAATAATTTTGAAATCCCTCCATAGTGGAAGGTAGGGGAGGTAGAATGTTGTAGGGACATGGATGTCAGGTTTTTTTTCCCCACCTGCCTGAAGAGCGCTGTTGACATGTCAAGGTCAGAGGAGTCATCAAAGGTTTCCTGTACACATAGAGAGTATGTAGGCTGGAACATCGTCTGTCACCTGTAGCCAGTCTGAAGCACAGACTAAAAGGACATGCTTTAATTCGCAATACTTTATGGTATTGGGCTGTTATCACATCAACTTATTGTCACTATGTGGATAAATCACTTCAAAGGCACTAAAGCTTTAAAAGCAATGCCACCAGATCACTAAGTTATATTTAGTAAAACATTGCATGTATACTTCAATGATTATGGTTGCATAGAGTGGGGAAATTTTAATGGGGAAAGACGTGAATTTTGACAGAGGCAGTGTTATAATTAAGGGAATTATTACCATTTATTCAACATCTTGTCATCACAGATAATCCTGCCTCCAAAAGTAAAACATGATGAATAATAGAAGTTATAGTATATAAATCACAGACATACACAGACACAGTGTTGGGCAATTGACTACTTTATTAGTACTACTAAAAATACTCTTATCAATGTCAATCCATTGAACAGAAAAATAAACACCTTTTAACTGGGTCTGGGTGCCAACTGAATAAAGCTACTTTATGGTGTTAACAACTGAATAAAGCTACTACCTTCACGTCACCCGTTGCGCCCCCTAACCCAAGAGTCCTCTGGGAGAATCACTAGCTCCATCTGTCCAATATGCAAGGAGGCTCTAGTCTTCTTAGTTATGATCTGATTAGTCCTGCATACTTATCCAGCCTATGATTATAGCAAGAAAGAAACAAATTATCAGGTATGAAGAAAGAATCATATACAAGAATGAAAATAACTAAGAACAACTGGCCTATATAATGCCAAAGTTGGTCCAATCAACTAAGAATCCCTTTAGGACTCCAGCTGTTGATATCTCTGGTTGGTGTTAACAATTTTTGGGGGGAGTGGTGCGGCAGGCTACCAGATACCTGGACAGGGATTTGTCAAGAACTGTAAATGTGTGGGAAGCCTAGTCACTTAGTCACCTTTCAGAGTACAAACTCTAGTGATTGATTTCAGTACTAGACCTTAGTCTCTAGGTACCCTTTCAATGTATAAACCCTAGTGGTTGGTTTCAGTACTAGACCTTAGTCTCTAGGTAAGCTTTCAACATATATATATACTCTAGTGTTTGGTTTCGGTACTAGACCTCAGTCACTTGGTAACCTTTTAACATATAAACCCTAGTGGTTGGTTTCAGTAGCAGGTCCCTCGTGTTGGTTCTCAGAACTAGGCGCTAGAATACACAAAAAGGAAGGCTCCAATATCCTGGTATATGCAAAAGACTCTTATAGCTCTTCTGATGAAAACTGAGAAATCTAACTGAAAAAAGAGGTTAGTAAGTATGTGATCAAACCTAAGTTCTGATTTATTATAAAATGTTGAGGAGTGCATCTAACTCAAAGGGGACATTGCAACTTTGACATCCTTGTTGTGAGACATTTTACCATTTTATTACCAACTATCCACAGATCATGATCACATATAGGGGTGATGTTTGCTTATCAGAATACGTCTAATAGCCTACTTTGAATGACTATCGTCTTTATTTAAGGAAAATCACGCAATTATGGAACTGGGAATGAGATTTGTTTAAAACTTCACACAATAAAAGTTTTACCTTTATAGATGAAAAAAATAGTAGGTCACCATGGAAACTTTTGTGCTATAGCAATCAATTGATATGATGATTATTCAAAAGACGACTTGCAATATTAATTTTGAAATTTGATTTTTATTTGCTTATCATTTTGATGGAATCGATATGACAATCAATCTAATGTTTTTATTAAATGTGTTCATGTGTACTCCAGTGAGAATAACACACTTCTGTAAAATTTGATGATGTAATATATGTGGACAGCCGAGGGGAAAGGGTACTCCGTGCGGGATTTGGTATTAGATTGATGTTGTAGAGCATGTACTTAGTTTTCAAATGATATCAAGTATGTCCAAATACGACCATTATTAAGGAAGTTATGGGCCCTTAAGCCTGACACTGTCAGGATAGCGGAAAATGAGGAAAAGCTTAATTTTCTTGTATTTATTGAGATTTTGCATAAATTATTGAACGCTATTGTATTGTTTATGGTTAATTATAAATATAGTGCATTGTCCGAGATGATTACTGTCATTAATATTATTCCTAATGGGTGCTAGTCGAGTGGTAAGTAAGTCCACGAGATGGGCGCTCCATCCATAACATGAACAACGCTTGGCAGTAGGGTAAGTTTATTGGTGGATACGGCGATGCGTACAATTGCCAGTGATGGTGATAAGTTCCTAGGTGTTACAGTTCCAATTCAGGGTAGAGTAAGCTTCCTCCTCAGAGTCCGCCTAGTCTCACCTCCAGCCGTAGTACGATAGTACCGTGTAAGTCACCAGATGTCCCTGTGGTTGTGTAGCTATCTAAAACCCCTCGAATCTCTCGATCTGTATTATCCAAACGCTAATGATTTCTCTCCCTCTCTTACACTGCGTTCCTGCTCTTATAGCAGTCTGGTATTGATTTTACCCCAGGCATCGACGCCTGTTGGGAGGTGTACCCCGGTGAGCATTGTCATCAGGTATATTTACACCTACCAGCGGCACCGGCCATATTTATACTAGGTTTTGTCATAAGCTAGGTAATTTGGAAGAATTCTTATTATCCTCTTGTATTCAACTGGTGACTTTTACACTATTTCAATTATCATGCACAAAGTAAATGATTTAATCTCTACCTTGTGCATTATCATAAATTATGATAATTATGCATAAATATTAAAAAACACTATTTTATCCATTATTTTTCAACCAGAAATGATAAATGTATTCGTTTTCAATGTAGAGACCAGAAAATGATACTTTCTCATAGTTAATACAATTTTATCAAATTCTCATGAATTTTAGTTTCCATGGCAACCAAATAGAATGAATTCAGTGAATAACCCATATTAAAACATTCCATTGACATTCCAAATAAGGGAAGATTCCATCGTGATGGAATGTTTTAGATATGGGAAATGAATTCTACACAAAAAGTTGGTTTAAGAGAAAATTATCACTATTTTCCATAAATCTACTCATATCTCCTTAAATATTAGGTTTAGGACAGCAAATATAGAAACCTTGGAGTACCCTTTCCCCTCGGCTGTCCACATATAGTTTTAACTTAAAAATTTACAAAATAAACTATTTCAAAAATAGAGAAATTTTAAAATAAACTGTCGTACAAACAAATTGAACATTAAAAACTGCCCTGAAATCTTATATCACATGCGTATGAATGTAGGCTATGATATCCAATCAAAAAATTAGGGGGGTCACCATACTAATTTGTTCAGCATAGCAGAATATTCATTTTAAAAGCCAAAAAAAGCTAAAAATGTGTATTTATTAGTTTTCCCAGAAAATTCACTAAAATGTTTAATCTAATTTTTTTTAAATATTTTATTCCTGAGATCCTAACAATAATTTAGATGTAAATGTAATTTTCATAGCAAAAATCATTTTCCAGCATTAGCAGAATTTCTACAAAATGAGTCCTATTTCACCATTTCTATCTCTGTAATGATTTCCTTTAGGAAAAATTCATGAGTATTTATGCAAAATATTAAAAAGATTGAAGAACTTTCATTTTTGGGGTATTTGGAAAATGGCGCGATTGTCCTTAAAAACAAACGACCTTGAAGAAATCTCCACTGCAGGCGCAAAAGTATGAGGTAAGACCTGGAGCTTTATGAACTTTATTTTTTTAGTTCTTGTTAGGCTGGAAGATTCGTTTTCAGATGTTATTTGAGAGCATTGATTCTGTGTCAATCTTCAACATGTATATGTTTACTTCATTTTAAATCATAACATATAAAACCAACAACAATGACAATTTACAGCATATGTTAGTAATTTATTTCTTATTCAATATGAAGCATTAGTTTGGCAATACTGTTTCAAAATCATAAACTTTATTTGCTTGTTTCAACTAAAGACAGAACAGATCATTCGAGTGTCAGAAGTGATCTTCTGGATACATGTGTTGCAACTGGTAATGCTAAGGGTTCTTCTTTCATGTCCTTGATTCATTTCCTGATGTGTTATTCTCTCAAAAACATGTGGCAGTTATGAAAAGATTATTTTCTTTAAGGTTTCCGTAAGTTAGTACAGTTTCTAAGAAAAGGGTTGTTTTGGTGTTCACCATCTGTTGTCATTCCGAGTTGGTCATTCCAGTGCTCGGGGCAGGTGGCATTCAATGCTGCAAAGTAGGAATAACTATATATTTAATCTTTTCTAAAAATGTCTATATATATAACTACAACAATCTTGTATATATTATATACATTTATATATTCTATTGTATGAAGCACTAGTTTCTTTAGCTGCTTATAATTGAGACAAGGA
This sequence comes from Lepidonotus clava, assembly GCA_936440205.1. Taxonomy (NCBI): domain Eukaryota; kingdom Metazoa; phylum Annelida; class Polychaeta; order Phyllodocida; family Polynoidae; genus Lepidonotus; species Lepidonotus clava. The sequence goes on from OW387140.1 coordinate 54,316,312, forward strand.
GTGAACAACCTTACATACATAGTTTTACTTATTACTTACTGTCGTGCAAAGAGACTTTGATATTTTCCCTGAATCAAACGTAAATGTTTTCACAGAACCTGATCCACATCCACTGGTCTGAAAAAAGAAACAGAAGTTAACGCTTCATCACAAAGGAATCCTTTTCATGCTAATGAAATAATTTGTATTTATAGTCAGTACATCTGTTTAAATTCTAGATGGTTCTTATTTTTGTAATGATTGGGTTTGCCATTGCCATCTTCCTGTCCCATTTGAAAATGAGTATGACATCTCACTCAATAAGCTTTGTCTTGCCTTGAGGAGACAAAAGTGGCTGGTGGTGGCCAGGTTTGAAAAATAGACTAAATTTGGTCTGATCTTTTTAAAAAAAAAGAAATATATAATTCTTTATAATTCTGAAAATCAGCAGTGATGCAGTGGATCATAACTAGCTTTTTGAGTTGTCTCAATTGTAATGTCCTTGACGCTCCTTTAAATCACACTTTTCCTTGCATCAACGTTTTAAGAGTCAAATTTATGAGTGAAATTTGAATAGCATTAAAGCCTTGTGTAGTCAATGCCTAAAATTGGCTCAACAAAGGTTATATAGTTGGCATTTTTAACCATAGAATTGAGGTTTTCTTAGAACACTGGAACAGTAGGTTAAATTTGTACACATTCAGCTGTCTACTTTCTTACTGCTGACACAGCAAATATATACAGTGACAAATGCTTATTTTGATTGTATTATGTCCTTTTCATCAAGGGTTAATGATTAAACCTATTCTGTCAGTCTATAATGGGCTTCAATTGAGGATTGAAGGTCAGTTGTCCCTTCTATTTGAAATTTCTGACCTTAGCTCCTAGACGCATTTTCTACATTACCTTGAAAAGTAATCTTGAGAGTTAGATTTTAGAAAAACAGTAAGGATGTTCTTGGCATAAAACCCAACTTTGTGTTGGAGATTGGGGTTTTACACATACCTTAGCACAAACATCATCTCCACCTATTGTCACCCAGTTCAATGAACAACTGAGACCCTGGAAGAAAGAGAAATAAAATGTTATATATTTTTTAGCAAATGTAAGTTACCAATGCTGTTCTTTTGATGTTATAAAATAAGTAAAAGGAGACACCTTTTCAAATGCAACTGGGGGCAGGTGGGGGGCAGTTTGGGGCCGTTCGGGACAGGTAGAGACAGGTGGGGGGTAGGTGGGGGCAGGTAGGTCAGTTGTAGGTATGTCAGTTTACAGGACATTGTGCTTACTACAGAATACAGCTGTAGTACCATACAACATAAACTTGAAGCAGAACACTATTAGGAAGTGAATCATACGTACATGTATGTTTCTCTTGAAGCCATAATCAATTCCTCCTAGACTTCCCTTCATGTGCTGGGAACGAACAACCGAGCTCCACTGTGCAAGTATAAAACATGATGTGAAATTAATGAATTGTCAATACAACAAATTAAATTTCTTTTTCAATAGGTTGTGTTATGTGCATTTACATTTAAATGGGATATAAAAGGAGCCACCCAATAAAATGTGACGTGTCTAATAAACAAAAGCAATCGATGTATCATTCAAAACGTGATTTAGTCCCAGCAATTTAACAACTCAATCTGTTAGTTCTAAAGGGTCAAACAGTCTACAACAAAATTCTTACTTTCATTGTCCCAAAAACATTCACATTGAGTAATCAGCTCTTAACTCTTGTTATAACAATATTTAACATGGTGAAACAATCAATTCAATAGTTTGACAGTCTGTCTAGTGGACTGTCATGAAAGCATGATACATTTGGTTGGTAGATAAATACTTTAATATATCCATCGGAATGACAAAAGTCTATAGCTATTGTTGTACAGCTTGATTAGAACATTAAATGATTACGATTACTATATGATATTTCATGTTATTGACAATTCAAGCAAGACATTGGGTATACATCCAGGTCTCTATAACCAATTATTACCAAATGTGTATTACCAAACACACGCGTGGATCTAGTACCTGGTTATACATCTATATAAAGGTGTCACTGGCGGGCTTCACAGAAAAGTTACCTATGCATGCGGGGATCTGGCTCCTGACATATGGGCTTAGAATAAGAGCTGATCAGTATGGCAGGATGGTAGCATAGATCCCTCCTTTACTGTATGTGATTTCTGTTTCCCCCAGAAGAGGTGTCTGACTGTTTGCTTTTGCCAATCGGAAAGTCTGATACAGGAGTATGGCAGAGGAAGCATGCTATTAGCCCAGAAACCTATAGATATCAGAAGCTCATAATTATTGTTTGTGTCCAATCAATTACCATCTAGTCTAATATAAGTACCTATATTTGTAAAAATGATTTTGGGAATCGATGGATTAATCTATATTCTCAAAAAAACTTACTAATAAGGGGACAGATGAGCCAGCCCAAGGAAACTTGGCACCAAATTTGAGAGATCTTTGTTCATTGTGGTCCTGCCCAAAGGATTGGAAACGCGTCACGCCCCACCGCCCTAATGTGTGTACCTACCAAGGGCTGAGTGTAATCGTTAGCCTGACTGGGCCTCAAGAAACAGACCAGCAGAACCACGGCAGTAATGGCTGCGAGCTTCATCATTTCTGAAATGGTTAAATATAGTGTTTTTTATTAACTACATATGCATAAATGAGAATCTGTAGACCGTTGCACAGTCACTAATTGTAACAAGGATAACTCTAAAATATCTTTAAGGAAATGCTTCCTTAAAAAGATATCATAGTTATGATATAGTCATTGCAAAATGCCTATATATTTTTTTCTACACTATCAAATTTGATTCTATATATGAACGGTACCGTAGGGCTACATTCTGTAAAAATAATAGATCATTAATAGTATTCTAACTAGCTTTTGTTTGTGTCTTAAAAATGGTCCAATAATGGTAAACGTTGACAAGGACAGGTCTCCTTGTTACAATAACAGTCATTGTTATGAAATTCATTATGCAACAGGCAACAATGGGCAATTGCATGAACAAACCCATGCAATAGTGAGAGCACAGCGAGGGTTTAATTATGGGTCTTCAAATAATGATATCCTTAAGGTTTTCAAAATGCAAACCCTCGCTCTTGCCATGGTTTTGAACATGTTTGAATACATTTTATTGATTCTAGTGTTAAAAGTGTAGAAGATGCAGCAACTTGACGACTGACTGGTGGACAAATGTTATAAAGATTTAATAAAAAGAATCAATAAAGCAGCATTATCAACATGTTTCGACATTTAAATATCTTCTTTAGGATCTGATGGCTACAGTGTGAAGTCAGTATATATATAGTCAGAAATCAACAGTGTAGATTTTTTTTTTTTTTTAAACAATTTTTATTTATCCTGAAACCTTTTCAGCCTGGTCTTCCTCCGGCTCCAGCCTCGGTCAGACATACAAAATCAATTTACATATATAGCAGCAAGCATTTCTGTAGATGTAATACACTATGGTTCAGATACAAACAAACATGAAATCACATTGGGATGAAATGACGAGTAATACAAGAAGGAAATATTAAATTAAGTTGTTTATATTAAGAGCCGATAAAAATAATATTAAGTTGGTACATGTTTGGTTTTCTGGCATAGGAAAATAACAGATCAAACATATTTAAATCTATATCACAAGGCTCCATAATTTTACAGCGAGATCAACAGGAACAAGTATTCAAGTTTTTAATGTATGATTAAACAATATTATAAAGGGAACTCCAATCGTATAGATCTGTCCAATAACGACTTATATATCTTCTGTTTAAAACCTAACACAGATTCTTCTAATCTAATATCCAATGGTAGACTATTCCAGATCTGGGATCCCCAGTAGAAAGGAGTCTTTCTATAAAAGCGGGTATGAGGTACAGGTAAATCAACAGTAACCATGTTATTATTTTTGATCTGTATTTTTCTATTTACTGTTAAGATATCCCCTCTATGTATACCGGCACGGATTAATAATAATAATTTAACTTTAGATGGTTACATTTAATTGATTGATAAATACATTTCCACACTTGCCTTTTGTACGTTTTGTAAGCTGAGGGATACAGTTACCATTTGCTCAAAAAGGAATCTTAAATTAATTACGTCCAAAATGCCTTCCACACACATTTAAAAATCAGTTGGTCAAACAATCCTTGTTATCAGCAAAGTTGGACACACTCGCTATTCAACAAGGATGACTCTGGCTGTTGGTGATAACCCTCACAACAGCGAGACCCGTTATGCAATGAACACAAAAACCGTAAAAATATATTGGTCGTTTTTTACATCACAGAAGACATCAATTTTACAGAAAAAATAAAACAACTAACAGCCAAATATAATATTTGTAATGATGAAAACTTAGATCTGTTATCTTTTATCAGATTTTCATAATAATTATTGCTATCAGCCTTAACGTTTCCTTTACTAATGCACCACTTGTAACCTATAATTATTGGTTTCCTTTGTATTTTAAATCTAGAATCAAGTTTATCAAAATAAAGTAGTCTTTTATCAGGAGAAATGATTGGAGATTCCATTTCTTCTTCAAACACTTCAGTTTTGCAGTAAGCATTCATATAATATTCAAGTATTAAGTCTTATTCTATCCAAATCATGTGCCAAGGTTATTTCTACCTCAGTGCAGTTGAGCTATGTTTGCCATTAAAACTAATATTTATCACTCAGGAGAAAATTTGTTGCACACTGTCTACATCATAATAGGAACATTGGTAATTATATTAGCTAGAAATTAGACAAACATGAAAAGATGGCATGTAAGCTAAGACAATTTTTTTTTTTTTTTTTTTTTTTTTTTTATTAAGAATCATCTTCAGAGTTACCCCTGATCTTCCAGGTGATAATATGTTGGACAACAAAACAATTTATCAAATTACAAAAAGCAACATATATCAAAAAAATGAAGAAGGCAAACATCATAAGAGTAAGAAAAAAAGTCATCTAAATAAACAACATCACATTATATAAGTACACACAATCATCCAATCATAATAAATCTACATACTGTCTATTTAATTGTCTAATATACCTTTTGAAAAGATGTATATCATCTTCAAACTGTACAGTAGAAGGTAAATCATTCCACAGAGTGGTACCAATAAAGAAAGGACTACTATCATACTTTGGTTCTCTGTTTGATTCAGTTTTGAAAACTAATTTCAGTCCTCGCCTGGTCGTTCTAACCTGTGTCTTACGCACATTAGGCAATTTACTGTGTATGTACATCAATGATAAAAGTTGGATCCTTCTACGCTGTTCCAAACTAATTAAGGATACACCAGAATGCATTTCACTTATACGCACATAATCATCCCAAGAAATGTTTTTACACACCCGTAAACAATCATTTTGTAAAACTTGTAATTCCCTTTTATATTTGTTCGGTAAAGTTAATAAAATAAAGCCAGCATAATCAAACAAAGGCATAATAGTTTGTTTATATACTTGGACTGCTGCTTTATCATTAATATACCGGCGTATAAAGCAAAGCTCTTTGTACATTATACCTTCAGGCACTTGAAGGAGAACCAAAAACAAATAACATGTGGTGTACTTTATACAAGCTGAAAGATAACTAACCCTTCCACTGCCAGATAAATTATTAGTTATTTAACTCCATTTAATGATATTGCTCTTTAACAATAATAGATGGATATAATGTTATATATATCTAGATATACTGTGGGTTGACATTATTTTCTGATGAACAAAAATCACATATTTGAAAATCTGGTAACTACAATATTTCCCAGTTTTGTTTGCTACTGATGACAGTAGATTAATGGAATTAAGGTGCAAAGGTCTAATTTGCATAAAATTCTGATGGACAAGATCTCAAAAAGAGGTATTTTTGGTCAAATTTGTTCATAACTGTATTCAGATATCTCAAACATCCCTTATATCATCATTATCACAAACAAGTAATGAAACACATTTATATCAGGGGCCTTCCACTAAGTACGTACGCACCAAGGGGGGGTGGGGGGGTCTCAAAGTTGTGAAAATTTGCGTACACACCTGTACTAATCCACTGCATATTTCGGCTCAAGGGGGGATGGGGGGGTCTAGAATTTCAGAAATTTTGTGTACGTACTAAATGGAAGGCCCCTCACATAATAGCTATTAATTATCAAATAGCTTTTAATTGTTGAATATCACATTCTAGAAGTTGTATTAGAGAAGTCATGATGTCCTATTAAAATGTTTCAAGAATGTATTCCTTAAAGGGAGGGGCCAGTGATAGTAAAACAATACATTGTCGTGATCCTTACTGTCTAGGGAGTTGTTATGCCAATTTTTATAGACATAGTCATAATACTTTCTTTTTTTATATACATGTTTCCAAATGTTACAGACTGGTCCCTCCCTGCAACTGGAGCACCTAGCATATGACATTTATCTGTGTGTGACGTCACAAACAGATTCGATAGAAAATATCAAAATCCTAAAATGACACAATCTGAATATCCTAATGTTATCTACCCTAAGGTTTTATGTTATAAATCATGAAATAAAATAACTTATGGCAAAAATTTGCAATTCAATGTATTTCAAAGAAAATTATATTTTTTCTGTGACGTCAAAGACAGACTTGGGTTTTCTGGAGGATCACAGGTATCAGACGTTTCTTAAAATCAAATCACCTTAATCACATGAAAGAGTTAATCACTGGAAGAGAAACATGGCATACCTCTATATTAGCATCATATCTAACGTATGAAGTGCCAAATAGCCAGAACTGAAATTTCACTGGCTCCTCTCTTTAAGCTTGTTATTATTTTATACTTACTTTCTCTGTTCTCGGCTGTTGGTGGCAGACAGATGTAGGCGTCAGGAGGCAGGCCTTATGTGTCTTCACTTCAGGGAGAAAGTTGCAGGATAATGCGTGGAACAAGGCCTTATATAGATTTTTATAGTGGGCCAAAGAACAGGGGAGGGGGCCATGGAGTTCCCTCACCAAGGCATCGTGTAGTCAAGATCCAGGTACCTCGTGTATCGGTAGGGTGTTTTTGCATTTACTGGCTTCACTCGAGAGAAAAATGTCCTTGTTGATAAAAAAGTGTCATCTGATGAATGTCTTACCACCGTGCACGCATGGGCCTCCTTGGGAGGTCCCACTCTTTATGTTCCTTCATTTAAATTATATGTCATTAGCAATATAAAGGTTTTTTACATAATAGATCTCATATTAATGATAATGATATTGCTAGCATAGTTTGTACTGCATAACTTTTAGCGCTACATGGTGGTGATTGGGAGGTGCAAGTGGGGGTGAATATTTTCAGAATAGCAGTTGTATCTCAATCAAAACATATGCCAAAGATAAGAGTGGACTGGAATTGATATTAGTAGGTTATATTTCATTTGATGTAAAGTTCTTGGGTTCAATCTCATATATGATTCATGGATTATGAGCAATCATGCTGCACAAACTTTACTCTTTGATTGGTCTATCATTACCAAAGGCCATGGGCATAGAGTATTGTATTCCTACAAAAGTTTCCTGTTCAAATATAGGCCAGATAGTAATAGATGTTGGTAGTACACTAGCCAAGAACTATATAAGAGAACTTATAATTAGTTGTTGTTAAGTGCCTGGTATCCTTGTTAAAAATAAACAGGTGATCCACATCTAGGCACCTGCCTGTTGGTTCAGGTGTTACTAGCTTCAGGGGAGGAGAAAATTAGTTAGTTTACACATTCAACTACACTTTGTACATATTTTTCTTCTCTTTTTTCTCATCACCTTCAATGTCCCTACTAAGAGTATGTATAGATTATACAAAAACTTAATTACTGTAAAATCTCTGATGTAAATGTTGACTTGAAATGGGATAAATCTGCAAAAAATACTTTTCACAGCAGTGTAGCATCACAGAAACTTGCTAAACAATAATCATTATTGATGGCTTTTCAGTAATGGCAATATAATAGATGAGTACATTATACCAAGCGACAGGGGGGCTTCCTTTATCTCAAGGAATAAATAAATAAAATGTCATAATATCTGTTGAACCGGGTCAGATATCAACACTGGATGAATCAGAGTCGTTATTCCCTACAATGGCCAAACAAATAAAATGTAAAAATGAACTGATTACCCCAAGTTGCACTTGTTGGTTTCAGATACTAGATCACCTATCAGTGCAGCATGGTGCAAACCCCACCACCAAGGTGACATGGTGACATGTTGAACACCCTCCTGGTCTGGAGAAAAAGACCCCCATTCTCATCCACCCACCTACCATGTCTCCATGTCAACCAGCCCAACACTGGGACAAACACAGGACCCCTGCCCACACTACCAACATGAACAAGGGCAGGAATGATCTCACCAGGAATGATCTCATGGAATTGTCAAAGTGTTATGTTATACCAAGTCATTCTATGTCATGATGTGTCATGATGTGTCACCATGTTGTGTAGAACCTCCATCCATGTCTGGAAAGATATGCCATTATGTATGTCTACATGTTGACTCAAAATCCATATGGGACAAAGACGAAACCCCCTACCCACTTTCTACCATGATTACACATTATGACATGTGGACTCAAACCCATATTTGAGACAAGGATAGGCTTTAAGGCTTTATCTCGACAACCAACAGTCTATTATGAAATTCACCGTGGAGATCCCACATTTAAAAGTGACTTAATGTAGATTGCTTCAGGGATAGAATGTTCTAGAATCATTCCATTTTAAGTGCACATTTATTTTTAAAAGTAATACAATAAGTGCTTTCAGTTATGTGAAATATAAATCTATAGTAACCTGCAGGTTTTAGTGGGAATTTTTGGTTGAATATGTTTATTGCAGCTTCACGTGTATTACAAGCTCTTCCAGTTATGTCGCATAAAATATATATTATGGTGTGATAAGAGAATTTATGATGATGATCAACTAGTAATGTTAAAGGGCTATCCAGTTCAAGATAGTCGTAAATAGAATCATGTCAGACTCCATTTAAATCCACTCTTCTCCATTTGTAATTTTCAAATGTAACCTTTGTCGTCACATGTTGTTCCTCTGTAGTTCCACCTTGAGCTGAGTGGTTATATTTTGATGTTAGTCTATTTACTGGGGAGTATCCCTTTTAAAGTTCGTACTTATTCATATCCTGTGCTGATACGTTTATTCATTACTCGACTGCGTGATATTACATCACTTATCGTGGATACTTCGCTTACTTGAAGATGTTAATAAAGGTGTTATACTAAGATAATGGGGAGTTCTTAGTGATTATTCGTTGAAGTAGCTAGCTCTCTCCAGATTGATGTTATCCTGGATCATGATTCAGTTCTTAGTGGTAGAGATTCTAAGTAAAGGGGCTCAATCCTATACAAAGAACACGCACTTGGCAAGAGGTCAGTTTATTACATTCACGATGATATTCCGAAGGTACAAGTATACAATTCTCCTTCCATACAGTTCTTTTCCTTTCATTTCACAATTCAAACACATCAGTAACAATCCAACCAGGTATAGCTTTCGTCCAGCTTCCCCTTTCGCAAGGTATATACGCTCTTACACTGTTGAGAGAGTCACCTCTCGTCTACCGGTAACGAAGACCATTGGTAGGATCTCCGTCACTTCCAGCACGCAGCCCGTAAGGCTAAGCCTAAGCTGTCCCAATCCTTACTATCACCTGTTCTTTGTGGTTACTACCATCTTAACACTACCCGTGTGATCCGTATGTAAGACTATTGCTCCATGTGTTCTGTTCGAACTCTATCTTGGTCTGCTCGTCTATCTCAAGTCTCATACCGCTTATATAGCGACAGCCAAAAGGCTTGTCGCTATACTCATTTACACTATTACTTAACGAAGTCTTACTTATCTCTCATACTGCCCACTCTTACTCACATAAACTAATTCTATTTCTAGCTATCATATAAACTACTGTTGACGGCGAGGCCTGCTGTCCTTAATATCTTTTAGCTAGATGTTTCAATCCATAACGTACCCTTATAGGTCTCCATCGTCATTTGTCACACCTGTGCGTACCTGCAGGACGTGCCTCAGCCCGGCTGCAGTCCTTACGCCTGGGGACTTTGCCACTCTCCATATACTCTAACTATGCCACTAAACGATGTCGCCGCCTGGCGTTTAGCACACGAATCAGCGTTACAAGTTCCACTATAATATTCTTGCCAATACAAACGAGTTTACAATATTCTATTATATATTTATTCTAGTTTTTCTTGCACTGTACCTCAGTGCAGTCGACGGCGCTTAAGATCAGAGACACCTGCAACGTAGTTGTCGGTGGTTCTGAAATCAGCTCTCCGTTGTTTGAGGTAGTTCTGTGTTCTCTCTCTCTAGGCTATACTCGGGAAACTTAGTAAAGTCCCCTCTCCTGGTTGAGCGACTCATAATTTCTTCGAAGGTATATCAGTCCATCCATAGTCTCTGCCCATGGATCGACCTACACTCTTCCACCAGTCTCCATTTCCGGAGAACTGATGACCAAAAGCAAATAGGGGTGGTTCCTCGCGTGAAGTCTTACCCCAGGACGTCCCGAGACGGTTCTGACATCCTAAACCCTGCAACGCAATAAGGCAAATCAAGCAATAGAGTCTTCCTGCTCATTTGTGATGGTGCTTTAGCGTTTTAACATCATTAATTTGATGAAACTTTCTGCATCTTTAGCATCACAATTCTTTCTCCCTTTTATCTAGCCAAACTTACTTAATTCTTTCTAAAGCTTTGTGCCCCTACGCTATTCTATGTCTGTTCTAGTGTGCTTTCTATCTGTTACCTTCCTACCTTAACAATATCAATTATTTAGCTATCCCATGATCTGTTCTCTCTAGATGTTAGTTTCTTTTCACCCATGATTCCTCTGGTTTTGTACCCGGGTCGAAATTTCCATCCCCGAAAAATAATCTATCTGGGCCCCCATTCTTATGAGAAGTAAGATCAAGTAGAATGCTGAAATCTCCTACGGCATACGTCCCTAAAGAAACTTACATAATCTAATCCTAAAACATCCTAATCACAATTATATCGAATGGAGCAATTCAAGCCGTTCCATCCATGCCAAAAGACACGTAGTGAGGCCCAAATACCTCAAGGAGTATTACCCCATCATGATATGTTGGACATGAGCGAGCAGGTGGTCCTCTTGAATCACAGCGTGAGCTATGATACCAGCTGCTAAAAAGCAAGCTATACATTTTAAGTTTACGAGATTATATGGATGTTTCATCCAAATTAAACAAAATACAGTGATTATACATGGTGCGTTATCCCACAACTGACAACATCTGACCCACTATCAATAGAATAGTAAACAATAGTATTACAGTAAGCGATACAGAAAGCGGTTACTCAGTACAAAGTTCATTGGAATGATTTGTATGTTGTTTTTTTCCGGTGTCAAACTGACACCATCATTAGATAACATTATTTCGGCACGTACGTGATACAATCAGTAATCTGACTAGTATTGTATATACATTATGAGATCAGGTTCGCCACTTTCTATCGTTTTTCTTCTAGCAAGTGCCAGTACATCCCGCATGATGCCGGTTCGCAGGGCAGCCCGTTAAGGGCTTAAATTGACTGCTGCGGTAGGCGTCCACCCCGGTGCCTTTTTAAAGAATGTTGCTGAGGTCTCATGCTGTCGCCATACGATACCCCCTCAACACTCGGCTGCCGCCCGGCGCTCCGACATCATGCCCCCCAAATGGCAGTACACATTCTGGCTCACCTACATAGGAATATACAGTTATCAGGGGGTGGCGGCTGTACCAATAGTAATACCCTATTGGACTACCACAACACCCGGTGTAAAATGAATTATGTTTTCGCTTCCTTTTGGGAACAATACCCCGATTCTATCCACGAAATAGGCGGAGTGCTCCTCTCCAGTCCACGAAAACTGTCCCAATCCATCTTGGGAAAAATAAAATATAACTTTCAAAATTTAGTGTCCTAAAAGTGATCATAATTAGATCATATTAACTTCAAGAAATTTTAACAACTAAAGGTCCTACGCTAAGCATTACGGGGCACCGTTGCGCAGAAAATACCCGGTGAGGCTCGCCCAGAATCGTCACCCTGAGTTCGCCCTGCCTACCCCAACTCGTGTTTCACAATTATTTTAGTAGAGATTGTTTTTAATTAACCAGACTTTGAGCTTATGTCTGCTAGCAGGTTCCCTCCGAAGGAGGACTCCGGTCGTAGTGGTTCGTATACGGCTCCCGTGCCGCGTCTGTCTTCTTGGTCTGGCAGTTGCCTGAGTTTATCGGAAAGTTGGTGATTGAACCTGGTACGATCGTCGTTCAATTTATTTGCTAAGTCCATTTCCAGGTTTGGGTTGACCGGTGGCGACGGTGCCTGTCTCTTTATCTTACCACCGATCTTACTCCAAGATCCATCGAACAAACATGGCATGTTTTTAGGGACAGGATACGCGGTTTTGTTAAGACTAATCATGAGCCGAGCCATTGACACCTGCTTGGCCGGGCCCATCATCATGTTAGACAGTTTTTCTGAAATTTCTAGCGTTGGAGGCAGTGGGATCGTCGTCGGATGTTCGCCTCGCCTGGTTGCCGCCCCCATCACCTTTTGTCCCCACTTCATCGACACCCGGTGTTTCATGAACAAGCGATTGACCACAATGTCCTCGATTAGGGTGTCTCCTTCCGTGAAGACATGCGTGTTGGGTATCATAATCTCCCCCAGGAAGATCATTTCGCGATGCGACGGGGCCGCTATCTCCAAATACAGCCCATCTCCGCCAGCTTTCGTCCGCTTGCGGTGCCTCCTCCACCACATCACAGCGATGAACAGTGCCAGCGACGCGATCGACAGCACCAAGGTGGCCGATGTCATGTTGGACACTGTCGACGCTACTGGGCATGGCGGAGGGGTTGGTGGGCAGTAGGGTTTCACCCTCAGGGCCGATGCCCCAGCGGGGCTTCGGATCGCCAGGTAGACGGCTGCTAAGGGTCCCTTCAGTTTTAAGGCACATCCGATGAGCACTATGACGATCACCACCACTATCGCCAAGGCCAAATACGCGGGCCAACTATTCGCTGCAGCCCATTGTGCTCTTACTGTCCGAGCGCCGTGCGCCAATCTGTCCCTCCTGTCGTTGATACGTCCCATGAGCTCTGTCAGGGGTATTTTGTAAGCGTATCCTTCCGCTTGTCGTTTCAGCCGTGATCGTAGTTCTGCTGGTAATGGGTCCTCTGAGATCATGAGGGGTGCATCAAGAACCCGGTCCTCCATTTCGGTCAGTTTCCAAGTCTGTACCCGCAGCCTTGCTTTTAAGAGACCGCTGGATGGGTACTGCACCGAATATTCCTTAATCTCGCGATTACAATTTCTCAGGCTATAAGGCACCCACGCCCCCCGTGTCTGGAAGGCGCAGTCGCACCCAAGTCGCAACTTCGCGAAATGTTCGATCTTCTTTTGTATCGGAGGCCGGTTACCACAAATCAATTGTCCTTCTGCCTCCGCACTCACGATCAGTAGCTGTCCATCATCCAAGTATATGGCCATTTCGCCAAAGTCAGGATTAAGCACATAATCCAGTTCACACTTGCTTTTAATAGTGTCAGGGTCGTCGCGCAGCAACGCCGCGATGCAGGTGGTTTCTGACACTCGTTTCATGTAGGGTACATCCTTGCAAAGTATAACTGTCTCTCCATAGCATCCTACCAAGTTCGCTGTCTGCATCGGAATGTAGTAATTGCCGCTGACCGACACCGCGATCTGATCTGGCAACCCCACTATTTGTAGCGCATCTCGTTCCACGGTACCCTTGATTGGCACTGGTACTGGAAATGTTCTAACGGTGTAAATGCGGAACATATGTTCGTCCGAGACCAGCGGGATTCTGATGTATATCTTGAGCGTCTTCACGAATCCGCCTCATTTGAGGTTCCCTCTCACGAACATCGGGCGCGCGTTGTCATAGTAGAATGCGGGGTCCCTGAACGCTACCGCAAAGCGCGGAAACGCCTGCCTGACATATTCATCCACTCCTTTCAGAGCTTCTCGTATGGCTTTTGGTGGAACTAACTCTACCGAGAGCTTTCCCTGTAGTAATTGTTGTGTCCCTTGTCGGAATGCTTGTGTTCTTCGAATCAGGTTTTGGTAATACAGGATCACACCCTTCTTGTCCTCCTCGAGCATTGCGCTATATATCTGGTACAGCCTTACAGCACGAATGTGATCGGCATGTACCCCTAGACGCTCCTGCAGATAGTTCTTAGCCTCTTCGAAATCTTCCTTCAACGCCCCCAACTCTTCGTTCATCTTTCCCACCTGGCGGAACGCCTCCTGCACTGCTTGCGCAATCACCGCGGCATCGCTGTCGTAGTCATACATCGCTTCAGTAAGGACCTCGATCATGCCTCGATTGGTCTCCACGTCCTCCGCAGTGGCAGTTCCAAACAGGTGGTAACTAAGTTTGCCGATAAAGTTCAACAAACCGCGTTTGTAACTCATCACCAATGTCTCTGTTTCGGGCGTAATGGTGGAATTAGCGTTTATCTCTGGCATCGTTTCGTTCGTACCATTAATCGGTTTTGCTCCAGGACTGTTTTCTTTGACCATTCGGGCAATTTCCTGAGCCATCGCGAATCCAGGTACGTTGCATTCCAAGAAGCCATGCAGGGTCTCAAGAGCTCCCATGTTGGAGGTTTCATTGTCCGCCTCAGGGTGTAAGGTGGCCACCGGAGCTTCATCATTCGCCTGGTCAACCATAGCGTTGAAAAACCACCGAAATGACCTTTTTGTCCTGTTCGGGAATGATACTGGATTAATCCAGTTGGCGTCGTCCACCTCTGGGAGTGCCTCTAGGACGTCCCTTAAGGTTTCCGTCTGGACCCGCGCCAACGCCTTTGCCGTAGAGTTTAACCAACGATTCATCGCTTCAAGTCTGAAGCATGTGTCGCGATCAAGTTCTCTTCCTCGGTTATTGGCGCTAATCCAACACCAGTCTGTTGCATTCAGTGACCGATACACCTGGGGTTCCACATAAGGAACTACCACGTGAAACCCTTGCAACAGGTGCGTGACGTCCGCTGTGGACATCAGCTTGCCTGGCTTCAGTACCACGCCGTAAGTCTCGCGACTCAAAGTCTCAGCGTGCATCGCGTCTCCAAGAATTGCTCTGGCTATCCTTGCTTCCTCAGTGGTCTCACCTCTGGCCACGGCCGACCAGAGGGCCCACATCACCAATACCGGCCAAACCATTGTCATTTTTTTTTCAGTCTTTTCCTTAATTAAGTTTAGACTACAGCAATTTTCTGATTTCGTCGGTGTTTTCACTTAGGGTTATCACTGCTTGTCACCAAGGGCATGACACAACGCGTGTAGAGATCAAGTTCTCATTACCACGCCATTTCTTATGTGTCTATAGTGATTTTCGCGCGCGTTTTCGCCCGTGTTATCTCCGTTGTTTTTTGGAAACACTCGCAGTTTTTCATTGAGTCCATGGATTTATCGTACTATTTAAGAACTATGATTGTTGTTGAGTCCCTCACACAGTTTACACTGTGTTGCTCGGAGCGAATCGCTTCACTTTGTCCCGAGTCTCCTCCTCCTTTACCTTCTCTAGGTTTTCTAAAAGATATGGCGTCCGACGAAAGTTATTCACACATTTTCTTCACTCTTCCCAACGGAGCCAGGGTTTATTTAGAACCCGGCGATTTCACCGCTGGTCGCAGTTACTTTGTTAGAGTTCGAGATTTCCAATCTCACTCAATTATTACTCGTTCAGTACGGAGTCGGGCCGTTGTGGTGGGCACCGTTCCCGGCTCAGAGGTGCGCGCCACGCACCTCTTAAGTCGCCAAGACAGCGCTCCGCAACCATCCACGTCGGCCTTGGGAGCAACCTATGAGGCTATCAGCCCAGGCGTCCCTGCTGACGGCTCATCCGCTTCTGACTTACCACAGGTGGGTGACCCATGGCTATATCTTGAGGTTCTGTGTCTCCTATCTTGGCCGCCACCAGAACATGAAATTTCACTGCTTCGTCCTTTCTCATAATTTCTTTGATGGCGTTGAGAGACTCATCCGTCCCATAAATGCACAGTTCGGTTAGAGAAATTGTGACCCTTCTGTAAGTACTGGAGGTGGTAGTGTCTGATATTCCTCTGTCTTTTCTATCTTGTGATCCCCTAATCTCCGGAACCGTATAGTCTGTTTGTACTGTTTTGTCCTTAGTATTAACGAAAGCCTGTATACCCTTATGCTTTTTAGTCAACGGTAGCTGTGCCTTACCTAGCGCCATTCTTTGCACAAGCGACGCTAAGGCATCTTCCATTGTCGTCCGGAGGTGGTGACTCGCTGTGGTCACCTACGGTTGCACCGGCTGCATCAACCAACGGCCAAGTCTCTGCCCCAAAGAAGGAGGCTCCGTCCACGGATGTCTCTAAGGCCGGGTGCTCCCGTGTGTCTGATGGATCACCTCCGCCTGCTCCTGCAGCCGTCCCCTCAGCGGACGACGGCGCCTATGCCGCAAGCCTCAGCCCGGACGGTCCAACCAAGTCCGCGGCTGATGAGTCCAAGGCGGCAAGCTCCGATCACACCGAGGGCCTCGATACTACCGTACAGCCCCCGACTGATCCTCCCACTGACCTGCTAGCTGAGGCTATGGCCTCCATCGGGTATTTCAGTCAATCATATGGTACGTCCCCTTCACCACTGTCCTTGGACCCCGTGGGTGGCTTCTCGCCACCACCTGAGGGTCTACTTCCTGATCCCCTCCTTAGGGAGCAGGTGGAGCGGGGTTTGGGCTGCGTGTCGCCAAGCGTGGACCTCCCTGCTGGTTCACCTTCGTCACCTGGACCCCGCTATTTCCTGCGGAGCCGGGGCCCACGACGATCCGTTGTGCGTGTCCGGTCGGACCCACCGTCGGTCCCCGTGGGGGTAGTTGGGAGAAGTCCAACCTCGGCAGGACAGGGCGGCAGCAAACCGGCTTCACCATCAACACCGGTCGAAGTCGCGCCTGTCCCCTCACAGGAAGAGTCACCGGTCGCCGAGGCCGAGCCTTCTCCGGCTGTGGTTTCTTTGCCGGAGGATTCGTCGCCTGACGACGGCTCCCCTCCCCCTGCTGTAGTTCTTCCACCGTTCTCGGTACCTTCGGACGCCGAGGATAATTCAGCGGCCGTCGGAACACCGCAAAGTCACGATGGGCAGGAGGAGAATCCGGCGCCGGAACTCGGACCGGATACAATATCCGCGGAAACCTTAACAGAAGCAGTTCTCGGCGTCTCTTCAAGTACGCTTCCAGGGCAGGCCTTTCTGTCTTGGACCACCAGGGATCTCCCCCCTGGTTTAGACGTGCCCCCTCCTGTTCCACACGTTCACGGTGACGGTTCCATTCATCCACGTCCAGCGCGGTCTCCCCCGATTGACTACGTACCTTTGACCGAAAGTATGGCAAGTCCCCCGCCCAATAAGCGCCCCCGTCGGTCTTCTGCACTCCCGACATGGGACGCGTCGGAGCCTGAGTCAGTGCAATGGGATCAGTTTGACCTTGATCTCCTAGCTCCTGCGCCCTCAATGTGGGAAGGATCGACATTAACTATGGGTGCTCCTGGCGACTCGGGCAAAACCAATGGGGGTGAAGGCGAGCGTGGTGTGTCTGGAAACACCGGAGTACCTGTTGGCATATCAAAGACCTCCGATGCCATGTCCATCACTCCCTCCAATCTAAATCCCTGCTCGCAGGCACGCAATATGTCCGAGAGGGCGTCCGCACCCAAGGCGGCCGCCTCTCTCTCGCACTCCCTTACTATCGCTTCTAGTAAAGACTCATCTTCTCCCATGATTTCTGGTAACGATAGTGGAGCCCCGGTGCAGTCCACGTCGGAGCCATTATCACCCCGGGAGATTGAGCAGATCCGAGCGATAGCCCGGGATCTTGCAGAGCAGGTGGGTTCGTCCCTAGACGCGTCGCTGGGTCTTGCGCCTGTTCCTACAGCACCGCTTCCCCCAGCAGCCGCGCCTCCTGCGGTCGCGCCTTCTGCGCCGGCCGCCCTTGTTCTCCCGGCGTCCAGTGTGGACTTTATCAGGGACCTTGTGCTGCTGTACCGGGAGGTACGTCGGCTCGTCCAGCGCTGGCCAAACGCTCCCTCTCTGCCGGACTGGTTGTAGACTCTTACCCTCATTTACTCAGAGTAGAAAAATAAAATAGTTCGTAGCTTTTGATACACTTCCACTATAGATTTGTCCGTGTTTTGTGACTTAGTATTTCACGTGAGTTATAGCACAGTACTATATTTAGAGAGGTAAAATGTTCAGATAATCCCCTCCGGCGGGTGGTTTTGTCTTTTGAATGGAACTCCTGTCCCTTTTCAATTGCGTAATGCACCTTCCATCGGGTCCTAGTTGGAACATGGGTTGGTAGTTTTGGGGCTGTTCAAAGCAGGCGGAAAGGCACTGTCCCATGATTGGAACAGTATTTCCGGTCTCCGATATGTAATAGGTGCGGGTAACTCGCCCAGGGCGAAACTAGTAATTACAGCGTTCTTTACCTCACCACACGATCGAAGATTCATCGTACTCAGCATGTCCTGCAAACATGTTGGACAACAGCAGTGTCCGTTCGGGCGTTCCATGTAACGGTGTCCGTTATGCAGCCGTGGTGTATAGGGCATCGCCAGAACGTCCCCCTGCAGTGCCTCAACCCTCAGTCTTAGGTTCGGCGTCCCAGAGACGGCTCGATAGAACTGGGCGTCCTGCTCAACAACAGGTATATACACTATATGTAGGTTTTCCTTGAGTACGTAATGTTCAACAAAAGGACAAACTGTTAGTGACTTTCCCAGCGTCGGTTCCCTATCGTTACTGGGAAAGATACAATGTTCCGCCGTTCCGAGATTGCGACCGAACATGGTCGTCCCATGTTCTCGGTCCCTTTTCCAACATGGTAGGAAGGGAATGTTGCCGCGCGTAATCCACTCCGTCCGGTCGTAGGGTCTCAACTCCCGGTGTCGCCGCAACTCCTTTGTGTCGTCTGGTTATCGGTCAGCAAAAAGATGAGCGAGGTGGTGATGACCATTTCCCTCGGCTGTTCATCTTCAACTGGACCTAACAAAGGTATCTCAGGTCCTTATATCTCGGGTCCCAATACCAAATCAATTCAGAATAAATTATCGTCAGGTAAGGGCGTCCAGACCACGTATGACTCATGGTCCGATACCATCCCCCAGTTGCTCACCATTCGGCATCCTTACGTCATGACAGTTTTTTTTAATTAGTCGCGTCTCTCTCCAGTGACTTTCGCGAAACACAATGGCCTTTGTTTCAATATATCGATTCACCGATTTTACTTTTACCGATAGCTTTAATATTTCTCAGGACTTTTATTTCGAACAAAGTTCAGGTTCCTTTTACTTCTCTTAGCAGGTTGACCTGTCCTGTTCAGGTCCGTCTCAATCTACCATTAATTTCTCTCTTATAAGAGTGGTTCGATCAGAATTTTGACTTAGACCTCTACCCCGAAATGGGTTTTTATTAATGTTTTTGCTTTCTTAAGGTGTCTTCACGTCCCCAGATTGTAGGGTTAGTGGAATTGTGTCCCTTATATGAATGCCTCCTTTTATTTAGTAACGTAACTTTATTTAATTCATTTTCTAGTTACAAAGGATTGCATTTAGGTGATACATGGCCAGCCCTATGCATCCCTGTCCGTTGACGGTCTATTTTCTGCTATTTCACGGTAGTCCTTTCGCTGGACGTTCCTTAAATTATAGTGAGGTTTTTGTTGAAGGGTACGTTTACCCGACGAGTCAACGGAAGAAACCTTCTCAACGTTGAGAGGCCGTTCTTTTATTGAATCCACCGTATCGCTACGGGACCCATCCGGTGCCGAGTTCTTACGTGGTCGCCCGCGTTTGCGTGGGGCCCTGCCTGTCTCCTTGGGGGTCCTAAGGAGCAATAGTGGATCGTGGGTAGTGTTCTTTTTAGGCATCTCCCCGGAGATTTCAGGCGTTTCAGGCGATGGAGGGTCTCGGGAGGCTGTACTGGTCGCTCTTCCCGACGGATGCTGATCAGCAGTTAACTCGCTTCCTTCGGGCTCCTTGCTGCTATCCTCCGGAAGCGAGTGAGAGCGCAATAGATTGGTCGTTTCGCCAATTAGTTCCTTTTTATTCCCAGATTCGCTACTATCCGTGCGAACGTTTTCTTTACACTCGGCTGGTACATTTGTTTCCCCAGCATGTGTAGTTGTGTCATTCGGACGCGTAACTGTATCGTTACCTGTAACGTCCTCGTGAACGTTTTCACGATCATTTGTTTGCTGGCTTGTTACCAACGACTCTCCGCCGGCTTTCGGGGAGTCTCCCTCGTCACGGGACCCACCAGCAACAGGTATACGTTCCTCTGTTACTGGGTCTTCCTGGGCTTGGTTCGACTGCTGATCAGGCTTATCTTGAAGCACATATTCTGGAGCGACTGGCTTGTTTTGTACGGGATTCCAGGGCACATAAGCACGTTTGAGCTTCGATACGTTGACTAAATGGGGGATTTCCCTTCCGTCTGCTAATGAGGTTAACCGAACTACATGATCCCCTTTCACTTCTTCTATCCTAAAGGGTCCCCGATACCTATTTGAAAATTTAGAGACTCTATTCCCTGCGCATAAGGGGTCGTACATATAAACTAAGTCTCCTGCATAAAAGACAGTGGGGTTTGCTCTTTCATCGATACGAGCCCTCAATTCACTTTCATATTTCTCAACAACATCCTCAGCCATATGTCTAAACAAAGCGATGTTATCCTTTATTTCTAAGAATGCTTCATTATCATTAAGTGATACGGGAATTTCATTATGTTCAGGCATTCCCATGCTCACTGGGTCTCGTCCATACAGCAGTGTGTACGGCGCGAAGCCCGAGCGCACACTGACCGTTGAACGCAACGTCCACAGAGCGATCGGTATCAGATCTGGCCATGTAGTATGGTCGTCCGACACATAGCAAGCCATAATGTCCTCAAGGCTTTTGTGCATCCTTTCTACTCTAGCGTTTCCTGTCGGCATTCGGCCGGTGGTGAACGTTTGCGTACACCCGACTCTACGCGTGACTTCTTTGAAGAAATCAGACAAAAACGTAGCACCCCTATCAGAGTGTAATCTCTCAATCCTACCATACCTGCACACCAGCTCTTGTAGGAACACCCTAGCCGCGGTTGCTGCTGTGGAGTCCTTGGTGGGGAAGGCCTCTGGCCAACCCGTGAGCAAATCTATAAACGTCATTATGTACCTGGAGCCATCCTTAGCGCGTTTAATAGGACCAATAAAGTCACATTGTACCCATTGCCAAGGATATCTAGGCCTATCCCAGGATTTTGCTAGTGCTTTAAAGTGCGGTGCTCTTTTCCGCAGAGCGCATACTCGACATGACTTAATATATTCGGCGATGTCTTTATGCATGCCCAACCAATAAAATTTAGATGTAACTTTTTGTGTTAGGGCCTCGGTACCTATATGACCGCCTGCCAAAATGCTATCGTGTAGTAGCTTTAAAATTCGTTCAATAAGGCATGGGGGCACCATGATTCTTGGGGTCAATTTGGTATTCTTCGGTTTATGCTTCCCATGAGGTATCGTGAATTTACATAGGATCCCAGGCGGTACTAGTCCCAGCGTTTCTGCTCGGGCTACTATGACTCGCGCCTTGTCCGGATCCTCTGGGAGTTTGTCATTTCTTATGTATTCAATTAACGCTCTACAGCCCTCTTCTTTAGCTTGTTGAGCAATAAAGATTGAGAGATCTATATCAGTTTGGACCGGGTATACCGCCATCAATTCATAGTCACTATTACCGGTAAATCTTTTACTATTGAGGCTAGCGGACAAGAGCTCACAACCCACTTCTGGCTCGAATTCCTTATGGAATTCGGTGACCTTGTCTTTTTCTTCATCGTCTGGTTGGACTCTTGATAAGTAATCTGGCAAGTAATGCGTTGCTCCTGGCTCGTGTTTTATATCAAAATCAAAGTCAGTCAGTGCTAACGCCCATCTCTTCAATCGAGAGGATGGTGCCTTATAAGCGTTCTGTAGCAGTGGTATCAAGGGCTTGTGGTCCGTAATGATGGTAACCTTAGCGCCTTGTAACATATCTTCATAATTTTTTAATGCTTTTACCACTGCAAGCGCTTCTTTCTCAGTAACTGTGTAGTTCAATTCAGCTTCCCTAAGTGCCGTTCCCCAAAACGCTATAGGTCGGTACATTCCTTCTCGTAGGTGGCATATAGCAGCACCACACGCTGTGTCTGACGCGTCCGTCAACACATAGAAATGTCCGCTGATTTCTGGATGTATCAGTAGGGGAGGAGTCGTTAAGCGCTCCTTTATGGCCTGAAAAGCTTTCTCACATTCTTCTGTCCATTCAAAGACGGTTTTTATTTTCAACAACTGATTCAGAGGGATACTAAGGGATGCAAAATTAGGAACAAATGCCCTATAATAGTTGCAAAGACCCAGAAATGATTTGACTGTCTTAACATTGTGTGGTCGACGGAACGCTTTCACTCTTTCCACTATCTGTGGTTGCGTCCTCAAACCCTCGGCGTTGACTCTATGACCGAGGAAATTTATTTCAGCGCGGCACCACTCACACTTTGACGGCTTCAGCCTCAGCCCTGTACGCTGAAGTGCCTGCAGTACTAGTTCTACGCTATGTAGGTGTTCTTCGAACGTAGAATCGTATACGATCACGTCGTCAAGGTATGCTAAGCACACTCTTGGAACCAGCCCTTTCAAAGCTATGGCCATAACCCTAGTAAATTGCCAAGGAGCCCCAACTAGCCCGAAAGGTACCCTCTTATAGTGGTACACTCCCATGGGTGTCTCGAAGGCAGTGTATTTCCGCGACGCGGGTTCTATAACACATTGGTGGTAGCCGCTCAGCAAGTCCAAGGCCGACCAAATGGTTGGTCGTTTATAGGCCATGTACAAAAACAATGATCGGGCCGTTGGCATTGGGAATTTATCTTTGAACGTTATCATGTTTAACATCCTGAAATCTGTACAGAGACGTGGTTTTCCGTCCTTTTTCTGTACCACTACCAAGGGACTGCGCCAGGCAGACTCGCTAGGTTCGATTACTCCTAACTCTATCAGTTGTTTCCGCTTGATCCCTTTGGTCTTCCCTTATGTCATCAGACATAGTGGAGTGCAACCTGAGCTAGGATCCTTTCCAGCCCTAGTGGCTCACTCTGCTTCCCAGAATGTTCTTTTCAAACCTGATGTTTTCTGATCACAGAGAGCATGGCTCAACCATAACCTACACTAATTCAAGAAATTAAGTCTTAAATAGGCATGTTTAGCTTTACCATGGCCTGACTGTACATTGAGCCGTCTCTTTACCATTATGTCGAGGCAAAGCAGGATAAAGAAATCCTCGAGGCATCAGAGACAACCGGCCAGCGACCCAGTCGATAGCGATTACCAGCTCCCGGGGTAAACCCGGTCGGTCACCGACGGTCTGATCCAGGTGAATCTTGCCAACCCACACTGAACTTTGACCGTTTTCACTGGCCTAGCCTGTTCACTTCTGAGTGATGTTACTACTGTCAGAAGTTTAGGTGAGGTCTGTCGACCCCGTACCACGCACATACCACTTACCGGTGGGAAACTGGTAAAAAGTCCGGCAGCCCGATATGCGCGCCGACTAGACGGTACCACAGTAGGATGTCCATTCATCCTTCGTTAGTCACGGGGGCCTTCAGTTGTTGACCAAACACTCCCCTGCACTATAGATGAAGTTTAACGTGACCCCGGACTCTCGCAAGCCCACTGCCGCCTGTTACAAGCTACCGTCGAGGAGCTCACCCTCTCAGTAACTTGTTCATCAATGATATCCATCTTTTGAGGTGAATATCGATATGGTCGTGATGAAATTATTCCTGCTTTACTATCAATTTTAATATCCATAGGGGCAATCTCGCATTGGCCTAACTCCGTCATTGAGAAAGCCAAACTACCTCTATTTCGTCTAAGCATTTTCTTAAACATTTGTTTCTGATCCCCACTGAGGCACGACTCCGACAGGTCTATACGGTCAATGTCGTCCTGCTCGCGGGATGCGGCCTTCCGCGAATGATTCTCACCCGTCACAACGCTCCCCTCGAGGGTTTCTATGGCAAAGCCAACAATGCCCTTCGGGGTTCCCGTTCTAATCAATTTCTGTTTATTAACAAATTCGGGTATCTGTTTTCGATGGTTAAGGGGGATTCGGCCCATTTCACAAAAACCCAACACATCTGTAGGTAGCACATACAAAGGTCTTTCTAGCGGATTCAAAATCTTCATCCACCATTGTCTACCACACTGATTCACTCCCGCTTCTACCACTACTGGTGCGGTTACCGATGGGGCACAAAAAACGGCGTTATTGTGGGTGACTGGGTGCTTTTTCCAGATGGTGACTGGTATTATTTGTTCGGTGTGTGGTTTAACTTCTACTTTTTCTAAACTGAATATCGGGTGTCCACAAAAAACATCCAAGTGGGGCCCCGGTAACGACAGGTCCGACCGCACGGCTGCTAACAGATTACGGCCAATTACCATATCATGACAAAGGGATTCCACCACATGGAAATCGTAGAACACTCTAGAATCTTTAATTTTAATCTCGAGCCTTATTGTTTCTAATATGATCTGAACAGTATTATTAGCTAAATTAACTTCCTTCTCTACTACAGGAATGATGTCGTGTATTGCCAACTTAGCTATGGTCTTTCTAAATTTGCCTGAAATAAAGCAATCACTAGCTCCTGTATCTACCAATGCTCTGACCGTTTGATTTCCTACCTTTACCTCAAGCAAGATAGGTCCATTTCCTCTATCAATTTTCTCCGGTCCGTCCGCCAGACAAAGCTCTAACTTTATTGGCGTGGCGGACCTGCTGACCAGTTTCCCGGCTTAGTATTACCCCATTTCTTTCCCGGAACAAATGCTCTAAATTTATCTCGGAGAGCCTCGTCCCTTAGCTCCTGGAGCTTAGCTCTCAACCACAAGCAACTATCTGTATTATGTGATCTCGATTCGTGTACCGCGCAGTATCTGTCTCGGAACAAAGGTGGCTGTCCACGCGTTCTTCTGTCTCCCACGTTTCCAAAATGAAACGGGTTACCCAAAGGTGAGCCCATTGGTTGGTCATATGCTACGGAGGACTCTACCTCCTCTCTATCGTCATCAAATGTTACCCTACGAGTCTCTCTACCCACCGGGCTTTTAGATCTAAGATCTGGTGCGGAACTGGATGAGTAGCGACGGCTCGGTCTACCTTTCTGCGGTTCGGGACTAGCTACATCAGTACCTTGTTTCTCTTCAGTTCCAAAATCTTTTATTCTTTCTCCTTCCTTTCTATCATCAAATTTCCAACTCCTAGATTGATTAAGAGCAGCTAACAGGTTATCGAACTTACTTACTAACATTCTTTCTTCTTCCTCAATTTCTTCTACACTACGTGGTGAGGTGTCCTGTGTCTGTATGTTGGCTAGAGACACCTTCAATCCTCCTTTCTTACCCCTCTCTAAAGACTCCAAACGAGTGGCAGCTTGCACCGCCACGTCGAAGGTGTCTGGGTTCAGTATTGCTACCTGTTTGGCTATAGTTGGTAACAAGCCGTCTATGAATACTGCCAATATTACACTTTCCTCAATACCTGTTCTAAACTGTTGCTGTCTCAAACCTCCAGCGAACTCAATCACCGACTGATCTGACGTTTGTTTCATGTTAACGATATCTTTGTATCGCTGCCACGAAGGACGTCTATCTCCGAAGATAGCCACCATAGCTTCCTTCAGGTGATCCGGCGAATCTCTTTTATTCGGCGCGAGAGTGTTCACCCAATCGCGTGCCCTATCCTTAAGACCATGCAAGGCCATCGCTAATGCTTTATCCTGGTCCCATCCATATATCTTTGCCATATTCTCCAACTCACTAAAATACTGGTCTACCCTTTCATTTGGTTTTCCCGAAAACTCTGGGAGTTTTAAACTAGGTCCCCCTCTATCTGCCATTCTGAATAGTTGTCTAGCTACGCCTCCGGTATCTGTACTCTCTTCTTCTTCGTGCTCGTGCTCGTGCTCGTCTTCTGACGATTCTGGTTCAGGTGGGGTTCGAGTCAAGTCTTTCTCTACAGTCCCGTGTTTTTTCTTTGTATGTTTTACCTCACTAATACCACCTTTCCCGATTTGCGGAAAATGTCTTCCTATGGGCGTGGAAGTTGCGCCCACGGCGGCGGGAGTAGAGGTGGTCGGCAAGGATGCCCCACTGACTTGCTCGGTTCTCGCTGTATCACGATTTAGAGGTGTCGGTTTTACCGTGTGCGAGCGGTTTTCCTCTAGTATCGTGGAGGTTAGCTCATCCTCCGACTCACTGGCCACTGAGTAATGGAGTAGGGTTGAGTTGTTGGAGTGTTCTGCAGTTTCCTCCTGTAACTCTCGAGACTCCTGTCGCAGCGATCTCCCGGCTCTCAGCCTCAATGGAGACGCAAACGGGGATCCCGATTCCCGTTCAGAGCGGGAACGATTTGTGTCGCTCCTTGTCCCTCTAGGTGATGTTGGACTTTGTACTTTCTTAAGCAAAAGAGGTTGAGCGAAGAAGTCTCTGTCTTCTTCCACTTCCCCTCTTATTCCAATCTTATACGGTATATATGATCCCTTATTTCTTAACTGATGTTTCTCCGGCCAATTGGGTTCGGCACCCCCAGTGGCGCCCAGTGGCTGATCAGACCACCATGCGTCCCTCTCGGAGTCCGTGTCGCTGAGCGTAGGCTCGGCTCCCTTGGGCGGTCCAATTCCAGGCCGTAGGCC
Organism: Lepidonotus clava; assembly: GCA_936440205.1. Taxonomy (NCBI): domain Eukaryota; kingdom Metazoa; phylum Annelida; class Polychaeta; order Phyllodocida; family Polynoidae; genus Lepidonotus; species Lepidonotus clava. Next base: position 54,343,136 of record OW387140.1, read on the forward strand.
GGCACTCATGTAGGCGAGAGTTCCTACCGTACCTCCAAGTTGTTCTTTTTCGGGATTTTCTCCACCAATTGAGCTGAGTGGTTATATTTTGATGTTAGTCTATTTACTGGGGAGTATCCCTTTTAAAGTTCGTACTTATTCATATCCTGTGCTGATACGTTTATTCATTACTCGACTGCGTGATATTACATCACTTATCGTGGATACTTCGCTTACTTGAAGATGTTAATAAAGGTGTTATACTAAGATAATGGGGAGTTCTTAGTGATTATTCGTTGAAGTAGCTAGCTCTCTCCAGATTGATGTTATCCTGGATCATGATTCAGTTCTTAGTGGTAGAGATTCTAAGTAAAGGGGCTCAATCCTATACAAAGAACACGCACTTGGCAAGAGGTCAGTTTATTACATTCACGATGATATTCCGAAGGTACAGGTATACAATTCTCCATCCATACAGTTCTTTTCCTTTCATTTCACAATTCAAACACATCAGTAACAATCCAACCAGGTATAGCTTTCGTCCAGCTTCCCCTTTCGCAAGGTATATACGCTCTTACACTGTTGAGAGAGTCACCTCTCGTCTACCGGTAACGAAGACCATTGGTAGGATCTCCGTCACTTCCAGCACGCAGCCCGTAAGGCTAAGCCTAAGCTGTCCCAATCCTTACTATCACCTGTTCTTTGTGGTTACTACCATCTTAACACTACCCGTGTGATCCGTATGTAAGACTATTGCTCCATGTGTTCTGTTCGAACTCTATCTTGGTCTGCTCGTCTATCTCAAGTCTCATACCGCTTATATAGCGACAGCCAAAAGGCTTGTCGCTATACTCATTTACACTATTACTTAACGAAGTCTTACTTATCTCTCATACTGCCCACTCTTACTCACATAAACTAATTCTATTTCTAGCTATCATACAAACTACTGTTGACGGCGAGGCCTGCTGTCCTTAATATCTTTTAGCTAGATGTTTCAATCCATAATGTACCCTTATAGGTCTCCATCGTCATTTGTCACACCTGTGCGTACCTGCAGGACGTGCCTCAGCCCGGCTGCAGTCCTTACGCCTGGGGACTTTGCCACTCTCCATATACTCTAACTATGCCACTAAACGATGTCGCCGCCTGGCGTTTAGCACACGAATCAGCGTTACAAGTTCCACTATAATATTCTTGCCAATACAAACGAGTTTACAATATTCTATTATATATTTATTCTAGTTTTTCTTGCACTGTACCTCAGTGCAACCTGTTCCAAAGATAAATATGTTATTTGTATTAGAGCACTTCAGAAAGCGAAGATGTTCAAGGATGAAAACTGTATATATGCACTGGATATGGCGGCCAATCCAATTCACCTATTGAAAAGGTAAAGATACTTAGAATAATTAGCCTAGGGATAATATATTGTTTTACATAGGTCTCTGGGCAATACAAGCTGTGGAGAAATAGAGCTTTTTCTTTCACCATAATAAGTTATGGAGGAAGTTCAATTTCTATGGATTTATGAATTTTCACAAAGGTCAGGGACTGGTCTTTATTTTCAAGGACAATTCTGTTCCGGATAATTCAGAAACTTAAGCACACTAATATATTAGCTTTGGTAAATCAAAGTTGACTAAATCTCATACCATGTTTAGATTGGTCTAAACCAAGTGGTAAAAATAATCATTCCCTCCCAAGGCACAATTGATTTGATCATATTTTCATGACCCTTTTTTCTACCAATCTTTCCATGTCATTTATCATTTCACTAAATGCATGCCAATTTTCCTCTACCTTAGAAATAAATGCAATAGATCTTTAAATGTTTTCAGAATTTCACTAACAACGTTACCGGTGAATTCTGTACCGTTGTTAGAGAGGAGAGTTCCTGGGCTGCAATGTTGTGTTATTATTTCTTTAAGCTGTACTTTTGCTATAGTCTGTGTTGACAAACCTTGTACTTTTCAAGCACTAAATGTCTCTTGTCTGACAAAATACATTTTCTTTGTTTTCTGTAGCTATACAATTAGGGAAATTAACTAGAATGAAAAGCTGATATGTTTTAAAATAAGTGTAGGGGCTTAGAATTAAAGAAGGCTATTCCTTCCACTTTCTACACATAAAACATACTAGAGAAACCTATACTTAAAACTTATCAGAGTAGGTATGAGTCATCGCCCCACTATTACGTCTCCTGTTAACCTCAAGAAAGTGGGCAAACTGCATCAGGCCTATCTCCATCACAATAACAACGTCATAACTCACACCATTCTATCCCAGCCTGTGCCAACATTCTCATAGATTTATAACCTTTAATGTAAAAACATATTAGAACTGTTTTATCTTGGAGAAAACAGTTCTCATGTATTAAGTTAAATTGCCTACTTCAAACACAAGTAGAAAAGTATTCTTTTAAGAGAGCTGTTCCCTTCTGATATAGTTTTATCAAACTTTCAACTTTGTACTCTACAAAGAAAGTTGTATTACCCTCCTGTATGAGGAGCGGGTTGTAGGAGGTGTGAGCATCTAATGGAGATGCATGTACGGCTCCTCATTTAAAAAAAATAGATCCAGCGCACAAAAATAAGTTTAAATTTGATGCCAATTTCTTAGGGTTGCGCAACAAAAATCTGAAACTCAAACAGAGAAGATTTTAGATATTAATGAAAAATATGGTGCAACCACCCAAGCATGTACAGATATGGGTTCTACTCCACGAAGCGCGTTGCATTATGCATACCATTGTGCTATGCAGGAAGAATGAGTCCTTTGTTGTTATTCATTAGTATCTTTTTGATCGGGTAATAAAATATAAAAGACCCCTAGGGGACTACCTCGGGTTGCCAGACATACTCCTGGTTAGACATACGCCCAGCGGGGTTCACCCTCAGGCCGTATATTGACCCCTCGTTACATCCAGCAATCCTCGGACATCCCCTGCAGGCCTTTTTATATTATTACCACACCCAGAAGTTGTATTTTACACTGTTAACACAGCAATACTTGAACCTTTACTTTCAAGTATTATCTTTAAATGTGAAGCGCAAAGGAGAAAACATAAATCCCAAATACAATACAACGTTCTTAGTTATTGTACATTTTAAGCAGCATTAGACTTAAATTAGTATACATGGATGTTAAAAGTGTGAATAGACTCTCACACTCACAGGGCTGTGACATCATCTTGGCCATCAGTCAGTTCATAGGCAGATCCAGAATACAACTGAATTTCTAGATATTGATTTCCCCTGTATTCATGATATATTGTCAGTAATTTTTTGCAGATATATTAAAGAAGTACATATTCAATATAATATAGAAATTGAGATTGCCCTTGCAAATCACCTTTAACCTTTACTTTCAAGTATAATTTTTATCAACAAATAATGTATATTTGTACTTGTGGTGATAATATTCTTTTACCAATGTTTGCCCCTGAATGATTAAAAGATCACTAACAGTATGGTGAGGCCAGCCTTTGTTATAATGCAATGACTGTCTCTTCCACCAGGCATTGCCATCATAGCAAGATCTCCACCGGTCATCATTGTCACCTGTGCAGTCATCGTTGTTACCTCGGCTTCACAGTGGAGCTCTCCACGAAGAGTGTATAAGTATAGGGCTACAAAGGTTTTTCTGTAAGGGGACTGTTCTCTTCCAACTGCGCACAATGTTAGATACCGAATTAAGTACATTTAAATCTATTTTTGTCTCAAAGACAGACAGCTGCCTCAAAGTTTGTGTGTTTTTTGAGTACATAATGAGGTGATATGAAGTCAGAGGTTATTATGTTGAGAATGTTAAGCATATTATGTTAATTGAAGGTTCGCACCTATGATTATAGAAGATACAGACTGATGCAGATAAAAATACTTTGATGAATACCAACTGATAACATTAAATGAATCTTTTTATAAGCTGTGAATCTGAACTTTGACAGCAGGTATGCTAGTTGAAGAGGTAAACATCGTTATGACTGATTCACCTGAAGTTTAAGATATGTCCGGCCTCATTGAAGTGTATGACTCACGATACAAGTAAAATACATGAACACATTATTAAAGGAAATTAACTGGAAGGATCGTGGCCCAGACAACTGTTGACACCTTTGAGGTGAATATGAAAAGTTGGTTGCAGTTTACTAGGGATATTCCTCAAAGTTGGTTAAGCACTTTTTTCAGAAGAAATGTACAAAAGTGTATTCTCTCTCATATTTCAGTTAACTTTGATATCATATTGAAAGATTTATATCACAATACTTCAGATTTCGAGATGTCTAATAAATTGACCCAACACTATGTATGTATACAATCATAAAGCAATTTAGGGAATTGGAATTGCTCAAGTAAGGGATGACATCAAAATGTAGAGGCTGTGAATCTGAGATGCTGCAGCAGACTGCAGCAGTCTGCAGAAAGATGTTATTAAGAGGTTTTATGCCCCACACGGCAGCTGCAGAATTCTACAGCCCATTACTATCTCCTTAAGGGCACCAGACACCAGCCTTTATCAATATATTTTTTGTTTAAAAGACATAAATGACCTTATTCCTTTTTTAAAAGTAGCAGGTCCAGTGATACTACCAGAAGTAAAGTAAAGGTGTTTTGTATGATAAAAATAATAGGGTATAAATTGGGTAGTAATATGAAATGGGCAGTACAGAACATGGTTATGTGTATCACGACGCAGGATGTATAAAGGATGCAGAAAGATCAAGTTTTGGTTGTGACTCATAAGACATGTATGTATGCCTAGACTAAGCTTGAGGTAATTTATTAATTACTGCTTTAAGACTTGATAATAGCAAAAGTCGTGAACTCTAAGTCAATTATTTTGAATGGAAAATCACATGCACCAAAAAAAAGTGAAATAACATATGTAACTCTTACGATTAGAATTAACTTAAAGCAGTAAATAACTAGTGAGACCCTTTGAATGAGTATTTGTGTTTGCAGTTTAAACTATGCAAACTTCTGTGAGAAGGTGTTCTAGAGACAAAGACAGTGATAAAGGTCTGCATCATATTTACAGTGCACTCTAAAAGTAATAACCTATCCCAGTGCTCCGTCACATAATCAACACACCAATGATTTTGTTGGGAAATGGCAAACTCTCCCAAATTGGACAACAAACACATTCGTTGTTATGAAGATATGGTAAGATGGTAAGAGCACACAAAATCTACTACAGTCACAATAAGACTCTAACCCTGTATCACCCTAAGGTATAATAAGATCTACTGTTACCGATATTGTAAGGGCAAAATCATTTGAGTTGTGCACAGACGGATACAGCAAGGACAGGCCTATTAGAAAACCCCTGTCATTATAAAGGTGTATGCGGGGTGAACCTTCTGAAACACAGTCAGCACTTGATACAGTCTCCTACTTAACATCCTCATTTATGTGACTGAGGCCTTTGTTAGAATTGACACTTAATACAGAAACTCCGAGGTCTATAGCAGTGGACCAAAATAACATTGCACATACTTATGTTTCAAGTGCGTAGTATTTTTCATACAACTACCTGTTTAAGTTAGATGAAATAGACTTCAGGGGTGGTCTACTTATCTTGGATCTATAGCTTCAATATTTCATTTCATAATTATATATATGTGACCTTAGTGGCAGGCAGGGATATCCTCTACTTACCTTGGATTTATAGCCTCGCTATTTTATTTCATAATTATATAGATCTGACTTTAGTTAGAGGGGAGTTTGGAAAGGATGTGTACAGCCAAAATTGATGTTAATATTATGTTACAACAATTAATTGGAGAGCAGGGAATATTTATTTGAAATGTAATAGACATCTGATATGTGACCCCTACCACTAAATGCGACATAAGTCAAACAGATGTGTAGTGGGAGGTGACAGGGGTTAGATAGACGTGAACACTACTTGAAAGTTGAAACTTTGAAAGGTTAATACAACTACGTGAAAGTCTTGGTTGACTGCAGCAGGAATAGTTGGTACACTCAAGAGCAGATACAGTTAAATTAGTGACGGTATTGTCAACCTACACAACATTTAATATATTTAATATTTGATAATATTTAATTCTCCTGCATCAAGCAAGTCTCACAAATATATTCCTATCAATTCACCCACATGATTCCATGTAGTTTCTATAAATAGGTGTTAAGAGATATTGGACAAAATAATGAATGTGCGTTGACTTCTTTTTTTCTAACAAATATATAATTATGATGGAAAGATGAATATGGCTAGATAATATGAATGGTTTCCAACATTATATAGAATATTGGACAGCATAACACACCTTAATGTCAGGAGGCATGTGGGATGGTGAAGTGTGGTTAGTGGTTAGTGTGACACTCTGCTGTGCAGGTGGGTGGGGTTCAATACTGGACTGGGCTGCTACACCCATCTGCATGTCTCCCAGTACTAACAACAGGGTTATCAAGGGTTTCTAGAGAAGCACCGGTTGTTGTGCATAGGGTCCTGTCTATTGTGACGGTGACGATAAAATTGCCTAGCAGGTAGGGGCTTTAGCTGTGTGCAGTGAACATGTGTATGTTATCAACAAAGGTGATGGTTGGGTAATGTAGGAGGGTGCGCGTTCATTGATTTTGGTGGTGGGGCAATTCGAATTCTGGTCCAAAGGAACACAATTGTCACTTTATTAATAACATGTTTTGATGAGATTCATGTTTTCATTTCATTTTTCATAACCCATAGCAAAAACAGTAACAGAATATTGACGAGGAGGAGGCCTAAATCCTAAGGTATTTTTGTGTAGTAATAATTATTTAAAGTGTTATTGAAGATTGTAATATCATATCATCTCATCTCATTACATCATTATCACTTTTGTATATATGTTAATCTGAAAAAGGGACTGCTTATTTAATATCAGGAATGATACATATTACTGCTGTACGTAAACAATCATTTTCTCTTTAACTATTCTTACTTGTTTCTTTATGGAATAATGGAAAAGTATCGGATGTAATATATAGACATTGTCCATGTAATAGAATTAAGTAACGCTGGCGACAAGGGAAGACTGGAGTAATCCAACTTGTCCCAGGATAATAAAAATGTATTAAAAAGAAAATCATTTCCAAAACCCTAATCCAAAAACCAAAATCAACAAACGACCATCCTCCTACATTTGTCCGGGCCCACTGTAGAGCAACCTACCAGCAAGTGGTTGTGTATGTCTCAGAAACATGCCCCACACACAGGGGTCGACATCGGGTGTGATACGGTCAGGGAGAGTTCACGAGGTAACCATCAGGGCCCTCGGGCTAGCAGAAACCAAGATTCAACTGAGCTTGTGGTCAGTGGCTCCTACAGCATGCCTAACAGGTGCCTCGGACCTACTTCTCTGTTTTGGCTAAACTTTGGTCTAATTCTAGCTCGTGGACCAATATCTCTAGCTATCCTACTCTCCTAAGTCTTTTTGTGGTCCATTCCCAGGAAGACAGGAGGTGTGAAAACAGTGAGAACCAAGATGAGACTGTTTATTTTCATGCAATCATTCTTATTTATAACCATAACCTGGTTCCTGATTGGTTACATAACATCACATGGTCACTTTGACCTTTTGCTGAAGTCACTTCCACTCAATGATACATCATGCATTATGGCTTTGGTTGGTTGGTTGGTTATTGGTTGCTTTACACCCTAATTAACTGCCAGGGTCATATCAAGGGTGGTGATGGTGATCGAATCTATGAGAACATTATGGCTTTGTACATGTGTTTATAAACTCATGCATACATGCAGCTCATACCGTACGAGCTTGTACCACATGATCTCCTGTACTTTGTGATTGCGTCCAAAAACACAGCTATACTCGTATCATTAACAGAGAAAATTTACTTGTCTTTTAACATTTATAGTTATTTCACGAACCCGTGTCGTGACATTGAATTGATTACTATAATTCATCACACCCTCCCTAACCTTCTAGAAAAAGGCTGGAGGTCACCTATTGGTTTAACATTAGCAAAGATTTTCCCCAAGTGGGATACACTTAATAACAATTTTTGAATAGACAAGAACAATGACAACATACTGTATGATCCTCTAACATTTCGTAACTTCATTATTTAACAAACAATCCTACGCTCCTTAAGTATGGGGGTAAGTGTCACCCTCTGCCCCGTACTGTCTACTTCCATCCGTCTGTCTGTCAAAAACAATTATTATGATCTTCAATCTTCTTTCTTCTAACGTGTTTGTCCCTTTTCGACCCCGTCACTGCCTTCCCTCCGAGCGTACAGGCACGATCTATTTTCTAATTGGCTGAAGTGTGATCTAGATGAGTTGTCGATGAGATGAGTTGTATAAAGAATAGTGCAAAGGTTCTGGGGTAAGACCCCAGCATGAGTTGGCATGAGAAACTTCCTTAGCCAGTCCTGACCCTGACTCCAAGCAGGTTGGGGATTGCTCCCTACAAGAGCACCAGTTGATCCTAGCTATCCAAAGTACAGTGCTCACAGCAATGTTCTACCCAGGTCGCTAAGGCAAAAAGAAGAAAGAGTTCCAGATCCCTGTCCTTTGGCTGGTGGGGGTTGATGTCGTTCTCGGGCCCTCGCCAGTTGTATGGAGTGCGCGGTGGAGAGATCTAGGGACAACCTCCTATGCTGGTCCTGTCCCAATATAAACCAGTCTCCATTTTCAGTCCACGAGACAGGTCTCGTTCCCAGACCCCCACAGGTTCATAAGCCCACCATCCGCAGGCAGTCTAACAACCCAAGAATGCCAGACACTGTGCACTGACGACAAGCAGCCAAAAGGAGCCATCCGAAAAAGGAATGCAAAAAGACTTCAGGCTGACTTTGTGGCACAGAAGGAAAACAGGATCAATAAAACTAAAACATGCAGGCTCGTAGAAGACCTCGTGCTGAAAGATGCAACAGTTGGGTTAGATCAAGCACCACCCATGCAAGGCACGAAACAGTCCCGGACAGTGTCATCTCCTGGACTTGTATCAACCAGCAATGTTGACTGCAGCTGGGGCACACCCAATCATTCAACCAACAGAAGGGAACAGCTCACTTAAAAGAACTTTTTCCTACTTGTGTTAAAACTAGCCAGTCTAACTTTATCCTTGAGGACTGTTTTCTCCAACATGACACAGCTCTAATATGTTTTTACATTAAAGGTAATAAATCACTGAAAATGTTGGCACAGGCTGGGATGGAGTGGTTTGAGTGATGAGATACGCCGGATCCAGTCCGCCCACTTCCTTGGGATCAGTAGGAGACGCAGTAGTTAGGCAGTTATTTGCACCGAGACTGAAAGTGAAAATAATCGTCTCCTTTAATTCAAAGCCGCTCCACTTATTTTAAAAGATATCAGCGTTTCATTCTAGTTAACAAAGAAGTGACTACGGCTTTTGAAAAGGACCAGGTATGTCCACTCAGACCATAGCAAAAGTACAGCTTAAAGAAATATTATCGCAACATGGCATGCCAGTAACTCTCCTCTCTGACAATGGTGCAGAATTCAGCAGTAATGTTGTTAGCGAAATTTGAATTTGAGGATTCTAAAAATTCTAAAAATTCTAAAAATGTACCTATTTATTTGATGTATTTGTAGGGGATGTTATCAAAAATATTATAACTACACAAAGATGTGTAAGCGAGGCCATCGCCTATGGGATTTTTGTGACATCCTCGTTAGTGGCGCCATCTACGAAACTCCGTGCAACTGTTTACAATGCGGCCGTCATGGTTGCCTTTTTTGTGAAGTGACAGGCTCTTTATTTATGATTGACATCACGAAAAAGGCAACCATGGCGGCCAAGTTGTAAACGGTTGCACGGAGTTTTGTAGACGGCGCCACTAATGAGGCTTCACGCCGAAATGTAATACAGTCATTAATCTTTCCTTTGTAGAATCGTTGATGTTATGTATGGGTAAGATGTACATTGTAGAACAGACTCACTATAGGCTGTAATATACTGAAAAAAGCCCTTTTAGACACACAATTCCCAGAAATAGGAATACTTCAGGCATGGATCATATTTTACACATTGCCTTCCTACAGAAAGGGTGCCTAAAAACATTTTGCAAACGTTTTAGGGATGTTCCCTCCTTGACCTTTCTAAAAATATTGCAGCCAATGACAAAATAGTTCTCAGTGGAGGAGCTACCTCACCATCTAACCTATCAGATCCATGTTTTGTGAGTAGTAAGAACATGTATATAGCAGCTATCACTATGTTTCACTTAGAGATAAACTACCTATTTCTAAAAGGTATCTGAAACTATCATTGTAAATTCCATTGTGGTTATAGAATTACAAACCTAATATATAATCATAATATTGATGATGTTTAATTGTGATTTTTGGTTAATCTTTTTGCAATGTCTTACCATGCACCATTATGTAAATATAATCACATCAACTTTGATAAAGGGCTGTTTCTGTTTATACATTTAAAGAGTACGCGTATTCACATATGCAAAACCATCAAATCTGTAAAAAAAAAAAAAAAAAAAAAAAACAGCCTAACTGAGAAATGCAAGGGTCGCAAGTATTGATTTAAGATTGAATCTCCATTTACAATCACAAATGGCTAGTGTGAAATTTATGCTCCCAGAATAAGAGGTATTTATATTCTAAGCAAGTGTGTATCAAAATATGTATGTTTTCTTAACGGCTTTCAAGGTGGCCTGGATACAACTCTTATCCCCTATGTTGAGTCTCATGTCTTCAATGTCTTTCTCAGTCAGAGCAAGAAGGTCAGGGATGTTTCTGATTAAGTTTTCTTTCACCAACTACTGTCTTTGGAATGTTGAGGAAGGAAAGTAATTTATCATAGGTAGGACCCTGGAAAGTAATCATAATATAAATTGTATTGGATGTAAAATGTATCACGTCTCATTTATAAATATAACAAAACAAAATGAATATACATGCCAGCATAACGTTATGTGAACAGTGAAGACAGTGATAGGAGATATTGCTCAAGATTAGGCAGATTTACATTTTTCTAGGCTTAGATTTTGACAAGTCAATCTGTGAATGAAAAGGTTATTATGATCATTTTCAGGGGCCATCCAGGGCAAGTTTGGGGGGCTGAGATGCTGTAATTCTTAAGAAATCATTTAGGCCCTTCCCCACCCCTCCCTGGGTTGAGTTAAAGCTGCCCCCATGCCCTTGTCCTCCATAGCTCTACAATTGCTCCCCCTTTTCTTCTTCCCAGGGCCTGATTAAAAATGAGGCAGCCAGTTTCCAGTAAAATTTGTTAAGGATTGATGAATTGTCATGGCTTAAACGGTGCCTGGTATGCTGTTTATCTTGAGATGTGGTCCCTTCCCTGCCTTGACCAAATGAGGGGCACTTGACAGGGAGTCCCAATGTCACATGTCAAATTTTAAAAAAACAACAATGTCCCATGTCTTTGTCACTTATTTTTCTCAATGTCACATGTCAAATTTAAGAAATGTCCATGATGCATGTCACTAAGGTTTAAAGCTGTCTGTCATGTGTTTTAGGTCCATGTCACATGTCGATTTTAAGAAATGGCCATATCGCCCTGTCAAATTTAGTGGTCCAGACCCATAAATGAAAACTGCTCCTATGCCCTTGGACCAAAGCATGCCCACCCCATTGTAACAATCGCTATCCCACCCTTCCTTTCTCTAGCTATATCACGATATAATTATGTTAGTTCATGGTCAATCAAAAAAGTATTAGTACATGTTCCATATACACCTATATGAACAGTGTAGTTGTAATCCACCAGTGGGCGCCACCAGAGAGATGCACTTGACAAGAGCGACCGGACCAGATCCAGACAGTCTTGGCAGCCCATTATGTCTTTTGAAAAGGTTCTTTACCATGGGTGTCATTTCATCTCAATTCAAGCCAATTTGGGAGGGTTTCATGATCATGCACTTTGTCTCAGATTTCCTTAAACCCATAAAAATATATCCCTGAACATGTTAGGAAGCATATTCTAAATCTAAACACGAAATTCCTGAAATTTTTATTGATATTGGATTTTTTGTGACCCAAGGTTGGCCAAAAATTTGCAACAAGATTGCTACCCTTGGTTTTAATGCCAACTTTGTGAGCCCACATTTCTGCTGAATACCAAGGTACCCCCCAAGAATACAACAAGGTTAATTATGCCAAATGTTATAGAGAGGAATACATTGGAGGAAATGCATATGAAAGTAAATAAAAGCCATGTTTGTGGCCTCCTGTGCCATAATATGAATGATGTTGTTTACATACCATACTAGTTGAGCAACATTATTTATATCGCCAGGCCTAGGTGACAGGCCACCTCGTACTTTCTATCAGCATGCCCACCACCCCTCTTACATGGGCACATTATGCTGGTAGGAAGCCTCTTCTCTCTATGATTACCTCTCACAAGCGGCTAACCCTCTTCTGCAGCCAAAAATACCCCTGACGAGTGGCCAGGAGATGTCGAGATTGCTCTTACACCTACAGACATTATGCACATGATTTCATATCTGTGAAGTTGGGCTGGCTGTAAAATTATTGATGATTCTATAATGGTTATTATGAAAGCAATAAGAAGATATGATTATGACATCCTTTCAACAAAAGCTTGCTATCCATACTCATCAATATAAGCTCCTTAACACCATGGAAGTGGACTGCTATGCACAGGAAGAACTGAGCCTCGTGTCGTTTTCGCTATTTGCTGCGCAACAGCACATTATGTACACTGTGCATCAGCATGCGTCATTACTACTGATGCACAAGTTTAAAGTATGACTGATGCCAGAATGGCATAAATACTACTACCCAGCAGCAGGCAAAGTTTGGGCAAAGTTTACCTGTGCCCCCCCTTATTTTTATACTGAAAGCCTCAACCAATGGATTTTGCTAAAAAAAACTTGCATAAATGATAATTAGACCCACCTAAGGCCAAAAATGTCCCCTCATTGATAGAAATCATTTTACATATTTCCCGGCCTTTACTCCTTACCCCTGGCCTTCTCTTTATAGATAGCCACCCCTAGCCCCCTGATATTCTCAGGTTACAAAGAGGAGACCACTTGTGGTAGGAGAGAACTGTTTGAGACGGTTTTTATGTCGATTTGAGCACTTTGAGAAATTTTCATATTTGAAACATTTATGGCTCCCATCATGGGTCAACTATGGTTCAAAACTGACTCTAAGGTTGTAGCCCCGAGTGAGAATGACAATTCTATACATGTCAGAAAATTCTGTGATGATTACAACATCATCTAGATATTTAGAAAAAATTTTCACCTTATTTTTATACTGAAAGACCCAACCAATGGATTTTGCTAAAACCTTGCATAAATAATGTCCAGGCCTATTTAATGGTAAAAACATTGTTGAAATTGGGGGCATTATCAGGGGCCCACCTCAGGGGCTCAGTAAAGGTGCCCAGCTAATACATTATAGTGGAGAGTGGAGGTGTCCTTCCAGTAGAGGTCTAGGCTGCTTCCTATGCCGATTTGAGGCTCACGCCTACCAGAAGTACCCATCCAATATAGCTAAGATATATTAGGCTGGGCACCTCCACCCATCCTTAATCAATGAGATGCCCCCCAGGCAATTTGATGCCCATAAATCCAACAATGTTTTTGGCATGAGATAGGCCTACATACCATTTATGCAAGTTTTTAGCAAAATCCATTGGTTGAGTTTTTCAGTGTAAGAATTAAGGTAAAAAGCTGTCTAAATTTCTAGAAAATGTGTTATTAGTCACACAGTTTCCTGACTAGTTTATAATGGTCATTCTCACTCGGGGCTACAACCTCAGAGTCAGTTTTGACTCATAGTTGACTCATACTGGGAGTCATAAATGTTTTAAATTTGAAATTTTTTCATAGTGCTCAAATCGACATGAAAACCCTACTAAAAGGTTCTTTTCTTCCACAAGTCATCAGGTAATTGCATTCCCATCAGAATGCCACAACAACCTTAACTCCATCAAATAGAGGAAGCTGAAGGGAATGGCTGGAGGCCGGGAAATTTATAAAATGATTTCCATTAAATAGGGGACATTTTTGGCATGAGATAGGCCTAGATATCATTTTTGCAAGTTTTTAGCAAAATCCAATGGTTGGGGTTTTCACTGTAAGAATTAAGGTAAAAATCTGTCTAAATTTCTAGAAAATGTTTTATTAGTCTCACAGTTTCCTGACTAGTTTACAATGGTCATTCTCACTCGGGGCTACAACCTCAGAGTCAGTTTTGACTCATAGTTGACTCATACTGGGAGTCATAAATGTTTCATATTCAATTTTTTTTCAAAGTGCCCAAGTCGGCATGAAAACCCTACTAAAAGGTTCAATTCTTCCACAAGTCATCAGGTAATTGCATTCCCGTCAGAATGCCACAACAACCTTAACTCCATCAAATAGGGGAAGCTGAAGGGAATGGCTGGAGGCCGGGAAATATATAAAATGATTTCCATTAAATAGGGGACATTTTTGGCATGAGATAGGCCTAGATATCATTTATGCAAGTTTTTAGCAAAATCCAATGGTTGGGGTTTTCACTGTAAGAATTAAGGTAAAAATCTGTCTAAATTTCTAGAAAATGTTTTATTAGTCTCACAGTTTCCTGACTAGTTTACAATGGTCATTCTCATTCGGGGCTACAAGCTTAGAGTCAGTTTTGACTCATAGTTGACTCATACTGGGAGTCATAAATGTTTCAAATTTGGAAATTTTTCAAAGTGCCCAAGTCGGCATGAAAACCCTACTAAAAGGTTCAATTCTTCCACAAGTCATCAGGTAATTGCATTCCCGTCAGAATGCCACAACAACCTTAACTCCATCAAATAGGGGAAGCTGAAGGGAATGGCTGGAGGCCGGGAAATTTATAAAATGATTTCCATTAAATAGGGGACATTTTTGGCATGAGATAGGCCTAGATATCATTTATGCAAGTTTTTAGCAAAATCCAATGGTTGGGGTTTTCACTGTAAGAATTAAGGTAAAAATCTGTCTAAATTTCTAGAAAATGTTTTATTAGTCTCACAGTTTCCTGACTAGTTTACAATGGTCATTCTCACTTGGGGCTACAAGCTTAGAGTCAGTTTTGACTCATAGTTGACTCATACTGGGAGTCATAAATGTTTCAAATTTGGAAATTTTTCAAAGTGCTCAAATCGGCATGAAAACCCTATCAAAAGGTTCTTTTCTTCCACAAGTCATCTGGTCAAGGGATGGGGGAGCACTGGCCCTATACTCATCCTATTTCCATCAGAACACCAGAATCACGCACGGGGGCCTCAGGGGCAACTCCCTTAACCCTCCCCGGCCCTATACTCACCCTACTCCCGTCAGAACACCAGAATCACGCACGGGGGCCTCAGGGGCTTCCCCCTTAACACTCCCCGGCCCCTAGTCATCCTACTCCCGTCAGAACACCAGAATCACGCACGGGGACCTCAGGGGCCAGGGGCCAGGGGTATGCAGGGATGCTAGGGCTGGGGTTGTGGAGTTAAATACAGGCCAAGGCTAAATATAGATACTGCCTCAGCCCTGACACCCACAGGTGTACAACCAGCCACGGCCTTGTTATGTAACTGGTCGCGTAGGGGA